>OY757010.1:37988846-38588846 GCA_963580285.1 Lucinisca nassula | reverse complement strand
CTCACCTGAGCTACGAGATTTATATGTGGGTGTCGGGACGGGGCAATTTTTGGCCTCAGGACAATTTTGGTAGAGGTCCATTAAATGAAACTTAATAACAAATATCAAAGCCCTGGGCCTTCTGGTTTCAGACAAGAAGGTTTCTAAAAGTTTCCCTATATAAGTCTATGTAAGACCAGTGGGCCCCGTGATGGGGTAAACAACCATGGTAGAGAGCCACTAGATGAAGCTTCATACCAAATATCAAAGACAATGGGCCTTCTGGTTTCAGACAAGAAGTTTTTTAAAGGTTTCCTTATAATGCCTTTGTAAAACCAGGTGGCCCTGGTGCGGGGATATTTTTTTGGACCCAGGGCTCATGATTTGAACAATCTGGGTAGAGGTCCACTAGATGAAGCTTCATACCAAACATCAAAGGCATGGGCCTTCTGGTTTCAAACAAAAAGTTTTTTAAAGGTTTTTCCTATATATGCCTTTGGAAAACCAGGGGGCCCTGGTGAGGGGGCATTTTTGGCCCAGAGCTATAATTTGAAAAATCTTGGCAGAGGTCTACTAGATGAAGCTTCATACCAAATATCAAACACCTGGGCCTTCTGGTTTCAGAAAAGAAGATTTTTAAAGGTTTTCACGATATAAGTCTATGTAAAACCAGTGGTCCCCGGGGATGGGCCATTTTTCGCCCCAGGGCAATAATTTGAATAATCTGGGTATAGGCCCACTAGGTGAAGCTTCATACCAAATATCAAAGACCTGGGCCTTCTGGTTTCAGACAAGAAGATTTTTAAAGGTTTTCCCTATATAAGCCTATGTAGAACTAGTGGGCCCCGGGTCGGGACCATTTTTGGCCCCAGGGCAATAATTTGAACAATCTTGGTAGAGGTCCACTAGATGAAGCTTCATACCAAATATTAAAGACCTGAGCTTTCTGGTTCCAGACAAGAAGATTTTTATAAAGGTTTTCTCTATATAAGCCTATGTAAAACCAGTGGGCCCCGGGGCATAGTCATTTTTGGCCCAAGGGCGATAATTTGAACAATCTTGGTAGATGTCCACTAGATGAAGCTTCATACCAAATATCAAATACCTGGGCCTTCTGGTATCAGACAAGAAGATTTTTAAAGGTCAGCGTGAATATTCTGAGAAATCAGAAATATATTATTGGTTTAGACTCATATTCTAGACAGGTTTTTAATCATTTGAACCCCATTTTGATTTATATCAGTCTTTGAATCGACTACCTATTCGAAATTCGCAAAATTGCAGTATTTTCCTCTGACTTTCATTGCCGGATCATAACAGGGTCACTGATGAGGCTTTATTAGCCGAAACTACGTAGTATGACCCATCTTCTTTCTTATGAATGTTTTCATTGCTCTTAAAGGAACTCATTTTAGATTTTTATTTCCCTATATAAGCCTATGTAAAACCAGTGGCCCCCCGGGCGGGGCCATTTTTGGCCAAAGGCAATAATCTGAAAAATCTTGGTAGAGGTCCACTAGATGAAGCTTCATACCAAATAGCAAAGACCTTGGCCGTCTGATTCAAGACAAGAAGATTTTTAAAGGTTTTCCCTATATAAGACTATGTAAAACCATTGGGCCCCGGGGCGGGGCCATTTTTGGTCCCAGGGCAATAATTTGAACAATCTTGGTAGAGGTCTACTAGATGAAGCTTCATACCAAATATCAAAGACCTGGGCTTTCTGGTTTCAAACAAGAATATTTTTAAAGGTTTTCCCTATATAAGCCTATGTAAAACCAGTGGGCCCCGGGGAGGGCCATTTTTTGCCCCAGGGTAATAATTTGAACATTCTTGGTAGAGGTCCACTAGATGAAGCCTCATACCAAATATCAAAGACCTGGGCCTGCTGGTTTCAGACAAGAAGATTTTTAAAGGTTTTCCCCATATAAGCCTATATATAACCAGTGGGCCAGGGGGGGGGGGGGGGGCATTTTTTGGCCCATGGACAATAATTTGAACAATCTTGGCAGAGGTCCACTAGATGAAGCTTCATACCAAATATCAAATACCTGGGCCTTCTGGTTTCAGGCAAGAAGATTTTTAAAGGTTTTTTCAATATAAGCCTATGTAAAACCAGTGGGCCCCGGGGCGGGGCCATTTTTGGACCCAGGGCAATAATTTGAACAATCTTGGTAGAGGTCCACTAGATGAAGCTTCATACCAAACATCAAAGACCTGGGCCTTCTGATTCCAGACAAGAAGATTTTTAAAGGTTTTCCCTATATAAGACTATGTAAAACCATTGGGCCCCGGGGCGGGGCCATTTTTGGCCCCAGGGCAATAATTTGAACAATCTTGGTAGAGGTCTACTAGATGAAGCTTCATACCAAATATCAAAGACCTGGGCTTTCTGGTTTCAAACAAGAATATTTTTAAAGGTTTTCCCTATATAAGCCTATGTAAAACCAGTGGGCCCCGGGGAGGGCCATTTTTTGCCCCAGGGTAATAATTTAAACATTCTTGGTAGAGGTCCACTAGATGAAGCCTCATACCAAATATCAAAGACCTGGGCCTGCTGGTTTCAGACAAGAAGATTTTTAAAGGTTTTCCCCATATAAGCCTATATATAACCAGTGGGCCGAAGGGGGGGGGGGGGGGGGGGGGGCATTTTTTGGCCCATGGACAATAATTTGAACAATCTTGGCAGAGGTCCACTAGATGAAGCTTCATACCAAATATCAAATACCTGGGCCTTCTGGTTTCAGGCAAGAAGATTTTTAAAGGTTTTTTCAATATAAGCCTATGTAAAACCAGTGGGCCCCGGGGCGGGGCCATTTTTGGACCCAGGGCAATAATTTGAACAATCTTGGTAGAGGTCCACTAGATGAAGCTTCATACCAAACATCAAAGACCTGGGCCTTCTGATTCCAGACAAGAAGATTTTTAAAGGTTTTCCCTATATAAGACTATGTAAAACCATTGGGCCCCGGGGCGGGGCCATTTTTGGCCCCAGGGCAATAATTTGAACAATCTTGGTAGAGGTCCACTAGATGAAGCTTCATACCAAATATCAAAGACCTGGGCCTTCTGGTTTCAGACAAGAAGATATTCAAAGATTTTTTTTCTTGTTTTCCACTTTTGTTGCCATGACAACCAAAGTTCTGCATGGAATGGAATTCTTCGAACAACCTTGAGAGAGGACCACCAAAAGATCATTTCTGCCAAGTTTGGTTCGAATCCATTCAGTGGTTTAGGAGGAGATGTTGTTTAAAGGAAAATGTGAACGGACATACAGACGACGACGACCACAGACGGTGAGTGATCACAATAGCTCCCCCAGAGCCTTCGGCTTAGGTGAGCTAAAAATGCAATCAGAGGACCAATGGTCCTTAACCGCTCACCTGAGGGCTTAGTGTAAATTCAAATGAATTGGAGGGTCAGGTGATGATATAAGACTTTTTGTAATGTTCCCTGTGATGTTTCGTTTGTTTTTATCTTCAGATCCACCCAAGGGCATGAAGTCAGGGCTCTCAAATTGTATCTTATAAACAAGCCAAAGAAATTGATTTGAAAGGTGACCTGTATTTTAACATCGTGCTGCTATGCTTCATGCTGTTCCTTTGGGACATAACCTCAAAGGTCTGAACTCTGACGAAGTTCATGTCTTTAGGAATGAATGAACATATGGATAGAAAAGTGACTCCTATATCGTGCCTTGTTTAAAGCAGATACAACAAAGCCCTTCTAGGCACCTTTCATCAAATTATGAATGCTTTCTGACAAGCTGTTGTGAGGATATCTGAATTTTTATCCCAAATCTTGGTGTCAGAAGTTTTAATCAATGGAAAGTGGGAAAGATATATCCTAGACTTTATAGTGTCTTTAACATACAGTAGAACTTCGATGGCCCAAATACGGATGGCTCGTTTACAGCCGTTCTTCAGTCCCTAGGGAATTTCTCTCCGTAAGAAATTGGGAGGGCAAATTTAGGATATTTTTGTTTTTTATCTTGCAAATGTACGTTGTGTGTACTCATCAGAATCGATTCCAATGAATACACACAACATACATTTATATCATAGAACACCTAAAAGTCCCAAACTTATCCCCGTTGTGTCTCCTAGAAGTAGCCCTCAGTGGCTCCAATTATCGCTGTCTTGAACAAATTTCATGGTCCCAAGGGGACTCAAGCCATCAAAGTTCAATTGTACTTCTTATTCCAGTTGTATAATTATCATTTTGTCAACCACTGGGGTGGGAAAAGCTGTTTGTGTTATTTTGTTATGAACTGTTTAATTCTTCTTTGACTTCTGAAGTCTGTAATGTATACACTTAGTTTATGTGATGATTATCTGTCAAATTGTTTGCTGATGAGGTTTTGAAAAGATTAACAAGATCTGAAATTTTCATGGAAATTTAATTTTGCAGAACTTCAAAACCAAAATGTATAAAAATGAATTTTAAGTAAATCTAAAATCACTTAAATCTAAAGGAAACCCATTTGTTCTGAACAGGATTTCTGGAGTGTCACCCAATCACAAAAAAACTAGAACTGTCAGAGGATCTGACTATAACCCCGCTATATGAAATTTGGTTATAAATGGCCCAGCGGTTTTGAGAAAACATATTTTCATATCTGAGTCACATTGGGCTATGGTCAAGGAATGACCTTAAGTGCATGTACTTTAATTAACTGATTTAGCCATTTTGAGAAAATGTGTTATAATTCTCATATTTGAGTGACCTTGGACTAAGAGCAAGGAAAGACCTTGACCTTGAATACTTAGGTAGTTTAAATAACTCATTTAGCTAACTGCATCTACCAATTTAGGTCACAGACTGCAACAGTTTCTGAAAAGTACATGGTTTTGATTTTTTCCATACAAAAGCCTACTTGACCAAATTTGACCTTAGGGTAAAATAGGTTAGAGTCATTCAGGAGTCATCATCTGAACAAATTGTAATTGGCTCGAACCCCCATTGCCATATACAAAGTTATATGATAATCAGTCCACAGATTCTTGAGAAGAACATTTCTGATGGGGATTTACCTTATATGGGCATGGCGGACATATTGGTCACGTACACAAACTCATACAAATTAATTTTCATTTTCTTGTTCCTAAATGCTTTCATATGAAATTTTGGTTACAAACGGCTCTGTGGTTTCTGAGAAAAATAGGTTTTTATTCTCATATCTGAATGACCTTGAATCAATATCAAAGAATGGCCTTGACATTGAATACTCATGTCATTTCATCCACTCATTTAGCTTACTGTATCTACCAATTTTCAGATCACCAGGTGTATTATTTTCCAAAAAAATGCACGGTTTTTACTTTTTTCCCATCCAAAAGTCTATGCGACCAAATTTGACCTTGGCCTAAAATAGGTCAAAGGCATTCAGGAGTCATCATCTGAACAAATTATGATGGGCCCGAGTACCCACTGCCACATACCAAGTTACATGATAATCGGCCCACTGGTTCCAGAGAAAAAAAATTTCTGCAGGGGTTTTACCTTATATGGGCATGACGGCCATATTGGTCATGTGACCAAATTCATATTGATTAACTGGCATTTCCTTGTTCTAAAAAACTTTCATATGAAATTTCGTTACAAATGGCTTTGTGGTTTCTGAGAAAAATAAGTTTTAATTCTCATATCTGAATGACCTTGAACATAGGTCAAAGAATGACCTTGACCTTGAATACTCATGTAGTTAAATCCACCAATTTAGCTTACTGCAGCTACTAATTTTCAGATCACAGGCTGCAATAGTTTCCAAAAAATACACGGTTTTGACTTTTTCTCATACAAAAGTATATGCGACCAATTTGACCTTGGCCTAAAATTGGTTAAGGTCATCCAAGGGTCATCATTTGAACAAAATATGATGGACCGAGTCCCTAATGCTACATACACAGTTTCAGGCCAATCGGCCCACTGGTCTGGAGAACAAGATTTTTGAAATGTTTTTACCTTATATGGGCAGGGCGGCCATCTTGGCCATGTGACCTGGACCTGTGAACAAACTTTCGTTCCTCCAACCCATGAATGCTCCCTATGAAATATGACTCCAATCGGCCTTGTGGTTTCAGAGGAGAAGATGTTTGAGAATGTTGACAGAAAACAGACGACAGACAGACAACGGAGCCTTACCATACACCTATGAGCCTTCGGCTCAGGCGAGCTAAAAAGGTAGAGATCAGGTATCTGACTCCTGTGATAGCTATGACCCCATAAATGAACTGTTTGTTTTAAACAATTTGAAATTTCATTTCAAACTTAAATAAACGTTTTAATTCAGGAATGAAATTTCAAATTTATATCCAAAGTTACTAATTAGATTCACCACCATTAGTGGACATAAGAAAAAAATGTATAATAAAATCAAAGAAATGGAAAATATGTCAGTTTTAAAGTTAATTTAAAAAGTTAAAATCAACTATGATGTCAAAAAATTATTGCATAGTGGGCTTTCACTCTTTAATTGCACGCCGGTGGGTCAGGCCTCAGATTTTATGACGGTCCCAACGTAAAAGCTTACTGAGAATTAGAGAGAATCTAATTCTATTTAATGTTGGTTGGTGCCTGATACTCTGTCTCTGGTCGGGCTCATCAGAGTCTAACTGTTGGTTTTCTTTTGCTCCAGCATTTCAGTAGTTTCTTGCTGTCGAGTCCTCACTGTTGTTTCATCTCTGTGGTTGTTTGATTTTTGTGCTCAGATGTTGTACTGATGAGTTAGGAAGCCTTCATGCGGACTGAACAAAATTATTTGTCTAAATCGCGACGGAAGTAAGGGCGAGGATTGTGGCCACGTAAAATCGATTTAAGCCCCCGGTGGAATCCATTTCACTGACCGTTCCAAGGCGGTTCTTCTGACAAGGTTTGTTTTTGTTAAGGTTTGTCTTTGAGTGTTTGTATTGTTTACATTATTTTGTTTTGGATAGACAATTGGCCATTTTGTGGGAAAGTAACTGTCCTTTTGGCTTTAAGCTATTGATGTTTCCAATAGAGTCTGTTGTTTCATGTTTGTGTTTCTTTCCCTTTGGTGTCTCTGATGGGAGATGTGGGTTAATTGTATCGATACCTGATCATTGCCTTCACTTCTATTTTAAATCAATCAAAACTGGAGGTTACCCTAATTGGAAAATAAGTATGTATCAGATATAATTGAGCATATCTTTGAAACAAATGGGAGTTGTTTTTTCATGCAGCTTCCAAAGGATAAGTCTTTTATAGAACATACATAATGTCACCACAGGTGGTGTCTGGGGATGTGTGGCAGTCGTAAAAAGTCTCCCTGCCCTACACCATAGTGTAGTTTATATTTTCTTGTCCTTTGGAATCATTGATTCCATTGTGGAATTTTGAAAATACTTGAGGGTCACTGATGAGGCCTAATTGGCCAAAACTAGCTAGTCTGGCCCAGAAAGCATGCACACTACATATTTTCCAGTTCTGTGGTGTATTCCTTGCTTCCAAATGATAAACCTTTTATGGAACATATGTAACTGGTGTCGGCTGTAAAAAGTCTCCCTGCCCTACATCAAAGTGTAGTTTATATTTTCTTGTCCCTTGGGATCATTGATTCCATTGTGGAATTTTGGAAATACTTGAGGGTCACTGATGAGGCCTAATTGGCCGAAACTATCTAGTCTGGCCCAGAAAGCATGCACACTTCATATTTGCCAGTTCTGTTGTGTATTCCGTGCTTCCAAAGCATAACCCTTTTATAGAACATATTTAAGTAAAAGATCCTCTTGATGTATTCTTTCAGTATAATTAATACTAGAAATATATAAAATTTCGTAATAAATGACCTATAAATTGCAATCCTAAGAGTAGCACATGACATTTTCAATTTTTCTTCTCTCAGAGAAAACCAGGCTTAAAATTGCTCTTTGCATAGGAATCATCTGTTGGGGCAGACATTTCACATGAAATGTCAAGCTTGATTTTTTCTTAAAAATAATGTAATACAATTATCATCTACTGCACATTTTTGCTGAACACAGGACACAGTATTACATTGAAATGGGTTGATTAATTATCAATCAACCAAAATTTATATTTACAATTACAGGTGTATTACTGAGGTCAACATGACTACCTCTGACCAATCAAGCTGTTGTAAACAGCACAAATAGAGTTTGTATGCAATCCAGGAAACAAAATGACCTACACAGTGTTGATGGGGATGATAAACCTCAAATCAATCATAACTACCTCTGACCAATAAAACTGCTGTAAAAAGCACAAATAGAGTTTGTATGAAAGCCAGGAAACAAACCTCTGTCAAAGATGGTTATCTGTAAACCTGGACTGGGATAATGTGCTAGATTTGTGCTTGGATGGAAACAGGTTTATCTAAGGTGTGTTTTTACCCTTATCCTGCTGAATAAGTAAGTTTAGCCACACCCAATTCTGACTATCGGCCAATCAAATTACTTCATATGTTTCTTTGTATTGGAGTTTAACGGCACAGTCAACACTATTTAGGTCATTTTTGAGCCGGTCAGTTTACCTATCCACACTTTTCCTGGGCAGGCTTATACATAAGCGGTTAACCAGTACAGTTCATATTCTTCCGCCAGAAACTGACAACTGCCCTTCTTGAATCAGCAGAAGGGACAGAATGACCGTAGAAAAGATTTCATGATCAATCTCAACGAAAGAATGTTGCCGACCCCGGCAGATATCAAACTACCGTCCTCCTGATCACCAGTCATCCGACTGAGCTACCGAGGCCAGCAAATTACTTCATAAAATGTATTATTCAAATTCAAAAACTGAATAACAAAAATATAGATCCTGATCAGAAGCCATCTGATCTGGATCTACACTGTTTGCAAAAGTAGGGGTTTTTGTTTTCAGCAGGATAAGGGTTAATATTGAATTGGTAAACTCATATATGTTTAGTGTCTTTATCAGGGGATATTGACAAGCAGAGTAGGCCCAGGTCAGATGTGGCTGAACATGCATCCGATCAGGGTCTATACTGTTTGCTTAAGGTGAGGAAATTTAAAGATATGAGGTTTAGGATCATTTTTTTGTCAGTCTAGGCAGAGACAAGTGACACAAATGGTGCCTGTGCTTTCATTAATAATTGAAAAATAAAAGTGAAGATTACTTTTAAGCCATCTCTTAGTTCATCTTCAAATTTCCGTCCCCAGATACTCTGCCCTCCTTTACCAGTGCCTGAAAAATACATATACAGTCGACTTTCAATAACTCAAACAGCTCTGGGATTATAGAAAAAGAGTTCCAGATAGGGGTAGTTCGAATTATTGAGAATTTCATAGTACCAGGTCTTGAGGCATACTGGGGCTCACTTTTAGAGATCTTAAGGGTCTTCTATAAACTAAAGGGATGTTGTATGTTCTCATTTGAATCGCCTCATTGAGGCGATTCTAATAAGCATTCACAACATATCTCTGCAAACTTTCCGTATTATATTCAATGAAACTTCCGTATCGAAGTTTTACTGTAATAAAGTCCATCTGGGTCCAGTTGTTCAAAGCCTCATTAGCTTAACAAGCATGTTAATGGTCAAATTGTTAACTGCTCTAGTAAGTACAAAATCTATTACAGTGGTATTTTAATGAAAATTGTGAGCAGCTTTTGCATCAGCAAAATATTAGCACATTTGCCATGTTAAATGATCAAAATATTAACGATACATTAACTAACGATGTGAAGTCTCCATGGTGCAGTGGTTATGGAACTCCCCTTCTAAACCAGGAATTGCAGGATCGATCCCTGGCCACTCTAGACTTTCGGATGAGTCTTTAAACCGGGGTCCCATCTCCGTATGGCCTTAGCTGTTGGTGGTATGTAAAACTCAAACACTCACTCTTAACTGACGACGTTGTTAGTTTTGAACAACTGGCCCCAGGTATTCAGGGACTTATTCTTCAAATCGCAGAATTCTTTTCTTCCATTTCCTAATAAAGAAATAAGATATATAAGCAAATTACATACTAAATTCAAACTTTTAAGCCAGACAGATCAAGTTTGAATACTACTGTAAATCCTGGCCCCTGTCCATTAGGGCTTGGAGAATTAGATTGGGCTGCATGATACTTCCAAGCAGAGCTGAAACCAAACGCACCTGAGTACTGGTAAACCGCTTAGGTCTATGCTGCAACAGACGCAATTTTTGTTGTATGGCAGCTGCAAGAGAAGTAAGAGACTCTACATGGCTTTTGTAATCCTGGAGAAGGTATTTGATCGAGTGCCTCGGAAAGTCATCTGGTGGGCACTAAGAAAACTTGGAGTGGATGAGTGGATTTGCAACTGGTCCAAGGGATGTATGCTAATGCTCAGAGCAGTGTCCCTGTTGGGGATGGTTACAGTGAAGAATTCGAAGTGAAGGTGGGTGTTCATCAAGGCTCTGTTCTCAGCCCACTGCTTTTCACCATTGTCCTTGAAGCCTTGTCATGCAAGTTCCGCTCTCGAGTCCCCTGGGAGGACCTGTATGCTGATCACCTTGTCATCATAGCTGAATGCCTTGAGCAATGTGTCAGGAGGCTCTTAACTTGGAAAGAAGCAATGGAGGCGAAAGGGCTAAGAGTGAATGCAGGAAAGATCATGATCTGTGGTACAGGTCTGGACCTCCTGCAGAGTACAGGCCAGTTCCCATGCGCTGTATGTCACACTAGAGTGGGCAGCAACAGTATCTTTTGTAATGGCTGCAAGTTCTGGGTGCACAAGAAATGCAGTGGGCCCAAGCTCTTGACAGAAGACCCTTATTACAGATGTACACAGTACCAAGGAACTGCGCGCCCCTTAGATGGCAGACCACAGAGGGAAGTCCAAGGCGGACCTGACAAGCTGGAGGTTGTAGCTTCCTTTTGCTACCTAGGTGATATGCTCTCAGCAGCGGCTGGTTGTGACCTTTCAACCACATAATGTGTGAAAACAGCCAAATTCAAGAAGTTACATGTATTACCAGTTCCCTCTTCTCGCCACCTCTCGTTCAAGACACTGTGTGTACAGCTCTTGAGGAAAGCGGGGGCCTGGAAAGTCCAAGATGACCTGGAAGCAGCCGACAGAAAGAGATTGCAGAGAATGGAAGCTCTCTACTATCGATCCTCATGATAGACAAGCCTGGAGATCTGGTGTAAGATCTGCCATGCGTGCAGCAAGCCAACTACCTGGAAAGGGGCCCAATTATGTGGATGTTGCCCCTGTACCTGCACCTTAATCAAAAACCTGTTGATGATGATGATGATGATGATGATGATGATGATGCCCAGGTAAAGTGGTGCGAGTTGGACCGACCATTTTTTACACACACAGTGATTTATCGACCATTTTGTATGAATGAGTCCAGGGACTCATCATCTCAACTCCATGAGTCCTTCTGTGAACTTATGAACTCCACAGCACCATTTTCTTTAGATATATAACAAATTTTCTTTAGTCCTGGGACTCACAAAAAATAAAATCTATGAGTCTTGGAGGAGGCATTTGATCGATTGCCTCGGAAGGTCATCTGGTGGGCACTGAGAAAACTTGGAGTTGACGAGTGGATTATGTGACTGGTCCAGGAGATGACGTATGCCATTGTGTGGAGCCATGTCCATGTTGGTGACGGTTACAGTGAAGAGTTCAAAGTGAATGACAGTGTTCATGAAGACTCAGTCATCAGCCTGCTGCTTTTCATCATTGTGCTTGCAGCCTTGTCAAAAGAGGTCTAATCTGGAGTCTCCTGGGAGGACCTCTATGCTGTTGACCATGCTATCATAGCTGAATCACTCGAGGACTGTGTCAGGAGGCTCTTGACTTGGAAAGAAGCAATGGAGGAGAAAGCGCTGAGCATACATGTAGAAAAGATGAAGATCATGATCTGTGGTGTGGGCCTGGACCTATTGCAGAGTTCAGGCAAGTTCCCTTGCACCATCTATCACACTGGAGTGGGCATCAACAGTATATTTTGCAGTGGCTGCAAGGTCTGGGTGCACAAGAAATGCAATGGGCACCAGCAATTATGACAGAGGACCCTAATTACATGTGTACACAATGCCAGCAGACCACAGAGGGAAGACCAAGTCGAACCTGATAAGCTGGAGGTGGTAGCTTCCCTTTGCTACCTAGGAGTTATGCTCTCAGCAGCCGTGGCTGTGATCTTTCAACCACGTCATGTGTAAAAACAGCCTGAAAGAAATTCAAGGAGATGCTACCAGTTCTCTCTTCCAGCAACCTCTCATTCAAGACACGTGGCCATGTGTACAGCCCTTGTGCATGGAGCGCAATGCTTCATGCCAGTGAGACAAGGCTATAGAATAGGCAAACCCCCAACGTCTACAGTGGAATGACAGGGCAATGATCAGACAGTCCTGCAATGTCAAGCTACAAGACACTGTCAACATAAGGTCCTATGAGGACCTTGACCTCATCCTGAAGGAGAGAAGGCTCGGCTGGTATGGATATGCGGAACACTCCAATGGTGCAGTCAAGACAGCCTGTGACATATAGGTGGACCTGGGAGGCTCAGGATGACCTGGAAGCAGCTGACAGAGGGAGATTGCAGAGAATCGAAGCTCTCGGCTATCGACCCTGATGAAAGACACACCTCGAGATCTGGTGTGAGATCTGCCAGGCATGTAGCAAGCCAGCTACCTGGAAGGGGGTCCACATATAAAATGTGGATGTTGCCCCTGAACCTGCATGTTAATTTATGAGTCCCAGAGAGAAATTATAAGTATATGAAGTGGCACTCCCATGTAAAAACAAGAGGCCCAGGCCACAATGCTCACCAGAGCTCAGGCTGCACTGCCCAATGGCAGCTATGTATTTTAACATGATATCATTTTAATCTACCAATTATACAGTCTCCCAAATGAACCCCCATATCCAAATGAGCATCCACGTGGACTCAGTATCTGAAACATTGGGCCTTTTATGAAGTAGAGGGGGCGGGGCATGGACCCAATGGAGCCCTGGTTGGTATCACCAAATGTGTCATACCATAAGGAACAAGAATATATATGGTTTAGCAGTGGGGATCTGTATGCCAGAAATATAAGGCCTCTAAACCCATTCAGTACCAGAAACCGCTAAAGGGGTACAATACGGCTCAGGTATAAGAACCAAAAAACTCTTTATTCCGAATCTCGGCGTTTCGAGTACTTTCAAAAACACCCGGAATTGTTCCGAGTATATGTATATATTCGGCGGACACTCCTCGAAAACACTCGCAAGGTCCGCGGTACGCGAAGTTTCGCGAAATTATTCCGAGTCGTAATATCGTACCTGGAGGCAATATTTTCTCGCGAAGTTATGCGGAAATACTCGGAGGAATTTGAAGAAATACCTGGGCATTTTTTTTTTGTTTATTTAATGTTCTTTTACCATCATATATATTTATATATAATTATAAGATAATAATTTACACTGATAGTTATTATAATGTAAACAATGTCAAAAGTCAACAAAGAGGTAATCATTAATTACCCAGGGTGTGAAACTGCACAGTGATTTCAAACAAGGGAATCAGTTGGGCATGACGAGTACATACAACTCTTTCAAGTCCGTAATTGAAAGCATGTTGAACATCATAAAATTACAGGAAAATCGGTCATTTTGAACTCAAAATTTCTCCATGTAATTTTAAGATTTTCAAAAAAAAGAAAATTATTTTGATATAATATAATCATTTGTCTTTCATTCTTTAATAATTTTAATGTGAAGTATTATCGGACAATTGAGAAACAAATAATCAAAGGTGATAACTGTCAGCGAAATTTTGACGGGTTTCGGCCGCCATTATTGGCTTCTTTTAAACTGCAAAATCGGTCATTTTGAACTCAAAATTTCTCCATGTAATTTTAAGATTTTCAAAAAAAGAAAATTATTTTGATATAATATAATCATTTGTCTTTCATTCTTTAATAATTTTAATGTGAAGTATAATCGGACAAATGAGAAACAAATAATCAAAGTGATAACTGTCAACGAAATTTTAACGGATTTCGGCCGCCATTATTGGCTTCTTTTAAACTGCAAAATCGGTCATTTTGAACTCAAAATTTCTCCATGTAATTTTGATATTTTCAAAAAAAAAGAAATTTATTTTGATATAATATAATCATTTGTCTTTCATTCTTTAATAATTTTAATGTGAAGTATTATCGGACAATTGAGAAACAAATAATCAAAAGTGATAACTGTCAGCGAAATTTTGACCGGTTTCGGCCGCCATTATTGGCTTCTTTAAAACTGCAAAATCTGTCATTTTGAACTCAAAATTTCTCCATGTAATTTTGATATTTTCCAAAAAAAGAAAATTATTTTGATATAATATAATCATTTGTCTTTCATTCTTTAATAATTTTAATGTGAAGTATTATCGGACAATTGAGAAACAAATAATCAAAGGTGATACAGGGATTTTCCTAGTGCAACTTTGGGGCCGGTAATCTGCCCTTATTTTTCCCAACTTAGAGACAGATATTCCCAAATTGTATAACAAATTTCCCAATTTCTGATGTTGTGCTACATTTTGATAAAAATTTCATGAAAATTGAACCAAAATTAACAAAGTTACAGCTGATTTAAATTCCCAACTATAAATATTAGCGAGCTGTTTTTCCCAAACCCAGCGGCCCCTGGACCCTAGTTCTGAAGGATAGGAAAATCCCTGTGATAACTGTCAGCGAAATTTTGACAGGTTTCGGCTGCCACTATTGGCTTCTTTTAAACTGCGAAATCGGTCATTTTGAACTCAAAATTTCTCCATGTAATTTTAAGATTTTCAAAGAAAGAAAATTATTTTGATATCATATAATCATTTGTCTTTCATTCTTTAATAATTTTAATGGGAATATAATCGGACAAATGAAAAACAAATAATCAAAGGTGATAACTGTCAGCGAAATTTTGACGGGTTTCGGCTGCCATTATTGGCTTCTTTTAAACTGCAAAATCGGTCATTTTGAACTCAAAATTTCTCCATGTAATTTTAAGATTTTCAAAAAAAGAAAATTATTTTGATATAATATAATCATTTGTCTTTCATTCTTTAATAATTTTAATGTGAAGTATAATCGGACAAATGAGAAACAAATAATCGAAGGTGATAACTGTCAGCGAAATTTTAAAGGATTTCGGCCGCCATTATTGGCTTCTTTTAAACTGCAAAATCGGTCATTTTGAACTCAAAATTTCTCCATGTAATTTTGATATTTTCAAAAAAAGAAAATTATTTTGATATAATATAATCATTTGTCTTTCATTCTTTAATAATTTTAATGTGAAGTATTATCGGACAATTGAGAAACAAATAATCAAAGTGATAACTGTCAGCGAAATTTTGACCGGTTACGGCCGCCATTATTGGCTTCTTTAAAACTGCAAAATCGGTCATTTTGAACTCAAAATTTCTCCATGTAATTTTGATATTTTCAAAAAAAGAAAATTATTTTGATATAATATAATCATTTGTCTTTCATTCTTTAATAATTTCAATGTGAAGTATTATCGGACAATTGAGAAACAAATAATCAAAGTGATAACTGTCAGCGAAATTTTGACGGGTTTCGCCCATATTATTGGCCTCTGATACGTCGCACCGGCGACACATGTTTAATTAAATTAATCACCACTCGCAAATACTCGCAAACACTCCATATATCACAGGTTAGCTCTGAGGTCCGCGGAATTTCCTCGGAATATCGAGCGCATAACTTGGAGTAAAATATTTTCCCTCGGAGTGGTTTACTCCAAACCATTCGGCGGAAAAACGCGGATTTAAAAAGTTGTCCGCGGAATGAAAAAGAAAAACGGTTCAAATACCTGAGCCATACTGTACCTTGGCAAACAGTGCAGACCCAGATCAGATGCCCCAGAATGCGGCATCTGATCAGGGCCTACACTGTTTGCAAAAAGTGCAGCCTTTTTTCTTATAAATTTTGAAGAAAACACAACCTGTCACCCTAAATTTTCAAATGGACTCCTGCTAGCAGCTACATATAATGAGCAAGATTCCATTTGGTACAAAAAGGGTTAAGCGGTGGAGGGGTTGGGGCATGCCCTATTGATCCCAGGAAAGCCCAAGATTGTTGTCCCTAAATGTGTCTTATCATAAGGACCAAGAATATAATCTGGTTTATTGGTGGGAATCTTAATGGTTTCTGATATATGAGCCCCTTCTATGAAGTGGAGAGAAGAATGGCCCCTGTGGAATCCCAAGTTGGTGTGCTATTGTTAAGGAACAAGTTATGATTATGGAGTGGGGATTTGAATGGTTCTGAAATATATTGCCTTTCATGAAGTTGAGGGGTGGGGCAAATTGCCCACACACAAAGAGACCCCCAGGTTGGTGTGATTGAATGAGTCTTATCATAAGGAACAAGAATATATATAGTTTGGGGTGGGGATCTGAATGATTTCTGAAATATATTGCTTTTAATGAAGTAAAGTAGTGGGGCATGGCCCGGGCACCCCTAAGGACTCCCAAGCTGGTGTCATTTGAATGCCTCTTATCATAAGAAAGATGAATATATATGGTTTAGGGGTAGAGCTCTGAATGGTTTCTGAGTCTCAGAGATATATGGCCTTTTGTGAACTTGAGGGGTGGGGCAAGGCCCTGGCTTGACCCAGGAGACCCCCAGGTTGGTGTCAATGAATAAGTCTTATCATATGGAACAACAATATATATGATTCTAGGGGTGGGGATCTGTAATGTTATATGGCCTTTTGTGAAGTGGAGGAGTGGGGCAAGGCCCCTGCGCACCCCGGGAGACTCCCAAGTTGATGTCAATGAATGCATCTCTTCATAAGGAACAAGAATATATATGGTTTAGGGGTGGGGATCTGTAAGGTTTCCGAGATATTGGGCCTTTTATGAAATGGAGGTGGTGGGGCATGACCCTGCCGCATCCCCAGGGACCCCCAGGTTGGTGTCCCTGAATGTGTCTTATCATAAGGAAGAAGAATATATATGTTTTAGGGTGGGGATCTGAATGGTTTCTGAGTTATATGGCCTTTTATGAAGCTGAGGAGGTGGGGCATGGCCCCAGCACAACCTGGGGGACCCCCATGTTGGCATAAAAGCATATGGCTGAGAGAAGTTTACTCAAGGAACATTTCTATAAAAGTTTTGTCAAAACATCTGCAATGACTTGGCAGTAAATGCCATTTTTCAATTTTCCCCATTATAAGTCTATGGAAACTCTAAGTTGCCATAGCAACCAAACTAAAGAGTCGATTTTCATAAACAAGAGGGCCATGATGGCCCTGGATCGCTCACCTGATCCATAGAGTAAAAAGGGGGCCTCGGGGAGGGCCATTATTGACCCAGGGCTATAATGTGCACAATGTTGAGGGAGGTCTAAATAGGTGAAGCTAAATATCAACAAAGGCTATAATTTGAACAATCTTGGCAAAGGTCCACTAGATGAAGCTAAACACCAAATATCAAAGACCTGGGCCTTGCGGTTTCCGAGAAGAAGATTTTTTTAAAGATATTCCCTACATAAACCTATGTAAAACCAAATGGCCCCCGGGCTAGAGTGTTTTTGGCCTCGGGGCTATAATTTAAACAATCTTGATAGAGGTCCAATAGATGAAGCTTCACACCAAATATCAAAGACCTGGGCCTTGCTGTTTCAGAGAAAAAGATTTTCAAAGATTATCTCTATATAAGTCATTGTAAAACCAAAGGGCCCCGGGGCGGGGGCATTTGTGGCATGAGGGCTATAATTTGAACATTCCTTGTAGAGGTCCACTAGATGGCAGTTTCAGAGAAAAAGATTTTTCAAGATTTTCCCTATATAAGTCTATTTAAAACCAAAGGGCTCCGGAGGGGAGGGGGGGGGGGAAGGGGAAATTTTTGGCTCCAGGGTTATAATTTGAACAATCTTGGTAGAGGTCCACAAGATGAAGCCTCATACAATATATCAAAGACCAGGGCCATGCGGTTTCAGAGAAGATTTTTAAAGATTTTCCCTATATAAATTTATGTAAAACAAAAAAAACCTCGGGGCAGGGGCATTTTTGGCCCCAGCACTATAATTTGAACAATCTTGGTAGGGGGTCCGCTAGGTGAAGCTTCATACCAAATATCAAAGACCTGGGCCTTGCGGGCTTCAGAGAAAAATATTTTTAAAGATTTTCCCTATATAAGCCTATGTAAAACCAATGGCCCTGGGGTGGGGGCATTTAAGGGGTGGGGGGGGCTATAATTTGAACAATCTTGGTAGGGGTCCACTAGATGAAGCTTCATACTAAATAGCAAAGAGACCTGGGCCATGCGGTTTCAGAGAAGAAGATTTTTAAAGATTTTCCCTATACAAGCCCATGTAAAACCAAAGGGCCCTGGGGCAGGGGCATTTTTGTCCCCGGCACTATAATTTGAACAACCTTGGTAGGGGTCCACTAGATGAAGCTTCATACCAAATATCAAAGACCTGGGCCTTGGGGGCTTCAGAGAAAAATATTTTTAAAGATTTTCCCTATATAAGCCTATGTAAAACCAAAGGGCCCTGGGATGGGGGCATTTTTTTGGGGGGGGGGGGGGCTATAATTTGAACAATCTTGGTAGGGGTCCACTAGATGAAGCTTCATTCCAAATAGCAAAGACCTGGGCCTTGTGGTTTCAGAGAAGAAGATTTTTAAAGATTTTCCCTATATAAATTTATGTAAAACCAAAAAACCTCGGGGCAGGGGCATTTTTGGCCCCAGCACTATAATTTGAACAATCTTGGTAGGGGGTCCGCTAGGTGAAGCTTCATACCAAATAGCAAAAACCTGGGCCTTGCGGTTTCAATTTTTTTTTTTAAGATTTTCCCTATATAAGCCCATGTAAAACCAAAGGGCCCTGGGGTGGGGGCATTTTTGGCCCCAGCACTATAATTCGAACAATCTTGGTAGGGGTCCACTAGATGAAGCTTCATTCCAAATAGCAAAGACCTGGGCCTTGTGGTTTCAGAGAAGAAGATTTTTAAAGATTTTCCCTATATAAGCCCATGTAAAACCAAAGGGCCCTGGGGTGGGGGCATTTTTGGCCCCAGCACTATGATTCGAACAATCTTGGTAGGGGTCCACTAGATGAAGCTTCTTACCAAATATCGAAGACCTGGGCCTTGCGGTTTCAGAGAAGAAGATTTTTAAAAATTTTCCATATATAAGCCTATGTAAAACCAAAGGGCCCCAGGGGTGGGGGCATTTTTGGCACCAGTACTATAATTTGAACAATCTTGGTAGGGGTCCACTAGACGAAGCTTCATACCAAATATCAAAGACCTAGGCCTTGTGGTTTCAGAGAAGAAGATTTTTAAAGATTTTCCCTATATAAGCCCATGTTAAAACCAAAGGGCCAGGGGCGGGGGCATTTTTGGCCCCAGCACTTTAATTTGAACAATCTTGGTAGGGGTCCACTAAATGAAGCTTCATACCAAATATCAAAGACCTGGGCCTTGTGGTTTCAGAGAAGAAGATTTTTTAAGTTTTCATTGAAAAAAATCTATTTTTGGCTCCTGTGACCTAGATGTGCAATGGACCAGATCCATTTGAACATCTTTGAAAGGGGACCACCTAAGTATCATTGCTATGAAGTTTGGTCAAAATCTGATCAGTGGTTTAGGAGGAGATGTCGTTTGAAGAAATTGTTTACGCACGGATGACAGACAAAAAGTGATCCTAATATAAAACACAAGAGGGCCATCATGGCCCTGGATCGCTCACCTGTTCCAGGGAGTAACAAGTGGGCCTCGGGAAGGGCCATTATTGACCATAGGGTTATAATGTGCATAATGTTGAGGGAGGTCTAAAAGGGTGAAGCTTCATACCAAATATCAACAAAGGCTATAATTTGAACAATCTTCGCAAAGGTCCACTAGATGAAGCTACACACCAAATATCAAAGACCTTGGGCTTGCGGTTTCAGAGAAGAAGATTTTTTTAAAGATTTTCCCTATATAAGCCTATGTAAAACCAAAGGGCCCTGGGACGGGGGCATTTTTGGCCCAAGCACTACATAAGCCTAAGTAAAACCAAATGGCCCCGGGGCGGGGGCATTTTTGGCCTCAGGGCTATTCTTTAAACAATCTTGATAGAGGTCCACTAGATGAAGCTTCACACCAAATATCAAAGACCTGGGCCTTGCTGTTTCAGAGAAGAAGATTTTCAAAGATTATCTCTATATAAGTCTATGTAAAACCAAAGGGCCCTGGGGCGGGGGCATCTGTGGCCTGAGGGCTATAATTTGAACAATCTTGGTAGAAGTACACTAGATGAAGCTCCATACCAAATATCAAAGACATGGGCCTTGCAGTTTCAGATATATAAAAGTCTATGTAAAAACAAAGGGTCTCGGGGCTCGGGCATTTTTGACCCCAGGCTTTAATTTGAACAATCTTGATAGAGGTCCACAAGATGAAATTTCACACCAAATATCAAAGACCTAGGCCATGTGGCTTCATAGAAGATTTTTAAAGATTTTCCCTATATAAGTCTATGTAAAACCAAAGGGCCACAAGGCGGGGCATTTTTGGTCTCGGGGCTTTAATTTGAACAATCTTGGTACACGTACACAAGCGGAAGCTTCGTACCAAATATCAAAGACCTGGGCCTTGTGGTTTCAGAGAAGAAGATTTTTCAAGATTTTACCTATACAAGTCTATGTAAAACCAAGGGCCCTGGAGCGGGGGTATTTTTGGCCCCAGGGCTATAATTTGAACAATTTTGGTAGAGGTCCACAAGATGAAGCTTCATACCAAATATCAAAGACCTGGGCCTTGCAGTTTCAGAGAAGAATATTTTCAAAGATTTTCCCTATATAAGCCCATGTAAAACCAAACAGCCCCGGGGCGGAGGCATTTTTGGCCCCAGCACTATAATTTGAACAATCTTGGTAGGAGTCCACTAGATGAAGCTTCATACCAAATAGCAAAGACCTGGGCCTTGTAGTTTCAGAGAAGAAGATTTTTAAAGATTTTCCCTATATAAGCCAATGTAAAACCAAAGGGCCCCGTGGCGGGGGCATTTTTTGTCCCAGCACTAAAATTTGAACAGTCTTGGTAGGGGTCCACTATATGAAGTTTCATACCAAATATCAAAGTCCTGGGCCTTGTGGTTTCAGAGAAATTTTTTTTAAAGATTTTCCCTATATAAGCCTATGTAAAACCAAAGGGCCCCGGGGCGGGCGCATTTTTGGCCCCAGCACTATAATTAGAACAATCTTGGTAGGGGTCCACTAGATGAAGCTTCATACCAAATATCAAAGTCCTGGGCCTTGTGGTTTCAGAGAAGAAGATTTTTAAAGATTTTCCCTATATAAGCCTATGTCAAACCAAAGGGCCCCGGGGAAGGGGCATTTTTGGCCCCAGCACTATAATTTAAACAATCTTGGTAGGGGTCCACTAGATGAAGCTTCATACCAAACATCAAAGACCTGGGCCTTGTGGTTTCAGAGAAGAAGATTTTTTAAGATTTTCCCTATATAAGCCAATGTAAAACCAAAGGGCCCCGTGGCGGGGGCATTTTTTGTCCCAGCACTAAAATTTGAACAATCTTGGTAGGGGTCCACTAGATGAAGCTTCATACCAAATATCAAAGTCCTGGGCCTTGTGGTTTCAGAGAAGAAGATTTTTAAAGATTTTCCCTATATAAGTCTATGTAAAACCAAAGGGCCCCGGGGTGGGGGCATTTTTGGCCCCAGCACTATAATTTGAACAATTGGTAGGGGTCCACTAGATGAAGCTTCATACCAAATATCAAAGACATGGGCCTTGTGGTTTCAGAGAAGAAGATTTTTAAAGATTTTCCCTATATAAGCCAATGTAAAACCAAAGGGCCCCGTGGCGGGGGCATTTTTTGTCCCAGCACTAAAATTTGAACAATCTTGGTAGGGGTCCACTAGATGAAGCTTCATACCAAATATCAAAGTCTGGGCCTTGTGGTTTCAGAGTAGAAGATTTTTAAAGATTTTCCCTATATAAGCCTATGTAAAACCAAAGGGCCCCGGGGCGGGGGCATTTTTGGCCCCAGCACTATAATTTGAACAATCTTGGTAAGGGTCCACTAGATGAAGCTTCATACCAAATATCAAAGACCTTGGCCTTGTGGTTTCAGAGAAGAAGATTTTTAAAGATTTTCCCTATATAAGCCTATGTAAAACAAAAGGGCCCCAGGGCGGGGGCATTTTTGTCCCCAGCACTATAATTTGAACAATCTTGGTAGGGGTCCACTAGATGAAGCTTCATACCAAATATCAAAGACCTGGGCCTTGTGGTTTCAGAGAAGAAGATTTTTTAAGTTTTTGGTGAAAAAAATCTGTTTTTGGCTCCTGTGACCTAGATGTGCAACGGACCGGAACCATTTGAACAACTTTGAAAGGGGACCACCTAAGGATCATTCCTGTGAAGTTTGGTCAAAATCCGATCAGTGGTTTAGGTGGAGATGTCGTTTAAAGAAATTGTTTACGCACGGACGGACGCACGCACGCACGGACGCACGCACGCACGACGGACGACGGACAAAAAGTGATCCCAAAAGCTCACCTCGTCACTACGTAACGGTGAGCTAAAAACACAAACTTTCAATCCCCCAACCCAGGGATACTACAGATGAAATTTGGGCACAATGGGCCCAGTGGTTTCAGAGGAGATGTGGTTTGAAAGTGTTGACGCAGATGACAGACACATACGACGGACGACGATGGACAACTGCCTATCCTATAAGCTCCCCCGGAGCCTTCGGCTCTGGTGAGCTAAAAGTCACTGCATATATTATGGGCAAATAACTCAAGAACCAGATTGGCCGAAGTGGTGGTCCTTGGCCATAATATGCTTTCTTTAAGGTTCTGCATATCTGTAACTTTTTATCATCAAGATATTCCATAAAATAGATATGTACATGCCAAAATTCATTCTTCAGATACATCAAGAACGGAGAACTCAAGAACTGGACTAGACAAAACAGTGCGACTTGGTCACAATATACCTTGCTCCGTGGTCTTTTTTGTGATGCTTCATTCATATAAGTCATACAGTAAAAGAATAAACCTGCCAAAAACAATTCATCCAGAACTGACAAGGGCCATTACTCTGTCAAAAGTTGATAGATCAACCATAAACCACATATCCTGGATACAAAAGTGAAAGCAAATTTTGAAGAAAATCTGTGGAAAAAAACTTGGAATTGAAACAAGGACGGAAGGATGGGCTGACAGATGGTGACCCCAATGGCTAATGGGTATAAATTAGGTTCACCCCTGCCACAATCATGTGGTGGGATATAAACAAACAACTCCTATAAGTTACATATGAACTGTTCTAAGTTATAAAGTACTAGGAAAACAGTTTGATTAGACACATGCTATGATACCTGTAGGGTCTCCTGTCTGTAGCATAAAACCTTTGATATTTCTGTGAAACAGGCTATTATCATAATAGCCACTAGCACACAAAGCCAAGAAATTCTGAAAGATAAAAAGTAACAGAACGAGTATTATGGCAATGAGATATGGCATATCTTTCTCATTTGTACAAGGCAGACAATTAATCCTTAGCCCTTCAGATACCGAGAAAAACTACATTTGAAAATGTCGTCTGCTTATGTAGTCTGCTCAATTTTTTGCAAATGTTTTAAAAAATGTTTTTGCTTAGAGGCAAACAGTGTGGACATAAATCAGACTGCTCCTAGAGGAGCAGTCTGATTTGGTTCCACACTGTTTGCAAAAATGACATTTAAAGTGATCAGCAGACAACAAAGCAGATGACAATTGTCGTGATTGGCGTCTTACAGGTTAAGTTGCCAATCACAGCCACTGGTCTTTTTGTTATTGTAGAAGGCATTGTTCCAAACAATGTGGACCCAGATCTAGGAGCAGACTGAATAGGCCCACACTGTTTGCTTGCATACAAAAAATATTTGCAAAAAGATGCATCAGACATCATAGACAGCATTTTCGGATGCAGTTTTTCTTGGAATCTTACGGGTTATAACCCTTTCCAAAAACAGAAGTTTTCTTTTGAAGGAAAGAATTTTGCTTCTCAGAGCACCCCTGTTGAAAAGGGTAAGTGACAAAATCATTTCAACACAGCTGCCACCTTTGGACCATAATGGTGTACCAATATGCAATAATTACATGTATCCTACGAACTGAATAGGTTGATTTCAATCTTGAAAATGAGAAATTTTAGTAGTTTTAGTCTAGCAGCAGAAAACCACAGTCACACCAATGCTTTCTGTGTTGGTCTATAGGCCAAGGTCCTTGTTACAAGAACTACACAATCTGAGATCATCAGGTTGGCACGCCAGTGTGACATAGTGCATTTCTTCATGGTCTCAAAAAAATGTCATTTTTCTGATGAAAATTTGTGATATTTTCAAATTTTTCATATTTCTGCTTCAAACATAGATTGTACAGATAGGTGCTCATTAAAACTGCCCCCTTGCAGTGGTTCTAACTACCATAATGATCCTAAGTATTGGGACAGCTAGGCCTAAGCAGTCTGATCAGGGTCTACACAGTTGCCATTCCATCTGCACCATTTTGGCTCCTTGCTGGATTGTGAAACAAAATTGTTAAACTCTTGGAAAATTACATTGAGTCCTCAAGGTGTCTGAATTATTAGGATTTTTATGGTAGTACCCACAATCCACCAGAATGTTTTGAGCAAAGATGGAGAATATAATAGAAACATTTGTAAACCCATTTTTTTGGTGTATAAAGTTAGGTTTACAAGGATATTGCACGACCCGCAGAAAAAGCGACCGACTGAAGTCGGTTGATTTTCAAAGAGTGCCCTAAAATCACCATGTCATTTGGTCATTCTGTCAGTCTGTCTGTCCGTCCGTAACCGGTTTGTGAAAATTGGTGATAGTGACTTAACCGCTTGGAATATTTGAACAATTTTTGGCATACTGATAGATATCAACGAGATCTAACCAATGAACTTGCGAAATATTACATTCCATTTAGTATAGCCTCGCCGAGGAGAAAAATGTGAAAATTTTCGAACTGCTTCTCCTCGGAAACCGATGGGCCGATTGAAGTCAAATTTCATATTGGGCCTCTATGGGATGGGGGAAACCAAAATTTGCTCACAGGGTCCAGGTCTCATGACCAAAATGGCCGCCAAGCCATATATGGTAAAAACCCTTCAAAAATAGTCTTCTCCAGAACCACTCGGCAGATTTCCACAAAACTTGATAGATAGCATCTGGGACGAAGGCTCATCATAAATTGCTAAAATGGTGACCCTGGATTGACCTTGACCTTCTTTGTGCCTAGGTCAAACTTTGACACATATGCTTTTGTATTGGAAAAGTGAGAATGCATTTTATCCTGCAAACGATTCAGAATATACTACTAAAGTATAAGATCTATTTTTGCTCCTTACGATAAGGCGCATTTATTTGGGGAACCGTGTTAGGTCCAGGCCACATGACCAAAATGGCCACCATACCCATATATGGTAACACTCATAAAGCTAAAAGCATCCGGCGGGTCGTGCACTTCAGCTGAAACACTGGTTCATTACAGAGATTTGTTAACCCATATATGACAATGGATTTGTTTATTTGTATTAGAGTTTAACGGCCCAGTCAACACTATTTTAGGTCATTTTTTAGCTGGTCAGTTTGTCTATCCAGGCAGGCTTATATGTAAGCGGTTAACCAGTACAGTGCACATTCTTTCACCAGAAACTGACAACTGCCCTTCTTGAATCAGCAGAAGAGAGAGAATGACCGTAGAAAAGATTTCATGATCAATCTCCAAGAAAGAATGTTGCCGACCCCAGAAACTGAGCTGAGGTAACCTAGCTACTGAGGCCAGCATATGACAATGGAATCTTCCACCTAGTAAGTTTGGAGTGGTCTATTTCCAATTACAGGGGTGTCAGGTTTGTGGCAAAGGTTACAAAGATGAATGTTCTATAAGCAAGCAGTGTAGACCAAGATCAGATGCTGTATTCTGCAGCATCTGATCAGAGTCTGCACTGTTTGCCAATGTACCAGAAAAGGGCTGCAAGGCATATATGGGCTAATGTGATGGTTTGGTTTCACGGCTTAAAAATAATGTTTTTTTTTTTTTTCTCAAAAGTTTAGTCTGCTGCAAACATAGACTGCGGGTGAAAATGAGTCTTCTCAACCATACTGTTTTTAAACAAAATAAGGAAACAATGTGTACCCTTGTAAAACCAAATTTCTCTATAAAGCAAGTTTTACAAGCAAGTTTTACAAGGTCAGCCCCAGCCCATTTGGGCTTAGAGAAAGAGACTGTGCTGCATGGTGCTTCCATGCAGAGCTTGTGTGAGTCAGATCGTCCAATGCATATATTAGCCTTCTGGTTTCATTGGGCGGCAGGGCTTGAGATGTCATTTCACCTCAATGTCGGGTAAAAGTCCCACAAAATTGGAAGCAACGTCTCCAAATTGACCTTAACAGTGTGAACGGGGATGTCAAACCCCAATTCAAACAAACAAACAAATAAAAGCAGAACTTGAACTAAACACACGAGTACTGGTAAACAGCACAAAAGGTCTAAACCAACTTGGCCCATCCCTGAATATAAACCCTATTGTTTTGTTTGGGCGGTGGGGCTTGAGATGTCATTTCCTCTCAATGTCGGGTTAAAGTCCCACAAAATTGGAAGCAGCATCTACAAAATGACCTAAATAGTGTTGGAGGGGATGTATAACCTCAATTGAAACAAACAAACAAAAAGAATGTTTATTACACAGATTTATAAATGTGAGCCTTTATCTATGATGCTTGATCTAGACATCATAATAATTTTCTTTTAAGTGATTTTATTGTGATGCACCTATGTATTGGTGCAGACAAAATTGAACTGTTCCTAAAGGAGTGGCTTAATCAAAGTTTACCTTGACTGTCTGACAGTCTACCCACTTATTTGACACACAACATCAAAAACAACATTTTTTAACCCTTGTCCTGCTGAATATTCATATATGCCACACCCACTGCCGATTATCAACCAATCAGATTATTTGATGCAAATTATTGCAACAAATTCACAATCTGAATGGCAAACAATGTAGATCCTGATCAGATGCCATCTGATCTGGATCTTCATTGTTTGGAATATAATGCATATCCGGGCTCAGCAGGACAAGGGTTTATATAAAAAAGGCTGTGCATACTCTTACCACATTTTTACGACATTTCCACTGAACTGAATCTCCCCCACTATATGTATATATATAGCAGGAGTCCATTTCAAAATTTAGGTGTGTCTGGTTGTTACTTTTAAAAATTCGTTTAGAAATGCAAACAGTGAATAAAGGCCCTGATCAGACTCCGCATTTTGCAGTGACTGATCTGGACCTACTATTGTTGCCAAGGGTTTCCTTTAAAATTGAGTTAACCCTAGAAGTTAGCCAAGGAAACCTTTACTGCAAAATGTCATCTGCTTATGTCCTCTGTTGCTTCTTGCAAGTACTTTCTAAAACTTTTTCTGCACACAGGCAAACAGTGTGGACCCTGATCTTACTGCTCCCTGAGGAGAAGTCTGAACTGGGTCCACACTGTTTGCAACAATGACTTTTTAAGTAACCGGCAGACGACAAAGCAGACAACTATTGTCAGTGATAAACAAAGTACAGTAAAATTCCTATATTAAGAACACCTTTGGGACTGTTCAAAAGTGGTCTTTAACAGTCTTTCAACAGTCCCAAAGGTGTTCTTCCAAAGTCCCAAAGGTGGTCTTCCACTAGAGCCGCTGGATGTAGAAAACATAAAGAAAGTATACCTGAAACCTTCTAAATATGCTTTTAAATGCATAATTTGTCTTGATTTCAGGTGGTCCTAATAGAACAAAGTACAGTAAAATTCCTATACTTAGACCACCTTTGGGACTGTTCAAAAGTGGTCTTAAAGACCACTTTTGAACAGTCCCAAAGGTGGTCTTCCACTAGAGCCTCTGGATGTAGTAAACATAAATAAAATAAACCTTCTAAATATGCTTTTACATTACAAAAACACTTCTAAACAAATACATTGCCACCTTTATCGCCGATAAATTGAAAATTTTATGATGAAAAATTGAGGTATTTTTCTTATTTCTGCTCAAAATATAGATTGTGGGCACTCTTATACGTAACGAGTACCCACAATCTTTATTTTAGAGCAGAAATAAGACAATAAGGTATACCCCCGGAAACCCCAGTTTTACTATATAAAAGTGGGGTTCAAGGGGGTCAAAATCATAAAGGCGTGTTTTCGTGATAAATGCATAATTTGTCTTGATTTTAGGTGGTCCTAATAGCGGCATTTTACTGTATTATCTATTTAGGCCTTGATAAAAATGGAATGTCATTGTGTTACCTCACATGCTCTGGGTACCTGTTCACAGAACAGCTCCAGTTTCAAATCTCCTAGGTCAGTATGGAGAGTTACTGCCTGAAACAAAAATCAAAACTATTGTAATTTGTCTAAAATGTTTGAGCTGATTAATGTAATTGTAAATATATATATATATTTTTTTTCACTTCTGCAATTGACCACATTTGACCATTTGAGGCAACTACTTAATTAATCAGATGACTACTACCTAGCAACATGTTCAAATCCCAGTGTAAACCCAGTTCAAAGATCAGACTCCTTCATCAAAAAAAAAAAACATGAATTTTTCTCTTAAGCACTGGAGACTAAGAGCTCATTTTACCCCTGAGATATCCTTTTAATCCATTCTTGGCCTGGGAATGGGGACTTTACTCTTCTGCAGGAGGCTCTGCCTCCTTTACCTATGCTGGGGAAGGATTCCAGAACCTGAAGGAAACTGGATTTCTCAGGACACTGCTAAGGATTTTTTTTTCATGTACATGACTAATAAATGGCCCAGCCCATCGGGGCTTGTAGAAATAGATGGGCTGGGTGATGCTTCCATGCAGAGCTGAAACTGACCCATACACGAGTACTGGTAAACCGCGCAGAGGATCTAAGCCTGCCCAGGCAAAGCGGTGCGAGTCGGACCGGCCATGCTTATAAACCATATCGGTTTCATTAGGCGACAGGGCTTGAAATGTCATTTTGTCTCAATGCCGGGTAAAAGTTCCCTAAAATTGGAAGCAATGTCTCCAAAATGACCTTCACAGTGTTGACGGGGACATTAAACATCAAATCAAACAAAACATGACTAACAAAATGTTTTTCATGAATAGTAAACAAATAGCAACAGATAATTTGTTTGTTTTGGAGTTTAACAGCCCAGACAACACAATTTTAGGTCATTTTTGAGCTGGTCAGTTTACCTATCCACACTTTTCCTGCGCAGGCTTATACGTAAGTGGTTAACCAGTACAGTGCACATTCTTTCACCAGAAACTGACAACTGCCCTTCTTCAAGTTCTTGAATCAGCAGAAGGGAGAGAATGACCGTAGAAAAGATTTCATGATCAATCTCCACGAAAGAATGTTGCCAACCCCGGCAGGAATCCTACCCGCGTCCTCCTGATCACCAGACGCGCATCCGACTGAGATACCGTGGGCAGTTAGCAACAGATAAGGTGGGTATTTGGTGATAACGAAAATTTTCCTTATTTCTCCACATAAACCTGTATATAAGGCTGACACGATTAATCGTATAATCGATTAATCGATCGATAAATTCAACAAAATTGATTGTCATTTCTGATTTGCTTTTAATCGATTACTTGATAGGTACAATTTACTACCCAAAGTTATGACTAAAATAGCTGGATGAGTGGCAAACAGTGCAGACCCTGATGAGACGCCGCAGAATGCGGCGTCTCATCTGGGTCTACACTGTTTGCTCAGGCCTGTCTGTTCAAATATACATATGGTAAAGTGCAACAAATGGTAAGAGTCATGCTCAGAAGAAAGCCAGACAGGTAAAATTATGACAAAACCTCAGCGATTACTAATCGATTATCGATCGCAATGACAGGACTGATAATCGATTGTATTTTCAGCTCTGATTAGCCAGCCCTACCTGTATATGGTGTGGTTATTCAGTTGTATGAATGCCCACAACATACGTTTTCATGGAGAATTGGCAGGCAACACAACATATCCTTTAACCCTTCTCTTGCTGTTCATGACAACCACTATCTTTGCAAACAGTGTACATGTAGATCCAGATCAGATGGCTTCTGAAGAAGCCATCTGATCAGGATCTACACTGTTTGGCATTTAGTTTATGAATTTGTAGCGATAAATTACATCAAGAAATTTGATTGGTTGATAGACAGAAATAGGTGTGGCTTAAATGAATATTCAGCAAGATAAGGGTTAATTATTAACATATATCTGTTTCTATGAAGACAAATACAACTGATGACATTTAACCCATATTGTACCGGAAACCCCTAAATGGGTACCTTGGCAAAAAGTGCAGGCCCAGATCAGACACCACGTTTTGCGGCGTCTGATCAGGGCCTACACTGTCTGCAAAAAGTTAAGCCATTTTCCGAACAAATTTTGAAGAAAAACACAACCTGACACCCCTAAATTTTGAAATGGGCTCCGGCTATATATAAGCTGGAAGATTCCATTTGGTACAAAAAGGGTTAAGAAAAAGAAGACATGAAATTGTTGCAACTGATTAAGAGAACTGAGTCTAAATACATTACATTTACAAACTCAAGACTTGAATTGGACCCGGTCCATAGAAATACCAAAACACACCAAAAGGCACTGCCAGTATTGGATTTTTCTATAATTCAGCAGTTGTTCAAAGGTGAATTAGACACTTAGCATGCTCAGGGAAAAAAAAATTATATATATAACAAGAGGGCTCAGAAGGCCCTGAATCACTCACCTGAGAATCAGTGTCTCTAGTACATTCTTGGCCCAAGGGCTATAATTTGAACAAACTTGGTAGCGGTCCTCTAGATGAAGCTTCATACCAAATATCAAAGACCTGGGTCTTCTGGTTTCAGAAAAGAAGATTTTTAAAGGTCTTCCCTATATAAGCCTATGAAAAACCAGTGGGTCCTGGATCGGGGAGATTCTTGTCACCCGGGCTATAATTTGAATAATCTCAGCACAGGTCCATTAGATGAAGCTTCATACCAAATATCAAAGACCTGGGCCTTCTGGTTTCAGACAAGAAGATTTTTAAAGATTTTCCCCATGTAAGTCGATGTAAAATTGGTGGGACCCTGGGCCTTCTGGTTTCTGACAAGAAGATTTTTAAAGGTTATCCCTGTATACACCTATGTGAAACCAGTTGGCCCTGGCTGCTGGCGCGGGGGCAATTTTGGCCTCAGGACTATATTTTGAACAATCTTGGTAGACGTCCACTAGATGGAGCTTCATGCCAAATATCAAAGACCTGGGGCTTCTGGTTCCAGACAAAAAGATTTTTAAAGGTTTTCCCTATATACGCCTATGTGAAACCAGTGGGCCCCGGCGCGGGGGCATTTTTGGCCCCAGGACTATATTTTGAACAATCTTGGTAGAGGTCCACAAGATGAAGCTTCATGCCAAATATCAAAGACCTGGGGCTTCTGGTTCCAGACAAGAAGATTTTTAAAGGTTTTCCCTATATACGCCTATGTGAAACAAATGGGCCCCGGCGTGGGGGCATTTTTGGCACGAGGACTATATTTTGAACACTCTTGGTGGAGGTCCACTAGATGAAGCTTCATGCCAAATATCAAAGACCTGGGGCTTCTCATTTCAGACAAGAAGATTTTAAAGGTTTGCCCTATATAGGCCTATGTGTAACCATTGGGCCCCGGCACTGGGGCATTTTTGGCCCGAGGACCATATTTTGAACAATCTTGGTAGAGGTCCACTAGATGAAGCTTCATACCAAATATCAAATACCTGGGCCTTGTGGTTTCAGAGAAGAAGATTTTTAAAGATTTTCCCCATTAAGTCTTTGTAAAACTGGTGGGCCCAGGCGGGCGGGGGGTGGGGGGCGGGGGAGGAAGCATTTTGGCCCCAGGGTTATAATTTGAACAATCTTCGTAAAGGTCCATTAGATGAAGCTTCACACCAAATATCCAAGACCTGGGCCTTGCGGTTTCAGAGGAGAAGATTTTTTTTCTGAGCGGGGTACCTAAACACCGGAAAGACGCAAAAAGACGCGGAAAGACGCAAAAAGGCGCAAAAGACCCCCGAAAAAAAGGAAAAAGACCCTGATTAAAGCAAAAATGAGCATAGTTATAGATACAAATCAGCATTTTTGGGCAAAAAGTGTCCATGGAAAAAGATTAATAGAGGTGCAAAAGAACGTACTAGACCCCATCCCTCGCCCACCTCCCAGCACAGCATCAAAGGTGGGAACACTTTTTACAAACAATAAGTTCTATAAGGAAAAAAATAGAACTGAATTGCAAATAAAACATTAATAATATTAATACTAAAGTGGGAAATCAATGAATTTACGAAGACGGAAGAAGACGCGGATAGGCGCAAAAAGACCTCCGGGAAAGCAAAAAGACCACCAGAAAAGCAAAACGATCCCCAGAAAAGCGAAAGAGCATACATATAGATATAAATCAGCATTTCTGCACAGAAAGGAGTGCCAGCAAAAAGAATCATAAAGGAGCTAAAGAACATATCCTGACCCCATCCCGCCCCTACCCACAGAACCAAATGAAAGGCAAGATTATTTTTATAAACAATGAGCTCTACAAAAAAAGAAATACTACTACTTAATTGCAAATATTAATAATAATCATGTAAAAAGGGGAAATGTATAAAATTTATAGAGACGCAAAAAGACGCGGAAAGACGCAAAAAAGGACCCTCAGAAAAGCAAAAAGACCTTCAGGAAAGCGAAAAGACCATTAGAAAACCTTATTTTTCTTATTTCTCTCTAAAATAAAGATTGTGGGTACTCGTTAGAACCGCCTCATCGAGGCAGTTATAACGAGCACCCACAGTCTATATTTACAGAGACGCAAAAAGATGCTGAAAGACGCAAAAGACCCTCAGAGAAGCACAAAGACATTCAGGAAAGCAAAAAGACCTACATTATACTATTAAAATTGGGCGCCAATGTATTTAAACTTTTGAAATCGCTCCGCTTATTATTGTTTCTTCTATTTTTATATATATATAACTAAGAATTTTAATCCATTTAATTTAATCAGGAATACTTAATGAAATTAAACTGTATAATAGATAATTCGATTAGGTTGTTTGGCAAGATCATGACACCTGAGATAATCAGTTGTGACTGGGTTTGATCACACTTCAGTCGGCTACTTAACGTGAAAACAATTGAAAAAAAAATCATATTTTTGTTAATTACCACGAGCATTTACTTTTTTTTAGCAATTTTAACCACCTCGACCCCCGTTAAACCCAAATTAGGGTCTTGATAAAATTCCTTCAAATTCCGACACCTTCAGGACTTGTCTTGACTCTGTTGAAATTTTAAGCAGTCTGATCTAGGTCTGTACTTTCTGCTGTGGTCTAACTGTCCCAATACTCAGAATTGTGACAGAACATGTGTGTATTTTGCCCGAATGCATTATGAAAACACGCCTATTCATCTATATTGAAAGTTTTACCACACAAAAAAAAAAAAAAAATGCAAGATGAAAAATTTCAGAAAAAATATTGTATATTTTTCATATTTCTGCTCAGAACATTGATTGCGGGAACTCGTTAGAACCACCTCTGTTGGAATTTTTTTTAATTAAAATCAAATATGTACATTTTATCAATTGAGATTTATCGTCCCGGTCAACAATATTAAGGTCATTTTAGAGACGTCGCTTCCTATTTTGTTGGACTTTTACCCGACCTTCTAATGAAATGATATCTCAAGCCTGGCGCCCAATGAAACCAGCATAGTTTAGCCGTTTACGAGTACCCAAGTGTGGTCGATTTCAGCCCTGCGTGGAAGCATGATGCAGCCCAATATAATTCTCCAAGCCCCGATGGGCGTGGGGTTGGGGGTTCGGAGGGGCTATAAATTTGAACGTATATAGAGGTTCTCTGTCTTTAATAATTAATGGTCCTGAAAAGGATCTGTTTGTGTCTTTTGGCTTCTTCTTTGCGTCTTCTTCCTTCCTTCTTCCTTACGTCTTCCATATATATGAATCTGTCAATAAAATGGGGGTCTTTTTGCGTCTTTTTGCTTTACACATATGCATGCTTATGTGACAGGGCGCTGCTTTGTTTTTCTTTTCTCTCAATATATATTAACTTGTCACTATAATGGGGTCTTTTTTATCGTTTTTTTTTTTTTCGCAATATATAGAGGATGCTACATTCGTGGTCATTTCATATGAAATTTATGAAACGAGCCTTTGGCGAGTTTCATAAATTTCATATTAAATGACCACGGATGTAAGATTCTCTTTATCATATGGCCACTTTAAACTGAATTTTTCGCCTTTAAATTTGACTTTTTTCCACATGATAGACGTCGTCATGACGTTACTTAATACCGCCAAAGTGTTATTACACGTGTGGTCATACGATTTTTATTACACGATGTTATCCACTGCTTATCTATGACGTCATATGAGAAATTTATTTATAAGTGTTATTACATGTGTGGTCGTACGATTTTTATTACACGACGTTATCCACTGATTATCAACGACGTCATATGAGAAATTTATTAATTAGTCACTTTAATGGTGTCTTTTTGCTTTTGAGTGTATGTATGTGTGTGTGTGTGGGGGGGGGGGGGGGCGCTTTTTGCACTCTTTTTGAAAAACATTTGCAGGCTTACGAGAAAGGGCACTGTTTTGTCTTTATTTTTCTATCAATATACATTAATTTGTCACTATAATGGGGTCTTTTTGCAAGTTGTTCCTAAATATATACTTTTGTCATCATAATGGGGTCTTTTTGTGTATCTGGGGGTCTTTTTTGGTCTTTTTGGGCAATTTTACGTGACAAGGAGAAATTTTGCTTTTTGTTGTTCAATTAATATATATTAATTATTACTATTATGGGGTCTTTTTGCTTTTTCGGGGGTCTTTTTGCTTTTTCGGGGGTCTTTTTGCGTCTTTCCGCGTCTTTTTGCGTATTTCCACATCTTTTTGCGTCTTTCTGGTGTTTAGGCACCTCCCCCACAGACGCTGTGCTGGACCCAGACTGGCCACCAATGTCACAGGGGTGGAAAAACAACATGACCGGGACTCGAACCCAGGGCCTTTTGTATACCCTGCTGAAATGTCCCTGCACCTGGTTGGGACAGCGCTTAGCAATAAAGCAATAGCAAATGGTTTTCTAGATCTTTAATACTTCAATGACTACCACGGCATATAGTTACTAAGATACTGACGTTAACGTTAATAACGTCAGACGTTGACGCGACGTTACTTCGATAGAACTGAATAGAATAGATTACTTTATGACATGACATCCCTCCACGTTTTCAATAGATATAGTCAGTGTTATTATGATTCTAAATTTATAACAGTTCTTTGTAAATAAGGCATGCATTATTTTATAACCAAAGAAAAGAATCTTGCCTCTATTAAAGGAAGTAATTACACGTCTATACAAAGTATATTATTTTTACAACAGTCACTGTAGTTTGGGGATTAATACGTGATATAATCGTTAAAGCGGCTTGGTCTACGTCTTGTCCTTTCCGACCGTCTGAGTTGGTGTTGTTGTTGTTGTTGTTGCTGTTGTTGTTGTTGTTGTTGTTGTCCCCTATCTTCGGCCGTCTCATCATTCCCAGCTGTTTCCTCGGTTGTTTCGGATACAGTCCCTTCTTCCTGTGCTATGTCTGTCCGATCTGTCTCATCATCCGCCAGGACCCCTATCTCTGGATTCATTCTTGATTTTCTTAAGATTGTTCCTCGTCGGTCCTGTTGTTCAGTCGATAGTTCTTCAGCTGAGTTCGCTCGTTGCGGGGTCCCTTCGATATCTCTGAGTTTAAAATAAGTAGAGTCTCTCGATACTTCTTTTCCATCACGTTTTCGTCTTGCTGAGATTGTTGATCCACTGATTCGGTAAACGATATACACGTCAGGTTCGTAAACTGACGACCATTTATTGCGTTTTACTTGCTTTAAGAAAACGTTATCCCCTATTCTTAAGCTATGCTCTTTGGTGAGTTTGTTTTCAGCATGCTGTTTTATCTTTTCCTTGAACCCTCTGTCTCGCTCATTGACTAGAAGTGCTTCATTATTTGGTTGTTGCTCTGTTCTGACTTTATAATCTAATTTAGTTCTGATAGGCCTGTTCATCATACCTTGGTAAGGTGTAATACCTGTTGCATGATGAGGTGTAGATCTGTAACCCGTAAGCATCTCCTGTATTGCCAGTGCAGATGGTATGTTCTGTATTCTTGCTCTCTGTTCTGTTTTATTTAAGAGTCGCATAAAACTCTCTGCTTCCCCGTTGGCTCTTGGGTGCAGCGGTGTCACTCTATGATGTTTGAATCCCTCCACATCTGCAAACTCTCCAAATTCTTTGGATGTAAATGGCGGACCATTGTCACTCTCAATCTGTACAGGTGTACCATGCGTTGCAAACATCTTTTTCAGTTTTTCCTTTGTGGGTTTAATTCCAGTGGAAAAAACTTGTTCTACCTCCGGATACCTTGTTCGCTTGTCGATTACGACTAAATTATAGTGTCCATCCGGATATGGTCCCCCGAAGTCAACCGACACTACTTCCCATGGCTTTTCTGGTATCTGTAATATTTTAATAGGCTCTTGTCTGTTTTGCTTTGTGGTGAGTTGGCACTCATAACACCCACCTATAATGTCTTCCGTCATTGCATTCATACCAGGGAAGCAGTATTTTTCTCTTAACATTTGTTTTGTTTTGGTCATTCCGAGGTGTCCCAGACTATGTGCAGCTTTAACAACCGTTCGCTGAAGGCGTGCAGGAATAACAATTTGGTTCATTCTGAAGATTAGTTTGTAGAGAGATATCCTCAATTTGTCCCGCTTCTGTAAGAAATTGTGACAAGTTCCAACCTTTTGAAATGCACTTCTGAATGAGTGATTCATTTTCTATCGTTTGTATAAGATGTTCCAAGATTCGTTCGTCACAAGTTTCTTTAAATTCACAGTCTTGGGCTTTTTCTCTTAGCCTAGTCGCATATGCTATTGTAGTTTCACCAGCTATTGGTTTCATTTTCAAGAAAATGTATCGAGCATAATGCTTATTCCTTTTTGGTGTGAAATAATCATTTAGTTTTTTTCTAAGCCTCTCATATTCATCGTAATCGCCAATTGGGTCTGGTAAGCTCTTCTCTAAACGGCTAATTTCCTTACCTCCATATATGATAATGGCGTCCTTCTTATCTGCCGGACTGCTTATCTTGAAAAAGCGAAATTCCCTTTCAATTGCCTCCAGCCATTCCTCCCATTCTTTTCCGGTTGAAAGCTGATCTTCCGTGACTCTAAATGGTAAGGCGCAAAGATTTCTTGTTTCTGTAGTAATGATTGTGACTGCATCATTACCCGCCATGTCTAGCACGTAGTTGCTCATCAATTGTGATGTTTGGTGATTCTATGGACAGTTTGCCTTGTGGTGGTTCAGCCTTCGATTGCTAAGGCCCTCCTCGTCGCCAATGAAATGTCCCTGCACCTGGTTGGGACAGCGCTTAGCAATAAAGCAATAGCAAATGGTTTTCTAGATCTTTAATACTTCAATGACTACCAAGGCATATAGTTACTAAGATGGCAGTGGCTAGCCGTCCGGTACCGGACGACCAGCCAACGAGTCTGCTCGTCCGGTACCGGACGGCTAGCCAACCCTCCTAGGAATGGCTAGCCGTCCGGTAGTAAATTTTAGTCTCTCATTTGATATAGGGTATGAAGAGCCATTGAAGGTTAAATAGCACTTGTATCATTTTCTGGAGGACTGGATGTTAAACTTAACTTTGAGACTATGTAATTATCATTGAGATTTTCCTCGCCCGTAATTTTGAAAATAAGCACAGCCGTTCTTGATGACTTGCAGTTATTCTCCTAAAAACTTTAACAAATTTGTTTCACAATCCAGGTAAGAGTCCAAAAGGCTGAGATGGATTGACAAACAGTGTAGACACTGCTTCAGGAGCAGTTTGATTTGGGACTGCATTGTTTGCTGAAGCCTAACTGTCCCAATAAATATGATCATTAGAGTAATTGCTCTACTCATCGTGTTTCGGAAACATTGAAAGTATAATTGCCTTTATGTGTGCCCTGCTTATAAGATAATTACCTCAATTGATATTTCTTTGTACCTATCATGTTGAATTGATAAGTGAAATAAATATGCTCAATTAATTTAATGTTTATTAATCTATCCCGATTAATAACAAGGTCAACATCGTACAAACATTTGCAGATTTTAATAATAACAACAATAAAAATATACAGATAGAAATAATAATATTAAAATAATAATAATAATAATAATAATAATAATAACTGTCACAGTGCCCGGACAAAGCTTTAAGTACAACAAACCATTGCATCAAGGTCAATTACAGTTACGTCCTTTACTGAAATAGCGACAAACAGGTGACAAGAATACAGTTAGAGTAATGAATTACGAATTACAAATATTTTTATTACATCATAAAATGGGTAATATTGTTTGGAATGTATACCATATATAAAATGATAGACTTAAATTTACTACCGGACGACTAGCCATTCCTATATGGGTTGGCTAGTCGTCCGGTACCGGACGAGCAGACTCGTTGTCTGGTCGTCCGGTACCGGACGGGCAGACTCGTAGGCTGGTCGTCCGGTACCGGACGGCTAGCCACTGCCTACTAAGATACTGACGTTAACGTTAATAACGTCAGACGTTGACGCGACGTTACTTCGATAGAACTGAATAGAATAGATTACTTTATGACATGACACCTGCGAACACTCTACCGACTGAGCTACCAAGCCACATCGTTGACCTGTACATGTACATCAAATTCCAATATTGGCAATGTGTTTTAGTGCTTTTTGGTATCCCTGGGGGATCTAAATCAAAATCAAACATCTTCAAAATGAACAATCAGACCTAAAAAACCTAACAAACAAAACCGCCAAACAATGTCAACAATACAGACTGCACATGACAAAAGAAAGAAAGCTGTGCATACTCAGACAGCGCATGAAAAAATAAAGAAGAGACAAGTGAACCTCACCATTCTTTTTTTTTTTTTCTTCCAAACCGAAAGTAAGTAAAACCAAAATCGGAATTGCAGAATGTCGATATCAGACGAAACATTAAAAGTTCTATTAATATTTTGCACTAAATATTTAACTAAATAACTTTCTGATATTTGTAAATAAGTTTTATTTTTTGGATCTTATTAAAACATTCAGCAGAATACTACTGTTTAACTTTTAAATATAACATTATTTCGTCCATTCCAAAAACTGTAATCTTTTACAAATGGCGGCTTCCTTGCAAGATGTAAACAAAGCGTGGGAAATTGCAACCGATTTTCTACTTCCAGGAAGAGAACATGTATAGAATTTTGGTCAAATATTTTTATACACATAAAGAAAACTTTTCTTATAAAAAAACATTAATTACCAATTTTTTATATAAATGGTAACTTGTTGGTTTGCGCAGGACTTTAATTTCATTTCATTTCATTTCAAAGCCTTCTACTGGCCGAGATAACTCATAAGTATAATCTTTCACAAGTAGTGTCTGCGTAATAACTCATAGTATAGAGGATTATTATTTTTTTTTTTCCCCTCCCTCTTTCACCCAACATGATGAAAATCAGACATAAACAGCAATCAACAGGGTTAAGATATAGATGAGACCATTAATCATGCACTCTAAATACATATTTATTGTTGCACTCCATCCTACAAAAAGACAATTATTATTATTATTATCATTATTATTGTTTTCAAATGTTCAGGGGATACTCATATCACATTTCCAGCTTCTTTTGACTCTGCTGCATCTGCACCTCTCCTGGGCTTCATCAGTAACCATCCCGGCACCACTGCAAACTGAGGAGAAAAATTGTAAAGAAAAACACCAAGTGCCCCGACCGGGGACCGAGCCCACGACCCTGGGGCAAAAAGCAAGTGAGTCAAACACCAGGCCAAAGGGTTCGGGCCAGCCAGACCGGTCAGTTATGCACTCCAAATAAGGCGATTTATTATGGCGTGCTACTTCATTCCTCTATCCTACAAAGAAATCAATATTTTAATGTTTAAGAGAGACTCATTTAAACATGTCATATTTTTAGATCCTCTTGACTCCGCTTAATCTGGTCCATCCATGGGCTGCAGCAATAATCATCCCGGCACCACTGTAGTAGGAGAAAAAAAAAAAAAAAAATCCAGTCTAGTGCCCCGACCAATGATTAAAGGAGCGTGATAACTCAGTGGTTAATCCACTTGCCCCGGACACCATAGGTCCTGGGCTTGATATCGGCAGTGGCCACAAAAGGCCGACGCCCAAACACACTCCAACCGCACCACCTGCAGAATGAATCACATTTCCAGATTTCTTTGACTCCGCTGCATCCGCACCCACCCCAGGACCCACGGGCAACCACCCCACCAGATACCACTGCATCTGAGGAGAACAATCTGTAAAGAAAAACCAACCGAGTGCCCCAAAAATAATGATTGATATATATATCAAAGAATATGTAGTAATTAAAGGTCAACCACACTCAGTCCCATAATGTATGATAAATGTATGTATATCCTCAGACCAGGTACAGCCGTGTCGGCCACGTCCCGCCGTTCAGATATAACCATGAATATAGATAATGATTACATCAAAGAATATGTAGTACTTCATTAAATGTGAACCACACTCATTCCCATAATGTTTAATGAATTTTGAAGGCCAGGTACAGCCTTCATGTGTCAGAACATTGGATCCGTCGATTAAAAAAAAAAATGGCGATATGCAAAGGCTGATCTCTGATATATATATGCAAATCTATAAGGCATTTTATCGCTGCCTATGATCTCCTGGTACTTAAGTAAGTCACTTGTACATTTCACTATGTTAAAAAATAGAGACCATAAAGACACAGAAATTTCATTTCATTTCATTTCAAAGCCTTCTACTGGCCGAGATAACTCACAAGTATAATCTTTCACAAGTAGTGTCTGCGTAATAACTCATAGTATAGAGGATTATTTATTTTTTTTTTTTTTGTTTTTTTTTCCCTCCCTCTTTCACCCAACATGATGAAAATCAGACATAAACAGCAATCAACAGGGTTAAGATATAGATGAGACCATTAATCATGCACTCTAAATACATATTTATTGTTGCACTCCATCCTACAAAGAGACAATTATTATTATTATCATTATTATTATTTTCAAATGTTCAGGGGATACTCATGTAATCATATCACATTTCCAGCTTCATTTGACTCTGCTGCATCTGCACCTCTCCTGGGCTTCATCAGTAACCATCCCGGCACCACTGCAAACTGAGAAGAAAAATTGTAAAGAAAAACACCAAGTGCCCCGACCGGGGACCGAGCCCACGACCCTGGGGCAAAAAGCAAGCGAGTCAAACACCAGGCCAAAAGGTTCGGGCCAGCCAGACCGGTCCGTTATGCACTCCAAATAAGGCGATTTATTATGGCATGCTACTTCGTTCCTCTATCCTACAAAGAAACCAATATGTTAATGATTAAGAGAGACTCATTTAAACATGTCATATTATTTGATCCTCTTGACCCCGCTTAATCTGGTCCATCCATGGGCTGCAGCAATAATCACCCCGGCACCAGGCACCACTGTAGTATGAAAAAAAAAAAAAAATCCAGTCTAGTGCCCCGACCGATGATTAAAGGAGCGTGATAACTCAGTGGTTAATCCACCTGCCCCGGACACCATAGCGTCACCTTGGTGCAAAAACGGGTTATCTGCATTTTTCAAAATTTACAGGACGGAGAAAAAACGTTCCATTATTTGTACCTTTTGCGAAAAGCAAACAATTTTAGGAATAAAAGCATTAAAATTCGTATGGCACATTGTTTCGGTAGGGGAACAAGACAGTTCCCCGACACGGTTTTTGGAGACAGTTTCCCGACACATCTGAAGACAGTTCCCCGACACTTTTGAAGACAGTTCCCTGACACTATTGTTATCTATCTATCTATCTATCTTCTTATACTGAGTCGGCCATATCTGGCCATTACCTCAGTTGATTGGGTGGCTAAATTTAGAATTTAGCTGAAAAAAAAAGAAAAAAGAGAGGCACTGGATGCGTCCTTAAAACTATTTACAAACTGCATATCAGAGGTATCCTAAAACGCATACCTCTGAGACCCAATCTTACACTGTGCGGGCTTTGAACTCTTCTGCGGACTTGGCATTCACCGCAGAGGAGGGAAGACTATTCCATTGGGGAATAGTTCTAGGAAAAAACGAGTTCTTCAGGGCATCACTATAGGACTGGTATCTACGATATTGTGAGTCGTTTAATTTTGATGCCCTTGTTTGGGTCGACAGTGTTACAGGGGTCAAGTACCTATCTTTATCAATAGACACTGAATCAGAGTGTATCTTGTAGAAGAAGGTTAAAGAGGACTGCTCACGACGGGCCTCCAGGGACGGCCACTCTAGCTCATTAAGCATGTCACCGACGCTACTTCTATTTCGCCATCGCCTACAGGTCCATCGAGCAGCTGTCCTCTGCACCTTCTCCACCTGCTGAGTCTGAGTTTTAACATAGGGGTGCCAAATGGGTGATGCATATTCGAGTTGAGGGCGAACCAATGTTTTATATGCAACATCCTTTGTCTGCCTAGGTGCAAAAGCCAAGTTCCGTCTAAGGAATCCCAAAGTCCTAGTTGCTTTAGATGTAATCTCTGAGATATGTTGACCCCAATCAAGATCGTCAGTGATGGTGATACCAAGATATTTGGCGGATTGAACATGCTCCAAAACTTGCTGGTGAAGAGTATAGTCAAACTTAATTTGCTTGTCCGGAGGGTGTCGTGACACTCTCATTGAGTGACATTTGGCCACATTGAACTTCATTTGCCAATCGGCCTCCCACTGTGCAAGTTGATCCAGGTCATCTTGTAAAATAAGACAGTCAGAAGGAGAATATATGTTCCTATACAGGACACAATCATCAGCAAACAAACGGACCGATGACCTGATATTATCGGGGAGATCATTAATGAAAACCAAGAAAAGGACCGGTCCAAGGACCGAACCTTGGGGGACTCCAGATAAACAGGGACTGGATCAGACGCTTGGCCATCAAGTACAACTTGTTGTGAGCGCCCAGAGAGCCATGAGCTAATCCACCTATGTGTGGATCCTCTTATCCCATAGTACTCCAGTTTATGTAATAGCCTTCTGTGAGGTACCTTGTCAAAGGCCTTAGCAAAGTCCATGATGATCAAGTCAGTCTGTTTGTGGCCACGATTTATGGCCCCATCCAGGGATAATATTGTTCATAGTTAAATGACATGTTACTGATAATTATAATCAGGTCTGAGAGTTTAGCTATTTCTAAAGACTGTCCATAAAAATAAAGACAGTCTTTAAATTTATGGACCCACGTGTCTGTAGAAAGCAATGCAAATCGTACAAATTTTCAAAAATTCGAAAATCGCAGTACATGTGTTATGCAATCTTCTTTATTACATGATAATCTGCGTGTAGCTGAAAACTGAGTATGATCCGTTGTCTTGTTGATAAATAATTCAAGAAACTAAATAATTGATTCTGTGTAGTTCAGGTTTTCTCCCTTACACTTTATACAATGAAATATGTCAACTGATGCATGGCACACTTGTTGTAAAGAATATGATGGGAGAAAACCTAAACAAGAATATCTTCCGTAGCCGTTTTATATAAATACTCGAAAATTAGACAACAGATTCGAGAAAAATATTCTGTGTATGTAATTCATCATGTAACGAAGAAGTTTATATAACACATATTCTGCGATTTTCGAATTTTTGAAAATTCTTACGATTTGCATTGCTTTCTACAGACACGTGAGTCCATAAATTTAAAGACTGTCTTTATTTTTATGGACAGTCTTTAGAAATAGCTAAACTCTCAGACCTGATAATTGGCAATTAGTTCCCAGACATTTTTAAAGACAGTTCCCCGATACTATTGTTCGAGTCCATGACATTTCGTGGAAAACCACTTGGTCGAATGTACTTGTTCGTCAAAAAAGTACATTTCGTCGAACCAATATTTGGTCGAATTTTCATCGAAAAAATTCGTCGAATTGACATTTGGTCGAATTTTCATAGAATTTTTGTCGAAAAACTGAAAGAACCTAAAATGAAAGTAACTTACCCCAAAACATTATACTGCGCATGATTTTGTTAACTCGATACAAAGTGGGGTTTACAGGGCTGCAGTTACTCCGTAGCTCAAGCAGAGACACCAAAGGAAAAGAAACATCTAAACAATTGCACAGACTTGTTAACATGATGTATAATAGAAGTGAAAGCTATGATCAGGAATCGATACAATTACCCTACAGCTCCAGCCTGACCCTACAGCTCCAACCAGAGACAGTAGAGGGCAAGAAACATTTAAGCAATTGCATATGCAAAGGTGGATTTTAACCCTTTTTGTACCAAATGGAATATTTCTCTTTATATATGGCTGACTTTTAGCAAACAGGGGAGACCCTGATCAAACGCCACATCTGATCTGGATCAGCACTGTTTGCCAAGGTACTCGTTTTGGAGTTTGTGGTACAAAATGGGTTAAAGTAACTTGGTCCCCCAGGGTTCTATGCTTGGTCACTTTCTATGTAATTGTATTTGTTATTATTAATTGGCAACTTACCAGAGGTGCAATCTTTCCAGTCTGTCCACTAGGACGAAACGCTGTGGTCAAACCAAATTTTCCTATGTACGTTTCCTCCATATATTCGAGGAAAGCATCTGCCACCTCCGGAATAGACTCTTTTATTTCATTGGACGCTTCGAAAATATGGGGTGCTAGGACGAAAGCTAAGGCAGTAAGCATGCGCAACGACAATGAAAAACAGCTTGTCACGCTGACCTCAGAATATAAGCCAGATAACGGTAAAAATAAATTCGACCAAGTGTCGCATTTCTTAAAAGAAATATTCGACCAATTGTCCCATTTCTTAAAAAAATATTCGACCAATTGTCCCATTTCAAGATTTTTTTTCAACCAAACGGTATATTCGACCAAATAGTGTATTCGACTAAGTGGTTTTCGACAAAATGACGTGCACCGTATTGTTCATAGTCTTAATGTCCTAATTGGCAATTGGGGATTATAAAGGCTAAGTGATCATTGTGAATAGATTAAGTATACCTGTGATTTGGAGAGGCAATGTCTTTCTGTGCCGGGGAATTGTCTTAAGATATATTAGTTATTATTTGCATGTTTCTTGCTATGGCAACTATATATTAATGAGTAGCCTGGAATTTCCTCGTTGATTTCAAGACAGTTCGCCGACATTTGTTCTGACGATGATCTGTCTGGAAGTATAAGCCAGAGGGAGGTAATGTTCTTATATTTTAATAATATTTATTTAAAACAAAAACTTGGAACTCAGCTTCATTTTTCAAATGTTTATTATATGGACAAATGACAATTAGAAATATACTATTGCGTTTCCTAGAAGACATTTTTGTTTTGTTTAAATGTGTGCAGGTTCATTAACTGAACATGCTAGTTCGCTTAATTTTAGGTTAATAATTAATAATGGTATCAAGTATAAGCTTTTATTATATACATGTTAAAGTCTGTCAGGGGAACTGTCTTCAAAATATTGATGAACAAATAATAACTATCAATTATGATAATCATCATGATCAGTCAAAGGTCATTTGACTTTGAAGAATAGTGTCGGGGAACTGTCTTCAAAAGTGTCGGGGAACTGTCTTCAAATGTGTCGGGGAACTGTCTCGATTCCTTTTGGTAGTCTGTAATTCAGAATCAGAATTGTAACTGGTGACACGTCAAATGACATTCATACACCAGGACTTGTGATATGAGAAGTTAGTCCCTAGCTCTAACCAAAGAGGTTTTGTTTGATTTGAGGATTCACCATGTCCTTCCATTAATCCTTCAGTATAGGTTGGCAGTTCCCGAAACTTTGAATCTGTTCGGTGCACGTCATTTCGTCAAAAAGCACTTGGTCGAATGTAGCTTTCGGTCGAGTACAATGTTTGATCGAAAAATTTATTAAAATGGGACAATTGGTAGAATATTTTGTTAAGAAATGCGACACTTGGTCGAATTGATTGTTATAAAAATTCGAGCCAAGCTCGGATTATTGGATTCACGAGTGGTCATTTTATAAGAAATTTTTTAAAGAGCCTTTGGCGAGATTCATAAATTTGATATGAAATGATCAAAAGCATACTGGTGATAATTGTTTTAACTGTTGGGTTGGTGAGGGAGATTTGCCATTGTGACGAGGAGGTGTAAAGAATATATTGGGAAATTCTCAGTTCAAATGAGGGAAACTTCAAAATGGGTCTTCATTCATAAATTTGAAATGAAATGATCAAAAGCATACTGGTGATAATTGTTTTATCTGTATGGGCTGGTGAGGGAGATTTGCCATTGTGACGAGGAGGTGTAAAGAATATATAGGGAAATTCTCAGTTCAAATGAGGGAAACTCCAAAATAGGTCTTCATTTCATGGACGTGTTTACCTGATGAATAGGAAATTACACGAAATTTTCTGAAGCATATTTATAGGTTTGAAACAGGAATATGGCAGAAAGTTCGCCATTTCCAAAATTTTAGAGTTGTGAGGTTATTCAATTTCGTTTTAGGGTCTATCAGTTTTTCGATGAAAATTCGAGGATTTTTCAACAAAATGTCAATTTGACGAATTTTTTCGACGAAAATTCGACCAAACATTGGTTCTACGATAAGTAACTTTCGACGGATAATACAATCGACCAAGTGGTTTTCGACGAAATGTTATGGAAGCGAATGTTAGCTCAGGTGAGCGATACAGGACCAGCTTGGTCCTCTTGTTTAAGATTTGACCTCCTGACCTACTTTTTGAACCGACATGACCCATATTTTAACTTGACTGAGATATTATCATGATTATCCTTCGGACCAAGTTTGATGATGATTGGACTAAAACTGTGGCCTCTAGATCAGAATTGTTACTGGTTACACGTCAAATGACATTCATACACCAGGACCTGTGATATGGGAAGTTAGTCCCTAGCTCTAACCAAAGAGGTAAACTTAGTTACACAGTCATCAGCACCTTCAGCTGTCGAAATAATCGAATCGGGAAGGGCATTCCAATCTCTAATGGTTCGGGGGAAGAACGATCCTTTGTAAATGTCAGTTCTTGCAGGAAGGGTCTGAAACGACAATGAATGGTGATTTCTACAGTGCCTAGCCGGGGGGACAAGGCCATCTGTTGGAATGCTAGCAGCATCCTTTAGACCTTTGTATAAAAGGATGAGCCTACTGTCTTTCCTCCTTTTCTTGAGAGACTCTATAGAGTGTTCACAAGAAAAGACACACAATAAAAGACAAACGAAGTCATCAGACATCTCACAGTCACAAAAGCTCACTATAACCTTCGGTCAGGTGAGCTTAAAAACTTGTTATGATGAGCAGTAGAATTATAATAAGCAATTTTATGATACTTCTCGAATGCCGCCCCCGCCATCAGGGCTTGGAGAAATAGATTGGGCTGCACGATGCTTCCACGCAGAGCTGATACTGACCGTACATGAGTACTGGTAATCTGCTTAGAACGTCTAAGCCTGCCCAGGAAAATTGCTGCGTGTCGGCCCGTCCATGCTTATAAACCCTATTGATATTTTACTGTATTATCTATTTAGGCCTTGATAAAAAGGGAATGTCATTGTGTTACCTCATGTCACGGGAAAGATTTGTTGTTTCACGGGATGTTTGTATCCTCGATCGGGTTGATGAATGGATTGGATTTAAGGTGATTGTGGCCACATGATGATGATAGACGACGTCGATGTTGTAACGACGTTAAAACTTCTCCCGCCTTCTCGAGGGGGTTCGGGGTTAACGAACGACAACTAAGTTTTGTGTTTCCATGTTTTTGGTGTTCTCAAAACCTTCTCCCTCTCGACCTCGTCATCTGAATAAATATTATAAATATCCTAAGAAATTAGGAATAACATATACAGTAGAACTTCGATGGCTCGAACACCGATGGCTCGTTCACCATGGATGTGTCGAACGCATTCTTGAGCCCCTAGAGAAATCTTCTACATAAGAAATAGTGGGGGATAATTGAGGAGATTTTAGTCTTTTATCTTGCAAATGTATGCTGTGTGTGCTCATTAGAATCGCCTCGATGAGGCGATTCTAATGAGTACACACAGCATGCATTTTCATTACAGAACATCGAAAAGATGTCTAAAAACATCTCGTTATGCCTCCTGACAGTAACCTCAGTGGCTCGAACTACCCCTGTCTCGAACAGATTTTCCAGGTCCCAAAGGTGTTCGAGCCATTGAAGTTCGACTGTAGATGGTGTCCGTCAGGTGGTCGTGAGACCTACCCTCGCCAGGGACAAAGGAAGACTGACCCCGAGGTCGAGAGATCGAAATGGCAAGATACGAATATTCATGAAATAATGACAATTATGATAATTTACAAATGTTCAACAAGATAATGAAATAAAGTAAACGCATACCTGAATAAATATTATAAATATCCTAAGAAATTAGGAATAACATATAGATGGTGTCCCTCAGGTGGTCGTGAGACCTACCCTCGCCAGGGACAAAGGAAGACTGACAAAGGCTGAGGTAAGAATGTGCGCATGCGGTGTTAATCAGTGACGTGAAAAGCGCGCGAGACTTACATAAGGACACCGGAAATAGATATACGCTACTCAGGAATGCTTAATGCTTAATGAGAGATGAAATATATGAGTATATGATGTATGAAAAATAACTATGAATGGGGAAAATAACTGGAAACAACTAGAAAGTCCTAAGCGCAAGCGCTCCTCCAGTTTCCATAATTTCACTCTGTGACACTCACATGCTCTGGGCACCTGTTCACAGAACAGCTCCAGTTTCAAGTCTTCAGTATGGAGAGTTACTGCCTGAAACAAAAAATAAAAAAATATTGTGATTTGTCTAAAATGTTTGAGCTGATTAATGTAATTAAATATATACTCTTTTTATCTACATGCAGTACTGCCACTTCTGCAATCAACCACATTTGACCATTACACATAGATGTATCTTTCATACATTCAAGATTAGCAGGATGAAATTCTACACAATAATCACTCCAGCCCCAGCCCATGGGGCATGAAGAAATAGATGGGCTGCATGATGCTTCCATGCAGAGCTGAAACCGACCGCAAACGACTACTGGTAAACCGCTTAGAGAATCTAAGCCTGCCCAGGCAAAGCAGTGCAAGTTGGCCAGTCCATGCTTATACGAGGGTAGGCTGAAAAGTTCTGAGCCTGACCAAGATCCAATGGTTTGTCCATGCTGAAAGTGCCTTATTTTTCAACATAGTCTCCCTTCCTGTCCACACACTTCCTCCAGTGATGCTGGAGTCCTTGGATCCCAATGGTATAGAAGGTCTCATCTTGGTCCCTGAAAAACTCCTCCACAGCAGCTATCACCTCCTCGTCTGACCGATAATGCTGCCCAGCCAAGTGTTTTTTCATGTTTGGAAACAGGAAATAATCTGATGGAGCTACATCAGGTGAATACGGAGGGTGATGGACAAGTGTGAAGCCATAATCATGCACAGCAGCCATTGCGACAACCGATTTATGAGCAGGCACATTGTCCTGATGGAACAAGACCCCTTTTGTCAATTTTCCGGGTCGTTTAGCCTTAATTGCTTTTCGCAATTGTTTTAGCAGATCTGAATAATACTCCCCATTAATTGTTCTGCCCTTTTGAAGGTAATCTATGAATATTATGCCCTTGGCATCCCAGAACACTGATGCCATCACCTTCCCTGCAGAGGAGACGACCTTTGCCTTCTTTGGAGGGGGTGAGCCAGGGTGCTTCCATTGCATGGATTGTCTTTTGGTCTCTGGCTCAAAGTGATGAACCCAACATTCATCCTGTCAAGAAAACCATCTTGGTCTGCTTCAAAAATAGCCAAGTTGGCTTGTGACAGGTTCAGTCTGGTCAACTTTTGGTCAGGCGTCAAAAGCCATGGCACCCATCTGGCGGAAACCTTTGACATTCCTAATTCACTGTGTAGAATGTTCTCTACTGGTTCAAGGGAGATGCCAACAGTGTTAGCTAACTGATTCACAGTTAAACACCTGTCATCTATCACGGCCCTGTGCACTTGGGTGATGGTTTCCTCAGTTGTTGCCGTTGTTGGTCGTCCACACCGGTCATCATCTTCAAGGCTTTCCTTGCCCATCTTAAAATTTGCTGCCCACCTTTTCACGGTTGCATACGAAGGAGCATCATCCCCTAATGTAGCAATCATATCGGCATGAATTTCCTTAGGAGCTAACCCCTTTTATTGAGGTACTTGATGACACCACGATGACAGATTTTGTCCTTTTCTCAAAAACGTGCTGGTATCAATTTTCAAAGTCTAGAATTTCTAAGTTATTGCAGGTAAATTTGAACTCATTTGGCAGGGATTGAGATGTCATTTCATTTCAATGTCGGGTAAAAGTCCCACAAAACTGGAAGCAACGTCTCCAAAATGATCTAAATAGTGTTGATGGGGATGTTAAACCTCAAATCAAACAAACAAACAAAACTTCTTCAATGGCAACAGCATCAGGGCCCAGTTGTTCAAAACTAACGACGTCGTTAGTTAACATATCATTAAAACTTTGATTATTTATTATGGCAAATACGCTAATATTTTTGCTGAAAAAATGTGAGCAGCTGCTTGCATTTTCAGCAAAAATACCAACAAATTAAATATTAAACTTGCTAGAACAGTTAACAATATGACCACTAACGAGCTTGTTAAGCTAACGATGCTTTGAACAACTGGCCCTAGTATATTTTCATTATAATATTCGTTTAACTATAATAACACCTGCAGTCATTCTTTTGTTCTAGGGCAAGAAGCTGATTCATTACACAACTCTGCCAAATGTAGAGTTTATCAATGCTGTGACAGTGGTGTGTCAGAATGGGTTTGGAAGTCTACTTGATGACTGGTTCTTTGAAGAATTACAGCAGGATCTCAGAAACAGAGTGTCTCCAAGGTTCTGGAGCTTTTTTGCAGGTATATATGAACTGCTCATAGCACCAAGTAATTAAGGGAAAGGGATCATTTTTCTTATTTTTCCATAAAAACATTATGTTGTGGGTACTTGTCAGAGTTGACTCATCAAGGCGATTTTTCATACGTTTTGAATGAGAAATAAGGAAAATAATCCCTTCATGTTCCAAGTTACTTCTCGTTATAACAGTGTTATACATATATAGAGAGTATATCAAGTGTATATACTCTTCAAGCATAACAAGGCAACTTGACTACTGGTAAGCATTCTTTTGTGTTCATACACATTCCCTTTCCTTGTCCTTGCTTTCAGTTCCATATGAAGAGACATAACCAAACTGTTGTTGAGTATTTGTGTCCACAGATATATTTTCTCTGTTAGAAGTGCTCATGGTGAGGTATTGTGATTGGTCAATGTCCGTCATGCTTCTTGCACCCTCAACAATGTGCCTTAAATGCAAACTCCTCCTAAACCCGCGACCTCTGGCCAATTTGATTGAAACTTCACAGGAATGTTGCCTTGGTGGCTTCCTACCAAAATAGCTAAAATCTGTCCGCTCTGATGAACAATGAACAAAATGGCCACCAGAGCTAAAAATAGAAAAAATTTTAAACGACAACTCCTGTACCCTTGCGCCAATTTCATATAAACATCATAGGAATGTTGCTCAGGTGACCCTCTACCAATATAGCTAAAACGGTTCTGTTCCGATGAGCAAAATGCCTGCCAGAGCTAAAAATAGAAAAATGTAAATTTGCTTCAAATGCAAATTACTCCTAAATCATTGGGCCAATTTGATTCAAACGTCATCACAGGAATGTTGCCTAGGTGACTCCCTACCAAAATAGCTAAAATTGTTCCGCTCTGATGAACAAGATGGTCACCAGAGCTAAAATAGAAAACATATTTAAACCAAAACTCATCCTGTATTCTTAGGCCAGTGTTATTCAAAACTTCATGGGAATGTTGCTTTGGTGACCCTCTACCAAAATAGCTAAAACAGTTGCACTCAGATGATCAAAATGGCTATTAGAGCTAAACAATGAAAAAAAAAGCATATAAATTTGCTTCAACTGCAAACTCCTCCTTTGATTCATACTTCATAGTAATGTTACCAATGTGGCTCCCTTCCAAAATAGCTAAAATTATTCTGCTCTGCTGAACAAGCTGGCCACCAAAGCTAAAAATAGAAAACAACAATGTAAATTTGCTTCAAACACAAAGTCCTTCTAAATCCTTGGGCCAATTGGATTCAAATTTCACAGGAATGTTGCCTCCCTGTCGAATAGCTAAAATTGTACGCACTGATGACCAAGATAGAAAAACCTTTAAATGACAATTATTGTACCCTTGAGCCAATTGCATTCAAACTTCATAGGAATAGTGCATAGGTGACCCCCTAAGAATTTATGAAATTAGGTAAACTGGTTCCACTCTGATGAGCAAAATGGGCATCAGTCTGAGAGCTAAATGTAGTAAAATGTAAAAAAAATGGCTTTAGATGTGATCGTCTCCTAAATCCTTGGTCCAAAATGATTCAAACTTCATAGGAATGTTGCTTAGGTGACCCTTTACCACAAAAGCTAATCCGTTCCGCTTTGGTGGGCAAAATGGCCGCCAGAGCTGAAAATAGAAAAATTTGATAAATTTTTACTTCAAATGTAAACTTCTCCTAAACCCTTTGGCCAGTTTGATTCAAAGCTCACAGAAATGTTGCCTAGGTGGCTTACTACCAAAATAGCTATAAATGTTTCACTTCAATAAACAAGATATCTGCCAGAGCTTAAAAATAGAAAAGTCTTTAAAAAGTGAAAAGTGATTTAATTGAATGGGCTTTTCACAGAGAAGATTCTCTCTATCTTGCATGTAATGTCAGAAATGCATTTTTCACTTCTAAAGAGCATAAGAATTATACACTTTGGTCATGTCAGAAAGTGTGTGATGCCCTCACCTTTCTACTTGACAATATTTATATTAGATTCGGTACTAAGTTATTTAGACAAATTGTGGGTATTCCGATGGGTACTAATTGCGCACCTCTTGTGGCTGATCTGTTCTTGTATTGTTATGAAAGAGACTTCATTTTGTCGCTTTCCATTGGTAACCAATCTGAAATTATTGAAGCTTTTAGCTCTACTTCTAGATATTTAGATGATTTATTAAATATTGATAATACCTATTTTGATGGTTTGATCAGTCAGATTTACCCCCTAGAACTTCAGTTTAAATTTAAAAACGGGGCCTCGGTATCAGAAGAATTTGCTTTATTTAAAATAAAGCAAATTCTTCTGATACCGAGGCCCCGTTTTTGGATTTACATCTATCTATTGTAGATGGATTTGTTTTGTGCAAAATTTATGATAAACGCGATGACTTTGATTTTGAGATTGTAAATTTTCCTTTTTTGGATGGTGATGTTCCTCGTGCCCCATCCTATGGCGTTTATATTTCGCAATTAATTCGATTTGCTAGAGTGTGTAGTCATGTAACTGACTTCAACACTCGTAATAAACTATTAACGGCTAAACTCCTTAATCAGGGTTATCGGTACCATAAACTACGCAAAGCCTTTTCAAAATTTTATAGACGCCATTCTGATTTAATTTCAAAATTCAATATTGGACTTAAATCTCTTCTGCAACAAGGCCTATCGGAACCCGAATTTTATGGTGACTTAGTATATAAATTCAGAAAAATATATAACCGCAATGACTTCAGCACCCAATTTCGTAAAATCATTCTTCGATATAAAAAGATTGGGTACAACATGGATATTATACAACAGACTGCATGCATGGTAGTTAACCCAATCACGGTTGGCAACTTTGCTTCCCTCTTTAATTGCACGCCGGTGGGTCAGGCCTCAGATTCTATGACGGCTCCAACGTAAAGGCTTATTGAGAATTAGAGAGATAATGCTGGTTGGTGCCTGATGCTCTGTCTCTGGTCGGGCTCATCGTAGTCTAACTGTTGGTTTTCTTTTGCTCCAGCATTTCAGTGGTTTCTTGCTGTCGAGTCCTCACCGTTGTCTCACCTCTGTGGTTCTTTGATTTTTGTGTTCACGGAGATGTTGCACTGATGAGTTAGGAGGCCTTCATGCGGACTGAACAAATTATTTGTCTAAATCGCGACGGAAGTAAGGGCGAGGATTGTGGCCACGTAAAATCGATTTAAGCCCCCCAGTGGAAATCTTCCACTGACCGTTCCAAGGCGGCTCTTCTGTGGCGATTTATTTATGTTGTTGTTTGTTACTTCTTGTGTGTATCACTTGTGTCTTTTAATTTTGGATGGCCATATGGCCATTTTGTGGGAAAGTAACTGTCCTTATGGCCTTCCTTTGTTTAGGTTTCCATTATGGTCTGGTCGCTTAATGTTTGTATTTCTTTCCCTTTGGTGACTTTATGGGTGGAGTACGTTAATTGTATCAATTCCTGATCTTTGTTTTACTTCTACTTTAAATGACAACTTGTCCTGTACCCTTGGCCCTATTTCATTCGAACTTCATAGGAATGTTGCTTAAGTGACCCTCAACCAAAGGAGCTGAAAAGATTTCGCGCCAATAAACAAGATGGCCACTAAAAATAGAAAACCAGTAAACATTTGCTTTGAATGCGAACAGCCTCTAAACCTAGTAATAGGCCAATTTAATTCAAACTTAACAAGAATGTTGGCTAGGTGGCTGCCTACCCATACAGCAAAAATTATTTCACTCAGATTAACATGATGACCTAAGAAAAATCTTCAAATGACAACTCCTTCCATACTCTTGGGTCAGTTTTATTCAAACTTAATAGCAATGTTGCTTAATATTTTACCCTCTAGCAAAATAGCAAAATTGGTTTCGCCCTGATGAGCAAAATGGCCACCAGAGCTAAAAACAGAAAAATGTCAACCATTTGCATTAAATGCAAACTCCTTCTGAACACTTGGGTCAATTTGATTCGAAATTCACAGAAATGTTGCTTATGTGTTAGCTAAAACGGTTCTGCTGCCATGAAAAAGATGGCTGTCAGAGAAAAAAATAGCATTAAAATCTTTAACAAAAACTCCTATGCATACCCCTTGGCCACTTTCAGTCAGATTTCATAGGAATATTCCTTAGATTGTACTATCCAGGCACTAAACACAAAGGTGATGACCAGACTGCATGCAGTTAACCCTTAAGATGCCAAGAAAAAATTGCGTCTGAAAATGTTGTCTGTTTATGTCATCTGCTGCAGCTTCTGGCAAACTTTTCAGAACTATTTCTGCATACAGGCAAACAGTTTGGACCCAGATCAGACTGCTCCTAGGAGCAGTCTGATCTGGGTCCACACTGTTTGCAAAAATGACTTCTTAAAATAACGGCAGACGTCAAAGTAGACTACAATTTTCATGATTGGCATGTTATGGATTAATAATTTGACCACAAACAAGCTTGGACCATCACAAGATTTTGCTATATAGAGTGTTTATCTTTCAGATCATGTGGATGGAGTGAATTCAGAAACCTGTTTTCATCGTCTTCAAGATGCTGTAGAGTTTCTACATCAAGTGTCTGAAGGATACAGACCATGTCTTCAAGCGCTAGAGAGCATCCCAAGGGACATAACTAGAAATTACTCACTTCTGTCATTTTGTAGGGTGACCAAGTTATCTGATGTTGTTATTACCCTGTTTAAAGCAATAGTTTTCTCCCATGTGACAAACAGATTTAGACATTCTGTGGAAGAATTTTATTCTGAGGCATTTAGAGTCTTTCATCATGTGAATAATGATACAGAGCAAGGTGAGTTTTGTTTGTCTGATTGCCTTTTTGTTTGGAGTGTAACATCGTTAAACACGAAATCATCATCATTTGGAGTGTAACAGCTGAGCCAAAGAGTTGACTTCCAGATGCGGTTGTCAGAGATTATAATGTACATGTAGTTATGATATAAACCCATTTGTAACATATATTCCAACAAAATAAAAGGTAAAGATAAAGAAGCTTTATTTAATGTCGCATGTCCGAAACAACATAAGCTCTGTAGAGCTTTTATTGCTACAAACAAAGTATCTTTTAACAAATACTTCTGCCTTCATTTATCTTCCTAGGACTACCCCTGATAATGCGAGCATCAGCCAAAGGAGTGCCTAGTACCATTTTTGTCGCGCCTGCTATTAGCATGGCGCGATATAGGCGCCCGGTTTTCCATCCGTCCGTTCGTCAAGGTGTCAACATTTGCGACCACCCTAGCGTTCACCCTAATGGTCAAGTTTATTTCTCAAGAACTATAAGAGCTTCATTAATGATACTTGGTGCAAACTTGTGTCTGGGAATGACAACTTACATGCAAGCGTCCATATTTGACCTTGGCCTACATTTCATGGTTCACTGACTTTGTAAAATATTGCTACCACCCTAGCGTTCACCCTAATGGTCAAGTTTATTTCTCAAGAACTATTAGAGCTTCATTAATGATACTTCAACAAACTTGTGTCTGGGGATGGCAACTTACATGCAAGCATCCATATTTCACCTTGAGCTACATTTCATGGTTCACTGACTTTGTAAAATATTGCAACCACCCTAGCGTTCACCCTAATGGTCAAGTTTATTTCTCAAGAACTATAAGAGCTTCTTTAATGATATGTGGTACAAACTTGAATCTGTGGATGGCAACTTCAATGCAAGCATCCATATTTGACCTTGACCTAAATTTCATGGTTCACTGACTTTGTAAAATATTGCGACCATCCTAGCATTCACCCTACTGGTCAAGTTAATTTCTCAAGAACCATAAGAGCTTCATTAATGATACTTGGTACAAACTTATATCTCGGGATGGCAACTTAAATGCAAGCATCCATATTTGACCTTGACCTACATTTCATGGTTCACTGACTTTGTAAAATATTGCCACCACCCTAGCGTTCACCCTTATGGTTAAGTTCATTTCTCAAGAATTATTTGAACTTCATTAATAATACTAAGTACAAGCCTTTTATGCAAGCATCTATGTTTGATCTTGGCCTAGATGTCATGGTTCGGTGACTTTGCGCCCCACAGGTGCGACATAGCCTTCGGCGGAATTCTTGTTCATGCCTTTGGTATGGTGCGACCTGGGATCGAACCCGCGACCTCCCATTCCTGATGCAGACGCTCTACCACTGAGCTATTGGGGCCGGTAAATAAAACATATAATTAATATAACATATAATATTATAGATAAATAATTGAGCGTAGGAGTTGCAGACAGAAACACAGTTATAGAGAGACAGTTTATTCTGAATTATGATGAAATACTGCCATATAATTATAAACCTCTTGATGGTATATACAGCTACATGTGTATGTTCCTGATCATCTCATCCCATAACCATTGTCTTGCTTAATAATGAATTTTGCCACACCCAGTTTTGACTGTCAGCCAAACAAATTGCTTGACATAATTCATTCTATGAATTCACTAACTGAATGACAAAACAGTGAATATCCAGATCAGATGGCTTCTCCAGAAGCCATCTGATCTGGATTTACACTTAAGAGTATATTCTGGTAAAACATGACAAGGGTCAAGAACAGGCCCTTTATTTCAGAAATTCAGTTTTACATGAAAGTAAACAGGAAGTTTCGAAAGTTGTAACCCTTGTAAAAAATAGCAGAATATATTTGAGGGTTCAGTTGTTCAAAACTAACGATGTTGTTTGTTAACAAATTGTTAAACTTTGTTCATTGAATGTGGCAAATATGCCATTATTTTTGCTGAAAAATGTGCGCAGCTGCTCTTATTTTTTCAGCAAAAAATACCAAAATTTTAGATATACATGTAGTACTTGCTAGAATAATTAACGGTTTGACCATTAACAAGCTTGTTAAGCTAAGGAGGCTTTGAACAACTGGACCCAGGCGTTTTTTCCCAATCAAAGGAGGGTATAAACCTGTTTTTGTCATTTTGAGAAGAAAACAATTTTCATGACCTCCTGTATGCTTACCTGTGAACTGAGGACCCCAAGGGGTCTAGTCACATGTGAGACTATGGTGTGAGGGGTGGATGGAAAAATCCATCCCAAGGGTCACTTTCCAGCATCATGAGTCTTGTCGAGTAATGCTGGACAGTGATCCCGAGGGATGGATTTTTAGCTCACCTGGGCCGAAGGCTCCAGGGGAGCTTATAGTATAGTGGGTCGTCCGTCCATCCGTCGTCCGTCCACACTTTTGAGCAGCTGTATCTCTGCAACCTGCAGGCTGATCCCAATCATTTCTCATCTGTAGCATGCCTCTGGTGGGGCATTGATGACATAAACTTTTTTTCGAAATCGCTCAAAAACTTTGGTTGCTATGGCTATCACAAGGTCCCATAGACTTACAATTGGAAAATGCTTGTCATCACCGTAGCGCCTTCAGTTTTGATCGGATCTTTCTGAAACTTATATGTAAGGTGGCTGGGGATCAAAACTCGGATGAGTTCGAAAACCAGCCAAGTTGGCCCGTTTATCATAGAGTTACGTCCCTTTGATTGCTGAAAATGCCGATTTTTGACATTGTCATCACCGTAGCCGCTTCAGTTTTGATCAGTTTTCTGAAACTTATATGTAAGGTGGCTGGGGATAAAAACTCGGAGTAGTTCGAAAACCGGACAAGTCGGCCCATTTGTCATGGAGTTACGTCCCTTTGATTGCTGAAAATGCCGATTTTTGACCTTGTCATCACTGTAGCCCCTTCAGTTTTGATCGGATCTTTCTGAAACTTATATGTAAGGTGGCTGGGGATAAAATCTCGGATGAGTTCGAAAACCGACCAAGTCGGCCCATTTATCATAGAGTGACGTCCCTTTGATTGCTGAAAATGCTGATTTTTTACCTTGTCATCACCGTAGCCATTTCAGTTTTGATCGAATCTTTCTGAAACTTATAGGTAAAGTGGCTGGGGATAAACTGTCGGATGAGTTCGAAAACCAGCCAAGTTGGTCCATTTATCACAGAGTAACATCCCTTTGATTGCTAAAAATGCCGATTTTTGACCTTGTCATCACCGTAGCCCTTTCAGTTTTGATCGGATCTTTCTGAAACTTATATGTAAGGTGGCTGGGGATTAAACCTTGGATGTGTTCGAAAGCCGGCAAAGTCACCCCATTTACTATATAGTTATGTCCCTTTGATGGCTGAAAATGTCGATTTTTTACCTTGTCATCACCGTAGCCCCTTCAGTTTTGATCGAATCTTTCAGAAAATTATATGTAAGGTGGCTGGGGATAAAACCTAGGATGAGTTCGAATACCGGCCAAGTAGGCCCATTTATCATAGATTTACGTCCCTTTGATTGCTGAAAATGCCGATTTTTAGCTCACCTGGGCCGAAGGCTCTAGGGGAGCTTATAGTATAGTGGGTCCTCCGTCGTCCGTCCGTCCGTCGTCCGTCCACACTTTTGAGCAGCTATATCTCTGTATCCTGCAGGCTGATCTCAATCATTTCTAATCTGTAGCATGCCTCTGGTGGGGCATTGATGACATAAACTTTTTTTTGAAATCGCTCTAAAACTTTGGTTCCTATGGCAACCACAAGGTCCCATAGACTTACTATGGGAAAATGATTGTCATCACCGTAGCGCCTTCAGTTTTGATCGGATCTTTCTGAAACTTATATGTTAGGTGACTGGGGATAAAAACTCGGATGAGTTCGAAAACCGGCCAAGTCGGCCCATTTATCATAGAGTTACGTCCCTTTGATTGCTGAAAATGCCCATTTTCGACCTTGTCATCACCGTAGCCCCTTCAGTTTTGATCGGATCTTTCTGAAACTTATATGTAATGTGGCTGGGGATAAAACCTCAGATGAGTTCGAAAACCGGCCAAGTCCGCCGATTTATCGTAGAGTTACGTCCCTTTGATTGCTGAAATTGCCGATTTTTATCCCCACGTTTTTCAACGAAAAAGTGGGGATATTGTTATCGCCTCCGTCCGTCCGTCCGTCTGTCTGTCTGTCCGTCTGTCTGTCCAGCTATCTCCTCCTAAACCGTTAGCCGGAATTCAACCAAATTTGGTATGCGAGTTGCTTACATGAATGGCTTGCGCAAGAGCACATTTTTTTTTGTCCCCCCCAGGGGCCCTGGGGAGGGGTCAAAAGGTCAAATTTTGACCTACTGTGGAGAAAACGGGGATTTGCGATGGCTTGCCATCGACTGCGCGCTCTAGTTGACCTTGTCATCACCGTAGCCCCTTCAGTTTTGATCGGATCTTTCTGAAACTTATACGTAAGGTGGCTGGGGATAAAATCTTGGATGAGTTCGAAAACCAGCCAAGTTGGTCCATTTATCACAGAGTAACGTCCCTTTGATTGCTGAAAATGCCGATTTTTGAACTTGTCATCACCGTAGCCCTTTCAGTTTTGATCGAATCTTTCTGAAACTTATATGCAAAGTGGCTGGGGATAAAACCTCGGATGAGTTCGCATACCGCCAAAGGTGGCCTATTTTATCATAGAGTTAGGTCCCTTTGATTGCTGAAAATGTTGATTTTTTACCTGTCATCACTGTAGCCCCTTCAGTTTTGATCATATCTTTCTGAAACTTATATGTAAGGTGGTTGAGGATAAAACCTCGGATGAGTTCGAAAACCGGCCAAGTTGCCCCATTTACTATATAGTTATTCCCTTTGATGGCTGCAAAATGTCGATTTTTTACCTTGTCATCACCTTAGCCCTTCAGTTTTGATCGAATCTTTCTGAAACTTATATGTAAGGTGACTGGAGATAAAACCTAGGAGTTCGAATACCGGCCAAGTTGGCCCATTTATCATAGATTTACGTCCCTTTGATTGCTTAAAATGCCAATTTTTGACCTTGTCATCACCATAGCCCCTTCAGTTTTGATCAGATCTTTCTGAAACTTATAAGTAAGGTGGCTGGGGATAAAATCTTGGATGAGTTTGAAAACAGGCCAAGTCAGCCCATTTATCGTAGAGTTATGTCCCTTTGATGGCTGAAAATGTTGATTTTTGACCTTGTCATTACCGTAGCCCCTTCAGTTTTGATCGGATTTTTCTGAAACTTATATGTAAGGTGGCTGGGGATGAAACTTCGGATGAGTTTGAAAACTGGCCAAGTCCGCTCATTTATTTTAGAGTAACATTCCTTTGATTGCTAAAAATGCCAAATTTTGACCTTGTCATCACCGTAGGTTTTGATCAGATCTTTCTGAAACTTATTATACCCCCGGCATACGAAGTATGCAATGGGGGTATACAGTTTTTGTCTTTTCCATCTGTCTGTCTGTGTGTCCGTAAACAATTATTTTATGTCAAAGATATCTCAGGAACTGCTTCACGTAGAAACTTGAAATTTTGCACACATGATCAGTATGACTACTTTTATTGTTGGAAAGAAAATAAGGGCCAAGGGGTCAGGCCTTTTAGAGTTATTTCCCTTTGTAGTTTTTGCTGTTTAATAGTGTATATTTTTATTTTGCGTCAAAGATTTCTCAATAACTACTGTACATAGAAACTTGAAATTTTGCAAACATGATCAGTATGACTAGTTGTATTGTGGGAAAGAAAATAAGGGCCAAGGGGTCAGGCCTTTTAGAGTTATTTCCCTTTGTAGTTCTTGCTGTTTAATAGTGTATATTTTTATTATTTTGTGTCAAAGATTTCTCAATAACTACTGCACATAGAGACTTAAAATTTGGTAGCAACAACCAGTATGACTACTTGAATGGAATGTGGCCTGTATATGCAAAGAACCTTTTGCTATTGTCTTTTTCAACTCAGGCGATGGCACTGGCCGGGGGTATACGTGCCCCACTGGGCACTTTGTCTAGTTTTTGAACTTGTCATCACCATAGACCCATCAGTTTATATCGGATCTTCTTAGCAAGTCAGGAATAAAAGCTCGAATAAGTGGAAACTGGTGAGGTCAACCTATTTATCATGGAGTTACATTCTACTTGATTTGCAGAAATTGCTTACCCTGTCATCACCATGTCCTTCCATTAATCCTTCAGTAAAGGTTGGCACTTCCTGAAACTTTGAATCTGTTATTTTGAAATCGCATGAAAACTTTGGTTGCTGTGGCAATCACAAGGTCCCATAGACTTACAATGGGAAAATGCTTGTCATCACCGTAGCCCCTTCAGTTTTGATCGGATCTTTCTGAAACTTATAAGTATGGTGGCTGGGGATAAAATCTTGGATGAGTTCAAAAACCTGCCAAGTCGGTCCATTTTTCATAGAGTTACGTCTCTTTGATTGCTGAAAATGTCAATTTTTGACCTTGTCATCAGCGTAGCCTCTTAAGTTTTGATCAGATCTTTCTGAAACGTATGTGTTGTAAGATTGCTTGGGATTAAACCTCGGATGAGTTCGAAAACCAGCCAAGTTGGCCCATTTTTCATAGAGTAACATCGCTTTGATTACTGAAAATGCCAAATTATGACCTTGTAATCACCGTAGCCCCTTCAGTTTTTATTGGATCTTTCTGAAACTTACATTTAAGATGGCTGGGAATAAAACCTCAGGTGAGTTCGAATACCGGCCAAGTCGGCACATTTATCATAGAGTGACGGGCCTTTGATTGCTGAAAATGCCTATTTTCGACATTGTCATCCTTTTGAACGGATCTTCATGAAACTTACAAACAAGGAAGTCAGGCAGAAAGCTTGGAGGAGTTTGAAAACTCTTGTTTTTGAACTTGTCATCACCATAGCCACTTCAGTTTATATTGGATCTTCTTAGCAAGTCAGGAATAAAAGCTTGAATGGGTTTGAAAACCGGTGAGGTCGGCCTGTTTATCATAGAGTTACATTCTACTTGATTTGCAGAAAATGCTTACCCTGTCATCACCATGTCCTCCCATAAAGCCTTCAGTAAAGGTTGGCACTTCCTTAAACTTTGAATCTGTTAGCTCAGGTGAGCGATACAGGACCAAGCTAGCTTGGTCCTCTTGTTGACCTTGTCATCACCTTAGCCCCTTCAGTTTTGATCGGATCTTTCTGAAACTTATATGTAAGGTGGCTGGGGATAAAATCTTGGATGAGTTCGAAAACAGGCCAAGTCAGCGCATTAATCGTAGAGTTATGTCCCTTTGATGGCTGAAAATGTTGATTTTTGACCATGTGATCACAGTAGCCCCTTCAGTTTTGATCAGATTTTTCTGAAACATATATTTAAGGTGGCTGGGGATGAAACCTCAGATGAGTTCGAAAACTGGCCAAGTCGGCCCATTTATTTTAGAATAACATCCCTTTGATTGCTAAAAATGCCCAATTTTGACCTTGTCATCACCGTAGCCCCTTCAGTTATGATCGGATCTTTCTGAAACTTATATGTAAGGTGGTTGGGAATTAAACCTTGGATGAGTTTGAATACTGGCCAAGTCGGCACATTTGTCATAGAGTTATGTGCCTTAGGTTGCTTAAAAATGCCTGTTTTCGACCTTGTTAGCACTGCTGCCCCTTCAGTTTTGATCGGATCTTCATGAAACTTACAAAAAAAATAAGTCAGGCCGAAAAGCTCGGAGGAGTTTGAAAACTCTTGAGGTTTGCCTATTTGTCACAGAGTAACATCCCTTTGATTGCAGCAAGTAATTGCTTATTTTTGAACTTGTCATCACCATAGCCCCATCAGTTTATATCGGATCTTCTTAGCAAGTCAGGAATAAAAGCTTGAATGAATTTGAAAACTGGTGAGGCCAGCCTATTTATCATAGAGTTACATTCTACTTGATTTGCATAAATTGCTTACCCTGTCATCACCATGTCCTTCCATTAATCCTTCAGTAAAGGTTGGCACTTCCTGAAACTTTGAATATGTAATCTCAGGTGAGCGATACAGGACCAATCTCAGCTTGGTCCCTGAGCTTGGTCCTCTTGTTAATTTTTATATCCACCCCTCACACCCATGTAGGATTCTTTTTCTTGCATACCTTCCATTATTGAGCACGAGTTTTTATGCCCTCCCTTCAACCAAAATCTTTAATTTGGGGGGCATATAGTATTTGCACTGTCTGTCTGTTTGTTTGTTTGTCTGTCTGGCCGTCACAGAAACTTGAACCTTGATCAGAACTTCAAAAGTATTTGAACTAGCCCCATGAAACTTCACACACTTATTCACCATCATAAGGGCTACATTCTGACCAAGGGCCATAACTCTGTTGTCATTTTTGACTGAACTATTTCCCCTTGAAATTTTGCAAAACTGTCTGTTTTCACCATCACAAGGGCTACATTCTGACCAAGTGCCATAATATAACAATACAGTGGTTGCACTACTTTGTCATAACTGGATATCATCATACATGCTATCTAAGTAAGTAATCTTTTCAGTCAATTACTGAATGGACCCGGAGCATTTCAATTTATAATATAAATTAGATATACCTCGGGTCTTTACAATTGAAATTTGATAATGAAGCAATTTGATTTTAATTAAGAATATGATTGTCAATTTATTTTGTAATGAAGCAGTTTGTCCGTTATATAAATTTTATAGACCCAAGGCATTTAATTTATTATTACGTACATTTAATAATTGAATTATTAATGGAATTGTCCTGCGGTCCTGAAACGTGTATACATACTGCAACTAATTTTAATCAGCAGAAGAGAATCAGTAAGCTAAGTGACAAGACATCGGATATGAATTAGTTAGAAGCGAAAGGCTAAATTTGATTTCTGTCGCAAACACAACGCAGAATGAGATACTTAATAAACTTATAGAACCTGGGATTTTAATATCCGCTTCGTTGTTTATGTTAGCCCCTGTCTTGCTTTATGGGGTAACGAAAATGGTGCCGTGCTGCACATATGAAAAAAACAACATTATGTTAAGAACTGATTGAACTGTGTTAAGAACTTTCGATTTCGACGGACGGATTCTACGGGAAAAGGCAGTGAAGAACTGTGGTTGTCAGAGTTTCCAGATCCATCTAGACAAAGCTACTCTACCTTCAAAGGCAAGTTCTGTTCTTTAGTCTCCTTTTTTTTTGTGTTAGTGAAAACCATGGCTCAAGGTAACCCAATTCAAGTTAATATAGATGTCCAGCGTTTGGCGGATGCAATAACAAACAGAAATGATTTATTCATGCTTATCCCGACTAGGTATCAAGGTGACCCAAGACAGTTCCGCGAATGGGTTAAACAAATTGAAAAGTATGCCTTCATGACGGAATTGCAGGCAGATAAGGTTAAACTAGTAGCATATAAAACTAGCGCAGGCCCCGTAAGTGATTTTATCGAACGATACATCACAAACAAGCCTAATAACACATGGAATCAGCTTAAGGCTGAATTAACAATGAGATACGCTGAAATTTCTGATTCTGACCAGGCCCTTAAAATGCTTAGGGAAATTAAACAAAAGAAAGACGAAAATGTTCAATGCTATGCCGAACGCCTATTATCTTTAGCCACTGAGGCATACTCTGACCAACAAGGTGGCGTCCGTGCGGCTGATAGGAGCCTGGTGGGGTACTTCACAGATGGGCTATATTTTGATTATCTTCAATTCAAACTGTTACGTGAAAAACCTGCAACGCTTCAGGAAGCGATTAGGATTTGCATAAAAGAGCAAAATCTCAGAAAACTTTTCAAAACAAAAACAGGCAGGGACTTCAGTCGGCCCAGTCTTAATGAAAACTCTGAAGAATCAATGGAGGTCGATCAGTTAAGACCAACCAGAAAATGTCAGCTATGTTTTAAGAAAGGTCATACTGCCCGGTATTGCAGAATGGGGAGGGGTCAAGCTGTTAATGCAGTCAATGTTGATAGGGACAGTCACAAGAACAATGCCAGACGTTGTTATTTTTGTGGTAAAACAGGTCATATCAAAAGATTTTGCTATGAATTTCAAAAACAAAATGAATCTATGGGACAAAACTTTTCCAACCAGTCTTCTGCAGCTTTAAACGACCAGGTTCCCCGGATGTAGAGGCCGATTCGGGGAATAGCAATTGTAAAAACATCTTTGTAATAGGAAAATCTCTAATACCTAGTACTGTTCAGACAAAAATCTATGATAATAAATATAGGGCTTTAGTTGATACTGGTGCAGAATGTTGTTTGATTCATAAAAATGTATACCAGTCACTACAAGTAAAACCAAAATTGTCAAAAAGTAATGCCATTCTTCAATCAGTCAATGGTGGTCAATTAAAAGTATTAGGATCAGTTTCCCTATCTTTTGTGATTGGTGGCATGAGAATGAACCACAATTTCATAGTAGCATCAGGGATAAATAAAAATGTGATATTAGGAAAAGATTGGATGGATAAATTTGGTGTAAGACTTTATTTTGATTTGCAGAAACTCAGGATTGGCAAAACTTATGCGCCATTAGTCCCTGACATTCACATTCATGCATTGGTAAGATTAAAAGATGATCTGGTAATGAAACCTCAAACGTCTAACACATGCACAGGGAAAATACAAAGTAGAAAGGAATTTCCTCCGGACTGTTATGAAATTTCACAAGTAACTGAGGGTTATGTAGCAACTGAACCTGGCATATTAGTATCAAATAGTCTAGTAGAAATTAAAAAGAACAGAAAATTACCACTTTTGATTGTAAACAGTACTACTAAAACGATTCATTTGAAGAAAAATTGTATCATTGCAAAAGCTGAAAAATTTGACATTAAAGAAAATAATCATGTGGAACAGACAAAAACAGAATCCACTAACGTGAGAGAAAACCTCGATGAATGGCTTAACAAGATTAATTGCCCTGAGGAACATGTTGCCCAAATGAGACAAACTTTGAAACGAAATAGGGATGTGTTTGCTTTGACTGACTTTGAACTGACACAGACAGACACTGTTACCATGGACATAACAACTACGACTGACGAACCGATCCGACAGAAACCATATTTTACCCCACTAAAGAACAAGCCCATAGTGGACAAAGCTATAGATGATATGTTAGCTGCAGATATTATTCGCCCTTCCGTATCTCCCTGGAGTAGTCCCATTGTCATTGTCCCTAAAAAGGATGGCTCAAAGCGTTTTTGTGTAGACTTCCGCAAGCTTAATGTTGTCACCAAGCCCAACAGCTACCCATTACCAAAAATAGATGAGATATTAGCCCTCTTAGGTGGTTCGAACTACTTCTCTGCTTTCGATTGCAGGCAAGGTTATTTACAAGTTAAAATGGATGAATCTAGTAGGGAAAAGACTGCTTTTTGCTGTGGTAGGGGACTATTTGAATTTAACGTAATGCCCTTTGGCTTTTGTAATGCCCCAGGCAAGTTTCAAGAATTAATGAGCAGGGTGCTCAGAGATTGTTCCCCGTTCGCATTACCCTATTTAGATGATATAATTGTATTTAGTAAGACCTTTGAAGAACACCTTCAACATTTAAATATTGTTTTCAGTCGCTTACGGGATCATAATCTGAAACTGAAGCCCACAAAATGCCATTTTGCCCAATCAGAAGCTAATTATCTAGGATTTGTAGTGAATGGCCTAGGTATAAGACCTGACCCCAGTAAGGTGCAATCAATAACATTATAAGAGATTTACCTACCCCAACATCAGTCAAAGAGGTGCGAGCTTTCATTGGAATGTGTTCTTATTTTAGAAGAATAATTCCAAGCTTTTCAAACACTGCAGAACCCTTGATAGCCCTAACTAGAAAATATGCTAGATTTAAATGGGATGAAGTTTGTGAGAATAGTTACCAAAAGTTAAAGGCTGATTTAACTAAGGTCCCACTTTTAGGCTACCCAGATGTTTCAAAACCATTTAAAATATACACTGACGCAAGTGACAATGCAATAGGTGCAGTTCTAGTTCAAGATTGTGGGCCCGAAGAAAGCATTGTTCCTGGATACCCATAAGAAAAACCCATCCATTTCTACTCTCATAAACTTAGTAAAACCCAGAGAAAATGGAGCACGATAGAACGAGAAGCATTTAGCATTAAAATGGCCCTTGAAAAATTTGATCCTTATGTACACGGATGTCCTGTTACATTGTTTACTGACCACAAGCCATGTATCTATTTTCTGTCTTCTCCAATGCAGAATAGAAAGATCCAACAGTGGGCTCTCTGCATTTCCGGATATGACGTAAAAATTAAGTGGTTAGCAGGAAAACGTAACACTGTAGCGGACTTGCTCAGCAGAGTAGACTATGGTGAACCTGACAGTGACAGTGACAGTAACTGTAGTGTCGACATTTCAGATGAGACATTACAGGTTGCAACAATCAATTCAAACATGATTGTACCTAGCCAGTTCGTCAGTAACCCCACTGAAGACCAGGCAAAGGTCAATATGACACGACCTAAACTTGATATACCAGATATCAATATGACAGAGGAACAAGCAAAAGATGACTTTCTACAAAGTGTAAGAAGTCAGCTTATTGGCCATAATGACCCTCCTAAGTCTGTCAGTAAGTATTTACTGCTAGATGATGTTCTCTACTATGTATCAGAGGACGAGGTTTTGGACGAGGTTTATTTGCGGCTTTGCATACCCACCCACATGTGCGATATAGTTCTGAAACAATATCATGACTTGCTAGGGCATATGGGGACAGACAAATGCTATTCCTCTATGAAACAAAAGTATTTCTGGAAAAATATGTATAGGAATGTGGCTGCCTACATATCAAAATGTATCACGTGCAATGCACGTGCAAAGAAGGCTGAAAAGACACCTGTGCAGGAAACTGAAATACCAAATTATCCGTTTCGGAAAATATGTATTGACATACATAATTTACCTCCTACACTAGCGGGTAACAAATATTTGGTAGGTTTCATAGATGTGCTATCAGGTTGGGTAGAAGCATTTCCTGTAAAGTATAAGACAGCCGAAAATGTGGCACACCTGTTCCTAGAGGAGATCTGGCCTCGTTTTGGAGTTCCAAGTCTTATTTTGACAGATTCGGGATCTGAATTTATAAATGGGACTATAAGATACATCACCAATGCTTTAGGTATAGCACACATTCAAACATCCTTTTATAACCCAAGGGCCAATAAGATTGAAAGGTGGCATCGATTCATTGATGACATAATATGCAAAACAGCTGACGATGAAAACTGGGATATTTACCTTAACCAATGTCTAGCTGCTTGTAGATTTGCCCCATCCGAAGGTACAAAATATTCTCCTTATTTCCTTCTATATGGCCGTGATGTGTTGCTTCCCCTTGACAACATATTGCAAAAGAGGAAAAGGTACACTGGTGATGAAGGTCATAAAATCTGTTTCCAACGCATGCATCATGCTTTCAGTATTGCCTATAAAAATCTAAAGAAAGCTAAGAAACGACAACAAAAGTATGCCAATAAAAACACAGAACCAGTTGGCTTTGACGTAGGAGATGCAGTCTTTTATAAAAATCACAAAAAGAGATCCAAAGTTGATAACAGGTATTTACCATATTATAGGGTAATTGCAAAGAACAGCCCTCTCACATTTGTCATCAAAAATGTCTTAACTGGTGAAGTGGTAAAATCTCATGCCTCCAATATAAAACATGCCAACCTTGAGGACTGGGAAATTTCTGACCCTAAACCTATAATCCCTGAAGCAGAAATGAAACAAAGACCAACACGTAAGGCCACGTTTGTTGTTCCACCTTCAGACTCAAGTGATACCGAAGTAAGCAGCGGCGAGACGGAAATATACGACTCTGACCCTTTAATTAAGAAATTCAGGTTTGAAAGGACTGATTCCTCGTCTGTATCTGAGGATGACGTTCCAGTGGCCGAACTTAGCAAGAAAATAAGGCGTCGAAAGTATCCCAATATGAACAGCCACCAGTTTTTTTTTGCCTCACCAGAAATTAGGCAAACTCACCTAGTCTTTCTAACACTTTTAGGTGGCTTTCAATGCATTTAGGTAATAGCTTAGATCTATTCAAATTATTTCTATATGATTTGGTGAAGATATACATAACGGTTTCTTGGCAAACCGGGGTGAAAGGGTGAAAATCCCGCGGGATTTTTGAAAATCCTGCGGGATAAAAATAATCCCATGGGATTTTTTCTCCACTCCCGCGGGATTAAAATCCCATAAAAATATCAGGGATTTTTCTCCCACGGGAGAATTTCAAAATTTTAAATCTTGCTTTTAACTATCAAAATGGACCTACTTAACATTAAAATACATGCACAAAAAATATGGCTGCTCCTGCTCTAATTTCAATTTCTCCCGCGGGATTTTTCTCCCATGGGATTTTTTACAGAGAAAAATCCCGCGGGATTTTTTTATTTTTTAAAATGCTCTGGAATGAAAGTGTAATATCTCTTTTCTATTAATAAGGTCAATTAGAGAAGCTTACAATGAGTAAAGCATGGATATAACTATTTTAAAAAAATCCCGCGGGATTTTAATCCCATGGGATTTTTATCCCATAATCGAAAATAGGATTTTTCTCCCGTGGGATTTCACTAATTTCCAATTTCCAATAAATCTGCTTTGTTTGGACAAAGCTATAATAATTTTGTCCATTAATGTATAAAACATGCATAATTTATTGGTTTAAAGTAACTAATATTGGCTCCATTGAAATTAACTCCCGCGGGATTTTTATCCCATTTCAGAGCACAGGATTTAAATCCTGTTGGATTATTTTATTTCTTTCATTTTCTTTTTTGGCTGTTAACCCATTTTGTACCAGAAACCCCAAAACGGGTACCCTGGCAAACAGTGCAGGCCCAGATCAGACACCGCAAAAAGTGGCGTCTGATCAGGGCCTACATGGTTTGTGAAAAGTTAAGATATTTTCAAAGTAAGTTTTAAAGAAATAAAGAAAACACAGCCTGACGCCCCTTAATTTTGGAATGGACTCCTGGTATATAAATGGAGGAAGATTCCATTTGGTACAAAAAGGGTTAAAATTTAAGAACAATGTAAGAAAATCAGACTTCAGGTCCTTCTTTCCAGTTAGTGGATTGGCCTTTCTCAGCTTTTAGGGTAAATTCTGACTTTCTTTGTCTGCATCAGGTCAACACCCCATCAAAACACTTCTTTAATAATAGAAGCCTATAAGATACAGAAACTCCTGTAGCCATCGAAAGCTTTGAACAGACTGAATGAGCAAAAATGGCTGATTAGAGTTTTTTTTTTTGTTTTTTTTGTTTTTGCCATTACTGTAAAAATCCTAAACATTCAAACACAGCCAGGAATTGCTGTAATATTCTCCTAAAATTTTAACAAATTTGTTTCATGATCCAGCAGGGGGGGGTCCAAAAGGAACAGATAGAATGGCAAATAGTGTTGACACTGATCAGACTGCTTCAGGAGCAGTCTGATCTGGGACTGCACCTATCTGTACCAATACTTAGGATTATTATGGTACCAGGTTTTCTTTCAGAGATGCTAAATAATGAAATAGATTTTATTGCATATTGCTATATGATCAGCCTTAGCAATGTGCTTTATGGACAGCCTTGATACAAAGCAGCTTCATCACATTACAATAATATATATCCATGTCCTAAAACTTCATTTTATATCACACTCCAATGAATTTCATTTTGTATTTTTCTGGTCTCTATAGTAAAAACATATGTTGTGGGTGCTCTGTAGTACTGCCTCATCAATTTAGTTCTAATGAGTACCCACAATCTCTGTTTTTGAGCAAAAAGAAGGAGAACAAATTAAACTCTAATTTACAGAACCCTGGTTTTCTTAACGAGGTAGGGTTTAGAGGGGTGTCCATTACACAGGCTTGTTGATCTGACGTGGACAAAGAAAGTCAGAGTTTACAATAAAAATTCTAAGAATTAGGACACCTTGAGGACTTGCTGTAATTCTCCCAAAATTTAAAAAAAAAATGTTATACAATCCAGCAAGGAGTCAAAGAAGTGCCACTCGAATGGCAAACAGTTTGAATACAGCAAGGAGTCAAAGAAGTGCAGCTCAAATGGCAAACAGGGTAGGCCATGATCAAACTGAAGGAGCAGTCTGATCTGGGTCCACACTGTTTGCCAAGCCTGTCTGTCCCAATACTTATGATCAGTACAGTATCCATACTTGTTATAGACACCTCTGAAGACACAATAATAGCAGGCGCGACAATAAAATTAATCAATTCGTTAACGAGATAAGATTGCAGACAAGCCATTTTTCGCCCACAATTGTCTGTTGTGGGGGGGGGCGGTGACCTAAAAAAAAAGGTCAAGGTCATCCAATATCTAATTAAATCTGCTTTATGTTGTAATGATGCATTTTACCAAGTTTGAATAAAATTAATCAACTCGTTAATGTGATAGAGTGTATACAAACCATTTTTGGCCAAAAATTGACATTTTTTTTTGGGGGGGGGGGGGGGGGGGGAGGGGGGGGGGGGGCTGTGACCTTGAAAAAAAGGTCAAGGTCATCCAATATCTAATTAAATCTGCATTATGTTGTAATGATGCATTGTACCAAGTTTGAATAAAATTATTCAACTCGTTAATGTGATAGAGTGTATACAAACCATTTTTGTCAAAAAATTGAGTTTTTTTTTTTTTTGGGGGGGGGGGGGGGGGCCTGTGACCTTGAAAAAAAGGTTGCAATGATATATTGTAAAAAGTTTGACAAAAATAATCAATTTGTTAATGGGATTGAGCCATTTTTGACCCCAAACTGACTTTTTGAGGGGTCTGTGGCCTTGAGAAAAAGGTCAACGTCAAATCTGGGGTATGTTGTAATGATATATATTGTACCAAGTTTGACTAAAATTAATCAATTTGTTAATGATAGAGTTCAGACAAGCCATTTTGGCCCCAAATGACTGTTTTGGGGGCCTGTGACCTTGAAAAAAAGCTAGGTCAAGGTCATCATAACCTAATGACTGTTTTCCCCCATCCTATTGATGTTACTACGCAAGTTTGGTCATAATCCACCCATAGGTTCAGGAGTAATAGTGCTTCAAACAGGCTACGCCAATGCAAATGGGATCCGCACAAAAAACAATGTCCCCCTCCCCTCTGATGGGGGGACATAAATATTTTGCAAGAAGATTGTCACCTTGTTAAATTTATAACAAAACTAACAAACTTTTATAAACCAATGTTCAGAAAAGTTTAACCACTAGTCATTACTGTAAAATATGACTGTCTGAAAACATATTTCCAAAAAATATTGAAACAATCTAGATTTTGGTCATTCGACCCAAAGTTACTAACTTTCCACGTAACTATTGTTGATCATGTAAAAAAAATCCAGGTACTGATTATTTACAGCAGTGCTTGTCTTATTGTGACATTAGAGTGATGTGTAAAAAAGAAAAATCTGAGCTCCTGTATTGGGTTTATATTTAATTTAGCAAATGGTGTAGACCCAGATCAGACACAGCAGAATGCAGCATATGATCAGGGTCTACTGTTTGCTTCAAGTACAGAAATTTAAAGATTAAACGAAACACACAAAGTCTCCAATGCAGGCCTGGCTTCCATATCTACAATCAACCCACCAGTACTGTCAGTGCTTTGATTGTGAAAAGAACTTGTATCGATTCGGATTGCTGATTATAAAACCATGTTACGGTTAAATGTATCTGGATCTTCACTGTTTGCTCATTCACATATCAATTTATATTCCAAAATTTGGAGAAATTCTGCCAAACATTTTTTCCATAATATGCTGGTGCAGTTACTCTGGGCAGGATTAGCCTCAAGATTCCAACAATTAACCACATGCTTTGCAAGCTTTTAGATACCACTCAGATGACTTGAGTAATCTTGAGATCTCACTGTCCATTTTTTTTTTCTAATGAAACAATCCTCTATACAAGTTAACCCTAATCTTGCTGTTCACGACAACCCCTATCTTTGCAAACAGCCATCTGATCAGGATCTACACTGTTTGCCATTCAGTTTATGAATTTGTAGCAATAAATTACATCAAGTAATTTCATTGGTTGATAGACAGAAATGGGGGTGACTTAAATGAATATTCAGCAAGAGAAGGGTTAATATCTGCAAGGCGACTTATTGATCACATTTACTTACAAAACAAAAAACAAAAAAACTTTAATTTGAGTAACTGAATACTTTTGTAAGATTTTCTATTCATATTTAATCTTTTTTGTACCAAATGGAATCTTCCTCATTATATTTAGCAGGAGTTCATTCCAAAATTTAGGGTGTCAGGTTGTTTTTTTATTCAAAATTTATTTGGAAAATGGCTTCCAAATTTTCGCAAACAGTGTAGGCCCTGTTTGCCAGAGTACCCGTATTGGGGTTTCTGGTACTAAATGGGTTAAGGATACACCAGATACACAATGTCATTCTTCTAGGAGGGAAACACTACTATTAGTGACTTTCTGCATGCTTTCATGTTCACTACTATTCACTAAGCTTCTCTGACAATGGGCTCTTTTTTCAAAGGAAAGAATTTGCTCCTCAGGAGCAAATTCTTTCCTTTAAAAGTTGGCCCAAAAAAGGAGGCAAACATTTTTGGTGGAGGCTGTGCCCTTTGCAAAATATGCAATTTATTTCTTTTCGTCAGTGCTTCCAATCATTTCATTGTTGAAATGCTCCTTTGCACTTGTCACCTGTCACTGCTTGCAACAGGCAGCACTGCTATCTTCCTCAACATGTTTTTGCTGACATCTTGGTTTCAGAAATCATTAAACTTGTACTATAACGAAATCCATGGACGAAATCTGTAAAATATTCATAGGAATCTATTAATTTGCTCTTGGCCTAGTTTATCAAGGGCAGTAACTCGAGTATGATCAGAAAGCCATCCATTCTCTCTGGCTTACAATATTAAATGTATTCATGTGTCTATGTCCCCGTAATTTTCATCAACAGTTATTAATATCTGACATTACATGATTCCTCATTCTTATCTTTTGTGATTCCTCAGTCAAATCTTTCTTGATTCTTCATTTATGATATACATCCATCATGTGTTGTTCATTTCAAGCTTTCTGAAGATTTATCCACTTTCTGTTATTCTTTCCCGCTCTCCTGGTCAAGCACGAAATTATTGTTAAATCGTGTGAACCACAAAACGATGGCCAGAATCTTCACTGATTGATGGACTAGGTCAGACTAGGCTCAATACATTTTGATCAAGCCACAATGAACACATATGTTTAATGTAATTCAGCTTTATCATGTGTGGCATTATTGCCTTTAATGAAGTAAGGATCCTTCATGTGTAGATGTAAAACTGGAAGTTGTACTTTCATCACAGATGAATGAAAGTCTGAAAGGGAAAAGAAGAGTATTCAGTTAATATTATGCTATCATCTGTCTAGGCCCCTGCCCATCCGCGCTTGGAGAAATAGATCTGGCTGCATGGTGTTTCCACGCAAAGCGGAAACTGACCACACCTGAGTACTGGTAAACCCCGTGGAAGGGCTAAGCCTGCCCAGAGAAAGTGATGTGAGTTGGACCGTCCATTGCATATAAGCCTATCGGTTTCATTGGGCAACAGGACTTGAGATGTCATATTTCATCTCAGTGCAGCAGTGTGTGTGTGTGTATTCGGGTTTAACGTCGCTTTCAACAATTTTTTCAGTCATACCACGACGGTGTCTGGTTGCGACAGGGAGCTCAATGCTCACGTTTATAGTGCTGCCTCACTGAAGTATCATGTCCCAGACACATTACATGATACCACAACCAGTCACATTATCCTGACACTGGATCGACCAGTCCTAGCTCTACCCCGTAAATCTGAGTGCCGAGCGAGGAGCAGCTAGTACCATTTTTAACGACTTTGGTATGTCGCGGCCCTCTCAGTGCAGCAGAATAGGCAAGCAGGTTATTTGTGTAAATATTCAATTAGTTTAAAAGAATACCCAATAGAACAAGAGGGCTATGATGGCCGTGGATCGCTCGCCTGATCCATAGAGTAACAAGTGGGCCCCGGGTAGGGCCATTATTGACCCCAGGGCTATAATGTGCATAATGTTGAGGGAGGTCTAAAAAGGTGAAGCTTCATACCAAATAACAACAAACGCTATAATTTGAACAATCTTGGCAAAGGTCCACTAGATGAAGCTAGTCGTGCCAAATATCAAAGACCTGAGCCTTGCAGTTTCAGAGAAGGTTTTTTTTTTTATAGATATTCCCTACATAAGCCTATGTAAAACCAAATGGCCCTGGGGCGGGGGCATTTTTGGCCTCAGTGCTATACTTTATACAATCTTGATAGAGGTCCACTAGATGAAGCTTCACATCAAATATCAAAGACCTGGGCTTGTTAATTCAGAGAAAGATTTTTTTAAGGTTTTCCCTATAAAAGCCAGTGTAAAACCAAAGGCCCCCTGGGCCGGGGCATTTTTGGCCCCAGGACTATAATTTGAACAATCTTGGTAGGGGTCCACTAGTTGAAGCTTATCTCCATATATGTCTATGTAAAATCAAAGGGCCCCAGGGCGGGGGCATTTGTGGCCCAAGGGCTTTAATTTGAACAATCTTGGTAGAGATCCACTAGATGAAGCTCCATACCAAATATCAAAGACATGGACCTTGCAGTTTGACCAGTTTCAGAGAAGAAGATTTTTAAAGATTTCCCAATATAAGTCTATGTAAAACCAAAGGGTCTCTGGGTGGGGGCATTTTTTGGCCCCAGGGCTATTTCAATTTGAACAGTCTTGATAGAGGTCCACTAGAATGGAAATTTCACACCAAATATCAAAGACCTAGGCCTTGTGGTTTCACAGAAGAAGATTTTTTAAGATTGTCCTTATAAGCCAATGTAAAACCAAAGGGCCACGGGGCCGGGGCATTTTTGATCCCAGCACTATTATTTTAACAATCTTGGTAGGGGTCCACTAGATGCAGCTTCATACCACAGATCAAAGACCTGGGCCTTGCAGTTTCAGAGCAGAAGATTTTTAAAGGTTTTCCCTATATAAGCCCATGTAAAACCAAAGGGCCAGGGGGCTGGGGCATTTTTGGCCCCAGCACTATAATTTGAACAATCTTGGTAGGGGTCCACTAGATGAAGCTTCATACCAAATATCAAAGACCTGGGCCTTGCTGTTTCAGAGAAGAAGATTTTTAAAGGTTTTCCCTCTATAAGCTCATGTAAAATCAAAGGGCCCCTGGGCGGGGGCATTTTTGGCCCAAGCACTATAATTTGAACAATCTTGGTAGGGGTCCACCAGATGAAGCTTCATACCAAATAACAAAGACCTGGGCATTGTGGTTTCAGGGAAGAAGATATTTAAAGGTTTTTAAAGATTTTTCCCTATATAATTCTATGTAAAACCAAAGGGTTCCGGGGCGGGGGCATTTTTGGCCCCAGCACTATAATTTGAACACTCTTGGTAGGGGTCCACTAGATGAAGCTTCATACCAAATATCAAAGACCTGGGCCTTGTGGTTTCAGAGAAGAAGTATTTTTTTAAAAGTTTTCTGTGTACAAATCTATTTTTGGCTCCTGTGACCTAGATGTGCAACAGACTGGAACCATTTGAACAACTTTGAAAGGGGGCCACCTAAGGATCATTACTGAAGTTTGGTCAAAATCCGATCAGTGGTTTAGGAGGAGATGTCGTTTGAAGAAAAAGTTGACGCATGGACGAATGCACACACACACGACTGACAAAAAGTGATCCCAAAAGCTCACCTCGTCACTACGTGATGGTGAGCAAAAAATAAATTGAAGGGTAACAAACCCAAATAAAAATCCAAAATACACAATTCATACTGACATATACTTGCATATTGCCACCCCCACCCATGGGGGCTTGAAGAAATAGATGGGCTACATGTTCCACACAGAGCTGAATCTGACCGCACACGAGTACTGGTAAACCGCTTAGTGGATCTAAGCATGCCCAGGCAAAGCGGTGGGAGTCGGACCGTCCATGCTTATAAACCCTATTGATTTCATTGGTCAACAGGGCTTGAGATGACATTTCAACTCATTGTCGGGTAATAGTCCCACAAAATTGGAAGCATTGTCTCCAAAATGACCTATACAGTGTTGACAAGGATGTTAAACATCAAATTAAACAAACAAACTTGCATATGAATCTTTGAATTCAGAACAGTTTGTTCTTCAATATTACCAAGGCGGGAATTCTCTCAACTTCTTTCACAATACACAACTGTTTAAGCACAAAACACTACAAGATCCTTTTAAGCCTCTGTCAAGTTGTTAAACCATTTTGTACCCGAAACCCCAAAACGGATAGTTGGCAAACAGTGCAAGCCCAGATCAGACGCCGCAGAAAGCGGCATACGATCTGGGCCTACACTTTTTCCAAAATTCCAGACAATTAACCCATTTAGTACCGGAAACCACAAAACGGGTACGAGGGCAAACAGTGCAAGCCCAGAATGTGGCTTCTGATCAGGGCCTACACTGTTTGAGGAAAGTAAAGCCATTTTCCAAATAAATTTTGAAGGTAAAAAAACAACCTGACACCCCTTAATTTTGAAAGGGACTCCTGGTATACATAAGGAGGGGTCCACTAAATGCAGCTTCACACCAAATATCAAAGACCTTGGCCTTGTGGTTTCAGAGAAGAAGATTTTTAAAGGTTTTCCCTATATAAACCAATGTAAAACCAAACGGCCCCGGGGCGGGGGCATTTTTTGCCCCAGGGCTATAATTTGAACAAACTTGGTAGAGGTCCACATAATGAAGCTTCAAACCAAATATCAAAGACCTGGGCCTTGTGGTTTCAGAAAAGAAGATTTTTTTAAGGTTTTCTCTATATAAACAAAATGAACCGAAGGGCCCCGAGGCGGGCCATTTTTGGTCTCAGAGGCATAATTTGAACAATCTTGGTAGAGGTCCACTAAATGAAGTGTCATACCAAATATCAAAGACCTGGGCCTTGCGGTTTCAGAGAAGAAGAATTTTAAAGATTTTCCCTCTATAAGACGACGTTAAAAACAAAAGGGCCCCGGAGGGGGGAGGGGCACATTTTTGGCCCCAGCACTATAATTTGAACAATCTTGGTAGGGGTCCACTAGATGAAGCTTCATACCAAATATCAGAGACCTGGGCCTTGTGGTTTCAGAGACGAAGATTTTTAAAGTTTCCCTATAGATATAAGCCCATGTAAAACCAAAGGGCCCTGGGGCAGGGGCATTTTTGGCCCTAGTTCTATAATTTGAACAACCTTGGTAAGGGTCCACTAGATGAAGCTTCATACCAAATATCAAAGACCTGGGCCTTACGGTTTCAGAGAAGATTTTTTAAAGCATTTCCCTATATAGGCCCATGTAAAACCAAAGGGCCCCGGGGCGGGGGCATTTTTGGCCCCAGCACTATAATTTGAACAATCTTGGAAGGGATCCACTAGATGAAGCTTCATACCAAATACCAAAGACCTGGGTCTTGTGGTTTCAGAGAAGAAGATTTTTTAAGTTTTTGGTGAAAAAAAATCTATTTTTGGCTCCTAAAGTCCTATGACCTAGATGTGCAACGCTGACCAGAACCATTTTAACAACTTTGAAAGGGGACCACCTAAGAATCATTCCTATGAAGTTTGGTCAAAATCCGATCAGTGGTTTAGGAGATGTCATTTGAAGAAATTGTTTTCGGACGGACACACGGACGTTCTTATGAGACGTACATTCTGGGGTTCCCCATGTTAACTCTATGGAGACTTTAACCCTACAATGTAGATGTGTACAGCCACTAACCCCATAATGACACAAATTTAACCCCATAACACAAAAATTTACGGAATAAACCTCATTAAGTATGAAAAGTACAGAACATAAACCCCATTAATATGTATCTGTGGCATGTACGCACTGATGCACGCACGGACGAGGGACAACAAGTGATCACAAAAGCTCATCTGTCGCGTAAAAAAATGATAAGCAGATGACTGATGTCACATATAATTTTTTTATTGTTTCTAGTCAATCATGTTTGTGCTAGCTCAAAACATGGCTATGATCAGCACATTTAAAATTTTTTAATTTACTTACATAACCATCTTTTTAATGTCCCCATCAACACTTTATATAGGTCATTTTGGGGACGTTGCTTCCAATTTTGTGGGTCTTTTACCTAACAATGAGATGAAAAGACATCTCAAGCTCTGTTGCCCAATGAAATATAATTTTTATAAGTAAAATTAATTTTAATGAGTACTTACCATCACATATTTGATAAATAGGATAACATTCTATTACCTCCAAAATTAAAATAACTGATTCTTGGAGCTTAACTGAATAACTTAAGGCTGCCTTGGCGCCAAAATGACCACGTGACCACTTGCGCACGAATTGACGCATGCGCATCATATAAAATTTTGTCCCTCAATATAAGTAAGGAACTATATATTGGAAATGAGGGGAGGTCAGAGGTGGGAATTGCTCAAATATGTGATGGTAAGTACTCATTAAAATTAATTTTACTTATAAAAATTATATTTTAATATCGCACTGTACCATCACATATTTGATAAATAGGATAGAATAACAACTATAAGGAGGGAGGATTTCCCTAAAGCATCCAAGAATAAGTTATAATTATTACATATGTTCAGAGAACAGTTAAGAAGATGTTAGAGTGGATTGCTGATAAAACAATATGGAGGAAAGTAAATCCTCTAATATCCTCTTATCTGTTCCCTGATCAGCTGTGTTATAACTAACACATACCTTCTGAGGTTCTGCTCCTGATAGTGCTAGTTCAATTTGGTTTATAGCTGTTCTGTGGGAGCCTCAGAAACGGCCCCCCCCACCACTTTTTGAGCAACGACGACTGGCCCAAGATTGCTTAGATTGGAAGCTTGTTGCCGAAAGTCCCTAAGATAGAACTGAGCAAAGGTGGAAGAACTTGACCAAACAGCTGCATCAAGTATCTCATTTAAAGGGATAGAGTTAAAATAGGCCCATGAAGTGGAAAAAGCCCTTAACTCGTGAGATCTGATTTTAAGAAAAGATAACTGTCTCTTAGAGATATTTTGATATGCCATCTTAATGGTATATTTCACCCAATTGGAAATAGTAGATTTCTTGATATCATGATTTCCTTTTGTGGGAATGAAAAGCCTATTTCGGGAACCCCTAATAGCTTTTGTTCTCTTAAGATATATTTTAACTGCTCTGACTGGACATAAGACCTTGTTAAAACCTGTTTTCCGATTCCCATTATAAAGACAAGGAATTTTAATTGAATCAGGTGCCTTAGATGGAAGTTGGTTCTTTGCTAAGAAACCTACTTGAGTTCTAATGGTAAGAGAACCATCTATTGAACTAAATCTAAGATGTTGTTTGTCCATTGAAAAGGCATGTACTTCACTAACTCTCTTAGCAGAAGCCATAGAGAGCAGAAACGCTGTTTTCATGGAAAGGAACGTTAATGAAACTGATGGAAGTGGTTCAAAAGGTTCCTTAGACAAGTATGTGAGAACATAGGCAAGATCCCATTTGGGAGATATAGATCTAGTAACAGGTCTTTGAATTTGAAAAGATTTCATCAATTCAGAGATAACTGGATCTGAACCTATACAATACCCTTCATTAAACTTAAGTGTATTGGATAGCATTGATCGATAACCCTTAATAGTGCTGACTTGATATTTCCTGATATTAAATAGATAAAGAAAGAAGTCAGCAATCACATGAGAGGGGGCCTTGATCGGATCAATTTCCCTCTGATTTGCCCAATTGGTAAAAATCTCCCATTTTGCATCATAGACTTTCCTAGTAGACTCTCGTCTAGCTCTGGAGACATGTTCTGCAACTTCCCCTGAAAACTGTTTATTTCTGATTGATTGCTTGATAATTCCCAAGCGTGAAGGGCAAGCATTTGGGGGTTTTGATGCAGAATTTTTCCTTGTAACTGAGATAGAAGATCTGGTGTTACTGGAAGAGTTATTGGAGGAGATATCAGTAGATTCAGTAGATCTGGAAACCACGGCCTGTTCGGCCACAGAGGAGCTATTAGAACAATTTTGCACTGTGACCTTTGAACTTTGTTTAGCACCGCTAGAATAAGATGGAAAGGAGGAAATGCGTATGCACTTATCCTGTTCCAGTCCATTGATAGTGCGTCTATCGCCAATGCCTGACTGTCTGGTATTGGAGATACGTACAGAGGCATCTTGTGGTTTAATCTTGTTGCAAAAAGATCTATGTTTGGAAAATTTGTCATCTGACAGATTGTGTTCACTACTGATTGTTTGAGTGACCATTCTGTTTTGATCGGTTTTGTTATTCTTGAGAGCCGATCTGCCAGAATGTTGAATTTTCCTGGTATGTGTCTTACTACAATGTTGATGTTGTTTTGTTGACACCAATGAAACATTTTCCAGGTTTCTAGACAGAGATCTGGAGAATGAGTCCCTCCCTGTTTCCTTATGTATGAAACTACCGTCGTGTTGTCTGTGCATATAAACACTTTTGAGTTTATTATATGAGGATGAGCAAATTTCAGTGCTATTGATATTGCCATCAACTCGAGAAGATTGATATGGAGATCCCTTTGAAACTGGTTCCAAATCCCGTGAAATAGAATCCCTTCTGGTTCTAAATGAGCCCCCCAACCCGTTACACTTGCGTCTGTGTAAAGTTGATGGGTGTGTGCAGGAATTTTTATCGGAACTCCCGACAGAAACCTCTGACGATTGTTCCACCAAATTAGATGATGTCTTATGTTTTGAGAAATCTGAATTTGGTGATCTAATGGGAGAATGTGAGGTCTCCATTGTGCTAGCAATGACATTTGTAGTGGACGGAGATGTAGGCGTCCTAAGACTACAAAATCTGCAGCTGCATTGAGTTTCCCTAAAAGAGAAAGGAATTGTCTGGCTGTAACTATCCTTTTGAGAAGAAATGCATTTATTGACAGTAGAAGAGATTGAATTCTTTCTAGGGGAATTCTGACTGTGTTTGTTTGAGTGAGAAATTCCATCCCTATGAAATTGAAATTCTGCGATGGAACCAAATCTGATTTCTCCTGATTTATCAGTAGTCCTAGTGATGAAATCAGGTGAACTGTGAAGTGGATATGTTCCAGAAGAAGTTGACGATTTTGGTTCTTTGACAACCAATCGTCTAGGTACGGAAAAAGAGTTATAGCTTTCTTGTGAAGATGGGTAGCTATTACTGACATCAGATGAGTGAAAACGTACGGACTTGTGGAGAGCCCGAAAGGTAGTGCCCTGAATTGGAAGACCTTTCCGTTCAGGGTGAACCGAAGATATTTGCGAGACTGAGGGTGAATCAACACATGCAAATATGCGTCCGTGAGATCCAATGAAAAGGCCCAATCGTTTGGGTGAATGGCATTTCTGACCTTTTGTTGAGTTTCCATTCTGAAACTTTGAATGAGCACATGATTGTTCAGATTGGAAAGGTCTATGATTAGCCTCATTTTTCCGTTTTTCTTTGGTACCAGAAAGATTCTGGAATAAAATCCGGGAGATTCCGGTTGAATTCTCTCCACTGCCCTTTTTGAAAGTAGTTTTTCTACTTCTTCTGCTAGCTCCGGTCTGCCTGACTGGCTGAAGAAGATGGGTTCTCTTGAAAGAGGTGGAAGATCTGTGAATGGGATCTTGTACCCTCTTTTTATGACTGATAGAACCCATTTGTTTGCTGTAATTTCCTGCCAGTTTTCGGCAAAATGAGCTAGTCTTCCTCCGACTGGAATCTGAGGTCGAAGGGAGGGCAGTGGAGGAGGGGTTTCACTGTTTTTTGAGGGTAGAGGTTTTTCCCCTGGAGGAGAAATTACCTCTACCTGATTTTGATCCTCTTGAACCTCGAAAGGAGCCACGACCACCGTATGATGTGGAACCTTTTGCGAGGTTACGATCATTATTCCTGCCGAACTTTGACGGAAAGGAAGTTCCTATTTTAGGAATTTTGAACTCGGGCTTGCCTTGTGTAGATGAGGAAGTCTGAGATTTGGCTTGATTAGATGTAATAGTCTTAGTAACTAATTCATCCCTCAAGGTGTCTGAATTTTCCTTATATACCTGTTCAATTTTCCCGCCAAATAATGTCGGAGAATTGAAAGGTGTAGATCTGAGTTTGTTTTTTGCCATGTCCGAAAGGGACTTCGGTGCAGATCTAATTGCAGCTTCTCTTCTCATTTGAACTATTTCTGCTGTCAGAATGGATGCTAAGGAGACCGACGCATTAATAGATTTTGCTAAGGCCTCAAGTATCCTGAGCAAAAGAGTACAATCTGGTTCCTCTTGTTTAGCAGATCGAAAAGCTGCGTAGGAAAATACATCAGCATGAGACAACGTTCTCAAAAGATCCCTGAGCTGTTTCTCATACTGTGCCAAATTCTTGACCGGTATTTGAGTGTTACCAGTGAGCGACATACCAAGTCTACTAGCATCATAGTCAAGAGGAAGATCCCTAGAAGTAGGGACTTTCTCATTGTGCGATTGATAGTATTTCAAGTTGATTAGTGCATCTTGATCTTTTTTCTTGATGCACCAGTCTTCAGGGATGATTTTATCCTTAACTTGGTGTTGAATAAAATCGATCGTACTACCGATGAGTGGGGACTGAGGCAAGGAGATAGACTTTTTCTGCTCCTGTCCAATGTCTTCCTCAATGCAAGATTTCGGTCTTGAAATCTTTGAGGAACTCTCTGACTGTCTTGGAAATTTATCACTAGGTAAGATTTCCAAAATAGCGTCAATAACAGATGCATAGGAAATCCTATCATCTATCTCGGAACTATTCAGATCATTAAAATCTTCAACCGAAGCACGAGAATCCAAGTCATTATCAAGTTCCTTTGTGTCCTCCACTCTTATTGATAAGGAAGGAGAGGAATGCCGAGTACTTTGAGGTTTAGCAGAGTGTTTCACACTAGATACTCTCTTATATACTGGAGAAGGAGATTTATTGGACGAATCTACCTTCTCTGACTGAGAGTCATCCGAAGAGGTAGATCTCTTCCTTTTATGATATCTCTTGTGTTTATGACTCTTGTGCTGACGTCTTCTATAGTCTCTATCCGAAGATAGAGAAGACGACGAAGACGTACTGGGAGAAGAAACATAACGTCTTCTACCCCTGGAAGAACGATGTTTCCTCCTATGCCTTCTTGAGGACGATGACCTAGATCTTCGGGAATAAGACTTACTCCTCGATCTAGTCCTCCGTTTCTTATGCCTGTGAGGCGAATGGACCGATCTTGACCGAGAACGAGATCGTCGACCCGATTGTTTCGATCTGGATCGGATAGATTTCTGTGTAAGCTGAACGTTGGACTTAGTCTTATGAACAGCTACAGATTGATGACTGGGAGACCTCTTACGAATATGTCGTTTTGAGGTTGTAATGATCGATCGATCCCTAGAAGACTCATGTCGACCGGGAATATTTGATGACCGGTCATTTTTGCCCAGAATCATTTGTCTACCCAGTGACTGACCATTTTCGAATGAATGCTCGTCGACTGGTGACTGATCTCTTCCCGGTACCGAGTTACTACCCGGTGACCGGTGACCCGGTGAGTTATGACCCGGTGGAATTGACCGGTCCGGTGCCCGGTCCCGGTCATTAGTATCGGAAGTAGAATCCGCATCTACGACCGATGGTGCCCGGTGATCGCCCGGTGCCGGGTTATCAGAATCAGGGTCGTCACCGGGATCTGAGCCAGTCAGATCTGTGACCGGTGGTGCTTCCGAACTAGAAGCGTGCTGATGGCTAGACCGATCAGACGAGCTCCTAGACACGGACTGAGTCGATTTGAGATCTCTGGGGTGCTTGGGAGTCTCCCTGCGTGTCCCAGAGTCACTAGACTCAAGACCCCTAGTCGCACCGCGAGTCCTGTCCGCAACCATCGTAAATTTCTCACTCTTCTTAGAGCCTTTGGAAGTCATCCTCCTAGGTCTATTGGAGTACAACCTTTTCTTCTGAAATAAAGACCAGGTATAAGGATCCCAATCTACACAAACAGAACATTTATTATCAAATGAGCACGAACAGCAGGCTGCACAAGTTGAATGATTATCATACGATGGTTTAAGATGCCCACATAAACCTCTGAGTTGGGGCATAAGAGAAAAAACGAGAAGGCCGAAACGACTTGGGGCGAAACGACTCGCGACGAAAAACACGCTTCGAAAAAGCGAGGAAAAAAAAAACAAAATGACAAAGAAATTGTCGAAAAACAAAGTAAATAGAAAGAATAATGGAGGTTTAGAACGAAAAATAAGGACGAAACAAGCCTGGTGTGATTAAATATTCCGAAAACGAATATTTTAAATCCAAAGACACAATGGCGAATGTTTTCTTTCGTCCTCCAAAATTTTATATGATGCGCATGCGTCAATTCGTGCGCAAGTGGTCACGTGGTCATTTTGGCGCCAAGGCAGCCTTAAGTTATTCAGTTAAGCTCCAAGAATCAGTTATTTTAATTTTGGAGGTAATAGAATGTTATCCTATTTATCAAATATGTGATGGTACAGTGCGATATTAAAACCAATAGGGTTTATAAGCATGGACTCGCACCGCTTTTCCTGGGCAGGCTTAGCCCCTCTAAGCAGTCTACCAGTACTCATGGGCAGTCAGTTCCAGCTCTGCTTGGAAGCATCATGCAGCCCATCTTTTTCTTCAAGCCCTGATATGCGGAGGCCGTTACATCACCTTGGCTAACGTGACAAGGTAATGTTTGTTTGATTGCGGTTTAACATCAACACTTTTTATGTTATTCTGGAGATGCTGCTTCCTATTTTGTTGCCCTTTAAGCTGATATCGAGATGAAATGGCATCTCAATCGCTGTCCAATGATATGAATACCCTGGTTATTTGCATGGATGGTCCAACTTGCACCACTTTACCTGAGCACTGGCTTTTCCAGGCTTTAGCTAGATGTTCTAAGCAGTTTACCATGGAGTACTCATGTGTGGTTGGTTTCAGCTCTGCGTGGAAGCTTTTGTTTGTTTGATTTGAGGTTTTACCTCCACGTCCCTGGCCTCGGTAGCTCAGCCAGATGCGCGTCTGACTGGTGATCAGACGGATGCAGGTTCAATTCCTGCTGGGGTCGGCAACATTCATTCGTGGAGATTGATCATGAAATCTTTTCTACGGTCATTCTCTCCCTTCCGCTGATTCAAGAAGGGCAGTTGTCAGTTTCTGGCAAAAGAATGTGCACTGTACTGGTTAATCACTTCCATATAAGCATGCCCAGGAACAGTGTGGATCGGTAAACTGACAGGCTCAAAAATGACCTAAATAGTGTTGTCTGGGCCATTAAACTCCAATTCAACCAAACAAAAATTAACCCCATGTCAACACTAGGTCATTTTGGAGACGTTTCTTCCAATTTGGTGGGGCTTTTACCAGACATTGAGATGAAATGACATCTCAGCCCTGTCGCCAAATGAAACCAATATATAGGGACTTTGGTTTATATGCATGGAAGGTCCTACTCATACCACTTTAGGCAGGTCCTCTAAGCAGTTTACCAGTATTAAGTGCTGTCGGTTTCAGCTCTGCCTGGAAGCATTGTGCAGCCCATCTAGCTATTTCTTCAAGCCCTGATGGGCCAGAGCGGCATCATGCAATTTACATCACAGGGACACGGTCCATACTGATTTTGCTCTTCTAGAATGAAATATAAGCGTACTAGTATATACAGTTAAGGCTGCCACGATTAATCGGATTATCGATTAATTGATCGATAGATTCCAGAAATATGATTATCGATACTGATTTTTCGTAATCGATTATTTTCTTAGTAGAATTTACCAGCCAAAGAAATTTCTTAAATAGCTAGATGTGTGGCAAACAGTGCAGACCCTGATGAGACGCCGCGTTCTGCGGCGTCTCATCTGGGTCTACACTGTTTGCTCCGGCCTGTCTGTGCAAATACCTAGAGTTAAGTACAACATATGGTAAGAGTCATATTCAGACAGAAAGCCAGACAGGTAAAATAATGACCAAATCTCCAGTGATTACTAATCGATTATTTATCGATATGACAAGACCGATAATCGATTATCATTTCAGCACCGATTAGCCAGCCCTATATACAGTGTATATATACACTGTATATACTAGTAGGCTTATATTTCATTCTACACTGTATATACTAGTATGCTTATATTTCATTCTAGAAGACCAAAATCAGTATGAACCGTGTCCCTGTGATTACATAATGCAATATTTTCAAATAATCTGATAATATATATATATAGATATATATATAATTGATAAAATTCTATCTGATTAATTCTGGCCGAAATGACCCGGGCTGAAACGACCCAACGAAATATGCCTAAATGACCAAAGTCCAAATTTAGGCCGAAACTGCCCGGGCCGAAACCACCGTGCCTTATGACTAGAAATCCATGTCAATGTGAATTTCTAGAAATGACAATAAATCGATGTTATTCACCTGTGTCAGGATCTGCACATCTCCTTTGTGGGCCTCCTTTGTTATGTTTTATGAGGCATTTTTACAGTTACCCATTTTTTTTTTTTTGTTTTGTTTTTTCTTCAGATAATTCTACCTCGGAATATTTCGGTACTTTCCGGACAGCTTCCGATTAGTTGGGTTCACCTAAATTGCCCGAGGGTGGCAAACTAGATCTACGCATTGTCTTGGTTCTTTCATTCTTCACAGAAGCTTGGAAGTTTTTTCTTGTTTGTCTTTAAAGTCTTACTTTACGATTTTATTAAAAATCGTAAAGACTGTGAAAAATAGAAGTGACGGCAATGATCAAGAATCGATGCAATTAATTAACCCTCACCTCCCAACAGAGACCAAAAAAAAAAAAAAAAAAATGTATAACCTGTGGATTCTTTTTCCTTTCTTTTTCTTTTACGTTTCAATCCATACTTAGTTGTTTTACTCTGCTGGTGATGTTTGCTCTAAACAATTCGTGGTTGTACATGAATATGGACGCTTCGCATGATTATATAGACTGTGACTAAAATGAAAGGGACTGAAAGATTCCTGAACAATGCTGAGAGACCTCCTTAATACAGCGCTAGCCCAGCAATTATAATAGAGGTAGACATGATTATGAAAATTTAAGAAATATCCGAGACCCAGACTGAAAACCCATTCCTAATTGTAATGCTTTATTAGTTCGAGTGTCTACTGCTCTCTATTGATCCTGTGATTAACTATTGATCCTACCTGTCAATAAACCAGTTGACATATACATATATACATCTGTGATAATACACCATATTTGCCACTGTAATGATCCCCGAATTCATTGACAGAAAAAATGGAGGAATTCATGAATAAAAAATATGGAGTTTATATTTCTATTCAAAATCATCACGAAAACATGCCTGTATAATTTTTACCCCCTTGAACCCCACTTTTATATAGTAAAACTGGGGTTTCCGGGGGTATACCTTATTTTTCTTATTTCTGCTCTAAAATATAGATTGTGGGTACACGTTAGAATTAACCGCCTCGATGAGGCGGTTCAAACGAGTGCCCACAATCTATATTTGGAGCAGAAATAAGAAAAATATCACAATTTTTCATCATAAAATTTTCATTTTTTTTCAGCGATAAAGGTGGCAATGTATAGGCGTGTTTGCGTAATGTGGAGGTGGTGCATTGCAAATACTGACATTTTTTTTTTTTTTTTTTTTTATGTTTGAATTTCAATGTTAAGAAGATTTCAGCAGGGTAGTATGTTAAAGTGGATGGTGTAAAAACATGCTTTATAAGAAACAATTTATTATTTACATATATTACAGAACCTTATTTTTGTATAATTGTCTAGTCCTTATTATTATTATTATTATTTTTTTTTTTTTTTTTTGTGATTTGTTATCCAAAACGCTTCGTTGCAAACACTGTTTCCTGATTTGTGGTCATATACGTTGCTTCCAATTTTGTGGGGCTTTTACCCGACATTGAGATGAAATGACCGATGAAACCAAAATGTGTTTATATGTTAGGGTGTTCCGTCTCGGGGAGGTTTAGACCCTCTAAGCAGTTTATCAGTACTCATGCGTGGTCGGCCCGGGTTCAGCCCATCGCAGCATCTATTTCTGCAAGTCCAGATGAGCGGATTAAAATAAATCAAATAAAAAGAAAATAATAATAAAATGCTCATTTTCGATATTTTCATACCTGAATATTTGTTAGTCAGTAGTCTAATATAGCCTTTGGAGCTAACACCAACAGAAACGTGGGAACTGAGTGATTAGTGCTCTTGCTACTGGTACTACAGGTCCTGCAGAGGGTTCGATCCCTGGCAGCAAGTATATAATTTCGGTGTCCAGACATCTTCCAGTCGACATAATAAGTATAGACGACTGCCCTAAAGTGCGACGCACTTCGGATCAGAACGTTCACTAGAGCCCGAACCCATCCCTTCAGCAGTATGTTAGAAAGATGGCTCAGTTGTATATAATATAGTGCACTTGCCTCTGATGCTGGAGGCCCCGGGTTCGATCCTCGGCTGTGGTGATAATTTCGGTGTCTGAACAAGCTCCATTGGCATCATTTGCAGGGATGAATGTCATAAAGTGTGTCGTCCTTCGGTTCAGGACTTTAACTGGAGGCCCCATGTGCGGGGACAGCAATCCCATGTGCATGTTAAAGAACGCTACCATAATTACCTGATTACTGTGTAGGCTTTCATCCTGCAAAACTTGAGTGTATATAATATACACAAAGTATGTCCCCTACTGGGGTTAAGGCGCAATTGGAAGAAAGAAAGAGAGAAATTGGAAAAAAGAATGAATGTGAAAAATAAAATAAAATAAATAAATAAAAATGAAAAATAAATAAAAATGAAAAATAACATTTTCAATATATTTCGATATTTTCATACCTGAATATTAGTTAGTCGGCATTTTAATATATAGCCATTGGAGTTAATGTGTTTTAAGCTAAGGATTTAATCAAATAATTTTTGTATATTTTTCACAAAATATTTCATATGTCCCCAACACTCCACGAACCATTCAGTTACCTAGATACATAGCCTAAGGGCAGATCAACAGAGGAGCTACCTGGCCTATTCCAGTCATATTAACACAAGGCATACCTGTCTGTTACCCCATGATATGAAATTTGTCAGACCGTGAGTTTATTGTCCTTATTGGAGAATAAAAAAAAAAACGTATTCTATTCTGTTCTATTGTAGAACTCGGCGTACACTAAACTTGACTAATCGAGAAACCCCAAAATGTGAATCTCTGAAAATGTCTTGTTTGAAAATTGATAAAATGACTTATTGATATACAACAACAACAAGAAAATTGTTGTTTATAAGCAGCGCGATATATAGACAAACAACAACAGTATCTTGTTTGTCTTCAAGCCAGAATTAATTTGGTGGAAGCAACCTCAAATGTGGTTTGGACAGACGAGTGAACATTTCATTAGTCATTGTTAGTCCAAAATCCAGGTAAGGATCTCAGTTTCCCACGCCACAGCATTAGTTATGCCGTTATTTATAGAACAATAAAAAAAAACACAAAAAAACTTCTATTCAAATAAAAAAAAAAAACAGTCCCGATGGGCTGTACGATGCTTCCACGCAGAGCTAATTCCGACTCACACACAAGTACTGGTAAACTGCTTAGAGGATCTAAGCCTGCCCAGGCAAAGCGGTTCTGAGTCAGACCGTCCATGCTTTTAAACCCTATTGATTTCATTGGGACATTTACCAGACGAGATGAAATGTCATCTTTTATTTTTTTTTCCTATTACTGCTACTCGCTCACATCTGAGCTTTACTCAGGAAATCCTGCTCGTAATGCTCAGATGTGAGCGAGTAGCAGTAATAGGAGAAAAAAAGAAAAGATGTCATTTCATCTCAACGTCTGGTAAATGTCCCACAAAATTGGAAGCAACATCTCCAAAATGACCTTTACAGTGTTGATGGGGACGTTAAACCTCAAACCAAACAAACAAACAATTAAAAAAAAAAAAAATGAACATTTTCTTATGAAAAATTCTGATTCTGAACACTCCCAGCTAGGGCAACGTCAAATCAACATCAGTGCAAAGTAGCTGTCACATTGCATAAAAGTCACGACGTTGTACCAAGGTTGATATGTCACAATTACATCATGTGCATTCTGGGCTGATTGTGGGTACTCATTAGGAATGCCGAGACAAGGTGGTTCTAACAAGTACCCATGGTCTATGGTTTTGAGCAGAAATAAGAAAAATAATAAAAGATGGAGCTATATTTAACATCGCTTATTTGAAACAAATAACATTAAGCCCTATAGAGCTTTTATTGAGACAAAGTATGCTTTAAAAAATACTTAACTACCTTCTACTTATCTTCCTAGGACTACCACTGATAATGCAACTCTCAGCCAAAGGAGAACCTAGTACCATTTTTTACGTCTTTGGTATGGCGCTGCCGTGGATCGAACCCGTGACCTCCCATTCTTGAAGGGGACCCTCTACTTGTGACCTAAGGGGGTCAGTAAATAATATTATTTACCCTTGTAAACTCCAGTTTATATAAAAATGGGGTGGCGTATGGGGATTCAAAGTTCGGATATAACACAGTTGTTTAAGTAATACAATTTCTGCTTTGGACCCCAACAATAGTGTTATAAAGAGGTTGTGGTGTACTATTTTTCGTTCTATAATAATACACTGTAACACCCTTCACGAGGGTGTCATGCAGGTGTACATTACATACACTCCAGGTTACACTCCATTACATACACTCCATACTATTAACCCATAAACAGCGTATTACTCCTGGGTGCCATTTCTGTTTTTTTTTTCTTATTGCTTTCTCAAAGAATAGGAATTCAAAGTTCTACACCTCAAAACTTTTGGGTTAATAAATGATTGGAATCCTCTACCACTGTCTGTCTTTAAGATAAAGGATGTTACGACCCCCACCCATGGGTGCTTGAAGAAATATATGGGCTGCATGGTGCTTCCACGCAGAGCTGAAACCGACTTGCACACGAGTACTGGTAAACCGCTAAGAGGATCTAAGCCTGCCGGTGAAAGTTGGCCTGTCCATGCTTATAAACCCTATTGGTTACATTAGGCGACAGGGCTTGAGATGTCATTTCATCTCAATGTCGGGTAAAAGTCCCTCAAAATTGGAAGCAACCTCTCCAAAATGACCTTTACAGCGTTGACGGGGACATTAAACCTCAAATCAAACAAACAACGGATGTGACATCATGTTAATGATTTCAATCAAAATTGGAAACATTAACTCGTGTATCAACTGATACTAAATACCAATAATATGTGGCAATTACATATTTCAATGAATTTCTAAGTTTTAAATGGATGCTATGCAAGTTTTAAGGAAACAACTTTTCAACTCATTTGAGTACAAGTGACTGAACAAGTCCACAACAACGTGGGGCTTAAAAGGAGACAACCCCCTTACTTAACATGCTTAAGAGCCAAAGTGACCATCTCTTTGCTTATGATTCATATGAAATACTGGGACTGATTTTATCTGTAAATTGAAGCCTGTCTCTGTAGCTCAGTCAGTTTGTTTGTTTTGAGGTTTAACGTCCAAGTCAACACGGTAAAGGTCATTTTGGAGATGTTGCTTCCAATTTTGTGGGACTTTTACCAGACATTGAGATGAAATGACATCTCAAGCCCTGTCGTCCAATGAAACCAATAGGGTTTATTAGCATGGACGGTCCGCCTCACACCGCGGTTCCTTGACAGGCTTAGATCCTCTAAGCGCTTTACTAGTACTAGTGTGCCGGCCTGATTCAGCTCTGCGTGGAAGCATCATGCAGCCCATATATTTCTTCAAACCCCTATGGGCGGGGGCCAATAGCTCAGTCAGATGTGCGTCTGACTGGTGATCCGCAGGAGGATGCAGGTTCGATACCCGGCGCAGGTTCGATACCTGCCGGGGTCAGCAACATTCTTTCATGGAGATTGATTAGGAAATCTTTTCTACGGTAATTCTGTCTCTTCCACTGATTCAAGAAGGGCAGTTGTCAGTTTCTGGCAAAAGAGTGTGCAATCTACTGGTTAACCGCTTTCTTATATAAGCCTGCCCAGGACAAGTGTGGATAGGTAAACTGGTTGACTAAAATGACCTAAATAGTGTTTACTGGGTCGTTAAAATCCAATACGAACAAACAATTTCTAGATGTATATTGACGAGATTCAGAATGCTATCTGCTTAAAATTTGCATTGACACTCTGTCATCTGTCTGCTTTCTCCAGTGAATAAGACTTTAAGTACTGTGTAAGGATTAAGCTGATTTAAATACATGTGGATTAATCTAGATTAAGCCTTGTCACAAGTTTTGCACTTTGAACATAACATGCAATTTCAAAAATTTTTATATCTACCCAGGCCTAAGGAATCATTATAAGTTGCCTTGATCAAATGTTTCCGCAGCAGTATACTCACTAGCAGATTGTGGATACATTGGGTTTGTAAGAAATACCCCGGTATAATATAAATGTGTGACGCTCCATGACACATTTCTGATCGGAACAGAAAAATCCTTCATTGTGAAAAGTTGGAGTTCCCGAGTTTAAAACAAGACAAAACATAGAAAGACATCCGGACTTGAAGAAATAGATGGGCTGCATGATGCTTCCATGCAGGGCTGAAACTGACCGCACACCAGTACTGGTAAACTGTTTAGAGGATCTAAGCCTGTCCAGGCAAAGCGGTGCGAGTTAGACCGTCCATGCTTATAAACCCTATTGGTTTCATTGGGCAACAGGGCTGGAGATGTCATTTCATCTCCGTGTCTGATAACAGTCCCACAAAATTTGAAGCAACATCTCCAAAATGACCTACAGTGTTGACGGGGGATGAATTACTGCATACTTTTGTGGCTTCCAAATTTCCAATCTGTCTCTTTTCCACATGAAAATGTGTCTTATACAGTGAAATTCCGATATTAAGACCACTTTCTAGACTCCCTTAAAGTATCCTAATTAGTGCTTATAATTGAACTTGTGAATGAAATTCTGTTTGCAAGAATGATTTAAATTCTTTTGTTAGGTATAATTAGGCCCATTATATCACTTCAAATGCTAGAAGATACTTTACTTAAAGTGTTCATTCTTTTCATATTTTTGTAAAAGGAGCAGTCTCTATAAGGCTGTTTTCATGGCCACAACCGATTTCCTTTAAACTTTGTAGCTTCAAATTGGTACATATTGACTGTCTAATGGTGAACTTTTAGACTCTTTGGTCCACTGGTTTTTGCTGTATACACTATTAAAGTGGGTGGGGTAATGTCACCCCATCAAGGGTATACCAACAAAAATGCTATTATTTTTTTTCAAAGTGCATGTCTGGAGGATACGCGCTTGTAAGTTGTACCCAAATATCAGTAATTTTTATTCCCCAACTTTACGAAAAACCACAACACCTTTACAGTTTTCAGCTTATTTCAAAGATCTTCCATAAATAAAATGTTGATGTAATAGTCATTCTAGGTATATGTCAGAATTATTGTTAGTCATAAAACTTAATGAGTTATCTGCCCCTGAAATTGGATTTTACCCATTTTTTTAAATCGGAGTGCATTTATCCGTTTGTAGTACTATCAACTTCATTTGAAAGTGAATAAACCGATTCCATGCAAATATAATTAAATAGATGTGGACAAGGAAGTCATTTAATAGTGCATGCTAGTATTTCTTTTTTTTTTGGGGGGGGGGGGGTATTTATGAACTCTTAATTGTCAGGTGCAAATGGAACATTTGTCAACTGTCAAACATTTTTGACCACCAAAGCAGGCTTTGCTCATGTTGTGGAACCTCATTCTAGACTGATACTGTGATTAAATATAAGCCTGTATGGTCTCACGGCATGTTTAAGAATTTGTTAATTTACTGATCTTCCTCTGAATCGCTAGATGTACTCCATGTGTTGACAGCAGCATCATAAACAAAATCAATATGTTCCCGGCTTGGTTTTGCTTCACTATTTTCTGTTTTGTTCCGGTAATATCCCAAATACCAGAGAACAGAAGCCCCACATGCGCAACACCCCACGGTACGAGCTCCACTTCTGCACCCACAATACCATCCAGTGATTGGGTTCAGTCCTTGTGTATATTCAACCCACATGTTATATGTTTTATTAGACGTGTGGCGAGAACGTATCTGTGCTTTGAGAACACCATCTTCTTCTTTGTGTGCCATTATCTCATATGATCCATTGTCGTAAAAATGTTCATCTGTGTAGGATTTGGCTTGTTTCAGCTTGTAAATACCCAGTTTCAAATCCCTGAGTTCATTCAGTCATCTCTGGGAAATTCTCAAGTTTCTCATCATCGATCTTTTTCCAAATAACCCCTTTTTTATCACAGCCATTTTTTGTCGCGCCTGCTATTAGCATGGCGCGATATAGGCACGCGGTTTTCCGTCCGTCCGTTCGTTCGTCCGTTCGTTCGTCCGTTTGTCAAGGCGTCAACATTTGCGACCACCCTAGCGTTCACCCTAATGGTCAAGTTTATTTCTAAAGAACTATAAGAGCTTCATTAATGATACTTGGTACAAACTTGTATCTGGGGATGACAACTTACATGCAAACATCCATATTTGACCTTGACCTACATTTCATGGTCCACTGACTTTGTAAAACATTGCGACCACCCTAGCTTTCGCCCTAATGGTCAAGTTTATTTCTCAAGAACTATAAGAGCTTTATTAATGATACTTGGTACAAACTTGTATCTGGGGATGGTAACTTAAATTCAAGCATCCATTTTTTACCTTGACCTCTATAGTTCATGGTTCACTGACTTTGTAAAATATTGCGACCACCCTAGCGTTCACCCTAATGGTCAAGTTTATTTCTCAAGATTTATAAGAGCTTCATTAATGACATTTGGTGCAAACTTGAATCTGGGGATGGCAACTTAAATGCAAGCATCCATTTTTGACCTTGACCTAAATTTCATGGTTCACTGACTTTGTAAAATATTGTGACCACCCTAGCGTTCACCGTAATGGTTAAGTTCATTTCTCAAGAATTATTAGAGCTTCATTAATGATACTTAGTACAAGCTTGCATTTAAGAATGGGATCTTTTGAGCAAGCATCTATGTTTGACCTTGACCTACATATCATGGTTCGATGACTTTGCACCCCCCACAGGCGCGACATAGCCTTCGGCGGAATTCTTGTTACAACCTTATCCTGCAGCTTATTTGGAGTTTTTGCTGGGGCCATCATTCTTCTAGCAATTACTTTGCCTGAATCTTTGCTTGTTACCAAAGGTGGTCTAAATGCATTGCACAATGAGCAAACAATCCTTACATAGTCGCCAACATATGGTATTTGACTATTGGGCATTGTGTTGCTAAGGGATTTCCACTTTTTAATTCTCCCATTAGCTGATTCGACAACCCATCTGTCCTTTGTAACTAGCCTTTACTCATTCGCCTCTTCAGTCGTATGTTGCTTCTGAGATTTGTTTAGGAAGTAAGGCATATGAGAATTGATTCCAAATTCCTTTAGTATATCTATAGCATCCCTGAAGCCGCGGTCTACAACGAGAACATCATCTTCTTCAAACCAGTCAGTAATATTTACTGCATTAGTCTTTAACATGTGTTCGGTAATCTTAGCATCTGTGTATTTCCCATCTGCAAGATATGGTCCCATCACAGTCAAAATGTAACCACCAGTGGCCACAAGCATCATAGGTTTCAGCAAAGGCTGTCCTTTATGTACGGAATAAGATCTTCTCTGAAATGAGTAGTTTCCACTCTCTCTTCTGGATATATATGTATGTTCCATCAGCCACTGCGATTGCAACATCAGAATTTGAACCCCCAAATAGGACATTTGCAAAAGTTGATGTATGATTCAGGGATGTTAGAGAAATACTAAAGGGTTATGAAATCAATTCTCATATGCTTCACTTCCTAACCAAATCTCAGAAGCAATATACGACTGAAGAGGCGAATGATTCAAGGCTAGGTACAAAGTGAGATAGGTTGTCGAATCAGCTAATGGGAGAATTACAAAGTGGAAGGCCTTAGTAACAAAATATCCAATAGTAAAATACCATATGTTGGCGACTATGTAAGAATTGTTTGCTCGTTTTGCAATGTGTTTAGCCCACAAGGACTGAACCCAATCACTGGATGGTACTGTAGGTGAAGAAGTGGTGCTTGTACCGTGGGATGCTGTGCTCATGTGCTTGCTAGCATGCACTATTAAATCAAATGACTTCTTTGTCCACATCTATTTAATTATATTTTCATGGAATCAGTTTATTCACTTCCAAATGAAGTTGTGAGTACTACAAACCGATAAATGCACTACAACCTCATGATCGAGAGGTTGTGCGTTCGAATCCGGCCACCGGTATCGAGGTGTGTCCTTGGGCAAGACACGTAATGACACTGCCCCACTCCACCCAGGTGTAAATGGGTAGCAGTGGTGTAAAAGCCACTGCCTCTCTCTCTCGCGCGCGAGTAAACACCCGGAATGAGTGTTCGAGAGCGATTCAATAAGCTAGAAGCTTTCATCGCAATCGAACTAAAATAAATTAGTATAAACTAAATGCACTCTGATTTTTTTTAAAAAAAATGGGTAAAATCCAATTTCAGGGGCAGGTAACTCATTAAGTTTTATGATTAACAATAATTCTGACATATACCTATAATGACTATTACATAAACATTATATTTATGGAAGATCTTTGAAATAAGTTGAAAACTGTAAAGGTGTTGTGGTTTTTCGTAAAGTTGGGGAATAAAAATTACTAATATTTGGGTACAACGTACAATCGCGTATAAACTCTTCTCTTGTTTGGTATTTATTAGACTGTTATCACCGCCTGTTATGCCTAAAAGGGTAGTAAGCATACGGCAAACATCGCCTCCAGTCATGCACTTTGAACAAAAATAATAACATTTTTTGTTGGTATACCCTTGATGGGGTTACATTACCCCACCCACTTTAATAGTGTATACAGTAAAAACCAGTGAACCAAAGAGTCTAAAACTTCACCATTAGACAGCCAATATGTACCAATTTGAACCTACAAAGTTTAAAGGAAATCGGTTGTGGCCATGAAAATGGCCTTATAGAGACTGCTCCTTTGTATCCAAGTCTTGAAGATAAGACAGGTCTTTAAGTCTACACTCGGTATTGATGGGTCCGAGATCTATATAAAGCATTGAAAAGCAAATTAATAATAATACATAAAGCATTGAAAAGCACATTAAGAATAATAAATTATACTTTAAGTATTTATACATTATGCTGCTTTATAACATTATATCATATTCAATTGTTCCAACATAATCTTAAATAGCTGAGGAAATTCAGCTGCTAAATTGCAAAATTATGAAAACTATTTTAATCATCCTAAGGTATAGCCAGTGACACCCAAAACACAGATTCATAATAAGCACTTGTATGCCAACAGATATTTTTCACACCTTTTTAATTTTTTTTTTGGAAAATTGACTTGACCAAAAAAATTTAAATGACCTTATAAAATTTAAAAAAATTGACCTGAGTTTACCAAATGCAGACCCAGATTAGACTGTACCTGTTAAATGCATAATTATGCATGTAATAAGTTGGCTATTGGAATTTCAGTTATAGTTCAAGAGCAAACAGTTATGACAGATTTGGTCTTTTAAAAGTGGTCTTAACCCATTTTGTACCAGAAATCCCTAAATGGGTAACCTGACAAATAGTGCAGGCCTTGGTTAGATGCCGCAGAATGCAGTGTCTGATCAGGGCCTCCACTGTTTGCTAAAAGTTCAGTCATTTTCTAAATAAATTTTGAAGAAAACACAACCTGACACCCCTAAATTTTAAAATGGACTCTTGCTATATATGAGGAAGATTCCATTTGGTACAAAAAGGGTTAAACTCTGTTCAGAAAATCTGAATCATCAATTTTTTCGTTTCTTCCTTTTAATACTCATTTTAGCCCATACATCACTATGGGAAAGTTTTAGACCTGACTCTCCGCCGATTTCTCCAACAAGTCCTATGCCACTGCGACAGTCAAGAAAGGCTGTGATTATTTGGAGAAAATTGCAAAATCTAAATTTTCGTTCACAGACTAAGACATTCTGACAGGTTCGATACACCCTTTTAAGCCATATATTTATATAGAAGTGGTTACTGCTCAAGACACATTGTAAATTACAAGGGCGTCTATGTTTTATTTGGACAATCACTTAATGGGAAATCATTAGCTGTGACACCACATCTGATATCGGCATAATTCATTTTGAACACTGTTGACAGCACATCCCACTAGTGGCTCCCCGTTCCTAGAGAGCTTCTCTCTAGTCATTCAAATGTAAGGTATGTCGTAATTGCATATCTATTTATAAAGAGTATCACATGGATTTGAATATTTATTATTTTACCTGACAATCATCATCAAATGGACTTAGTCGGTGGTCTCATTTCTTTGTTTTGCAATTTTCTCCAAATAATCACAGCCTTTCTTGACTGTCGCAGAGGCATAGGACTTGCTGGAGAAATCGGCGGAGAGTCAGGTCTAAAACTTTCCCATAGTGATGTATGGGATAAAATGAGTATTAAAAGGAAGAAACGAAAAAATCGATGATTCAGATTTTCTGAACGGAGTTTAATACTGAATAGCTGGGTGGTTTTAATCTTAATAAATGACAGTTAGTTATATATAGGAAACAGTTTGAGTCTAGCAAAAAATATTCTAAATAGCATAATGGTTCAAAAATAGGGGTGGTTCTGTAAGCAGAATTAGTATAAACATATTTTATTGCATCATAAATCAAGCAACAGGGTCAGGCCACAAGTTCTGCCAACATTAGTTCCTCCCCTAATTCTACTGTACATGTACTTATATACACCAATGTGTTCATATACTGTATTGATCCTGTGTATTGGGACAGATAGGCCTAATCAATCAATGTAGACCCAGATCAGACTGTATCTGTAGCAAGATAATTTTTTGAGTATGCTTCTGATCCAGACATTCGGATGCGGCTTTCAACCAGGGTCAAGTTTTGGTGTGTGAAAAAATGTCGCAGGAAAAAAGTCACAAATAATAAAAATTGGAAAAAAAAAATCTGCTTAAAAAAGGTTGTTAAACATAAATAAATTTTCTGATATCAATAAAAGATGCTGGGGTAATTGTCATTTAGGTCATTTGCTGATGAGGTTATTTGCTTGTGGAATTTATTTTCAAAATTACAATGAAGGCACATACACTTAGTCTTTTGGCAAAGTGGTAGTATTCATCCTGTTAACGAGTTTTTGTTGTGAATACCCATGTAAACCCCACATTATATATATAGAAAAATGGGGTTTAAGTACTATTCATTACATTCCTTATTTTTGCTCAAAAATAAAGATTGTGGGTACCTGTAAGAAGCATCCAAGTGAGGGGGTTCTATTTAGCTCCCACAATCTCTGTTCGGGCTAAAAATAAGAAAAAAATAAAATCTGAAAAATGCTATTTCTAGGGTAGTTGCAATTTGTCATGGTAATGTGAAGACTCTTACGGATCTTAACCCTTCTCTTACTGAATATTCAATTTAGCCACTGACTTTGAACCAATCAAATTACTCGATGTAATTTATTCCTACAAATTCTTAATCTGACTGTCAAACAGTGTAGATCCTGATTAGATGGCTTCTTCAGAAACCATCTCGTCACCTTAGCGCAAAAAGTCAATAACTCCAATATAAAATGTATTGGAGTTATTGACTTTTTGCGCTAAGGTGACGATCTGATCTGGATCTACACTGTTTGCAAAGACAGAGGTTGTCATGAAGAGCAGGATAAGGATTAAAATATGGATTTAACTCTGCTAGTCATCATCAATACTTTGGAATGGAACTTATCAATCAGTAACTCACAAAACACTTAACATCCATTTTTTTCCTTATTTTAGGCTCAACAACATAAATTGCGAGTAATATTTAAAACAACCTCATAGAGGCTGTCCTAACAATGACCCACAGTCTATAAGTTTCCATCTGATTTATGCTAGGCCTCGAGACGGAAAAGATACCACTTTTATCACATGGGCATGTTACATGAACAAGCTTTCGGATGGAAACTTCCATTGTGTATCGTCATTCGTAATTGTCACCATTTGAATCAGTTACTCACAAATATATACTGAAAACAATGATTTAAGTTCAATTATGTGGCTTTTTCACATGACTTTTTGTCGAGCCGCTTTAGCGAATGCGAGACATACCCGGTAGTCGCCACAATGGCGTCCGTCCGGACGTACTTAGGCCTATGTTAACCTTTTTCCTTAACAAATGTTAACCTTTTTCATTAAGCACTGGCGGTTCAACATGCAGGCAGTGGCCAACTAGTTTTCCTACCCAAAACTGTGACTTGTTTTCCTACATTCACATATACGTATGACCTTAGTCATTGGTGGGACATAATTTTAACTAAAATACACATACAAAGTAACGTCTGGTAAATATCAGCATGGGCTTTTGTCCCAGTGGGCTATTGTCCAAGTTGGGTTTTGGCCTAGTGAGCTTTTGTCCAGTGGGCGTTTGTCCTACACTCAAAAGCAGAGTTATTTAAAATACATAACGAAAACACGCCTATTCTAATATATTGGAAAAAAAAAAAAAACACCTAAAAGAAATTTTTTTAGATAAAAATCCTGATAATTTTTGCTCAAAGCATATACATGTATTGTGGGTATGTATTAGAACTGCCTTAGGCAAGGCGGTTCTAAAGAGTACCCACAATCTATGTTTTGAAGTAGAAATAAGAAAAATAATGTATACCCCTGTAAACCCCAGTTTTACTGTATAAAAGTGTGGTTTAATGGGGTCAAAATTATATAGGCGTGTTTGCTTGATGGTGGGGATGTATTTTATTATTCCACTCGAGCCATTGTATGGGAAAATTATATTAGTTAGAATCTATGGACTGAATCTGATTTATTTTGCTCAATGCTGTAATGTGTAGGCCCATAAATATTTCCAAAAGGCCCATAAAAATTCAAAAAGGCCCATCAAAATCTTGATTTTCTTTCATGTAAATGAATAGGAGATGGGCCAATGGTCCATTTTGGGGCCCATCAATATATTGAGCCCAAAATATGCCAACACAGATGTGTGTAATGGTGTGGATTGTGGGTACTCATTCAGGTTGCATTATGAAAACAGTAATCAGAAAGAAAGTATCAGGCATAAAAGTATCAGTTTTGGGTGGGAAAAAAGTATCTGGAAACAAAGTTTCAGTTTTAATCAGATTTGCTTCTGATGTTACGATGATATGATGATTAGGATACTTTTGTATGTTTTGATTTGTTTTTCAGTGTAATAATCAATTTTGCAATTCTCTGTAATCCTTACCTTATAAAAGGGATGAGAGGTCACTTCATCTCAATGTCTGGTAAAAGTCCAAAATGACATATATAGTGTTGACGGGGATGTTAAACCTCCAATTAAAGAAACTAAAGTGTGTAAGTCAGACCTCCATGCTCATGAACCCTATTTGGTTTCATTGGGCGACAGGGCTTGAGATGTCATTTCATCTCGCTGTCGGGTAAAAGTCCCACAAGTTGGAAGCAACGCCTCCAAAATGACATATATAGTGTAGATGGGGATGTTAAACCTCCAATTAAACAAGTGTGCAAGTCGGACCTGTGTGCAATGGGCGGCAGGGCTTGAGGTGTCATTTCAGCTCAATGTCTGGTTGGTAAAATTCCCACAAATTGGTCACATTAAACTGAGACTTTCTTCCTGACATTTTTTTTTCCTGATACTTTTTTTCCGGATTCTTTTTTTTTTTTCGATACTTTTTTTCCTGATACTTTCTTTCCTACATTCTATGAAAACACCCCTATACAAATACATTGTAAGATTTACTGCCGGAAATACAAAAGTTTTAGATGCAAAATTGTGATACATTTCTTATTTCTACTCAAAATATAGATTGTGGGTAAATTTTAGGCCTCCATGAGGTGGTTCTAATGAGTATCCACAATCTATCTTTTGGAGCAGAAATAAAAAAATAAGGTTTACACCTGTAAACCCCAGTTTTACTATATATAAAAGTAGTGTTCAAGGGGGTCTGAATTATATAGGCGTGTTTTCGTGATGGAATATCAGGAATGCTCAGGCTCTTAACATTTTAACCCCATTTGGAAACAGTTAAATTCCTATACAATATGCAAATAATGTAGATCCTGATCAGATGCCACCCTCTGTATCATTTGATCTGGGTCTACGCTGCTTGCCAAATCCAGCCCAGATTGACTCAAAAACAACACTCTGATATCAAGAGAGATTTGAGGAAGGGGTACATATTTTCATCTAAGGATTACTTTGTAAAAAAAAAGTCACATCTCATCAGACTTTATATAAGTCTCTTTGTTAACCAGGGGCCAGTTTCATCAAAGCATTTGCGACGTATTTTCGTCTTAAAAAGATCGTACGAAGTTCTTACGACAAAAATCCTGTTTCATCAATTGCTCGAGATCTGCGATGTTCGCACATTTTGTCGTATTTCTGAGATGAATATTTAGACGTCGCACATTAAAATTTTCGTCTTAAACTTTGGACTTGTCACTGACATGGCGGAAGACGATAACGCGCAGCAAAGGTTATAGAATCTTGAGTTACATTCTTAAAAGTGTGGTAGGTAACATGTCATTTTGCTTACCTTCGAAGAAGATCACGCCCATGACTCATACAATATGTTACAGAAAGGGTGATCCTTTGGAAGCAAGGGATACACCACCGAACTGGAAAATATGGAGTGCACATGTTTTCTGGGCCAGACTAGCTAGTTTCGGGTAATAAGCCCTCATCAGTGACCCATGCAATGAAGACCCCTCGAACCTGACACCTTTGTTATAATCTTTAGTTTGGGTTTTGATTGGGGGGTTTCTTATTTTTTTTTATTTTTTTTTTTTTGTTAAATAGATATTTAGGGTACTCGTTAGAAGTGGTTGTGCTTACGATTACCCACAATTTATATTTCATGGTGTAACCTAGAACCGACGCTGGCTTTAGACCATCGGGGCTTGGAGACATAGTGCTTCCGTGCACAGCTAAAACCGACCAAACTTGATTACTGGTTAACCGCTTAGAATGTAAAAGCCTGCCGCAGAAAAGTGGTGCGAGTGGGACCCTCCTTCAATCCTAGCGGCTTCTTTGGTCGGTGGGGTTTATAATGTCACTTCACCTCAAGGTCGGGTAAAAGTCTTACAAAACCGAAAGCAGCGTCTCCGAACTGACCGAAGTACATGTACATTGTACCAAGTCATGGGCGGGGACTTAACCAAAGGGCCAATACGTTCAGGTAGTTCTAACGATTACCCACACTCTTCGATTAGACTTTTGATTAAAATGAAGACTCAGTGTACTTCAAGTAGAGTTGTGAATACGACACAGATGCCCCCACCCAGGGACCACCCTCACCAAGAACAAAAGCATGTTGCCAAATAAAAAAAAAACGCATTTCTCGGCTGGAATACTGTCCTTGAGAACATCGGCGTAGGTGTGGGTAATGTCGTTTAAATCTTGGAAAGAGTGTGATATGAACCAAATCCATAAAAGGAAAATTACTAAGTCTGTGACATTGACCTTGAGTTTTGGTTTTACGGCCCTTTCAAGATTATCTCTTTTATTTCGAGCCGATCATTAATCAGATGTGGACGAAAACAAAACGGAGTAGCTGGAGAAACTACCTGTATCTTGCGTCATACCAAATACGAACTAAATCCATTAAATTGGTTAGGAAATATGAGCTCTTATTGAACAACGTTGACATTAAAAAATCTGAGTCTGTGACCTTGACTTTGAGGTCATGGGCATGGGCGCGTTTATGTTGAAAATTGTGAATCCGTGACCTGGACTTTGAGCTAATCGGCATTGATGCGGCTAGAGGTCATAGGTAATAGCCAATGTATTGCTGAATAAACATATCGTCAACGCTCTTAAAAGTATAGGTTCTTCCTGGTACATTGCCTTAACCAGAGGTTACAGGATCACGTATGTACACCCCATACGGAAGAATGTACGTGCATGTGCGTACGCTCGTATGTACGAAAACCTTTAATGTCGACGGCGGGTGGCGGGGGTCATTGTCTGGCGTACTGTCATTTCGTCTATGTGCAACTGTGTATACATGGAGCTATAGAACAAGTTCTTTGTAATTTAAAATCAGTCATGCTGTAGGATCCATGTTGCAAATGAACTGGATTTATTTTTCATCGAAAGGCTCGACGGCCGGACAAATGAACTATCAATGAATAAATATTTGCTATATACAGACCTTTGCCAACAACAAACTGGAGCTAAAAACTGGCATACTTTAAATATGAACACTGACAGAGGCTACGTCACGTAACGTTATATGCGGTATCAAGCTTAGTAAACAACGTCATGTATTGACGTTTTGTGTAAAAAATCATGCATTAACTGTGTTTTATGTTCATACGATAAATTAATGCCCCCCTCGCCCATAGGGGCTTGAAGAAATATATGGGCTGCATGATGCTTCCACGCAGAGCTGAATCCGGCTCGCACACTAGTACTGTTAAACCGCTTAGAGAATCCAAGCCTGTCCAGGAACCGCGGTGCGAGGCGGACGGTCCATGCTAATAAACCCTATTGGTTTCATTGGGCGACAGGGCTTGAGATGTCATTTCATCTCAATGTCGGGTTAAAGTCACACAGATTGGAAGCAACGTCTCCAAAATGACCTTTACAGTGTTGACGGGGACGTTAACCCTCAAATCAAACACATCATACGACAAATTGAATCTTGTATTCATGCTCTTCCATGTCTAAATTAATAAATTGAGCGTGAAAAGCTAATAAAATGCTCAGCGACATGTCATATAATATTATAAACTCAACAATGCTGAAGACACCCCCCACCCCGCATTTACTGACAAACGCGATTGTAAAAGGTTCATTATGATAATGACAACGTTAAATCAACGTAAGCCTGACGTCACGACGTCCTCAAAACAGACCAACTCGCCCGTGGTACAGTGGAAAGGGGTTCCAGATAATTAATATCTGTATCTCACGATAATGAAATGGAAACACAAGTTTGAAACAACCTAGAATCAACGTTGATTCAACGTTGTTTGTACTGGATATATATCTAGGTCCACTGGAACAATAATTTTAAAACGTGTTATTTACTTTACACGGCTATTTCAAGACGGCACGTGATCACGCATGTGACAATTAGTGGCCCCGCTTAAGAGCATATTCAAAATTGCGACATATTTTAGTGAAACGCAAATTTAGCTCCTACGAACACTTTGCGATGTTTTGATGAAACTGACGTACGCAGTTCTTTAAAAAGTGCGTAAGAACAATTTAAGATTAATCGTACGATGTTTATTGATGAAACTGGCCCCAGTTCTCAAACTTCTTGCAAATCCCTGTGGGGAGTCCAAGTCAGTCACCTGTGTTTATTGATGAAAGATAAGAATTACAATGTTGTGTCCAGTGCATGAAATAGATAAGCCTTCTATGTAGTCACATATGTTACTTGAAAAGGGACCTTGTGACACTAACTTAGATAAATAGGACTGGCTGATCAGAGTTTAACCTTTATCCTGCTGAATAAATTAATTAGCCACACCCATTTCTGACTATCCCCCAGTCAAATTAATTGATATTATGTATGCATTTCACAAACAGCATGACAAATAGTGTAGATCCTGATTAAATTACTTGACAAACTGCATGACAAAGCTTGTAGATCCAGATCAGATGACTTTTTGGTTCTTCACTGTTTGTAAGGTGATCGGAAGGGAAGTCACAGGAAAAAAGAGTAATAAAAATAAAGTTACAGAGAAAAGTCACAAATAAGAAAGTATAGAAATTTTCGATTCCATGACATTTGCTCACAAGACAATTGCTCACAAGACAGTTGCTCACAAGACAATTGCTCACAAGACAATTGCCCACAACCTTAATGGAAAATAGGACAATTGCTCACAACACCATTTTTTTTCAAGATTTTATTTTTATTTTGAAAGTCTTTTATTTATATATTTTCTATAGTTTATGGGAACCATTTCTTCCTGAAATTATTATGTAACAGTTAACCACCTAGATTTCAACTAATTAGTGATAACTAAGACATCAGTCGTTGGATGAAATGATAGCCCTATAATGAGCAGTAGTCAACTTAAATTATCAATATTATATATTAAGCAGCTTGATTTTGATTGATTGATTGACTGATTTGAGGTTTATCATCCCCACCAAGACTGTATAGATCATTTTGGAGATGCTGCTTCCAATTTTGTGGGACTCTTTCCAGATATTGGATGAAATGACATCTCAAGCCCTGTCGCCCAATTAAACAAATAGGGTTTATAAGAATGGACTGTTTGACTCGCACCGCTTTTCTTGGGCAGGCTTAGATCATCTAAGCGGTTTACCAGTACTCTTGTGCGGTCGGTTTCAGCTCTGCGTGGAAGCATCATGCAGCCGATCTATTTCTTCAAGCCCCGATGGGCGGGGGTTGTTAAACAGATTGATAAATATACTCATTAAATGAATCATTATTCATGTATTTATTTTTTGTTTCCGAAGTTTTATAAATTCATTTGAGCTCCCTAATCAATTAAATGTGAGCTTTTTTATGTGTATCACCTAAAATTGGTGATATGATTCAATTTAATTACTTAATGTTATTAATAAACTACTTACGTTTCAATTATCACTAACAAGTTGAAATCCATTTATCACTAATTAGCTGAAATCCAAAGAAAAAATAGTTCCCATAATTATAGATGATATAAAAATAAAATCATGAAAAAATGTGTTTTGAGCAATTGTCCTATTTTCCATTAAGGTTGTGGGCAATTGTCTTGTGAGCAATTGTCTTGTGAGCAACTGTCTTGTGGGCAATTGTCTTGTGAGCAAATGTCTGCGCACCAAATTTTCAATTAAAAGGATGTTGACCATAAATGAAAATATTTACAATACCAGGTCCTGCTCATCTGACTTTTGCCTATATATAACTTTTAGTGGATTTAAAAGGAATTTGATTCCACAGATCATTGCCTTCATTTTTAATTTGTCAATGTGATGCATACATGTATATAGAGCATAGACATTCATTCACAGACAAATTATAAATGCTTTTACTAGAAAAAAATCAGGTCAACAAGTCTGTGCAATGAATATCCCTCTTAACCTCACCTTATACAGAGAAAAGTGTGGTTTTATGGGGGTATTGATTAATTTTCTTATTTTTGTTCAAGGTGGTGGATACTTGTTAGACCCTTCTCATTAAATTAATATATTTGTCTTCAGTATCTTTTGATCTAGTATTTTTCTGCAGCAAATTTTTTCATATTTCTAGGCCAAATATAGACCGTGGGCAACTGCCTCCTTGAGGTGGTTCAAATGAGTACCCACAACCGTCCTCAGAGCAGAAATAAGGTAAACAGTGTATACCCCTGAAGACCTTAATTTTCTGTACAAAGTGGGGGTAGAGGGATGTTCTTTTAACCTGATTTAACATGAGCACCAACAATATGTTTTGACTCAAACTAAGAAAATATTGAACATGATTGAAACCAATTCTGTGACTTTTTCTGTGACTATGTTTTTAACCAGTGGACTCTTCTATTGCTATATAGAAGCCTCCGTGGTGTAGTGGTTACGCTACTCGCCTTGTAAAACAGGGATCACAGGATCGATCCCGGGCTTCTCCAGACTTTCGGATGAGTCTTTAAACCGAGGCCCCGTCTCCGTATGACCTTAGCTGTTGGTGGGACGTAAAACTCTAACACTCACTCACTCTATTGCTATATGTTGGACAAGTCAATTTGTCATAATGGGTGTCAGGCCTATTTTTTGTTTTTATTCTATTTTTGACTGAAAATCCTGTAAGCAAATTATAGTGCAGACCGGCATCTGATCTGGGCCTGCACTGTTTGCCAAGATACCCGCAACCCAACCTATGACTTTTTTCAGTGATGTTTTTTCCTGTGACTTTCTTTCCTGCATTAATCATATGGCTTCTTGGCTCTACACTTTTTGTAAAGGAAGGGGTTATCTTGTTCAGGAGGAGAAGGGTTAACCAATTTTGTACTGCATAACGATAACACATCCGTGCATCATGGTGCATTTTTCACATCTCCAAAATGGTCAATTTTCTGGAGAAAATTTTTGATATTATTCTTATTTATACTCAAAACATAGGTTGTGGGTACTCAATGAGGCGGTTCTAACAAGTATCTACAACCTATGTCTAGGAGCAGAAATAAGGAAAATAATGTATACACCCATAAACCCCAGTTTTCTCTATATAAAGTGGGGTGTAAGGGTGTGTTTATTTCAGGGACTTGTTAGCATGATGCATTGTGGCTATGGGGAAACCTTGTGAACAAAATACCTGGAGAACTGCTTGAGCTAGGCTCCTGATATTTGGCATACAGTTTGGGTCTAATGTGTAGATGACCTGATTTACTTTTGACAAAATTCCAAAAAATTTGAAAGGAGTTTTGCGCCTTTTTCGATTTAAGCATTGTGGCTATTTGGAAACCTTGTGAACAAAATATCTGAAGAACCACTTGAGATAGGCTCATGATATTTGGCATACAGTTTGGGTCTAATGTGTAGATGACCTGATTAACTTTTGACGAAATTCCAAAAAAATTTAATGGAGTTATGCCCTTTTTGGACTTATGCATGGCTATTGGGAAACCTTGTGAACAAAATATCTGGAGAACCACTAGAGCTAGGCTCATGATATTTGGCTTACATTTTGGGTCTAATGTGTAGATGACCTGATTAACTTTTGACCAAATTCCAAAAAATTTGAAAGGAGTTAACTTATGCGACTTTTTCGACTTAAGCATTGTAGCTATGGGGAAACCTTGTGAACAAAATATCTGGAGAACCGCTTGAGCTAGGCTCATGATATTTGGCATACAGTTTGGGTCTAATGTGTAGATGACCTGAATAACTTTTAATGAAATTCTGAAAATATTTAATGGAGTTATGCACCTTTTGGACTTATGCATAGTGGCTTTAGGGAAACCTTGTGAACAAAAATATCTGGAGAACCCCTTGAGCTAGGCTCATGATATTTAGCATACAGTTTGGGTCTAATGTGTAGATGACCTGATTAAATTCTGATGAAATTCCGAAAATATTTAATGGAGTTATGCTTCTTTTTGGACTTATGCATTGTGGCTATAGGGAAACCTTGTGAACAAAATAACTGGAGAACCGCTTGAGCTTAGAGGCTCATGATATTTGGCAGTCTGTTTGCTACTAAGGCATAGATGACCTGAATAACTTGTTTAAAATCTGTTTATATTTGACAGGTTTATTTTGAATGCAAATGATCATGAGGTACTAGAAGCCTCCGTGGTCGAGTGGTTAGGCTACTCGCCTTGTAAACCAGGGGTCGCAGGTTCGATCCCGGGCTTCTCCAGACTTTCGGATGAGTCTTTAAACCGAGGTCCCGTCTCCATATGATCTTAGCTGTTGGTGGGACGTAAAACTGAAACACTCACTCATCATGAGGTACTGTTTACTGTCCCATTTAGAGACAAGCATATGGTTGGGAGCATATAGTGTTTCACAAACACAATTTCTAGTTCTTTAAGAGCTTATGTTGGGTTGGAATCATATTTGGTATGATGATATATATAGGTGCAAAGTTTTATTCTGCAATACCCCCACTCATGCCTATGACCTCAAGGTCAAGGTCACAGACTTAGAAATTGTTAATGTTAAAGACACAGGTTAAGATATTTGTACCAGATAGAACCTGAACTTTTACAATTGATTTTGGTTCATATTTGGTATGATGATAGATGTAGGTCATAATATTCATTCAGCAATACCCCCACCCATCCAGTCCAGGTAAAGGTCACAGACTTAGAAATGTTTAATGTTAAAGTTTTCAAAGAGTTAGTTTTTTCCAAAACATTCATGCCTAAGACCTCAAGGCCAAGGTCACACACATAGAAATTTTTAATGTTGATTTTTTACAGAGTTCATATTTTCCAAAACATTATGGTTTCCAATGAACATGACCTCAAGGTAAAGGTCACAGACATAGAAATTTTCACATTTAAGTATGTTAATAGCTTATATTTTCCAAACTACGTAATGGATTTGCTTCATATTTCGCATGAAGATACATGTCTTTACAGGTCCAAAGTTTTATTCATCCATACCCCACAAGGTCACAGACACAGGTTTTTTTATGTTATGTCTTTTGAGAGCTCATATTTCCTGAACCATTTGATGGATTTGCTTCATATTTGAAATGATGATAGGTACAGGACAAAAGTTTCATTTAGCCATAACCTCAAGGTCAAGGTTACAGACTTAGAAGTTTTTAATATTAACATTTTTTAATATTAACATTTTTAAGAGCTCATATTTTCCAAACCATTTAATGGATTGAGTTCATATTTGGTTATTTTTCAAAGGTTTAATTAGCAATTCACCAACACCAACCTATGCCAGTGACCTCAAGGACACTTTTCCAGGTGAGTTATGCTGTCCAATGAAAAAGTGTTATTGTTATATGATTTTTTTTTTGGGGGGGGGGGGGGGTGGTGGGGGCATCTGTGTTGTATTGACACATTTTTAGTTGTTGCATACTTTTTCTCTTTTAGACTTGCTGCATGGCCAATATGTTAACAGATATTTACTAGAATGGACACTTGAGCAACATTATGAAATTAGTCTTATCAGGTAAGTTATGAAATAATGCATATATCATAATGATCCTAAGTATTGGGTCATATAGGCTAATGCAAACAGTGTAGACCAAAATCAGAATGCTCCTGATCAGGGTCTTCTCTTTTTGATATTCCATCTGCATTTTTATATGCCCATTTTGAAAAATAGGTCTATCATGGTGTGATTCTATATCCATCCTTAGTTCCCGAGTTATTCCCTTTTGATTATTTTTATGCCCCTAACATTTTCAAATGGGGGGTGGGGATATTGTATAACCTCTGTCAGTCCGTAAGTCCCTGACGGAATGGTTTCCTTGTGATATCTTTAGAAAAGATTGGTACGATATCTTTAGATACCGGCCCCGATAGCTCAGTTGGTAGAGTGTCCGCTCCGGGGAACGGGAGGCCACGGGTTTGATCCCAGGCCGCGACAAAATTACCAAAGTCGTTAAGAATGGTACTAGCTGCTCCTCGCTTGGCACTCAGATTTACGGGGTAGAGCTAGGACTGGTCGACCCAGTGTCAGGATAATATGACTTGGTGTGGTATCATGTAATGTGTCTGGGACATGATACTTCAGTGAGGCAGCACTATAAAAGTGAGCATTGAGCTCCCTGTTGCAACCAGACACCGTCGTGATATGACTGAAAAATTGTTGAAAGTGACGTTAAACCTGAATTCACACACACGATATCTTTAGAAAAGGTGGGTTGATTGGATTCAAATTTCATACACAGGTGTATAATAAAAAAATGTAGGTCAAATTCGATTTCAGGTAAAATCAGTTAATTATTATGAATGAAATGGTCTCTGAAAACCTTGATCATGTTGATGGATTGGATTCATATTTTATACACAGGTATATAATCATAAAATACAGGCCAAGTTCGATTTCGGTTAAAATCAGCCAATTATTATGAGAGTTATGGCCTTTTTCAACTTTATTTTTACTCGAGAAATGGTTTCCATGGAATATATCTTTTAAAAACCTTTGTGGATTGGAATCAAATTTTATACACAGGTATACATGTATTATCATAAAATGCAGATCAAGTTCTATTTCGTGTAAAATCTGCCAATTATTATGACTGAGAGGTATGATCCTTTTTATCCCCTCGCACAACAAACTTGTGAGGGGGAATATATAGAATTTGTCATGTACATATGTACATTTGTCGTCACTCTAGCGCCTACATTTATTGACGTATTTTAAAATAACTTTACACAAATGTTGCTTATGATAATATCTCGAGCCAGTTTAACTTCCAAGGTCATGCCCTTAAGGCCAAGGTCACTCTGGTTATTTTTAGAAAAAAACTTTTTCATCGCTCTTAACCCACTTAGTACCGGAAACCCCAAAACGGGTACCATGGCAAACAGTGCAGGCCCAGATCATACATCACAGAATGCGGCATCTGATCAGGGCCTACACTGTTTGCAAAAAGTTCAGCTATGTTATAGTTTTAGGTGAATTAACCCATTTCAGACTGGAAACCCCTAAAGGGGTACCCTGGCAAACAGTGCAGGCCCAGATCAGACGCTGCAAAACACGGCGTCTGATCAGGGCCTGCACTGTTTGCAAAAAATTCAGCTATTTTCCTAATAAATTTTGCAGAAAACAAAACCTGACACCCCTAAATTTTGAAACGGACTCATGCTATATATAAGGAGGGAGATTCCATTTGGTACTAAATGGGTTAATATATATTGCCTATGATAATATCTTGAGTGAGTTCGACTTTGTCATCACTCTAGGGCATGTATTTATTAATGGATTTCACTATAACATCAAACAAATATTGCTTTTGATAATATTTCGAGCAAATTTGACTTTCAAGGTCATGGCCTCAAGCTCAAGGTCACTGTGGGTATTTTTAGAAACGTTTTGGCTATTTTTAGAAAAACTTTATCGTTCTAGCACCTACATTTATTGATGGATTTTAATATAGCTTCACACAAATGTTGGGTGTGATGATAGCTCGAGTGAGTTAGACTTACAAGGTCCAGGTCAAGGTCGCTATGGCTATTTTAGAAAAACTCTGTCATCGCTCTAGCGCATTTATTTCCTGATGGATTTTAATATAACTTCATACAAGGGTTGGGTTTGATAATATCTCAAGCAAGTTTGACTTTCAGGGTACTTGGCTCAAGGTCAAGGTCACTGTGGCTTTTTTTAACCCGCTAGCACCTTCATTTATTCATCAATGGATTTTAAAATTACTTTTCACAAATGTTAAGCATTATGAAACAATGTGTCACGTGCAAGACTCCGGTCAGTACCCCCATGGTCAAGGTCATATGTACAGACAATTACTTGCCATGGGCGAATAATGCCCCACTTGTGAAGACTTCTAATTAAAAAAGGGTTCAGAATAAGTGAATTAATTTTAATGGCCATAAAACCAAAACAAAGAAAAAACAAACAAACAAAAAAGCTTTGTTGGATCTATTGTTTCTAAGCTGGGAAAGTGGCCCTTAATGAAAAATCAGACTGATTTGCATTTACCCATAAATTCCTGTAATTTCTACGAGTTTAGACCCTGATGTTTGTTTGATTTGAGGTCTAGCATCCCCATCAACGCTGTAAAGGTCACTATGGAGATGTTGCTTCCAATTTTGTAGGACTTTTACCCGACATTGAGATGAAATGACATCTCAAGCCCTGCTGCCCAATGAAACCAATAGGGTTTTTTTTGGGGGGGGGTTTGGTTTTACGGCTCTTTCAAGATTATTTCACTCATATCGAGCCGATTGTTAATCATAGGTGAGCGAAAACCGGAGTACCCGGAGAAAAACCACCTGACCTTCCGTTGCAGAACTTGGCGTCTCACACGTGACCCGAGCGAGGCTCGAACCCACGGCGGTGAGAGACCTAATGACTAAGAGTCAGCGCTCTTATCCATTAGGCCACGGAGGCCCGTACCAATAGGGTTTATAAGTACTGAGTGGTTAACCAGTACTCGTGTGCGAATAGGTTTCAGCTCTGCGTGGAAGCATCATGCAGCCCATCCATTTCTTCAAGCTCAGATGGGCAGGGGCCAGGTAAAAAATAGACCCTGATCAGACACCATGATCTGTGGCATCTTATCTGGGCCTAAATTGTTTGCCAAAGTCGAGCAGTTATTACAAGTCAGTGTATGGCAATCTTTCTTTTACACAGCACTCTGATGTCACAACAACAAGAATAGCACAACTGTTTTCTAGAGATAACTGTTATGTTGACTTCCTACAAATCAGTGATAGTCACGTGTGAACATCAGCACTGAAGAGCTTTTGTTCTTATAGCTTTGGGTCACATGACAACCCATTTTATATTTATGAGGGAGTTCTAATGAGAACCCTACAAAAAAGTTTGAAGTAGATCTGAAAAAAAATATAGCAGGCCTCCATTCCTGTACCTGGGGCAGATATAGGGGATATTTGATTGTTTCAGTGTAAGATCGATTTATATTTCACCAAATGAACACAAATAGAAGTATTTTCAAGATTGGGAAGCAACGAGTGAAAATATTTCTTTTGGTGTTCATGAGTGGAATAAAAATTGATCTTACAATGAAAAAATCAAATGTTCTGTTTCTTATATATGCTTTAAATAAACTGTGATTATTAAAGTAATTTTAAAGAGTCAGCTGAATGAACACCAAAAAATAGTATTTGCAAGAGTGGCGAAGCCATGAGTGAAATATTTGTTTTGGTGTTCATTAGTGAAATAAAAATTGATCTTACACTGAAAAAATAAAATTTTCTGTTTCTTATATGCTTTAAACTGTAATCATTAAAGTAATTTTAAAGAGTCAGCCATCAGCATGGGGAAAAAAAAATTTTCATGATGATTTCGCATCGATTTAGATGTGTTCAGTGTGTTAACTTGGTATAATATTGGTTGCCACTTTTTGATATATTTTAAATTTTGCAAGTCTCGCTACTTTGGACATCTCCTTCCTGATGCCGGGGATTTCTGTGAAGTGTGGGCCATGTTTGCTGATGTTGGCTCGGTGGGGGACGCCTATAAGTCCTAAGGTAGGCGTCTCTTGCCCGATGCCTCCAGTTGACCTGTCTCAAGAGCTATGAAAATGTATGTTATTTTTCAATGATACATCAAATTCACAAAGTGTGAAAATTTAAAATCGTAATTTCACTGCTTGAAAGAGTGACAACATCGATTTTTATTTCACTGAGAAATCTCTGTATTTCTACAGGTGTAAAGCATGTATGAGTAAAACTACCTTGCTTTCCATTTCAGATTATTGCTGCTGCATGTGGAGGTTATTGCTTTAGAATTAAATCTTGGTGTATGTCACATGCCTCATCTATTCAGTTGTACAGAATCTCCAGGAAGATAGTGACTCTACAAGCTTCAGTAATGCCTCATAAGTTTTTGTGCTGTGTAAAGATTATGATACGTATATTGAATCGATTCTGGTTATTTTGAAAATGGAAAACAACTGAAAGCCAGCACTGGATGGAATATGCAGCCTTGAAGAATATTCCATTAAAATCCTAAATATTCGGATACCTTGAGGACTTGCTTTAACACTTTTTGTACCAAATTGAATCTTCCTCCTTATATATAGCAGGAGTCTATTTTAAAATTTAGGGGTGTCAGGTTGTGTTTTCTTCAAAATTTATTTGGAAAATGGCTGAAATTTTTGCAAACAGTGGAGGCCCTGATCAGACGCCGGGTTCTGCGGTGTCTGATCTGGGCCTGCGCTGTTTGCCAGGGTACCCCTTTATGGGGTTTCCAGTCTGAAATGGGTTAATTCTCCTAAACTTATAACAACTTCAATTTCACTATCCAGCAAGATGTTAAAAAAGTGTAGGCAGAATGGCAAACAGTGTGGACCCTGAACCAGACTGCAGTAGCAGTCTGATCTATGTCTGCACTATTTGCTTGTCTGTCCAAATACTTAGGATCATTACGGTATTGAATGTTTGAAGAAACTCAGTAAAATTGAGCTTGTGAATTCTGTTCTCTTATGTTTATGTATCATGTTTGAGGGGCATAACCAGTTATGGAGTTATTGTCCTGATATTGGGGGATATAAAAATTGTCCAGATCTGTGGTGTCAAAGGATGCAAGGTTGCACAGTAGTGTTGTCATAATGAGAAAATATATGCAGACCAAAGAATCATTATAAACAAGCTACAAAATCATTTACCCGCTAAAGGGCTTGTTTGGAGTTTCATGTCCCAGTTAACACTATTTAGGTCATAATGAGCTGGTCAGCATATCTAACCACACTTTCTTCAATGCTGATACTTAAGCCTGCACATTCTTTCGCCAGGAAATGACAACTGCATGCCCTTTTCGAATCAGAGAAAGCGAGCAAATAACTGCAGGAAAGTTTTTAAAATTGTAACAAAGGATGTTGCTGACCCGGCAGGTGTTGAAACCGCAGCCTCCTAAAGGGAACAATTTTTATTACGGCCCTGCAAAATGTTTGCTACCATGGAGCTCTGATCATGACTGTAATGGCTCTAGTTCCTGTGGTAGACGGGATCATCTGCTATTCTTCAATACAGTACATACTGAGCATAGTGTTAACCCTTATCCTGCTGAATATTCAGTTTAGCCACACCCCTTTCTGACTCTGTTCCAATCAGATTACTTGATGTAATGTATTCCTGTAAATTCAGAAACCGAATGTCAAACAGTTTGAATCCTGATGAGAAGCCATCTGATCTGGATCTACACTGTTTGCAAAGGCAGGGGTAGTCATCAACAATGGGATAAGGGTAAACTTTAAACACATGAACATTTGCAACTTCTTTTGGAATGAAAATGCAAAGTACATTCTATTTTTGTATCGTGCTTTATTTACCAGGCTAAATTGTGCTGTATGCAGTTTTAAGGGCATGTGTATGATTTTGGGATTATTTGTTTATATTTCTCCACTAAAATAGGTTGTTGATACTCTCTGGATCAACTCGATTAGGCAATTCCAAAATGTACCCTCAACATAGTAAATAAATGTGTTGGAATTCTAACAACAATGATTAACATGCCATTTCATCTCAATGACAGGGAAAGTCGCACAAAATCAGAAGCATTGTTTCCAAAGTGACCTTAATAGAATTGACTGGGATGCAAAATCTAAACTCAAAACTGTTCAGGCTCAGCCACTGCAGATAAGGGTGTAAGAAAGTGTTCTGAAATTATCAACTGTATATGCCTATACAGAACAAAGATTTACAGACCTGATAGACATGATAGACATGACTTAAAAAGGGTTGAGCACCAGGTCTATCATAATTTGATTTGATATCTCAACTGTGAAAAACAACAAAGATTTGGCAGTTAATGCACATTTATTTATTTTCACAACATCATATACAAACAAACAAAAATATCACATCTAGTGAGAATGTGTCTTCAGAGGTGTCTATAACAAGCATGGATACTGTACTGATCATTAGTATTGGGACAGTCAGGCTCGGCAAACAGTGTGGACCCAGATCAGACTGCTCCTTCAGTTTGATCATGGTCTACACTGTTTGCCATTTGAGCTGCACTTCTTTGACTCCTTGCTGAATTCAAACTGTTTGCTATTTGAGCAGCACTTCTTTGACTCCTTGCTGGATTGTTAAACATTTTTATGTCCCCGGTAGCGATAGCGGGGGACATATTGTTTTTGCCCTGTCTGTTTGTTTGTTGGTTTGTACGTGGACAACTATAACGTTGGCCATAACTTTTGAACCGTTTGAGATAGAGCTTTCATATTTGGCCTGAAGGTTTCTTGTAACAAGACCTTCACATTCATGCAAAAAAAATTTGATGTGTGACCTTGACCTTGACCTTTGACCTACTTAAAAGAAAAAAAATAACATTGGTCATAACTTCTAAACCACTTGAGATACACCCTTCATATTTAGCATGTATGTTCCTTGTGACAAAAGCTTTACATTCATGCAAAAAAATTTGACCTGTGACCTTGACCTTTGACCTACTTAAAATAAAAAAATAACATTTTGGTCATAACTTTTGAAAGGTTTGAGATAGAGCCTTCATATTTTGCATGTAGGTTCCTTGTGACAAGAGCTTTACATTCACACAAAAAATTTTGACCTGTGACCTTGACCCTTTGACCTACATAAAAGAAAAAGTTAACATTTGTCTTAACTTTTGAACCGTTTGAGATACAGCCTTCATATTTAGGATGTATGTTCCTTGTGACAAAAGCTTTACATTCATGCAAAAAATTGATCTGTGACCTTGACCTTTGACCTACTTAAAATAAAAAAATAACATTTTGGTCATATCTTTGGAACGGTTTGAGATAGAGCCTTCATATTTTGCATGTAGGTTCCTTGTGACAAGAGCTTTACATTCACACAAAAAAAATTTGACCTGTGACCTTTACCTTTGACCTACATAAAAGAAATAGTTAACATTTGTCTTAACTTTTGAACCGTTTGAGATACAGCCTTCATATTTAGCATGTAGGTTCCTTGTGACAAATGCGTTACATTCAAGCAAAAATTTTGACCTGTGACCTTGACCTTTGACGTACTTAAAAAAATAAACATTTTTGGTCATAACTTTCGAACCGTTTGGGATAGAGCTTTCATATTTGGCATGTAGGTTCTCTGTGATTAGAGCTTTTCATTCATGCAAAATGTTTGGACCTTGACCTTTGACCTACTTAAAAGAAAAAATAAAATTGTTCATAACTTTTGAACCCTTTAAGATTGAGCCTTAATATTTGCCATGTAGGTTCCTTGTGACAAGAGCTTTACAATTCATGCAGATTTTATTGACCTGTGACCTTGACCTGCTTTAAAGAAAAAATATTATTGTTCATAACTTTTGAACCGTTTAAAATAGAGCTTTCATATTCGGCATGTAAGTTTCTTGTGTCAAGGGCTTCCCACACAAACAGAAACCTTGAACTGTGAGCAACTTTGAATAAAAAATGACCATGCCCGGGGACATGTTCGTGTTTCACAAACACATCTTGTTTTTTTAGCTCACCGTCACGTAGTGACGAGGTGAGCTTTTGGGATCACTTTTTGTCCGTCGTCCGTGCGTCAGTGCGTCCGTGCGTAAACTTTTTCTTCAAACGACAACTCCTCCTAAACCACTGAGCGGATTTTGACCAAACTTCACAGGAATGATCTTTAGGTGGTCCCCTTTCAAAGTTGTTCAAATGGTTCCGGTCCGTTGCACATATGGGTCACAGGAGCCAAAAATAGATTTTTTTCACCGAAAACTTAAAAAATCTTCTTCTCTGAAACTGCAAGGCCCAGGTCTTTGATATTTGGTATGAAGCTTCATCTAGTGGACCCCTACCAAGATTGTTCAAATTATAGTGCTGGGGCCAAAAATGCCCCCGCCCCGGGGCCCTTTGGTTTTACATGGGCTTATATAGGGAAAATCTTTAAAAATCTTCTTCTCTGAAACTGCAAGGCCCAGGTCTTTGATATTTGGTATGAATCTTTATCTGGTGGACCCCTACCAAGATTGTTCAAATTATAGTGCTGGGGCCAAAGATGCCCCTGCCCCGGGGCCCTTTGGTTTTACATAGGCTTATATAGGGAAAATCTTTAAAAATCTTCTTCTCTGAAACCGCAAGGCCCAGGTCTTTGATATTTGGTATGAAGCTTCATCTAGTGGACCCCTACCAAGATTGTTCAAATTATAGTGCTGGGGCCAAAAATGCCCCCGCCCCGGGGCCCTTTGGTTGTACATGGGCTTATATAGGGAAAATCTTTAAAAATCTTCTTCTCTGAAACTGCAAGGCCCAGGTCTTTGATATTTGGTATGAATCTTCATCTGGTGGACCCCTACCAAGATTGTTCAAATTATAGTGCTGGGGCCAAAAATGCCCCCGCCCCGGGGCCCTTTGGTTTTACATAGGCTTATATAGGGAAAACCTTTAAAAATCTTCTTCTATGAAACCACAAGGCCCAGGTCTTTGATATTTGGTATGAAGCTTCATCTAGTGGATCCCTACCAAGATTGTTCAAATTATAGTGCTGGGGCCAAAAATGCCCCCGCCCCAGGGCCCTTTGGTTTTACATGGGCTTATATTGGGAAAATCTTTAAAAAATCTTCTTCTCTGAAACTGCAGGGCCCAGGTCTTTGCTATTTGGTATGAAGCTTCATCTAGTGGACCCCTACCAAGACTGTTCAAATTATAGTGCTGGAGCCAAAAATGCCCCCGCCCAGGGGCCCTTTGGTTTTACATAGGCTTATATAGAGAAAATCTTTAAAAATCTTCTTTTCTGAAACTGCAAGGCCCAGGTCTTTGATATTTGGTATGAAGTTTCATCTTGTGGACCTCTAACAAGATTGTTCAAATTATAGCTCTGAGGCCAAAATTGCCCCCGCTCCTGGGCCCTTTGGTTTTTCATAGACGAATATAGGGAAAATCTTGAAAAATCTTCTACTCTGAAACCACAAGGCCTAGGTCTTTGACATTTGGTATGAAGCTTCAGCTAGTGGACCTCTACCAAGATTGTTCAAATTATAGCCCTTGGGCCACAATGCCCCCGCCCCAGGGCCCTTTGGTTTTACATAGACTTATAATAGAGATAATCTTTGAAAATCTTCTTCTCTGAAACAACAAGGCCCAGGTCTTTGATATTTTGTTGTGTAGCTTCATCTAGTGGACCTTTGCCAACATTGTTCAAATTATAGTCTTTTGTTGATATTTGGTATGAAGCTTCACCTTTTTAGACCTCCCTCAACATTATGCACATTATAACCCTGGGGTCAATAATGGCCCTCCCCGGGGCCCACTTGTTACTCTATGGATCAGGTGAGCGATCCAGGGCCATCATGGTCCTCTTGTTTAATTTTAGGAGAACTATAGCAAGTCCTCAAGGTGTCCTAATTCTTAGAATTTTTATGGTAAACTCAGACTTTTTTGTCTGCATCAGGTCAACAAGCCTGTGTAATGGACACCCCTCTAAACCCTACCTCGTAAAGAAAACCAGGGTTCTGTACATTAGGGTTTAATTTATTCTCCTTTTTGCTCAAAAACAGAGATTGTGGGTACTCATTAGAACTAAATTGATGAGGCAGTACTACAGAGCACCCACAACATGTGTTTTTTATAGCCCCGCTTTGAAAAAGTGGGGCTATATTGGATTTGCCATGTCCTTCTGTCATTCCGTAATTCCGTGATTCCGTTAATTTGTGTTGGCTCCATAACTTTGTATCTGCTTAACAGATTTTCATGAAACTTCACACAAATGTTAAACACCATAAGACAATGTGCAGAGCGAAGGAATTATAACTGTGGATTGCCTACTTTTGGAGTTATTGCCCTTTGAACATTTTCCGTAATTCCGTGATTCCGTTAATTTGTGTTGGCTCCATAACTTTGTATCTGCTTAACATATTTTCATGAAACTTCACACAAATGTTAAACACCATAAGACAATGTGCAGAGCGAAGGAATTATAACTGTGGATTGCCTACTTTTGGAGTTATTGCCCTTTGAACATTGAAAAATGGCAATTTTAATTGTGTCCGCTTCATAACTCGAAAACCGTTTGAGATATTTTTAGGAAACTTCACACAAATGTTAAGCACTATGAGACGATGTGCAGAGCGCAGGAACCATAACTCTGCATTGCTTATTTTTGGAGTTATTGCCCTTTGAACATTGAAAAATGGCAATTTTAACAGTGTCCGCTTCATAACTCGAAAACCGTTTGAGATAATTTCATGAAACTTCACACAAATGTTAAGCACTATGAGACAATGTGCAGAGCGCAAGAACCATAACTCTGGTTTTCGTATTTTCTGTGTGTCTGTCTGTGTGTCTGTCTGTGTCTGTTAACAATTTTCGTGTCCGCTCCATAACTTTAAAACCCATTCACATATTTTCATGAAACTTCACACAAACATTAAACACCATGAGATGGTGTGCAGAGTGCAGGAACCATAACTCTGGATTGCCTAATTTTTGAGTTATTTCCCTTCGAATATTGAAAAATATCAATTTTAGCCGTCTTTGCTCGATAACTCAAAAACCGTTTGAGATAATTTTATGAAACTTCACACAAATGTAAAGCACCATATTACGTGTGCAGAGCGCAGGAATCCAAACTCTGGATTGTCTACTTTTTCAGTTATAGGCTTTTGAATATTAAAAAATGGCAATTTTAACTATGTCCGCTCCATAACCGTTTCTGATATTTTCATGAAACTTCAAATAAATGAAAAGCACCTTGAGATGATGTGCAGAGTGCAGGAACCATAACTCTGGTTTGCCTACTTTAGGAGTTATTGCCCTTTGAACATTTAAAAAGGCAATTTTGACTGTGTCGGCTCCATAACTCACAAACCATTTGAGATATTTTCATGACACTTCACACAAGTGTAAAGCACCATGAGACAATGTGCAGAGCGCAGGAACCCTGACTCTGATTTGCCTACTTTAGGAGTTATTACCCTTTGAACATTGAAAAATGGAAGATGAAATTTAGTATAAACATGGACATTCTGGTAATGTATCATGCTCATTGAAATGAGGGACAAGGGCTCACAACTCTTAGAGTTTTTCCAGATAATGTAAAATTTTCAACAGTTATTTCTTGTTCATAACTGTTTTCTCTGCAGCTTAAATAACTTTCTTCTCTGACAGCGCTGAAGCGGGGCTATAGTCAGATCCTCTGACAGCTCTAGTTACTATAGAGACCAGAAAAATACAAAATGAAATTCATTGGAGTGTGATATAAAACGAAGTTTTAGGACATGGATATATATTATTGTAATGTGATGAAGCTACTTTGTATCAAGGCTGTCCATAAAGCACATTGCTAAGGCTGATCATATAGCAATATGCAATAAAATCTATTTCATTATTTAGCAACCCTGAAAGAAAACCTGGTACCATAATAATCCTAAGTATTGGTACAGATAGGTGCAGACCCAGATCAGACTGCTCCTGAAGCAGTCTGATCAGTGTCAACACTATTTGCCATTCTATCTGTTCTTTTTGGACCCCCCCCCCCCCCCTGCTGGATCATGAAACAAATTTGTTAAAATTTTAGGAGAATATTACAGCAATGCCTGGCTGTTTTTGAATTTTTAGGATTTTTACAGTAATGGCAAAAAAAAAAAAAAACTCTAATCAGCCATTTTAGCTCACTCAGTCTGTTCAAAGCTTTCGATCGCTACAGAAGTTTCTGTATCTTAAAGGCTTCTATTATTAAAGAAGTGTTTAGTTGGGGTGTTGACCTGATGTGGACAAAGAAAGTTAGAATTTACCCTAAAAGCTGAGAAAGGCCAATCCACTAACTGGAAAGAAGGACCTGAAGTCTGATTTTCTTACATTGTTCTTAAATTTTAACCCTTTTTGTACCAAATGGAATCTTCCTCCCTATATATACCAGGAGTCCATTCCAAAGTTACGGGGCGTCAGGCTGTGTTTTCTTTAAAACTTACTTTGAAAATATCTTAACTTTTCACAAACCATGTAGGCCCTGATCAGACACCACATTTTGCGGCGTCTGATCTGGGCCTGCACTGTTTGCCAGGGTACCCGTTTTGGGGTTTCTGCTACAAAATGGGTAAACAGCCAAAAAAGAAAACGAAATAAATAAAATAATCCCACAGGATTTAAATCCTGTGCTCTGAAATGGGATAAAAATCCCGCGGGAGTTAATTTTAATGGAGTCAATATTAGTTACTTTAAACCAATAAATTATGCATGTTTCATACATAAATGGACAAAATTATTATATCTTTGTCCGAACAAAGCAGATTTATTGGAAATTGGAAATTAGTGAAATCCCACGGGAGAAAAATCCTATTTTCGATTATGGGATAAAAATCCCATGGGATTAAAATCCAGCGGGATTTTTTTAGAATAGTTATATTCATGCTTTACTCATTGTAAGCTTCTCTAATTGACCTTATTAATAGAAAAGAGATATTACACCTTCATTCCGGAGCATTTTAAAAAATAAAAAAATCCCGCGGGATTTTTCTCCGTAAAAAATCCCATGGGAGAAAAATCCCACGGGAGAAATTGAAATTAGAGCAGGAGCAGCCATATTTTTTGTGCATGTATTTTAATGTTAAGTAGGTCCATTTTTATAGTTAAAAGCAAGATTTAAAATTTTGAAATTCTCCCGTGGGAGAAAAATCCCTGATATTTTTATGGGATTTTAATCCCGCGGGAGTTGAGAAAAAATCCCGTGGGATTATTTTTATCCCGCGGGATTTTCAAAAATCCCGCAGGATTTTCACCCTTTCACCCCGGTTTGCCAAGAAACCATTATGTATATCTTCACCAAATCATATAGAAATAATTTGCATAGATCTAAGCTATTACCTTAATGCATTGAAAGCCACCTAAAAGTGTTAGAAAGACTAGGTGAGTTTGCCTAATTTCTGGTGAGGCAAAAAAAAACTGGTGGCTGTTTATGACGAAATCGGACAGTGGACAGGATAATGAATCTGACCATAAGATGGATATCAATTTTATCCAGACAGCAAAGTCTGAGCCGAGAAGACATTCTGAAGATAAGACTCAGAATAGACAAATGGCACAACTAGGACATTGCTTGAAAGCAATATTTCAAATTTAATACTCTGAATGTAAGCTGATTTTGCACAAGGCCTCAATATTTTGTACATTTGTATATATATGACAACCCATGTGGTTTTTGCAATATAACCTTTTTTTTATTAACTTAGTAGTAATCTAAATGAAAGAAACTATCTGCTATACTCTGTATTTGGAGGTAGAACTCATCATGACGATTTTGCCCTTATATCTTATGTGCTTAGCAGCTGGCTTTGGCTTTGAAATAAGAGAAAACACAATATTTCTTAATGTTAATGATGTTAGTTGGACAAGGTCAACATGGAAAATTGCAATGACTTTGGATTTAAAGACATATGCACATTTCATGGTAACCTCAAAAATGACGTTAATGATGTCCTACAATTTGTTCGACGTGTAAGCATGAAATTCGAGGACGGACCTTCTAAGAATTATTTGAAAATGCTCGCCTCTTTAGAAAATGAGGTTCAGCAGTTATATGACACGCATGAAGATTTGTTCTCGCTTTTCGCTAAAAATAATTAAATAAGAACAAAAAGAGGATTGTTTAACATATTTGGTAGTGCATTACAGTTTTTGACAGGTACTGCCACTGAAAAGGATATAAATGATGTCAAGCAATCAATACATAAGGTCTCAGAAAACCAAGAAATATTATCCCATGTAGTAGAAGATGCCATTTCTATACTAAACATAACTAGGGATGCTACCATCGAAAATCGTAATACCACCCAGGCTCTTATTACAGCCGTTGATAATTTGGATGATAAATTATCCCATGCGATTAACGAATTAGATGAAAAGATTTTGAGGATTGACAGTTTTGTACAAATATATTTATATGTAGACTTCATGGTTCAAGAGCTTCGGGAAATTGTGTTAAAGGGATCCATATTGTATGATCATTTACAAATTCAGCTCAACGCTATATCTCTATCACATTTGACCCCAAGTGTTATCCAACCTTTTAGATTGGCCGAAATTTTGAGAGATATTGAAACAAATCTTCCTCCACTCTTGAAATTACCATTTGATGTAGAAAATGATATTTGGCAGTATTATCAATATACCTCTTGTTCTGGTTTGGTAGACGATGATCATATTGTTGTAATCCTGAAGCTTCCTTTGTTGCATGAATATGAAGAGTTTAAAATTTATAAACTTATGAACATACCATTGCCTATGGCTAATTCTTCACTATTTGAGAAAACTGACACTCATGTAAATTTAATTACCTATCAGTTTGAAGGGTTTGGTTTGGCGATTAACAAAGAAAGAAAACGTTATGCAATTTTAAATGAGCAAGATTTGATTGCCTGCTCAGATAAGAATATTAACTTTTGTCATATACAGTCAGCTGTCTACACCGTAGGGCTCTCTACTGATTGCATATTACACCTATTTTTGCAAAATGTTAATAAGGTTTCAAGATATTGTCATAAACAAGTTCACACCGGTCAAAGAATGCCTACAGCACAATATATCAGCCATGGCACATGGGTCTCATACAAAACCATTACGGTTTGCATTGACCTGCGCTGAAAAATCCATGTCTGGTGAAGCCATCAAAACAACACCACCTTTTGATGTAATAAGATTACCTCAGTCATGTAGTGCAGTTGGTGACTTTATAAATCTAAATGCTTATTATCAAGATGAATCTAGTCTAACCATCGAAGATGAAATGCTAAGTATTTTGAAGAATAACATGAACACCTCAAGCATTCGCATGTGGAAAGAATTTTCTGAACGCCTGCCACGTTTAAATAAAACGGAATTACCAAAGGACCTAACTTCAATTAGGTCCATCCCGCTTGAATCTCTCATTGATAGACTAAGATATGCGCGTAAGGTAAATGCGAGTAAAACACAAGGGTGGCCTAATTATTATTACTTTATTATCGGATTTGCATTGTCCTTACTAACAGGCATTATAATTTTAATGATATATAGACTTAAGTCTAGTAAATCAATTTGGTTACCAAGAGCCAGGTTTGCTAGCATAAGGAGATTGGGACGGGGCACGTCAAAGAAGCGACAAGTAGCGGTGTCACATGATGGTGAGGAAAGTAAGGACATTCCCCTGAAGCTACTGCCTTCAGCGCCAACTACTACAGCTGAAAACCAGATGGAAGAGTATAAATTGTTATACCCGAATCTACATAAGGTTACTGAGTAGACTTCGACAACATTACTGTTCATTTCGGTGTGGCAGAACGATCTCTTGACAATTGCCAGCAGCCAATTTACAGAAATTGGACTTGTGTTAACAACATGTATTACAACGTGTCCAGAGGGTAATTTGATTATTAACTGGTATTTAACTAATGGGAACTTTGTGTTATGAACATATTATGTACCTCGAGCAACGATATGATGTCTTCATTACCGACAGATCTTTATCTTCCAACTTATAAACTTGCAGTGCATTATGTTTGCAAACACATTCACTTACTATTCCGACATCTAGTATTGTGTATTTAACGGAATTTGTACAATGGATTTTAAACCTGCATGCCACACCTTTGTGACTACCGAAGATGTGAACGAAATGGTTCCGGGACCTTCTTATTGTAATTACATGGATAAGGATTCCATAGTGACCAAAGTGACTTTTAGCGAGGAGGCTTGTCAGGAGCTACACCTCCATTGGCAAGCTGGACAGGGAAGCACAGAAACATGTGAGAATTCTGACGACGATTCTCTACCGAGTAGCCCTGTTGACTGGGATGAAGCAGACTTTGAAAGCGTCCCGGATTATGACTATACTATTGAAATCAACCATAGGGTGGACTCCGTTAGTCCTCCCAACAGTACCCTGGACATGAGGTGCTACAATTTTCGTGGGGATGAACTTGCCTCCCCTGATCGTGTGGTGACCCCGACGTTTCGCTGGCCCAGAGTGGAGCAGCCACTTGGAACCGAGCTTCGGACAAATGAGGTCATGGTGCCAGCCGGTTCGGAGATCGACTCGGAGGACGAGCTGGACGATCTAACACTTGCAAATCAGCAAGCGGATGACGTGTGGGCTATGATGGAGTATTATAATAAGAATTAACCATTGGAACATTTCAGAATGTGTTTGAACGCATTTACTAGCAATAAACTAGAACTTTAAATAACATTTTTTTAACTTGCATATTTGTGTCTAATTGATATGTTTTGCATTCAGGTTTTCATTTTGTCAGCCATGTTAAGTGGCATATTGTTGTTGTTGTTTGCGACTTATATATTTTCTTTCTACAAACTAAAATAATAACTACAATTATTATTTTACCCTTGAGGGGGACGAATATAACAATACAGTGGTTGCACTACTTTGTCATAACTGGATATCATCATACATGCTATCTAAGTAAGTAATCTTTTCAGTCAGTTACTGAATGGACCCGGAGCATTTCAATTTATAATATAAATTAGATATACCTCGGGTCTTTACAATTGAAATTTGATAATGAAGCATTTTGATTTTAATTAAGAATATGATTGTCAATTTATTTTGTAATGAAGCAATTTGTCCGTTATATAAAAATCTTATGGACCCAAGGCATTTAATTTATTATTACGTACATTTAATAATTGAATTATTAATGGAATTGTCCTGCGGTCCTGAAACGTGTATAAGTACTGCAACTAATTTTAATCAGCAGAAGAGAATCAGTAAGCTAAGTGGCAAGACATCGGATATGAATTAGTTAGAAGTGAAAGGCTAAATTTGATTTCTGTCGCAAACACAACGCAGAATGAGATACTTAATAAACTTATAGAACCTGGGATTTTAATATCCGCTTCGTTGTTTATGTTAGCCCCTGTCTTGCTTTAATAACTCTGTTGTCATTTTTGGCCAAAATATCTCCCCTTGAAATTTTGCAAAAACTCAGAAATTGGGTCTCACGAGGCGGGGGGGGGGGGCATTGGTCACCTATAGTGACAGCTCTTGTTAATACTGCAGTCACTTTGGATGCCAACGTCCGCCATATTGTCACGACACTACCGTGATGTTTATAGTGACATCACATAACATGCTGTGAAGTCAACCTTACCGACGGCAAATATGCGGTCGTATTCAACCAGTGCATTTATCGAATAAGTGAGAATATTTGATTTTACCCTGTCCCTGGGTAAGAACACCAGGGTTAGAACAGAATTTCTATCCCAAGCTAAATCTATGGTTTCCTTATCTGGTGTGCAAGAAATCAAGTTCTGAAAGGGAATAGCAAGTGTTATTTTTGTAGCACCTGCTTGTAGCAGGGTGCGACATAGGCAGCCACTTTTCCGTCCATGCATCTGTGCGTCCGTCCGCCATCCGTCTGTTAACATTTACTTCGAAGTTCGACATTTACGTCAAAGTTTTTTATTAAGTCAAATACAAACCTCAGCTACCATCAAACCTTACATGAAACATCTCCATGACCTTGTGACTGTATAGGCACCTTGACCTGGTGACTTTGACCTATATTTTGCTCTCCAGTGACTTTGACTATTACGTCGTAGTTCGACATTACATCGAAATTTGTATTGTAATCAACTATAAGACTACACAACCATCAAACATTTCATGAAACATCACCCTGAGCTCCTGACTAGGCAAGCACCTTGACCCGGTGACTTTGACCTATATTTTGCGCTCCAGTGACTTTGACCATTACGTCGAAGTTCGACATTACATCGAAGTTTGTATTGTAATCAACTATAAGACTAAACAACCATCAAACCTTTCATGAAACATCACCCTGAGCTCCTGACTAGGCAAGCACCTTGACCTGGTGACCTTGACCTATATTTTACGCTCCAGTGAGTTTGACACAATTTACATCAATGTTCCAGATCTTCTCAAATAAAAGGCCTACAGCAATAAAATCTTGAATAGTGCTTCTCCTAGATGTATTGACTCTGCAGGTACCTTCACATGGTGACCTTGACCTATATTTTACGCTCCACTGACTTCGACACATTTTACATCGAAGTTCCAGATCTCTAATAAAAGGCCCACAACCATCTAATCTTGCATAGTCTTCTCCAGTTCTCCTAGATGTACTGACTCTGCAGGTACCTTGACCCGGTGACCTTGACCTGGTGACCTTGACTTATATTTTACACTCCAGCGACTTTGACAAATTTTTACATCGAAGTTCAAGATCTCTGCAAACAAAAGGCATACAACCATCAAATCTTGCATAATGCTGCTCCTGGATGTTTTGACTCTGCAGGTACCTTGACCTGGTGACCTTGACCTATATTTTACTTTCCATTGACTTTGACACAATTTGCGTCAATGTTCCAGATCTTCTCAAATAAAAGGCATGCAACCACCAAATCTTGCATAGTGGTTCTCCTAGATGTACTGACTATGCAGGTACCTTGACTTGGTGACCTTGACCTATTTTTTGCTCTCCATTGACTTTAACACATTTTAGGTCGACATTCCATATCTTCTTAACTATAAGGCCTACAACCACCAAACCTTGCATAGTGCTTCTCCTACATTTTCTGACTCTGCGGGTACCTTGACCTGGTGACCTTAACCAATATTATGCACTCCAGTGACTGTAACACATTTTAAGTCAATGTTCAATATGTCCTAAAATAAATGGCCTACAGCCACCAAACCTTGCATAGTGCTTCTCCGCAATGTACTGATTTGGCACGTACCTTGACCTGGTGACCATGGCCTATATTTTTTGGTCCAGTGACTTGACACATTTTACATCAACTACCAACTGCTAAGAATGAAATTTACTTAATTAATAACAACATTCTGATTGTGGCTCCTATGACTTTTTCCCCCAGCAGGTGCAATGCCACCTTCTGTGGAATTCTTGTTTCTCTGGGTAATCCTGTTTTTTCCAACCTCTGATTAATGATCAACTGGAAATAAGTGAAATAATCTTGAAAAGGCCATAAAACTAAAACCAAAACCTGGGTTAAGGAAAATAATGTTCCTCAGGAGGAAATTCTCTTGTTCAAGAACAGACCCCTATTGCTGAGAGAGACAAAATAGAAGTATTTTTTGAAAAAGCTGCCTCCCCCAAACGGGTTCCCTTTTTTCTCAAAATAGAGGTTTATGTCTACTTTAGATGAAGAAGAGAAAGAAGACGAGGGTATGTGTCAAGGTTGCAAGAAAGATATGGAAGATTGTCAGTGCCAGCAAATTATGGAGAGATTCCACAATATCAATAGAAAGCTGTAAGTTTTTGTGAATTAATTTAGTCCCATGTTTTTCCATTACATAGCTCCAGATAAGGAGAGGTTATGAGGATGATTAACCCATTCAGTACCGGAAACCCCAAAACGGGTACCTGGGCAAACAGTGCAGGCCCAGATCAGACGCCGCAGAATGCGGCGTCTGATCAGGGCCTCCACTGTTTGCTGAAAGTTCAGGCATTTTCCAAATAAATTTTGATGAAAATACAACCTGACACCCGTAAAGTTTGAAGTGGACTCCTGCTGTATAAAAGGAGGAAGGTTCCATTTGGTACAAAAAGGATTAAGAGATAATTTTTCTTACTTCTCCATAAATAGAGGATCTTACAAGAGTGATCTTACATGAGTGATCATGTATTATTGAATTTATTAAACGAGTTGAAGAAAAGGGATAAAATGTGAGGCTTTGCCGAGCATTTTATCCCTTTTCCTCAACGAGTTTAATGAATTCAATAATACATGGTCACGAATGCAAGATTCTATTTATCATATGCCATTTAAAATGCATTTATTCACGATTGTTTTACAAAAATGTCAATATTCCGCCATTAGAAAACTCGACGTCGTTACGGACCTCGTACATGTATGGTTACGGGACGTATCTAACTAATTTGCATATTTAATCCACTATTGGATTATCGTATTTATTACATGGCATTATTACACTCTCAGACGTGATGTCATATGATAAAAACAATATATTGTGGTTACAGTGCTGTAGGCTAATTCTGCGCACTTAAAAGTTTTACTTTCTTTTCATTTAATGAAATGAACTAAAACCAGCTTTCGCAGCGGTATGTTATACAGTTATTTCAGCAGGACAAGGATTAAACCTGCATAAATATCTGTGGGCATGGCTGTTGGAAGCCATTGTCAAATGGAACGAAAGCCGTGCTCAAACAGCAAAAACCATGTTCAAATCATGAAATACGTGTGCTGTTTGAACATGGATTTTGAGCTTTTGATATCATAAGACTGGCTTGCTTTGTTTATGTTACGTTGAGCGACATAACGTTATCGCCCTGAACGTAGCATTTTAGGGTTGTATGATGACATCAGATGGTTACTGCTAAACGACGTCATTGTAAACAACATTCTGAACTGGCAACCATGTTTGTTCGCTGGTCGCAGTTGAAGAGTTTATATGGAGTTTATATGGAGCTTTTGGGTGTTTTCGTCAAAATTTGTTGTCGGAATCGTAAGTTATGCAAGAACAAAGATCATCCATGTTTATTTCATTGCATTAACCGGATCCCTCGGAAGATATTTGAACGTTCTGCCTGGCAGCCTCATGTTCAATCAGCTTGCTCGGAACCCGGCAAATGTTAATGCATGAAAAACCATGGTTGATCCCAGTATTTTCAAACTGATGGAATCTTGCTTATGATGATGATGATTGTGATGATGATGATGATGATGATGATGATATGTATTTGGCAGAACATTCAGACTGACACACATGTAGGTACAAGGTAACAAAATACATGGCCTTTGAAAAGTTCATTCACTTGTTCTGAGTGAACTTTAATCCTTGCTTGCTAATGGTGCTACTGTAGTCTTAACCCTTATCCTGCTGAATAAATTAATTTAGCCACACCCATCTCTGATAATCAACCAATCAAATTAATTAATATATTGTACTGGTTAAATTCACAAACTGCATGACAAACTGTAGAAGAAGCCATCTGATCTGGATCTACACCATTTGCAGAGGTGAGGGTTGTTGTTTTCAGCAGCATAATGGTTAAGACTGGCTTTAACATTTAATTTTTCTTCTCACAGGGATGAGATAGGAGTGTTAGAACAGGTATCTGGAACCTCAGTGACAGCCCTTATACATCAGCAGATGCAACACCATGTAGAAACAACATGTAAAGGAAATTTTGAAACAGCTTATCTAGAAATACTAGAGACAGTAAGTAGTAGTTACTAGAAGAAGAAAAAGAAGAAGTAGTAGTTGATAGAAGAAAAAAAAAACGAAAAGAAGGAGGAGTGTGACGAAGAACAATCAAGACTGTATTTAATGACAACTGTTGGACGATTTTCTCCGAATTTCCTCCAAAACATATTTATGTGCTGTGGGCATTTGATTGAATAGCTTTGTGTACAAGTAGCCATGAAAATGAAACAATTTTGCCCTTAAAGTACTGGTCCCAAATATAACAGATGACATTTTGAAAAAAAAAAATCTGAAAATGCATATGCAAATGCTGCTGCCCACATAATAATTATTTTCATCAAGAATATTCCACCATAATAGATACTTTTCCTTGCTAGAATAGTTAATGTTCTTACCACTAACAAGTTCATTAAGCTAACGATGCCATGAAAGCTGGGCTCAGGAGATACATTTTCACATATTGTGGCTCATTTGTTGACTAGATCCTGATAAAATGTAAGCTGTTCTTCCAGTGGCTGGAATACAAAGTCCTTGGCTGGTTGACAATTCCTCTAGGAAACAGTGAGGACCCAGATCAGACTGCTCCAATCTGGGTCCGCACTGTTTGCCTTTTTGCAAAAAACATGTTTATAAAGTTTGCAAGAAGCCACTGCAGACATCATAAACAGTAACTTTGTCAGATTCAGTTTTTCTTGGCATCTAAAGCATTAAATGTATTTCTCTTTTCTATCAGTGGCTAGAAAACAAAGTCCTTGGCTGGTTGAAATTAGTGTATTCTGGCAATAGATCTCACATTGAGGCTGACTGTATAGCAGGATTCAGAGGAAGGCTACTCCACTTCTTGTATGAGACCTACGCAAATGTTCAGATCAGTCAACTTTTCAACATTATTATTGAGTTTCCGGAGTCAGAGCCAGCCATACAGGACTTGAAGGTGTGCCTAGAGAAGACGGACCTCAGATCTCATCTTGTTGCTACCTTGAAAACATCATTAGAGACAAGACTTCTACATCCAGGTATAGACATATCCAATGTTTTGACATGTGACTTTGTTTGCCTTCCATGGCCCATGCGCAGATTCTTTCCCCTTGTGAATTAGACATGGATTTTCTTTTTCATCAGTACATTTGTCAATCTGTCTGCATCTGGATAAAGCCTAACTTTCATTACACAAGATCCCCATCATCAAATGGTTCAAACCTTATATGCCTGGTGTTCTATTTTTGGGAAATGGCAAACAGTGTAGACTCAGATCAGACACCACAGAAAACAGCCTGATCTGGTTCTACTCTGTTTGCATAAAGTGCATTTATTTTTAGCTCAGGTGAGCACGAAGTGCTCCTGGTGAGCTATTGTGATGAGTCAGTGTCCGTTGTGCATGGTCCGCCATCAATAATTTGCTTTAAGACAATTCCTCCTAATCCTTTGGACCAAGTTCATTAAGACTTCACAGAAATGTTGCCTGGGTAGCTCTCTACCAAAATAGCTATCATTGTTCCACGCCGATGAACAAGTTGGCCACCAGACTTAAAAATCTTGAAGCGACTACAACTCCTATAAGACTGGGCGGGTTACAATCAAACTTTATAGGAATGTTGCTTCGGTAACCCTCTACCAAAATAGCTAAAATCATTCTGCTCTGATGAACAAGATGGCCACCAGAGCTAAAATAGAAAAATCTTTAATCGACAACTTCTCCTATCCCCCTGGGCCAATTTTATTCAAATCTCATAGGATAGTTGTTCAGCTGACCCTCTACTAAACTAGCTAAAATGGTTCCACTCCAATGAGCAAAATGACTGCCAGAGCTAAAAAGCTAAAAATAGAAAAATGTCAACACTTTGCTTTAAATGCAAACTCCTCAACCCTTGGGCCAATTTCATTCAAACTTTACAGGAATGTTGCCTAGTTAGATCCCTACCAAAATAGCTAAAATGGTTCCACTCAGATGAACAATATTACCACCAGAGCTAAAAAATAGAAAAATCTCATTCAAACTTAATAGGACTATTGCTTAGGTGACCCTGTACCAAAGGAGCTAAATTTGTTCTGCTCTGATGAACAAGATGGCCACCAGAGCTAAAAATAGAAATCCTTATACAACTTCTTACTTCTTTACCCATGGGTCAGTTTCATTCAAACTTCATAGCAATGTTGCTAAGGTGGCCCTCTACCAAAATAGCTAAAACAGTTCAGCTCTGATGAATAAAATGGCCGTCAGAGCTTAACATAGAAAAACCTATAAACTTCTACTACACCTTTGATGCAATTTCATTCAGACTTCACTCGAATGTTGCTTTGGTGACCCTCTAACACTCTAACAAATTAGCTTAAACGGTTCTTCAATGAACAAGATTGCCACCAGAGAAACCTTTAAATGACAACTCCTCCTGTACCTTTGGTCCAGTTTCATTCAAGCTTCATAGGAATGTGCTTAGGTGACCCTCTACAGAAATAGCTAAATAGTTTTGCTCGGATGAACAGGAGGGCTGCCAGAGCTTGAAAGAGAACTATCTTTAAATGACAAGTCCTCCTATACCTTTGGTACAATTTAATTTAAACTTTACAGGGTTGCCTAGTGACCTACCAAAATGGTTTTGCTCCAATGAAGAAAATGGCTGACAGACTTACAAGAAGAAAAACTTCTAAATAACAACCTCCCTAAACTTTTAAGCCAGTTTCATTCAAACTTCTCAATTATGTTGCCAAGGTGACCATCTATCGAAGTGCAATAGAGATGCTTCAAGGAATAATATGGTCATCAGTTATCCATACGACTTTCAGAAGCTGTGTGATATCTCGAAATCAGTTGAGCGATTCAGGGCCATCTTGGTCCTCTGATTAAATAAAACTTACCACAAGCAAGACACACCTGGTACCCCTGTACTTGGAAATGGACCAGTCTGAAGCTATTTAGTGGAAGATTCTATTGTTATATTTGGGTTTAACAATATTTATTCTTTCCAATAGGGCAGGCTAATTGTAAAGAACTTGTACAATATACAATGACAGGATTTGAAAACAAGCAAAGTGCTTATTTGAATCATCTCATGGTTTACTCTGACCTATATAGATGACTCTTAGCAATGGGGTTGGCCTGATTTTAATACAAGATGCTGAGAGTATGCAAATATAGTGAAATAAGAAAAATATCAGTTCTTTTCAGATAAAAAAGCACCTTATCTGGGACTATTTGAGGTTTACTGCTGGTTTTGTTGTATGCTGACTCCAGTGATTTGTGGACTATGAGAGAAAATCATCCCTAATTATGATCAAATATGTATCTTATTTCTTACCAAAGTGCAAATATGGTCAAATTAATGTGTGTAAACTTAAGGGGAATGGGAACATGTGGCAAATTTTTCTGCCATTTTTCAAAGGGAGACAAGTTTCAGAACTTCCTGTTCTCTTTTCTATAAGGTCTGTCCCATGAAAAAAGGGGTTAACTCTTAAAGGAAAGAATCGTGAGCAACTTTAAGAGTTGACCCCTATTGACATGGGAGACAAATACTTTTGGAGGGGTTGCCTCCCCTGATTGTGTATCCATTCCCCTAAAGTGAAACTTCAATAACTTGAATTAGGATGACACGTTTACCATGGCTAATTCAAACTTACTCTCGTGTCTTAGAGAATTCTTCCTGTTGCTCAAGATATCCCTTTCTTAAGGATAATGAAAGGAGGTTTTTTTTCTCATTTTATCTTGGAAAGATTTGTTGAATGTATACATTTGAATCACATTAATGTGGCGATTCTAATGAGTTGCCACATTAGAGCCAAATTTAGGTTGTGTGCAGTATATCTTGTGAACGACTGGGTGGATTTTAATCAAATTTGCATGGTGATGACAGTTGGTCAGGATGAAGAACTGATTAGGTTTTGATGACCTTGACCTAATTTTCAAGGTCACAGTCATGCTAAATAGGTCAAATTTAGGCCAAATTTAAGTTGTTTGCATTGTATCTCATGAACTACTTTGTGGATTTTAATCAAATTTGCATGGCTATAACATTTGATCAGGATTAGAAACTGATCAGGTTTTAGTGATCTTGACCTTATTTTCAAGGCCAAATTTAGGCTGTTTGCAGTATATCTCATGAACTGCTGTGTGGATTTTAATCAAATTTGTATGGATATAACATTTGGTCAGGATGAAGAACTGATTAGGTTTTTGAGACCTTGACCTTATTTGCAAGGTCACAGTGATACTGTTAACTTAAGCTTTTTTTGAAAGGGGTATGTGGTGTGGGGACTTCAGTTTTCTCAGAAATCAAGTCTAGTTAATGAATCGGAACTTCCACCTTACATACAACATGAATCCATTTCAAAATTCAGGGGTGTCAAGTTGTGTTTTCTTAAAAATTCATTTGGAATTTGGCTTAACTTTTTGTGAGAGGTGTGGGCCATGATCAGCCACCACATTTTACAGCATCTGATTTGGGCCTGCACTGTTTGCCAAAAACCTGTTTTGGGGTATCCCAGCATAAAATGGGTCAATAGAAAATCGAAAAGTCATCCTCATTAAGCCTCATCCCTATATGTATGATAATCACTCAGTAGTTAGAACACCCATATCCATAATGATAACACAACCATGCAACATAGTGCATTTTTTCACATATCCAAAATGGCTACTGTTCTGTTAAAAATCCATGATATTTTTCTTATTTATACTTTAAACATAGGTTGTGGGTGGTCCTTAGAACCGCCTGGTTGAGGTGGTTCTAACAAGTACCCACAATCTTTGTCTTGGAGCAGAAATAAGAAAAATAATGTACACCTCCGTAAACCCCAGTTTTCTCTATATAAAGTGAGGTTTAGGGGGCTGTTCATTTCACAGACTTGTTCACGTGATGTCGAATAAATTTTCATGGTCCCAAAAGTATTCTTCGACCTATTGAAGTTAAATTTACTTTGTTTCAGGAGTGAACACAGTAGACATCCTTACAGCCTATGTATCAGCTATTCGGGCATTAAGAGCTCTTGATCCTGCTGGAGTCATTCTGGAGCTGGTCTGTGACCCAGTCAGGAGATACCTCAGGTGAGGAATAGATCAGAGGGATAGATAGCATATTCTGTATAATTCAAACATTGTGTAAGATGTGTTTTTCATATGATATCTTTGTCCATTATGAAGACACGCCTATACAAATACATTGTAAACCTTATCGCTGTAAAAATGAAAATTTTAAGATGAAAAATCATGATATTTTTCTTATTTCTGCTCAAAATATAGATTGTGGGTACTCGTTAGAACCGCCTCATCGACCATCTTGATGAGGCGGTTCATACGAGTACCCACAATCTATATTTTAGAGCAGAAATAAGAAAAAATAAGGTTCACCACTGTAAACCCCAGTTTTACTATATAAAAGTGGTGTTCAAGGGGTCAAGATTATATAGGCTTGTTTTCGTGATGATTCAGATTTCAGTATGTGATACATACAAGGGTAGGCTGAAAAGTTCTGAGCCTGACCGAGATCCAATGGTTTGTCCATACAGAAAGTGCCTTATTTTTCAACATAGTCTCCCTTCCTGTCCACACACTTCCTCCAGCGATGCTGGGGTCCTTGGATCCCAGTGGTATAGAAGGTCTCATCTTGGTCCCTGAAAAACTCCTCCACAGCAGCTATCACCTCCTCGTCTGACCGATAATGCTGCCCAGCCAAGTGCTTTTACATGTTTGGAAACAGGAAATAATCTGATGGAGCTAGATCAGGTGAATACGGAGGGTGATCGACAAGTGTGAAGCCACAGTCATGCACAGCAGCCATTGTGACAACCGATTTACGAGCAGGTGCATTGTCCTGATGGAACAAGACCCCTTTTGTCAATTTTCCGGGTCGTTTAGCCTTAATTGCTTTTTCGCAATTGTTTTAGCAGATCTGCATAATACTCCCCATTAATTGCTCTGCCCTTTTGAAGGTAATCTATGAATATTATACCCTTGGCATCCCAGAACACTGATGCCATCACCTTCCCTGCAGAGGAGACGACCTTTGCCTTCGTTGGAGGGGGTGAGCCAAGGTTCTTCCATTGCATGGATTATCTTTTGGTCTCTGGCTCAAAGTGATGAACCCACACTTATCCTGAGTGACAAAACAGCCAAGAAAACCATCTTGGTCTGCTTCAAAAATAGCCAAGTTGGCTTGTGACAGGTTCAGTCTGGTCAACCTTTGGTCAGGCGTCAAAAGCTGAGGCACCCATCTGGCGGAAACCTTCAACATTCCTCATTCACTGTGTAGAATGTTCTCTACTCGTTCACGGGAGATGCCAACAGTGTTAGCTAACTGATTCACAGTTAAACTCCTGTCATCCATGGTTTCCTCAGTTGTTGCCGTTGTGGGTCGTACACACCGGTCATCATCTTCAAGGCTGTCCTTGCCCATCTTAAAATTTGCTGCCCACCTTTTCACGGTTGCATACAAAGGAGCATCATCCCCTAATGTAGCAACCATATCGGCATGAATGTCCTTAGGAGCTAACCCCTTTTTATGGAGGTACTTGATGACACCACGATGCCAGATTTTGTCCATTTTCTCAAAAACGTGCTAGTATAAATTTTCAAAGTCTAGAATTTCTACGTTATTGCAGGTAAACTTGAACTCATTTGAGTCAGGTTTGGATTTAATGAATAAAAAATTTCATGGCTGTTCGATGCCTGCTTCTTGGTCAGGCTCAGAACTTTTCAGCCTACCCTCGTAGGCATATCGCTCATTACGTATATTACACATATTTGTATGGTAAAATCCACATTTGAGGCAAATCCCCTCAAGGTCACGGACTTAGAAATTTTACATTTGCTTAAAGTTTTATGACAAAGTTTATAGATGCCTGTATGTTCTAAACTATCAGACAAATTCAATAGGTACTTGCATCGATGTTGCATACTAGTCCAAAGATTTCATTGATGCATATCCCACCCTGCTGTTTCAGTAACATTGATACCCCCCACCCCTACAGTAACTTTGATGCCCTCACTCCCTTGGTCCATTTAGAAACTTTATGTTTGGTTTAGCTTTTACAAGTACATTTATGGATTCTTATAGCTTCTTGACATCTTCATTCATATTACATACGAGCAAGCTTGAAAGATATATCAGAGGGTGGCGCTGGCGGGGGGTATACGTGACCCACTGGTCGCTTTCTCTAGTTTTTGCATGCAGGCAAACAGTGTGGACCCTGATCAGACTGCTCCTACAGGAGCAGTCTGATCTGGGTCCACACTGTTTGCAGCAGTGACTTTTTAAGAAACCAGCAGACAACAAAGCAGAATACAATTTTTGCCACTGACGTCTCAAGAGTTATGGGTAAAGAATTTTTTTTATGCACAGATCTCGGGATGACACAGTGCGGTGTATAGTATCTAGCCTGACAGATGACAGTAGCAGTGAATTAGTGGAGGAACTAATGAAAGCCCAACCCCTGCTAGATGAGGCCACACAGAGTGATAATGAAGATGAGGACTGGGAAAAGTGGATGCCAGACCCTGTTGATGCTGATCCAGGTAATGTGTGTGTTGATGACGTAGGGGATAACTGTCTTCAAACTTGTCGGTTGTCAGAAATTTGTATTACAGTGATACATTATTAATGAAATTTGAAACTGTTGAACATTTATGTCAAAGTTCGACATTTACGTAAAAGTTTGTATTGATGTCAACTACTGTGCTTTAATTTGAATGAAAATATGTTTTAACCAAACTGTTTTATCCAAATAGTGTTATAATGGGCAGTTTTATACAAAAGGATTGAGGTGATCAGAGTGTTGCAGGCATATTCAGTATTTTGCTGCAATGAGGTAGGTAGAAGAGCTTCATTTAGATTAATTGCATGTATTTATTACTATGATGATTTTTTATGCTGCCTCCATTTGAAGAATGGTTGAAAGCGCAAAAAGTATTACCCCTGTTTGTCTGTCCCCATCTGTTTCTGTGTCCGAGACGGCATTGACAATTTGCCTTTAAAGGGTTTCATCTGTGTCACAACTTCTATAATCTCATAATAACACTGTTCATTATAACAGTTTTGGATATAACACAGATGGGATCCCTAAATTTATAGATGGTCATTTATCTTTATGACCTATCCATTTTGTTTGGATATAACATGGTTGCTTAACAGAAAGAGATTCTGCTTTGGACACCAGCAATAGTGTTATCAAGAGGTTGTGGTGTTGTAACATTCATTGCATAATCTGTGTCATTATAGCCCCGCTTTGAAAAAGTGGGGGCTATATTGGATTTGGATTGTCCGGAATTCCGACTGTCTGTCTGTCTGTCTGTCTGTAATATTTGTTTGTCCGGAATTCCGTCTGTAATATTTGATAGTGGGTACCTTGTTACCGCAACTCCTCTTACAGTTCTAGGTCAATCCTTTTGAAACTTTACAGGTGTTTTCATATAGGTCTGAAGATGTGCATATTCTTTTTTCATTATCCTTAAATAATTTTTTTCACTTATTTCACCTTTTTTAACTTAGACAATTTTTGAGATCTACTAATGTTAAAATGTATAGGGAGTAGCTACCTTGTTACCGCAACTCCTCTTACAGTTCTAGGTCAGTCCTTTTGAAACTTTACAGGTGTTTTCATATAGGTCTGAAGATGTGCATATTCTTTTTTCATTATCCTTAAATAATTTTTTTCACTTATTTCACCTTTTTTAACTTAGACTTTTTTTGAGATCTATTAATGTTAAAATGTATAGGGAGTAGCTACCTTGTTACCGCAACTCCTCTTACAGTTCTAGGTCAATTCTTTTGAAACTTTACAGGTGTTTTTATTTAGGTCTGAAGATGTGCATATTCTTTTTTCATTATCCTTAGATAATTTTTTTCACTTATTTCACCTTTTTAAACTTAGACAATTTTTGAGATCTACTAATGTTAAAATGTATAGGGAGTAGCTACCTTGTTACCGCAACTCCTCTTACAGTTCTTGGTCAATCCTTTTGAAACTTTACAGGTGTTTTCATATAGGTCTGAAGATGTGCATATTCTTTTTTCATTATCCTTAAATAATTTTTTTCACTTATTTCACCTTTTTTAACTTAGACAATTTTTGAGATCTACTAATGCTAAAATGCATAGGGAGTAGCTACCTTGTTACCGCAACTCCTCTTACAGTTCTAGGTCAGTCCTTTTGAAACTTTACAGGTGTTTTCATATAGGTCTGAAGATGTGCATATTCTTTTTTCATTATCCTTAGATAATTTTTTTCACTTATTTCACCTTTTTTAACTTAGACAATTTTTGAGACCTACTAATGTTAAAATGTATAGGGAGTAGCTACCTTGTGATCGCATCTCCTCTTACAGTTCTAGGTCAATCCTTTTGAAACTTAATAGGCGTTTTCATATAGGTCTGAAGATGTGCATGTGCTTTTTTCATTATCCAAAACTTATTTTTTAACTTAGACTGTTTTTCAGATCTAATAACGCAAAAAGTCTATAAGGCGTAGGTACCTTGTTAGGGATTTAACCCTCTCACAAGTCTTTACCTTTAATTCATGAGTCTTTCTCCTCTGACAGGGCTATAGCGGGGCTATAGTCAGATCCTCTGACAGTTCTAGTTTTGGTCATGTTTTATTATACTCTACAGCAACAGCATCTAAGAGCAGAAGAGCATCAGACATCATCAGCATGCTGGTCAATATCTATGGTAGTAAGGAACTTTTTGTTAATGAGTACAAGACACTACTGGCTGATAGAATACTCTCAAATTTTGTCTTCGAGATTGGAAGAGAGATCAGATACCTGGAGTTACTGAAGCTGAGGTTTGGGGAATCACAGCTGCATAACTGTGAGGTGATGTTGAAGGATGTAGCAGACAGCAAGAGGATAAACACAAGAATAGCTGAGGAGAGAAAGAAGAATGGAGAGGCAGAGGTAGGACTGGGACCTAGATTGGAAGAATCTTTTGCATTATGTTGATTTGAAGTTTAACGTCCCCGTCAACACTGTATAGGTCATTTTGGAGACGTTGCTTCCAATTTTGTGGGACTTTTAGCCGACATTGAGATGAAATGACATCTTAGGCCCTGTCGTCCAATGAAACCAATAGGGTTTATAAGTAAGGATGGTCCGACTTGCACCCCTTTGCCTGGGCAGGTTTATATCCTGTAAGCGATTTACCAGTACTTGTGTGTGGTCGGATTTCAGCTCTGCGTGGAAGCATCATGCAGCTCATCTATTTCTTCAAGCCCCGATGGGCGGGGGCGGATCTTTTGCATTATAACACATGCATGTGACATTGTACATTCTTTCATATCTCCAAAAGGGTAGTTTTATTTTGATGACAATACAGTAAAATTCCGATAATAAGACCACTTTTGGGACTGTTCCAAAGTGGCCTTTAAGACCACTTTTGAACAGTCCCAAAGGTGGTCTCTTTCTAGAAGACACTGAATGCAGGAAACACACAGGAAACATGACTGAACCTTTTTAAGTATGCTTCCTAAAGGAGAATTAGTCTTAACTTTAGGTTGTCTTAATAGTGGTATTTCACTGTATTTTGTGTGTGCTTCTTCATATTCTCTGCTATATGTTTCCCTGCAACAAAGGCTCTGACAAGACAGCAGCAGGGATACAGTTTAACTGGCACCCAGTCGCACAAGGCACCTAAAGTTCTGAAAGAAAATGCTTTTTAACTTAATGTAAAATTGGATTTATGACAGTCTTGGCGCCCAAAGCAAAATGCTTGGTCTGTATCCCTGCAGCAGCTATGTACAGGCTTACCCTAGCCTTGCTGGTTGTCTGCGTGATAAGGACCTTATCTTGTGTGCCAACTCAGATGTTTTTATTAGCTCGCCTGTACGAAGTACATGGAGAGCTATTGTTGTCACCTCATTTGTGCATGTTTGCGTTTGCGTGTGCATTCCCGTCACACTGCGTTAAAGTTTTTCAAATGCTTATATCTCAGCAGTCACTCATCACAGAGCACTCATATTTGGAACTTAAGTACCTGGGAGGGTCTTCTGATGTTCAAAGACAACAGACCCCTGGGTTCATGCCCCGGGGTGGGGCTAGGGATCAAAATCTAGAACACCTCTGTAAAACTGTGTTAAAGTTTTTGAATTGCTTATATCTCAACAGACACTCATCACAAAGGATTCATATTTTACAATTTGGATACCCGGGCTTGTCTTCTGAGATTCCAAGACAACACACCCCTGGGTTCATGCCTGCGAAGACAGACGGGGTGGGGCTAGGGGTCAAAATCTAGGACACCTTTGAAATTTGTTATATACGTTTCCATTATGCTAACAAGTTGTAAACACAATTGGTTATATATCTGCCAACCGTGTGACATTGGTTCAAGTCTAAAAGGGTGAAGGTCATGGTGACCTACATTTCACGGTCCAGTGATTTTGCCTTATATCTTGACTATTTGTTGGAGAAATGTCAAACCTGGGATATTAGTACAATGTGACCCCATGATTGACCTTAAAACATATCTAGGTCACTGTGACCTATATTTCATGGTCCATTGATTTTGCCTTATATCTTGAATACTATTTGTTGGAGAAATGTCATACCTGGGATATTAGTACCATGTGACCCCACGATTGACCTCAAAAGATATCTAGGTCACTGTGACCTATATTTCATGTTCCAGTGATTTTGCCTTATATCTTGAAGACAATTTGTTGGAGAAATGTCATACCTGGAATATTAGTACCATGTGACCCCATGATTGACCTCTAAATATATCTAGGTCACTGTAACCTATATTTCATGGTCCAGTGATTTTGCCTCATATCTTGAAGACTATTTCTTGGAGAAAATGTCATACCTTGGACATTAGTGCCATGTGACCCCATGATTGACCTCAAAATATATCTAGGTCACTGTGACCTATATTTCATGGTTCAGTGACTTCGCCTATTATCTTGAATACTATTCAAAGGAGAAATGTCATACCTGAATTATTAGTTCTGTGGGACCTGATAAATGACCACCAAATATATCTAAGTCACTGTGACCTATATTTCATGGTTCAGTGATTTTGCCTATTATCTTGAATACTATTTGATGGAGAAATGTCATACCTGGATTATTAGCCCCATATGACCCCAAGATTGACCTCAAAATATAGATAGGTCAGTGTGACCTATATTTCATGGTTCACTGATTTTGCCTATTATCTTGACTACGATTTGATAAAGAAATGTCATACCTTGAATATTAGTTCCATGTGACCTGCTGATTGACCTCAAAATATATCTAGGTCAGTGTGACCTATTTTCATGGTTCAATGATTAGCCTTATAATTCTGACACAGTTTGATTCTGAAATGTGATATCTGGAATATATGTTCCTGATGATTGACCTCAAAATATATGTAGGAGAGTGTGATCTATATTTCATGGTTCAATAGTTTTACTTTATATCTTGAAGGCACAAAACAGGTGAGCTATGCTGTCATGCGACAGCTCTTGTTCAGTGATTCTCTCCAATAAGTTGATTAAAGAAGAGCAGGAGTAGGTACTGACAGAAGAATGTGTAGTGTACTGGTTAACTGCTTAGAAGGACTAAGCCTGCCCTGTAAAAGTGGACCTGCTTGATAGGGCCTTAACCCTTTTTGTACCAAATGGCATCTTCCTTCTTATATATACCAGGATTCCATTCCAACATTAAGGGGTGTCAGATTGTGTTTTCTTCAAAATTTACTTGGAAAATGTCTTACCTTTTTGCAAACTGATCTGACGCTGCATTCTGCGGCATCTGATCTGGGCCTGCACTGTGTGCCAGTTACCCATTTTGGCATCTCCGGTGCAAAATGGGTTAATAGTGTTATCTGTGTCATTAACAATAATAAATGAACAACAAAACATCGAAGGCATGTGATATCTGTGTCAACAAACTGTTGCTTAAGTTGATGTTTTTAGCATCAAACTTTTGATGTTTTGCTTTTAACCCTTAAGATGCCGAGAAAAACTACATCTGAAAATGCTGTCTGCTTATGTCGTCTGCTGAATTTTTTGCCAATGTTTTAAAAAATATTTTTGCTTATAGGCAAACAGTGTGGACCCAAATCAGAGGAAGAGTTTAATTTGGATCCACACTGTTTGCAAGAATGACTTTTAAAGTAACCAGCAGACGACAAAGCAGACAACAATTGTCGTGATTGACATGTCAAGGGTTAAAGTTATCAAGGCTTATACTTCAGTAATGAATTGTTCATCTCTGAATTGCATTTGGATTGACCCATCCTTAGGCCAAAATATAAGTTTGTTTGTTTGCAATTGCCTACTCACCCACCAGATCCTCCCTACCCAAAATTTTTTCAGCAATTTTTTATTTAAAAAGCAATTTACTATGACCATCCTAAATTGTTGGACAAACAGTCCTGAGTAGAAAGTGGCCTTTTCTCATCATTTGTGGGTAAAATGTTATCTTAGTACTGTAGGTAATTGCTTAAAGGGTGAATGACATTTTAAGTGGTGTTAGTATTCAGACTATTTTTACATTTTGAAAAAGAACAGAAAAATATGCAAACCTACTTATCCCATGAAAAATTCATGGGTTAGCAACTGCCACCAAAATACTTTCTATGCTTGGCCTTACAGTGTAAACCCAGATGAGACACCACATAATACAGCATTTTTTCAGTATCTACGCTGTTTGCTAACAGGAATTTTCATAAAAAATAGAATATAAATGAAAAAATAGACCCCACTACCCATAAAGACAAATGGACTTGTCCAACGTATAACAGTGGTAGAGGCCACCACTGTACAAAGGGTTAAAGACACATGTAAGAGCCACCATGTTTGTTTTTAATGATAAGAAAAAATACAAAATAAACTGTCTATTTTCCTTTGTGCAGGATGTAAAAGTAGATGCTATGGTTCTGTCAGCCCAGTTCTGGCCTTCATTTAGAGAGGAAAAGATCACATTACCAGAAGAAATGCAAAAACTACTGGAGGAATACACCAAAAAGTTTGAGGCTCAGAAAGGAAACAGAACTTTAAACTGGAAATCTCATTTAGGTTTGTGACTTGCTTTGTTATACAGTGAAACTTAAATGCTGAACCTGGATGTATCTTTTTATAGGCCTGTTTTGTTAAAACGGTCGTATTATGGTATGGGGTAGGTGTCCATCCATCTGTCTGTAAACTTTTCATTTCCAGACAACTCCTCCTACAGTTTTCATCTGATCAAGCTGAACTTGGTGGGTAGTAAGACCATGACTTGGTTTAGGGCATATTGTTTCAAGGTTATGGTCCACCAAATAATTACAGAGTTATGCCCCTTTGAATCTTTTTGTAAACTTTTTCATTTCCGGATAACTCTTTTATAGTTTTCAGCCCATCAGGCTGGAACTTGGTAGATAGTGAGACCATGACCTGTTGAAGAGCATATTGTTTTAAGGTTAAGGTCCACCAAATATTTTCTGAGTTATGCCCCTTTGAACATTTTTGTAATTTTTCGTTTCCAGAAAACTCCTAAAGAGATTATGGCTTACCAGATACAAATAAAGTTATGCCCATTTGCAGTTCTCTGTAAATGCAGGATAAGAGTTAATGATTCAGATGTAGATGGTTTGTTTACTATGGCTGAGTTAAACTGATTCTTGAGTGGCTACAGATTTTTTGCATTGCTCCGGATAATAGGTTTTAGGCATAATTTAGAAGTTTTTTTCTCATTTTATCTTCCCTTTACCTACTTGGGTATTTTGGCAGAGGAAAAGCTTGTAAGCAAAATCTCAACAACCACTAGGGATAGACTCTTCAGATTTTACAGGCTGTATGGAATCATTGTGAAGATGACCTGATTAAATTTTGGTTTTGACATACAAAAGGCTTATAAGCAAAATATCTCAAGAACCGCATAGTCTACGCTCTTGAAATTTTGCAGGCTGTTTGGAACCACTGATTAAATTTTGGTATAATTTTTATAAAAAAAAATTACCAAATTATGCCCCTTTTCAGACAGAGGCATTTTGGTATAGGAAAAGCTTGTAAGCAAAATATCTCCAGAACCACATGGGCTTGGCTCTTGAAACCTTGTAGGCTGTTTGGAACCAATGTGAGGATGATCTGATTAAATTTTGGTGTTATTTTTTGAAAATTTTACTAAATTATGTCCTTTGTGGACTTGGGAATTTTGGCATAGGAAAAGCTTGTAAGCAAAATACCTCAAGAACCACTTGGGCTAGGCCCTTGAAATTTTGCAGGCTATTTGGAACCCATGTGAAGATGACCTGATTAAATTTTGGTATGATTTAATATGAAAATTTGACCAAATATTGCGGCCTTATTGCCCCTTTTGTGGCTTATTAACAAAGGAAAAAAAGCTTAGAAGCAAAATATTTCAAGAACTGCATGACCCGGGCTCTAGAACTTTTGCAGGCAGAACAAAAGGAAAGATGACCTGATTAAATTTTGTTATAATTTTATGGAAATTTGACCAAATTAATCCCCTTTGTGGACTCAGCCATTTCGGCATAGGAAAAAGCTTGTAAGCAAAATATCTCTTGAATGGCATGGGCTAGGGTCTTAAAATTTGCAGGCAATTTAGAACTAATGTGAAGATGACCTGATTAAAGTTTGTTATAATTTTGTGAAAAATTGACCAAATTATGCCCTTTTGTGGATTTCGGCATTCTAATTAATAAATAAATAAATAAACTAGCCCATGTGGTTCTTGAGATATTTTGATTGCAAGCTTTTCCTATTCAAAAATGCCTAAGTCCACAAAGGGACAAATGAAATAAACTCATTTATAACCACATTCTGATTGTGGCTGCTGTGACTTCTGTCCCATCGGGTGCAAAGCCGCCTTCTGTAGAATTCTTGTTGCAAGGGAGACAACTTTCTTTTTGGTATTTGCTTTTATATATTTTTAGCCCTTAAAAAAAGGGTCTACTCCTGAAGGAAAGAATTTGCTCTTTAAGATCAAATTCTTTACTTCAAGGGTAAATGCATGTTGATAAGGGAAACAAAAATATTTCTGAATTGGTTTCCTCTCCAAGAGGTGTATTGACTCAGTTGTTGTGATACAGAGAAGCCTTGTTATAACAACAGTATTTGTTGCCTACAATCTGCCACTATAGCGAAGCTGCCACTATAAAGAATCCCAATAAGGAGTAGGAAAATAGGTAATAAAGGACTTTTTTCCTTAATTACTCCAAGAAACAAATGCTGTGGACATTTGTTAGAATTGCCTCAGAATTGCTTCTTGAGAAGCCTCCATGGTGTAGTGGTTACTCTACTGGCCTTGTAAACCAGGGGTCACAGGATTGATCCCGTGCTTCTCCAGGCTTTTGGATGAGTCTTTAAACTGTGATCCCCTCTCTGTATGACCTTAGTTATTAGTGGGACGTAAAACTCAAACACTCACTCACAATATTCTAGATCTCCAATAATGCCTCTCATCTTGAGCTAAGGTTTTGTTCCATTCAAAATGTCTTTATAACAAGTTGTCGTTATAATGAATGTTGGTATAAAGAGAGTTGACTGTATTATTGAATGCTTGATAACCTTGGCCCAGGTGTACAAAGCATAGTCAGCTTAATGAGTTTGTTAGTGTTGAAAATGTTAACTATTCTGGTATTATATTATATTATTAATCAAATAATTTCGTATTGGCCCAGTTACAGGTCCGAGGTCTGCTGTATTGGCACGAGGCCGAAGGCCGAGGCCAATACAGCTGACCGTGGACCTGTAACTGAGCCAATACGAAATTACTTGATTAATGACAATTTTATTAATATTGACCCAATTAAAAACATGATTTATGATATTTCAATATTGGTTGACCTTGTGTAATGTAGGATAATCAATTAATAATAACTAATACAGTTGTATTTTGCCGAAAAAATATGAGCAGCTTTTTCATTTGTTTTATAGGTCTAGTCAACATAGATGTGGAGCTGAAAGACAGAACTCTAAACTTCAATGTTTCACCTGTCCATGCAGCTATTATCATGCAGTTTCAAGGTCAAGGTATGTAAAATAGTGTTTATCAGTTTATAAAATACACATGCTTACTGCATATGGGTACAGTGGTGGTAACAGGCCTCAGAATCATAGCTCTTACAAGAGTTGTTGCTTAAATATTAGGTTTCTTACCACTGGAGGTTTATGTGTGATGCCAGTGGTTTTTCTCCAGGTTCCAATATTCACCCACCATTGCAAAATAATAAAGCTTGTTACATTTTAATATAGGTTCTGAATTAGGATTTAGGATTGTTAATGGGCAAAATCCATCACCATTTGACAGTTATGCCATATTGCAGCTATCAACAACTCCCTTGCCATTCTGCTCCTTGAGTTATCTACCCATGATTACCTTTATCTCCATGCAACCCACCCACCACCCCTCCCCCCACCCCACAAAAGAAAAAATAATAAAAATAAAACGAGCCCATGCTGTGTTACAGTAATGTAGGTTAGTGATAACTCAAGTTTTCATATCTTTGAACAACTGGGTCAAATTTTTAGCTCACCTGTCACGTAGTGCCGAGGTGAGCTTTTGGGATCACTTTTTGTCTGTCGTGCGTCTGTGCATGTGTGCGTATGTGCGTAAACTTTTTCTTCAAATGACATCTCCTCCTAAACCACTGGTCGAATTTCGTCCAAACTTCACAGGAATGATCCTTAGGTGGTCCCCTTTCAAAGTTGTTCAAATGGTTCCGGTCCATTGCTCATCTAGGTCACAGGAGCTAAAAATAGATTTTTTAAACGAAAACTTTAAAAATCTTCTACTCAGAAACCGCAAGGCCCAGGTCTTTGATATTTGGTATGAAGCTTCATCTAGTGGACCTCTACCAAGATTGTTCAAATTATAGCCCTGGGAGCCAAAGTGCCCCCGCCCCGGGGGCCTTTGGTTTTAAATAGGCCTATATGGGAAAATCATTAAAAAATCTTCTTCTTTGAAACCACAAGGCCCAGGTCTTCAATATTTGGTGTGAAGCTTTACCTGGTGGACCTCTACTAAGATTGTTCAAATTATAGGCTTGGGGCCAAAATGCCCCCGCCCCGAGGGCCTTTGGTTTTACATAGGCTTATACAGTCAAAATCTTTAAAAATCTTCTTCTCTGAAACCGCAAGGCCCAGATCTTTGATATTTGGTGTGAAGCTTCATCTAGTGGACCTCTACCAAGATTGTTCAAATTATAGCCCTGGAGGCCAAAATGCCCCCGCCCAGGGGGCCTATGGTTTTACATAGGCTTATATAGGGAAAATCATTAAAAAATCTTCTTCTCTGAAACCACAAGGCCCAGGTCTTTAATATTTGGTGTAAAGCTTTGCCTGGTGGACCTCTACTAAGATTGTTCAAATTATAGCCTCAGACCCAAAAATGCCCCGGCCCCGGGGGCCTTTATACAGGGAAAATCTTTAAAAATCTTCTTCTCTGAAACCGCAAGGCCCAAATCTTTGATATTTGGTGTGAAGCTTCATCTAGTGGACCTCTACCAAGATTGTTCAAATTATAGCTCTGGGGGCCAAAATGCCCTCGCCCCGGGGGCCTATGGTTTTACATAGGCTTATATAGGGAAAATCATTAAAAAATCTTCTTCTCTGAAACCACAAGGCCCACGTCTTTAATATTTCTGCAAAGCTTTACCTGGTGGACCTCTACTAAGACTGTTCAAATTATAGCCTTAGGGCCAAAAATGCCCCGGCCCCAGGGGCCTTTGGTTTTTCATGGCTTATACTGGGAAAATCTTTAAAAAACTTCCCTGAAACCGCAAGTGTGTGTGTGTGTGTGAATTCGGGTTTAACGTCGCTTTCAACAATTTTTCAGTCATATCACCACGGTGTCTGGTTGCGACAGGGAGCTCAATGCTCACGTTTATAGTGCTGCCTCACTGAAGTATCATGTCCCAGACACATTACATGATACCACACCCAGTCACATTATCCTGACACTGGATCGACCAGTCCTAGCTCTACCCCGTAAATCTGAGTGCCAAGCGAGGAGCAGCTAGTACCATTTTTAACGACTTTAGTATGTCGCGGCCCGGGATCGAACCCGAGACCTCCCGTTCCCCGGAGCGGACACTCTACCAACTGAGCTATCGGGGCCGGTCCATTGAAACCGCAAGGCCCAGATCTTTGATATGTGGTGTGAAGCTTCATCTAGTAGACCTCTACCAAGATTGTTCAAATTACCGCCCTGGGGGCCAAAATGCCCCCGCCCCTGGGGCCTATGGTTTTACATAGGCTTATATAGGGAAAATCATTAAAAAATCTTCTCTGAAACCACAAAGCCCAGGTCTTTAATATTTGGTGTGAAGCTTTACCTGGTGGACCTTTACTAAGATTGTTCAAATTATAGCCTTGGGGCCAAAAATGCCCCCGCCCTGGGGGCCTTTGGTTTTACATAGGCTTATACAGTCAAAATCTTTAAAAATCTTCTTCTCTGAAACCCCAAGGCCCAGATCTTTGATATTTGGTGCGAAGCTTCATCTAGTGGACCTCTTTCAAGATTATACAAATTATAGCCCTGGGGCCGAAAATGGCCCCACCCTTGGACCCATTGGTTTTTCATAGGCTTATATAGGGAAAATCATTAAAAAATCTTCTTGTCTGAAACCAGAAGGCCCAGGTCTTTGATATTTGGTATGAAGCTTCACCTAGTGGACCTCTACCAAGATTGTTCAAATTATAGCCTTGGGCCAAAAATGCCCCCACCCCTGGGGCCTTTGGTTTTACATAGGCTTATACATGGAAAATCTTTAATAATCTTTTTCTCTGAATCCGCAAGGCTCAGATCTTTTGTATTTGATGTGAAGCTGCATCTAGTGGACATCTTTCAAGATTGTTCAAATTATAGCCCTGGGGCCAAAAATGCCCCCACCCCGGGACCTTTTTGTTTTTCATAGGCTTATATAGGGAAACCTTTAAAAATCTTCTTGTCTGAAACCAGAAGGCCCAGGTCTTTGATATTTGGTATGAAGCTTCATCTAATGGACCATTACCAAGTTTGTTCAAATTATAGCCCTTGGGCCTAGAATGTACTGGAGACACTAATTCTCAGGTGAGCGATTCAGGGCCCTCTGGGCCCTCTTGTTTAATTTCTGGTCATTTTTTGCAGACTGCTGGACTGTTGAAGAGCTGAGCAGTGCTTTACAAGTTCCAGCCACTGCTCTACGACGTAAGATTGCATACTGGCAGACTCAGGGTCTACTGAAGGAGGAAACTACGGACACATTTGTTCTAGTAGAGGAACACAAGGGCAGAACCCAGGACAGTTTAATAGTTGAGGATGAAGAGACAGAATCGGCCATGGCCTCAGCTCACGCGCAGAGAGAGGAGGAGCTTCAGGTTTGTATCTTGAGAAATACTATGCCATTGTATCTTTCTGTGGTTACAGCTCCCAACAAGAGGCATAATGAGGAATATTTTGGAATAATTCTTCTTATTTGTCCATAAGAACTCATTGAGGCAATTCTAACAAGTACAGTTTACTCACAATTTATCATATGACGTCGTGCCTGACAGTGTAATAACGCATGTAATATTTTCGATAATCCACTAGTGGATTAAATAAGTAAATTAGCTAGATATGCCCCGAAACTTTACATGTACGAGGTCCTTAACGACGTCGCGTTAACTAATGGCGGAATATTGACGTTTTTGTAAACAGTCATGAATTAAATGCGTTTTAAATGTCATATGATACACAGAATCTTGCATTCGTGCTCATGTATTATTGAATTTATGAAACGAGTTGAGGAAAAGGGATAAAATGCGAGGCTTTTATTATTGAATTTATGAAACGAGTTGAGGAAAAGGGATAAAGCCTCGCATTTTATCCCTTTTCCTCAACTCGTTTCATAAATTCAGTAATACATGAACACTCATGTAAGATCCTCTATGTATGTTTCTAACAAGAAGTAAGAAAAATCTTCCATTAATTATCCTTGTTAGAACTCCATATTTCCAGTTATGGTGGTTTATGGGCCTTTGCTGTACATGTATTTGCAAATATTTACATTTTCAGTGTAAAGCCTAATGTAAACCTATCAAAAACAATGTTTGTTTGTTTGATTTGAAGTTTTTCATTCCCGTCAACACTGTATAGGTCATTTTGGAGACGTTGCTTCCAATTTTGTTGGACTTTACCTGACGTTGAGATGAAATGACATCTCAAGCCCTGTCGCCCAGTGAAACCGATATGGTTTTTAAGCATGGACGGACAGACTTGCACTGCTTTGCCTGGGAGGCTTAGATTCTCTGAGCGGTTTACCAGTGCTCGTGTGGGGTTGGTTTCAGCTCTGCATGGAAGCATCATGCAACCCATCTATTTCTTCAAGCCCCGATGGGCAGGGGCTATCAAAAACAATGTACTTCATACTTCCATGAACGCAGTGAGTCACATGATTTTCAGTGATGTCAGTCGAAATCATTATTCTATACGATGTGATTGGGCATTGGAGACATCAATGCATTGGCGACGTCAATGCGGTTCGGTCTTTGTAGAAAAACAGAGTATAAATGTTTTTCAGCTTTAAAATTTGCCCTATAATCATTTTTCACCCAGTAATGAGGAGCAAAGAATGTAATTATAAGGAATAAACCGAATTTTTCTGCTGTTGATGGAAGTATGTATGACAGCAGGTTGCTTGCAAATTTTTCATGAACTTAGGGGTTCATTCACTTTGCAGCTGACCCACTGCATTGATACTTTATGAACAGCAGAAAAATAAATTGATTACTCAAATGAATATACTTCATAGTGAACACTTTGAATTCATGACCAGACATTTCGATAACACATGTGTCCATCTTCCATATCTCCAGAACTAGCATTTTTAGATGAGCCTCGCCAAGCGAATTTGTGTCTTCGAGCATTCCGTCATGACAAATTTTAACTGCGCATGCCCAGCCATTCAGAGGGGCCAGAAGAAGCCTCCGTGGTCGAGTGGTTACGCTACTCGCCTTGTAAACCAGGGGTCGCAGGTTCGATCCCGGGCTTCTCCAGACTTTCGGATGAGTCTTTAAAACCGAGGTCCCGTCTCCGTATGACCTTAGCTGTTGGTGGGACGTAAAACTGAAACACTCACTCACTCACTCACTCAGAGGGGCAAGGGATATGGCTTTCTGTCTGAAGGTTCCTCTTGATTCACTGCTTGTATGAGCGAGCAGCGAAGGTTCTGGCGAGACTGCGCGGATGCGCAGGCTCGCCTGAACCTTCGCTGCTCGCATAGGCGATAAGTACCAAAATCGCATGACGGGGCCCATATGAACATTTTTGATATTTTTAACTCACTTGGAGCAAAGCTCCAGGTCAGCTTATGCCGTGGCCTGCTGTCGGTCTTCAGTCTTTAACTTTCAACATTTTCAACATCTCCTCCAGAACAGGAAGTCAGGTTAAGCTGAATCTTGGCGGGAGGCATTGGGATGACATAGAGATTCAGATTTGCTAAAATGGTTCTGTTCCGATATCCAAGATGGCCGCCATGCAGGCAATCTTGTAATTCTTCAAACAACATCTCCTCCCGAACTAAAGGTTAGATTTGGATGAAATTTGATTGGAGGCATCGAGGTGGATATGGTGATTCAGATTTGCTAAAATTGTTCTGTTCTGATATCCAAGATGGCCACCATGACAGCCATGTTGAAATTCTTTTAATGACATTTCACAAGCCAAAGGTCGGAAACTTGATGGGATGCATCAGGGTGATATGGAGATTCAGATTTGCTAAAATTGTTTTGTTCCAACTGCCATCTTGAAATTCTTTAAACAACATCTTCTGCTGAATCTAAGGTTGGATTGAGCTGAAATTTATGTGAGATATTGGGGTGACATCGAGATTCAGATTGGCTAAAATGGTTCCATTAGAGTATCCAAGATGGCCACCATTGCAGCCATCTTGAAATTTTTCAAACGACATCTCCTCCCAAACAAAAGGTCAGATTAGGCTGAAACTTGATATGAAGCATGGAGGTGATATGGAGATTCAGATTTGCTAAAATGGTTCAGTTCCGATATCCAGCATGGCCGCCATGGAGGCCATATTGAAATTCTTAAAATGGCATCTCCTGAACGAAAGGTGAGATTGAGCTGAAGTTTGATTAGAGCCATTATTGTGATATGGAAATTCAGATTGGCAAATTACCCCTGCAAACCCCCATAATTCTCTTTATAGAGTGGGGTGAAGAGGGTGTTCATTACACAGTATTGTTAATGGTTTTGCTCCATTGATGTATAACAAAGTGAATAAACTTCCATCCTTTTACCTTGAAATTCACCTGTTTGATTCCTATACGTTTCTTTCAGGTTTTCTGGTCATACATTGTGGGGATGTTGTCCAATTTAGAATGTATGCCAATTGAGCGCATTCACAGCATGTTGCGGATGTTTGCCATGCAAGGGACATCAGCCATGGAGTGTAGCCTACAAGAACTGAAACAGTTTCTAGACAGGAAAGTGAAAGAACAGAGCTTGATATTTTCTGGCGGTGTTTATAGATTACCTAAAAGTAACTGACAGTGATTAACCCTTTTTAGCTCACCTGTCACGTAGTGACGAGGTGAGATTTTGGGATCACTTTTTGTCCGTCTTGCGTCCGTCCGTGCGTGCATCCGTGCATCCGTAAACAATTTCTTCAAACAACATCTCCTCCTAAACCACTGATCGGATTTTGACCAAACTTCACAGGAATGATCCTTAGGTGGTCCCCTTTCAAAGTTGTTCAAATGGTTCCGATCCATTGCACATCCAGGTCACAGGAGCCAAAAATAGATTTTTTTCACCGAAAACTTAAAAGTTATAGTGCTGGGACCAAAAATGCCCCCGCCCCGGGGCCCTTTGGTTTTACATGGGCTTATTAAGGGAAAATCTTTAAAAATCTTCTTCTCTGAAACCGCAAGGTCCAGGTCTTTGACATTTGGTATGAAGCTTCATCTAGTGGACCCCTACCAAGTTTGTTCAAATTATAGTGCTGGGGCAAAAAATGCCCCCGCTCCGGGGGCCCTTTGGTTTTACATGGGCTTATAGAGGGAAAACCTTAATAATCTTCTTCTCTGAAACCGCAATGCCCAGGTCTTTGATATTTGGTATGAAGCTTCATCTAGTGGACCCCTACCAAGATTGTTCAAATTATAATGCTTGGACCAAAAATGCCCCCGCCCCGGGGCCCGATGGTTTTACATGGGCTTATATAGGGAAAATCTTGAAAAATCTTCTTCTCTGAAACCGCAAGGCCCAGGTCTTTTCTATTTGGTATGAAGCTTCATCTAGTGGACCCCTACCAAGATTGTTCAAATAATAGTGCTTGGGCCAAAAATGCCCCCGCCCCGGGGCCCTTTTGTTTCACATGGGCTTATATAGGGAAAATCTTTAAAAATCTTCTTCTCTGAAACCACAAGGCCCAGGTCTTTGCTATTTGGTATGAAGCTTCATCTAGTGGACCCCTACCAAGATTGTTCAAATTATAGTGCTGGGGGTAAAAAAGCCCCCACCCCGGGGCCCTTTGGTTTTACATAGTCACACCGGCCCCGATAGCTCAGTTGGTAGAGTGTCCGCTCCGGGGAACGGGAGGTCACGGGTTCGATCCCGGGCCACAACATACCAAAGTCGTTAAAAATGGTACTAGCTGCTCCTCGCTTGGCACTCAGATTTACGGGGTAGAGCTAGGACTGGTTGACCCAGTGTCAGGATAATGTGACTGGGTGTGGTATCATGTAATGTGTCTGGGACATGATACTTCAGTGAGGCAGCACTATAAAAGTGAGCATTGAGCTCCCTGTCGCATCCAGACACCGTCGTGATATGACTGAAAAAATTGTTGAAAGCAACGTTAAACCCGAATTCACACACACATTTTACATAGTCATATATTGGGAAAATCTTTAAAATCTTCTTCTCTGAAACCACAAGGCCTAAGTCTTTGATATTTGGTGTGAAATTTCATCTAGTGGACCTCTATCAGGATTGTTCAAATTATAGTGCTGGGGCCAAAAAAGCCCCCACCTGAGACCCTTTGGTTTTACATAGACTTATATATAGAGATGATCTTTGAAAATCTACTTCTCTGAAACTGCAAGGCCATGGTCTTTGATATTTGGTATGGAGCTTCATATAATGGACCTCTTCCAAGATTGTTCAAATTATAGCCCTTGGGCCACAAATGCCCCCGCCTCGGGGCCCTTTGGTTTTACATAGACTTATATAGATATAATCTTTGAAAATCTTCTTCTCTGAAACAGCAAGGCCCAGGTCTTTGATATTTGGTGTGTAGCTTCATGTAGTAGACCTTTGCCAAGATTGTTCAAATTATAGCCTTTGTTGATATTTGTTATGAAGCTTCACCTTTTTAGACCTCCCTCAACATTATGCACATTATAACCCTTGGGTCAATAATGGCCCTCCCCGGGGCCCACTTGTTACTCTATGGATCAGGTGAGCGATCCAGGGCCATTATGGCCCTCTTGTTATCATATGACGTCGCGTCCGAGAGCAATAACCCCATGTAATATTTTCGATAATCCACTGGTGGATTAAATATGCAAATTAGCTAGATACGTCCCGTAACGTTACATGTGCAACGTCGCGTTTATTAACGGCGGAATATTAACATTTTTGTAAACAATCGTGAATAAAATGCGTTTTAAATGTCATATGATAAATAGAATCTTGCATTCGTGCTCATGTATTATTAGACCTCCACAAATGAATTTTGGGGGGGTATATAGGAATGGGCTTGTCGGTCAGTCGGTCGGTCTGTCGGTCGGTCTGTTGACTTGGTTTCCAGACGATAACTCAAAAAGCGCTTCACCGATTTTTATAATTTTTGGTACACTGATGTAACATCATAAAATACAGGTCAAGTTCGATTTCCACTACAGTTCGTCAATTTTCGACATAGTTATGGCCCCTTTCAAGTGAAAAAGTCGCAAAATGGCGCTGTTGTACTATCAAGGCAGTTTTTGTGGGGTATTCATCACCTTTAGTGATAGTTCTAGTTGAATTTATTAAACTCGAGGCAATGGGATAGAATGCTCGGCACAGCCTCACATTTTATCCTTTTTCCTCAACTCGTTTAATAAATTCAATAATACATGGCCACTCATGTAAGATCCTCTATTAGTACCAATGGAATCTTCCTCCTTATATATAGCCGGAGCTCATTTCAAAATTTAGGGGTGTCAGGTTGTGTTTTCTTCAAAATTGATTGGGAAAACGGCTCAACTTTAAGCCAACAGTGGAGGCCCTGATCAGACGCCGCATTCTGCAGCGTCTGATCTGGGCCTGCACTGTTTGCCAGAGTACCCGTTTTGGGGTTTCTGGTACTAAAAGTAACTGACAGTGATTAATATTGTGAATTTGGCATTGCTAAACAACTTGGACCTTATGTTTAGCTTGTTCATGCTCAGCTCAGTTGAGCTCTTAATCATTCCTGCTCAGAAATATTTTAAATGCCAAAAATTGTTGCATTATGATACTTATGATCAGAACAAATAGCATGTAATTTGACCTTGGCATACATTACGAAAACACACCTATATAAATACATTGCCACATTTATCGCCGAAAAAATGAAAATTTTAAGATGAAAAATTGCAATATTTTTCTTATTCCTGACAAAATATAGATTGTGGGCACTCGTTAGAACCGCCTCATCGAGGCGGTTCTAACGAGTACCCACAATCTATATGTTAGAGCAGAAATTAGAAAAATAAGGTTTACCCCTGTAAACCCCAGTTTTACTGTTTAAAACTGGGGTTCAAGGGGGTCAAATTATATAGGCGTGTTTTCATGATGAATATTTTAAATGCCAACAACTTTTGGCATTTTAACTCCTATCAACCCTTACCTTTGCATATATTGTAGATCCATATCAGATCGCCATCTGATCAGAATCGACACTGTCATTCAGTAAACATTATGTCATGTAATCTGATTGGCTGATTGTCAGAAATGGGTGTGGTTATTATTAAATTATTCAGCAGGATAAGGGTTAGTATTGATGGGCAAGACAGCTACCAGCCTTTTTTGGAAATATACATTGTTATTTTATTAATGATGTGCAGTAAACAACTCAAATTTATGCTCAGTTAAGTTAAGCAAGGAAAAAAGTTTATAACATCCAGGCCTGTGTGGGATACAAGCAAAACTGTTAGCTAAACACTGTGTACTGTTGCAGTATGTCATTGCCCTAAAACGGAACCTTGGGGCATGTTGACCTAGTGCCCTTAGTTCCTGCCATTTTGCCATGAAAGTTTTGCCTCCCTGTGCACTCATGCTTTTCCCTTGTCACCATTTCAGTGCACCCTGCAAGGTCTCTTTCACAAGTTAACCGTCTTCATCAATAAACATGTGTCAATATGCATACCTTATCGACATGTCAATTAGCTAACAGTTATAAATACAAACAGGGAAACTTACATTGATTGTATATAATAATGTTCCTAAGTATTGTAACCCTCCGACCCTTTGCTCAGCTTTGTTAGAGATACGTCAGGAGTACAGGATTTGCTTCGGCCGAGCTATCGCTGTCAAAGGAGTCGGAACATTACATGAAAAACCAGGATTCCATTATACACCCTGATTTGTTGTGGGTTCGGGCAAGGGACATGGTAGACTCAAGATTAATTTACACTCAACAGATTTTTAATGGACAAGCATAGGATTTAAACAACGATTTTTACAAGATATTTAAATTAAGAAACTCACATTAACTATGTGCAACATTAATTTAGTTCTCGATAGAACTCATACAACAAGAATTTCGGACGAGATATAATAAAAACTGGACAATTTCTGACACGTTCTCCCAAATTTCCTTGTGCAAGGAATTCTCTGAAGTTAAAAAGCTTTAACCACGACTCGCTGGACGATTCTCCAGTTCTCAGAGTCCGTTATCATCGTTTAATGCAAGAAATAAAGTTAATGGATGAAATCCGGGGTATGTCCCGAAATTCGGGTAAACCGGTCAAAATCTGGGAAAGCTTCCAAAATCTGGGAAAGCTTCCAAAATCTGGGAAAGCTTTATAAAAACTGGGAAAATCATCAAAGACAGAGACTTATCACACTGGTATGTTCCATAGGAACCCTCTCCAGGTCTATTCTCCACTCTGAAATCCGGGAAATAAGTTTTGCCCGATTTTCTATACCTCTCTCATAGTGCTTTTCCCAATTTTCTCGACCTTGCCACTTGAACAGTCTGGCTACTGGTGCCGAACGCTGCGTTGCACCGGGTATTTATACTCTCTGGGTTGCTAGGTTGGGGGCACGTGCATTCTATTCTATCCAAGGTAATACCTTATGAGAACCACTCCGATTGGCCGGCTTGCCAGCTATGAACCAATCAAAGCGGTCGTTCCTAAAAGGAAATTCAACATGGCGGCGGGAGAACTTACCAGAAATGTAAACAGTAGAAAAACTTGGATTTTAACTTATAACACTCTTTTTAAAAGGTAATTATTGTCCAGAGACATTGTTTATGTATTGCCTCTATTGTCTGTTCAGCCGATAGATGCCTTAATGGGCACAATTACTTGTACGGATCGTAAACAACAGAAATGACAGACGGTGCAATTTGTCAACATTGAATCCCTTTGTCGTACGGATGAAATGAGAGAAACTAGCCTGAGTGTGCAACACATTCGACTGATTCCACACTCAGAGTCAAGTTAACTCTACTTGCAGGGTACTATAGTGATACAGTCATTCAGGCTTTATACTTCCTGAACAATACTGATGGGGGCTGATATGTTACACTACCCCCACCCTAGAAAAAAAATTGGTCCCCAATTAAAATTAAAGCTAAATTCAGCCACCAATCAGTTTGTATCACTTAACCAAAATATGTTCCGTATATTAATGTTCTGTCATTTTTGTGTCATGTTCCATACACTAAGGAATGCAGCATAATCGGGACCTTCAGCTTTCTAAAAGTTGGTAGCACCAATTTTCAGAAAGCGTAAGGGGTGTCTGTACCAAAATGGGGGAACCCAAACACTGTATATTACTTGAAGTTATTGAGAACTGTAGTTTTTGGGGGAAACTGCACTGTGATTTATCACTTGGATAATGTTGCATTCCTTACATATGTAGTCATTGTTTTTTTTTTCTTCAACAGGCATGCCATGAAGAATAGAGTCCTTCACGATTAATTTTGTTTGGCAACCCTACAGGCAACACAAGAATCTGTATAGCCAGTACTAGATTGCAGTTAATGAACCACAAATTCACCAATACCTTCAATAGGAATAAATCATTTTATTCTGTGTATACCTGTGCCAGCACCACCGCTGCTAATACAAGTATACACTCCTAGAAATGGGATAAACAATGGTGAATCTATAGTTCGGGAAGATCATAAATAGTAATCAATTCTGTGTTTACATACAGAATCACGGCATCCCTGTTATGTAAAAATCATTTAATGTTCTGTTTAAATGTTTCATTGTTCATATCTATGTGAATAAACATCTAAAAGTAGTTTCATAGTTTCTTATTTTAAGTTAGTTTGATCTGTTTATAACTTCATAAAGCTCTTAGTAAAGAGTCCACATGTGTTAGCTCTTGTTCAGAGTCATATATATGCCTATTTTGTAATTATTGTTCACACTTTCTTGCATTCAGCGCAAGTAAAAGTTGCTTAGTTAATTTAAATTTACTTTAAAGTACTTTAAAGTTTACCTGTATATAGACGGTATATAGAAACAACCGTTTATTATCACCTAGAAGACCAAAAGCACACCATTTGGTCACCATCGTCCTTGTTTATTTACAGCTGACATCTTCAACTTTGGAACCGTTTTCCTGAAAGGCTGACATCTTCAGCCATGGATCAGTTTTCCTTAAAGGCTGACCTCTTCAGCCATGGATCAGTCTCAGTACAGTATAGTACTTGTAGTGTTTTCTCTACGTCGGTGTTCGAAGTACATACGTCTCTCCTGTAGGTGTTTTGCACAGAAGAGGAGATACAATCAAATATAACCCTGAGCATTGCCTTCCCTTCTTCACCATTTCTGCAGTTGTAATCTTTGTTTGTGGATTTTCCTGGGCATCTCTTTCTCAGCAGGAGGATGTGCATCTTTTACTCACAGGAGGATAACCCAAGCCATGCAATACCAGTCAGTTTTGTAATCTTTGATTGTGACTTTTTCTGAGCAATTTGTTTTTAACGGTGTTTGGGGGAAGGGTTCATGGAGCTTTAGATACGTATAGATGTATCAGAATATAGGTATCCTTAAGGTTTATTAGGTATTATATCCTCTCTATTATTATTGTTCTCACCCTCACCATTGTCCATACTTGGGTTAGAGACTGACAGGTCCCCCACCGTCACCGTCACAATTTCATCCTTTTCCATCACACTCGCACTCATGCATTGTAAACAGCTCGGTTAGAGACTGACATGTCCCCCACCGTCACTGTCACAATTTCATCCATTCATCAACACTCAAACTTATGCTGTTTTACATTCAAATTATTTCTTGTTGCGTTAAGTAAACTTGGAACATGATTAAAAGATACAGCTACTGCCTTGAAAATGTAAATGATTGTAAACTAATTTGTGCCCTTTACATTCATACTCCCTTTCTTTTACAGTCAAACCCACACACTCTTTTTTTTTTTTTTTTTACACTCCCTGTCACTCATCCAGTCCAACTTCTCCTCTCAACTTCCTGTCTATCATGTTTATTAATCTCTCGCACTCAAAAAATTTCGCTTCCACTCGTAAATTCAATAACTGCTCAATATTTCGGGGTAGGACTTCGCCAGTTCGGATAAAGTTCAACATATGTGTAAAGGCCTGGGGGTCACGGTCAAAAAAATACATGTTATTTACGGGGGTCATAGGGGAGTTTTTTTGAAAGCATCCGTGAGAGGAGACTTGGGACTGAGGTAAGTGTCCTCTCACAAGTGTAGAATTTGGTCCCACCCACATCTAATGTTATCCGGCTGGTTTGATCCATATGGATTCGTTCAAGTTTTTTATGGGTGGGGGAGGGGATCTTAATATTTTTTCTTTTTGGTTTTGTTGTCTTTTCTTCCACTTCACTTTCCCTATTTTCTTTCTCCTCTTTCTCTCGGTTCTCCTTTTCCTTCTTTTCTTTCTCTTCTTTTCCCTTTCTTTCTTTTTCTTCTTTTTCCTTTCTGTCCTTTTCTTTCCTTTCCTTCTCCTCTCTTTCCTTACGTTCTCTCTCCTCTTTCTCTTTCTTTTCTTTATTCTTCTTTTCCCTCACTTCTTTCTCTTTTCTTTCTTTCTCCTCTTTCTCTTTTTTCTCTCTTTCTATCTTTTCTTGCTCTTCCCTCTCTTTTTCGTTCTTTTTCCTCTTTTTCTCTCTTCTCTTTTTCTTTTCTTTCCTTCTCTTTCCGTTCACTCTCCTCTTTCTCTTTTTTCTCTCTTTCTATCTTTTCTTTCTCTTCCCACTCTTTTCGTTCTTTCTCCTCTTTTTCTCTCTTCTCTTTTTCTTTTCTTTCCTTCTCTTTCCGTTCTCTCTCCTCTTTCTCTTTTTGCTCTTTTTCCTTCTTCTCCTTCTCTTCCCTCTCTTTTCGTTATTTCTCCTCTTTTTCTCTCTTCTCTTTTTCTTTTCTTTCCTTCTCTTTCCGTTCTCTCTCCTCTTTCTCTTTTTTCTCTCTTTCTATCTTTTCTTTCTCTTCCCTCTCTTTTCGTTCTTTCTCCTCTTTTTCTCTCTTCTCTTTTTCTTTTCTTTCCTTCTCTTTCCGTTCTCTCTCCTCTTTCTCTTTTTGCTCTTTTTCCTTCTTCTCCTTCTCTTTTTTCTCTTTCTCCTTCTTTTCCTTCTCTTTTCGTTCTTTCTCCTCTTTCTCTTTTTGGTCTCTCTCCCTATCTTTTTCTTCTCTCTCCTTTAGGTCTTTTTCTCTCCGCTCTCTTTCTTTCCTTTCTTTCTCCTTTCTGTCATTCTCTTCTTTCTCTTGTTTTTCTTTCTCCTCTCTCTCCTCGCATAATACGGGCTCTGGGCATCCCGTCATTTCTTCATAGTCGTTGAACTCCAAAGAGTTCAACCCTATTTCTGTTAGCCTCTCCTCTTCACTCAATATCGGCGACATGCCGGGATTTGAGTGAAAAGGAGAGCGGCCCAGAGTTAAGGCAGTAGCTATTGCCGATATAGTAGAAGAAGATGAAGAAGAAGAGGTAGACGTGGAGGAGGAAGTAGAGCAGACGGTGGAGGTTGAGGAGGCGGATAATCTCCTGCATTTTCCTTGATACAGTAGGGAGGGCCTTGTACGCTTCCTCTGAATGAAATCAGAGGTCAGATCTTCTGGAGGAGCGTTCAAGGGTCTCCCTAACCTACTATTGAAGCCAAACGGTTGATTAAGATTGGGTTTATAACCCCGCCTCTCAACCACCAGATTCTTTTTGGCATTCGCCATGAACATTTCAAGTGCCCTTTGAGCCACTTCCCCTTTGTCACCCGTAGCGGTTGCAATAAGTAAATAATCGCCTGGCTTGGCATTGCAGGCATGGGGATTGTCGTTCCTCCTGTAGAGCTTTTTACAGATGGTACACTTGTACTGGAATCCTGCATGTTGTTCCCGCAGGTGTGTTATACATTTGGCCTTGGTGTTAAAAGGCAGATCTTCACAGATCCCACATTAGTAGTTGATTATCTGGAATAGAAAGAAGGACACGTCTCACTTTCAACGTTACTGCCTGAACCAGACTGGCAGATCCCTTCCAGTATATTTACTTAGCCGGTCATGATGTACGACGCGTGGCTTATGCCTCGGCGATTCTTGAACTCGATATAGGATATCAGATATTTTCGTTATCACTTTAAAAGGACCTTTCCAAGGTCTCTGTAATTTCGGGTTTAAACCTACTTTTCGAACCGGGTCGTACAACCAGACTGCCTCACTGACTTCGAACTCTCTCATATTGGTTTTGAGGTCATATTGTCTTTTCATAGCATCGCTCGAAATCTGCATTCTTCTTCTTGCAAATTCATGCACATCACGCAACCTATCTCTCAACTGGCTAGCATACTGACTTCCATGTAACCGCTCTGGCTCTTCTCTTTCAGGCTCACCGAATATCAAGTCAATAGGTAATCGAGGTTCTCTACCAAATACCATCATACTTGGACTTATTTTAATTGATTCATGAACCGAAGATCTATAGGCCATCATCACTAAAGGAACATTGATCCCAATCTCTTTGGTGTTCTGAAACAAAGGCCGACAACATGTTAATAATGGTTCGATTAGCCGTTTCTATCATTCCATCGGACTGGGGCCTTGCCTTAGTAGTCCTAGTTTTCTTAATCCCTAGAATCTGACAGACTTCCTGAAATAATAAGCTTTCGAAGGAAGCACCTTGGTCAGTATGAATGAAAAGTGGGGTGCCAAACCTACAGATGATATTATCTATAAGCGCTCTTGCAACCGTTTTCGCCTCAAGATTCTCCAGTGGTATGGCTTCAGTCCATTTCGTGAAATAATCACCAATGACCATTAGATATCTTTTCGGGGCATTGCCATTCATAGGGGTCGTCCGGGGAAGAGGACCCATAAAATCCATGGCTATTCTTTCCCAGGGTAAACCAACGTTATACTGCTTCATTGGGGCTTTACCTTTTCTTTGAGGTACTCTCTTTGATCCACAGATCTCACATTCTCTACACCAATCCTCTACATCACCCTTTAAACCATACCAAAAGAATCTATCTTTTACCTTGTTCAAAGTTTTTGAAATACCAAGATGGGCACCAGCAGTACTATCATGCAAATGACAAAGAATGAATCTTCGTAGAGATCTAGGGACAACCAAAAGGTACTTTATCTCTTTCCCATTAAAGTTTTCCCACCTCCTATATATCACTCCGTCTCGCAAATGCAGAAGTTCCCACATATGCCAATAGTATTTCATTTCCAAACCCTGGTCAGCTATTTCACTCCACTCTGGCTTCTTTCCACTCTCTTTCCAGTCGTGCAACTTTTTCAACACTTGATCTGCTAACTGTAACTCTCTTATCTTAACAGAATCAAAGTTTTCCCAGTCTATATCTACTTCTTCAGTACTATCTTTCCTACGTATGTGGCTATTACTATTATTACCTAAACTGGTTTCGGAACCAGGACTGTCGGGGTTATCGTCACTGGAAGTTCCAGGTTTAGGCTCAGAGTTTTCTATTCCTTCGTTTCTACTAACCTTACCACAAACACCGAAAGATTGATTTCTATTATCTGTTGCTGCACTATCAACTTCTCTAATTTTCCCTATTTTCTTAGCTCTATTTCCATCCACTGAGCCTCTCTTAAGCCTCCCTGGCTCACTTCTTAATCTTTTGTCAGGAGGAACCCTCTGTTCACTAATCAGACAAGACATCTTTCCAGACATCTTTATTACATCTACTCCTTTCTCTATGTAGCTAACTATACTGGTCCAAATAGTGGGAACCGAAGCCACAGCTATTGCCAGAATACAACTCAAAATATGTACTAAGTAAAATCCTAATACTTTACTGGAAGTAACCAACGAACTACCAGTCTGCCTAATCCTATTAACAGAGACCATTTCTTGATCATTTTCCACCTGTTCTCCAGAGAACTTGCTCTCTACCCGTTCACAATATTTACAGTTTACTTCTACACAGGGCCTCCTTGACAAAGCATCACAGTTGCTATGCAGTCTCCCTGCTCTATGCTGGATAGAAAAATCATAGGCAGATAAGAAGGTCAACATTCTAGCTAACTGTCCATCCAAGATTTTAAAATTCAACAACCAACGAAGACTACCATGGTCAGATCTAACTGTGAATCTATTTCCATAAAGATAATGGTGGAAGTGTTTTATGGAATTTACTACTGCCAGCAGTTCCCTGCGAGTGACACAGTAATTTCTTTCAGCTCTCGAAAAACATCTGCTTAAATAACAGATAACCTTCTCCTCCCCATTCTGAATCTGGGACAACACGGCCCCCTGTCCAACATTAGAAGCATCACAGTCTAAAACAAAGGGATCAGTTTCGGTGGGGAAAGCGAGGATAGGGACCCTGCATAAGGTATCCTTTATCATCTGAAAAGACTTTTCACATTCCTCGGTCCATTCAAAGTTTTTATTCTTTTCAGCAAGCTGATGAATAGGCTTTGCAATTGTAGCAAATTGGTAAACATATGACCGATAGTAACTTGCCAAAGATATAAAACGTTTTGCTTCCTTAGCAGTTTTTGGGGTGGGCCAGTTTTTAACAGCTCGGATCTTATCAGGAGAAGTTCCTACACCATTTTCATTGATTGTATGTCCGAGAAAAGTTACCTCTTTCTGAAATAAGTGGCATTTCTTGGGGTTTAGTTTTAGATTAGCTTTTCTCAGCCTCGCAAAGACCATTTCTAAGTTAATAAATTGCTCATCGAAAGTCTTTGAATGACAGATAATATCGTCCAAGTACAAGACGACTACTTTCCAAAGAAGGCCAGAAAATACCATCTGCATAAGCCTAGTAAAGGTAGAAGGAGAGTTGCAGAGGCCAAAAGCTAGCTTCCGCCATTGCCATTGCTCACCTCCAGGTATAGAGAATGCAGTTAGATGTCTATTTTCTTCAGCAATGTCGACCTGCCAATAACCATTTTTCATATCGAGGCAGGACCACCATTTCGATCCTGACAAAGCGTCAAGACTGTCATCAATTCTGGGAAGGGCTTGACAGTCCTTAACAGTCACCTCATTAAGACCACGAAAGTCACAACAAAATCTAATAGAATTGTCAGGTTTAGTGACCATAACAACAGGAGCATTCCAGGCACTCTGGGGACACTTCTCTATGATACCATCTTCTACCATTTTCTGAATCTCTTGCTCAGCGATTTTTCGTTTTGCAAGGGGTATTCTATAAGGGATCTTTTTCACGGGTTTGGCATTTTGTACATCTATATGATGTTCAATTAACGTAGTATGCCCTATGTCACTGGAGTTTTTAGAGAAAATATCCTGATGTTTGATCAGGAATTGCTGTAATCTAGTTTTCTGTGACATGTCTAAGTTAATGGATGATCTATCAAATAAGGGTACCAGATGTTCAGGCAAATCAGTGGGGGTATCACTGCTTTCATTAACTTGAGACTGTCGAGATAAATTACCATTATCACTGTCTACCGACTCTACAGGCAGCAGAACACCCGTTACCGTGTCTTTATTTACCATAATTGGTTCATTGCTAAAATTAGCCAGTCGTAGGGGAATGTTTCCAAGTTTGGGGTCTACCAAAACCTTCGCTACCATTACACCAGTTTTCTGCACAAAGTTATTAGACGGTTCTACTATGCCTAATCTACTCCTGTCCAGATTATCCAGGGGTTTTTCAGAAACTATTACCTCAGACTCAGGGGGTACACTCACATTTTCTACTAAAGCTACTCTACAACATTGCGGTTGGACACCATTGCTCATAAAGCAAGGAATTTCCACTCCCTTTACTTTCATGCAGCTTCTGCTTATCATTAAATCACATTTATTCGTGATCATGAAATCAATGCCAAGGATCCCATCATGGGTTATGTCTGCAAACAGAACCTCATGCTGAAAAGTACATTTCCCCAGTCTAATTTGAACAACTGCTTTTCCATGAAATGGTTTAGTTTCCCCGGTTACCGTAAGTAATTGTGTATTTACAGGAGTTAGGCAAGGTTCCATTCTCTCTCCCCATGTATTTAGTAATGAGCTATTTAGAATTGTCACATTCGCACCTGAATCGCATAACAACGTCACTGTTTTTCCATTTACGGTAGCACGAACAAAATAACCATCATCGTCATTTCCGGTGTTATTAAGCTGAACAATTTTGGACCTTACATTGTTAAAGGTCGAGCTGCGGTCCTCAGACTTGACCCGTTTTCGTTTCCCTGTCGGCGAGGTTGAAATGTGTTATCAGGGTGCTCGGTCGGTCTACTATTACCATTTCGCTGCTCGTAGGGTCTCGCAAATCTGCTATTGTTTTGACCCACTTGTGGCCTGTTTCTTTGCCAGTTATTACCCCTGAACCTATTTCTGGAATTAAAATCTGGGTTAGGTCTATGTGACCTGTTTTGTCCGGAAAAATTGTTATTGTTCCCGTTTTTAGGTCTCGGCAAATATTCCGCTGACCTTTGTCCCTTCTGCAATTTCTTAACACTCTAAACCAGTCCATGCACAGTTTCAGCCATTTTCCTCATTTCGCTCGAACATTTATCAGTCTCAGAGGTCTCGCTTAGTGACCCAACGTTCTTACTACGCTGTCTATCAGCTATTCGTTGCGCTTCCATTTTCACGGCTAAAGTTTCGGCTTCCTGAATGCTTTTCGGACTGCATTCTCGCAATCTCAGTCTTATTTCCGAATCTAGCAAAGAATCAATAAAATGATCTAGTGCCAAAGTGTCTATCAAATCTAAGCTTGCGCCCGGATAAGACTGTCTGGTTAGTTTTTTAACGTTTTGAGCCAATTCGGGAATGGTTTCCCCCCTTTGCCTCACTCTATTTTTAAGTTGTGCTCGGTACACGTCAGCTCTATTTACAGTTCCGAACCTGCACTGTAAGGCGGACACCAAGCTTGAAAAGTTGCGCCTGTGTTCCGAATCTACTTCGCTTAGTAAAGACCGTGCACTACCCGTCAAACTGCTTGCCAAATGTAGAGCTTTGGTATCGCTACTCCACTGATTTATTTCTGCTATTATATTGAATTGAGTAAGATACTCGTCAATGTCGGACTGACCATCATACAATTGCGGTTTCACCCTCGTGTGCGGATTCTCGTGCGACCTTACATGCAAACTTGCACTCTCACCATGACCCATAACATTATTTGGTCTACTGGACCCAGAAACCGGGAAACGCGAATCGCTCCCTCTTCTATTATTTGTATTTCTGTTATCTATTTCATGCACATGGCTTTGCAACTCACTCAGTTTCTTATTAAACCTATCTAACCTACTCTCCAGTGTCTCACTCAAAGACGACATCGTATTTTTCACATCATTAGCCAGCGATGTAATTTGCGTGTAAATATCACGATCAGGGCTAGAATGTCTAGAATTTCGGTCTATACTGCTATTCCTGGAAGGAATCTGCTCAGTTTCGGTGTCTCGTTCTACCATGTCATGTGAGGAATGGCCTTGTTCCATTTTTTTTTTTTTTTTACTACAGATCGTTTTAAAGAAAAGGTGCCCCAAAAATCGGAAGGTTATGGGACCATAGGCCTATATGCGGGACAAAAATTCTGTCGGGACTGGAAGAAAAAAAAAATATGTATCGCACTTCTGTGACACCAAATGTAACCCTCCGACCCTTTGCTCAGCTTTGTTAGAGATACGTCAGGAGTACAGGATTTGCTTCGGCCGAGCTATCGCTGTCAAAGGAGTCGGAACATTACATGAAAAACCAGGATTCCATTATACACCCTGATTTGTTGTGGGTTCGGGCAAGGGACATGGTAGACTCAAGATTAATTTACACTCAACAGATTTTTAATGGACAAGCATAGGATTTAAACAACGATTTTTACAAGATATTTAAATTAAGAAACTCACATTAACTATGTGCAACATTAATTTAGTTCTCGATAGAACTCATACAACAAGAATTTCGGACGAGATATAATAAAAACTGGACAATTTCTGACACGATCTCCCAAATTTCCTTGTGCAAGGAATTCTCTGAAGTTAAAAAGCTTTAACCACGACTCGCTGGACGATTCTCCAGTTCTCAGAGTCCGTTATCATCGTTTAATGCAAGAAATAAAGTTAATGGATGAAATCCGGGGTATGTCCCGAAATTCGGGTAAACCGGTCAAAATCTGGGAAAGCTTCCAAAATCTGGGAAAGCTTTATAAAAACTGGGAAAATCATCAAAGACAGAGACTTATCACACTGGTATGTTCCATAGGAACCCTCTCCAGGTCTATTCTCCACTCTGAAATCCGGGAAATAAGTTTTGCCCGATTTTCTATACCTCTCTCATAGTGCTTTTCCCAATTTTCTCGACCTTGCCACTTGAACAGTCTGGCTACTGGTGCCGAACGCTGCGTTGCACCGGGTATTTATACTCTCTGGGTTGCTAGGTTGGGGGCACGTGCATTCTATTCTATCCAAGGTAATACCTTATGAGAACCACTCCGATTGGCCGGCTTGCCAGCTATGAACCAATCAAAGCGGTCGTTCCTAAAAGGAAATTCAACATGGCGGCGGGAGAACTTACCAGAAATGTAAACAGTAGAAAAACTTGGATTTTAACTTATAACACTCTTTTTAAAAGGTAATTATTGTCCAGAGACATTGTTTATGTATTGCCTCTATTGTCTGTTCAGCCGATAGATGCCTTAATGGGCACAATTACTTGTACGGATCGTAAACAACAGAAATGACAGACGGTGCAATTTGTCAACATTGAATCCCTTTGTCGTACGGATGAAATGAGAGAAACTAGCCTGAGTGTGCAACACATTCGACTGATTCCACACTCAGAGTCAAGTTAACTCTACTTGCAGGGTACTATAGTGATACAGTCATTCAGGCTTTATACTTCCTGAACAATACTGATGGGGGCTGATATGTTACAGTATTGGGATAGACAGGCCAAAGCAAACAGTGCAGACCCAGATCAGATTGCTCCTCTGATCAGGGTTTGCACTGTCTGCTATTCCGTTTTCACTTTTTGGACTCCTTGGGGGATTGTGAAGCAAATTTGCTTAAATCTTAACCCTTATCTTGCTGTTCACGACAACCCCTATCTTTGCAAACAGTGTAGATCCAGATCAGATGGCTTCAGAAGAAGCCATCTGATCAGGATCTACACTGTTTGGCATTCAGTTTATGAATTTGCAGGAATAAATTACATCAAGTAATTTGATTGGTTGATAGCCAGAAATGGGTGTAGCTTAAATGAATATTCAGCAGTTTTTAGAATTTTTACAGTAGCATGGATCTCAATTCCATTTGCATCAAACTTAAAGGCCTGTATAGTTGAGGCTACTATCTGTAACTGGAAAAGCATGAAAAATGTACTTAAGTTTCACCTCTATATTTTATTCAATAAGCATACACTGGTACATGTATATAGAGATGCAGAATTCTACAAAATCAATGAAAAATAAATCAGGGTCTAAACTGTTTGGCACTCCATTACGCAAACACGCCTATACAATTACATTGCAACCTTTATCACCGAAAAAAAGGAAATATTTATGATGAAAAATTGTGATATTTTTCTTATTTCTGCTCCAAATATAGATTGTGGGCACTCGTTAGAATTGCCTCATCGAGGCGGTTCTAACGGGTACCCACAGTCAATATTTTAGAACAGAAGTAAGAAAAATAAGGTATACCCCCAGAAACCCCAGTTTTACTATATAAAAGTGGGGTTCAAGGGGGTCAAAATTATATAGGCATGTTTTCCTGATGTCATCCAGCTATTTTTAGACACAACCTTGGGTAGTAACTGAATTTGTTCAAATTTTAGAATATAAGATGTCTGAATACTTATGGCAAATATGGTGTCAAATAAAATGAACAGAAGCATGACATTTATTATTAAGCAAAAATGTGTTCTTTGCTCAGCAAAGGCTCAGGTCAGCCTGCTTGTCCCAGTCAGTAAGAACACAGTCTTCCCAGTGTGATAAGGAAGTCTTGGGACAATGGCCATCCTCCGACTCTGAAAGCTCAAGTGGTAGAGCATCAGTTTCCTGATCGGTTACGGTTTGATCCCTTGTCATGCCATGCCAAAGGCTTAAATAATGGTACAATGAGCTCCCCTTGATTATGCTCACATTATCAAGGGTAGTCACATGAAGATAAATGAAGTCCGGTAAGTATTTGTTAAAGTGTACTTTCAAAATAGTTTTTTGCAATAAAAGCTATGCAGAGCCATACAGAGCTTATGTTAGTTGTTTCTAATTTCCAACATTAAATTGAGGATCTTACATGAGTGTTCATGTATAATTGAATTTATTAAATGAGTTGAGGAAAAGGAATAAAATGCGAGGCTTTGCCGAGCATTTTATCCCTTTTCCTCATCGAGTTTAATAAATTCAATAATACATGAGCATGAATGCAAGATTCTATTTATCATATGACATTTAAAACGCATTTTATTTACGATTGTTTACAAAATGTCAATTTTCCGTCATTAGTAAACGTGACGCCGTTGAAGACGTCGTACATGTAAGGTTACGGGACGTATCTAGCTAATTTGCATATTTAATCCACTAGTGGATTATTGAAAATATTACATGGCGTTATTACGCTCTCAGACGCGAGGTCAGATGATAAATCAAGCTTCTTTATCTTTGTCTTTTAATAATAATCTATATCTATCTTTGTACCGTAATGATCCTAAGTATTTAGACAGATAGACCTTAGCAAACAGTACAGACCCAGATCAGACTGCTCCTGATCAGGGTCTACACTGCTATTCTGTTTGCACCTTATGGACTCCTTGCAGGATTATGAAACAATTTTTTTAATTTTTTTTGGAGAATTAAGTCCTTAAGGTGTCTGAATTTTTAGGATTTTTATGGTACAAACAACACTCTTTATACCAACATTCGTTATAACGGCAAAACTCGTTATAACGGCAATTTGAATGGAATGACTAATCAGCTAAAGGCTTAGCCTTTGTTCCAAGCTGTGTGGCTTCCCTGGGGTTGGAAATACACAAATCAAGTCCATAGTCATCAAAGGGTCTTGTAATATAATACTCCAAGACACAAATGTTATAGATATTTGTTAGAATCGCCTCACCGAGGCTATTCTAACAAATGTCTATAACACTTGTTTCTTGGAGTAATAATGGGGAAAAGGACTTTTATTACCTGTAATACTCCTAACTGGAATTCTTTATAACAGAAATTTTTTTACAACAGCATGATAATAGGGAAAACATACGTTATAACGAGGATCCTCTGTAGTGTGCAGCAAAGGCTGTGATCAGAGTTGGCTGATCGGATGCACATGTCCAAAGATACATTTTCCCAGGATTTTTCTTTGAACTTTTTGCTGTCTTTTGTTTTCTGCCCACAGAAGCTTTAGGGTGCATCTACACAACACCTAGAGAAGACTCTGATCATACTCTACACAAAAGTACAGACTGATCTGTATCATTCAGCCAGGTGCACATGACTTAAAGGGAATGGGAACACCTGGCAGATTTTTCCGCCATTTTTCAAAGGGAGACAATTTTCGGGACTTCCTGTTCACTTTTCTATAAGTCCTATCCCACTGAAAAAAGGGGTCAACTCTTAAAGGAAAGAATTTGCTCCTAAGGAGCAAATTCTTTCCTTTAAGAGTTGACCTCTTTTGACATGGGACACAAAAATACTTTTGCAGGAGTTGCTTCCCCTGAAGGTGTTCCCATTCCCCTTAAAGACTAATGCTGCAGGCACTAAATGTTGTGAGCCTGTAGGTTAATATTTGCTTGGCACAACACATATTTTATAACTCGTTCTGCTTTCAATTGTTTCTTCTGGCCCCTCCATTTGTCAAGATACATATATTGGGTTGATTGTTTATCAGTCGACCCAACGCTATAAAGCGCAGTAAGCTTTTCAATGCTGAAGTCACCTACTTGTCGGAAAATCAGGTAACAGTTATTTATAGAAAATAGTCATTCTTTTCTTATCGATACGTAGGAGGGTTATCTGTAGAATCTGTACTGGAATCCTGGGTTTGGCTTGGCAAACAGTGTAGACGCAGATCAGAACACAGCATCTGATCAGGATTTACAATCCTTTTTGCTTGAAAAATGGAATTTAAGGGTTAGACGAAACAATTTGTTTCAACCCAGGACTATTTTCCCAGCCTACATGCGGAGACAATCGACCCACCAGTACTCTCAGTGCTTTGATTGTTGTTATCAGTCTATGTTGGGATATTTTCAGTGGTGGAATGCAACTAAAATAGACTTCTTTTGTGAGTTAATGGGGATATCTCAATCAAAACTGTTAAGCAACAAATGTTACAAAATGTATAAAAATCTTTAACAAATTAATGAAACTGAATTAGTTTATACTAATTTATTTTAGTTCGATTGCGATGAAAGCTTTAAGCTTATTGAATCGCTCTCGAGCACTCATTCCGGGTGTTTTCATGCGTGCGAGAGAGAGAGGCAGTGGCTTTTAGACCACTGCTACCCATTTACACCTGGGTGGAGTGGGGCAGTGTCATTACGTGTCTTGCCCAAGGACACACCTCGATACCGGTGGCGGATTCGAACGCACAACCTCTCGATTATGAGTCGAACGCGCTAACCACTGCGCTATCGAGGCTGACAATGAAACTGAATTGACCTGATATGCCAAACTGTTTCATCTTATTTTCATGCTAAATAGGAGTGAAGGCAATGAATCAGAAATCGATCCTCCCATTCAAGACATCACGTGAACAAGTCCGTGAAATGAAGACCCCCCTTAACCCCACTTTATATAGAGAAAACTGGGGTTTACGGGGATAAACATTATCTTTCTTATTTCTGTGCCAAGACATAGGTTGTGGGTGCTCGTTAGAACCGCCTTGTTGAGGCAGTTCTAACGAGCACCCACAACCTATGTTTTGAGCTTTTATAAGAAAAATATCACAGATTTTCATCAGAAAAGTAGCCATTTTGCAGATGTGAAAAATGCACTATGTCGCACGGCTGTGTTATCGTAATGGGCATCGAAGGGAAAGAAACACTAACATTAAACAACCTCACAATAATAATTACATTACAATCACGAAGCAAAAAGGAATGTTTCCTTCCAACATATCAACCAAAAAAAAAGATTTCAGCAGTACATACATGCAAAACGGACAATAATAATCAATAGTTTCATCGCTTGGGATGGTCAGTACAAAAAAGAAGAGAAGACAATGCAATGATCAGGAATCGTTACAAATAACCCACAGCTCCCATCAGAGACACCAAAAGGAATGAAACACAAACATGAAACAACTAGACCCTAATGGAATCATCAATAGTGGAAAGCCAAAAGGACAGTTACTTTCCCACAAAATGGCCAATTGGCTATCTAAAACAAAGTAATATGAATCTGGGTTGTTTTGCCTGCGGGTCATTTCGCCCTGAGTCATTTCACCCTGATTTCAGGGTGGGTCCTTTCTCCCTTATCGGGTAAGTCGTTTCGCCCATGTGTCGTTTCGCCGCAATTATATTTTCAAGGGAGGGACAAACAGAATGGATGGATAAATGGACAGATGGATGAATGAGTAAATGAATGGAGTTGTGCATTGCATCACATGAACAAGACCGTGAAATGAACACCACCTAAACCCCAATTTATATAACGAAAACGGGGGTATACGGGAGTATACATTATTTTTCTTATTTCTGCTCCAAGACATAGGTTGTAGGTACTCGTTCTAACCGCCTCAATGAGGCAGTTCTAACGAGCACCGGCAACCTATGTTTGCAATATGAATAAGAAAAATATCATTGGTTTTCATCAGAAAAGTAGCCATTTTGGAGATGTGATAAATGCACTTTGTAGCACGGGTGTGGTATCGTAATGGGTAGATGGATGGATGGACAAACAGATGGTTGAACATACGGAGATGAATAAGTGAATTAATGAATGAATAACTGTATGGATGGAGTGCATGGGTAGATTTTGTATTGTTTTGTTTGATTTCCCATCAACACTAAAAAGGTCATTTTGTAGACGTTGCTTCCAATTTTGTGGGACTTTTACCCGACATTGAGATGAAATGACATTTCAAGCCCTGCCACCCAGTGAAACCATTAGGGTTTATAAACATGGACGGTCCGACTTGCACCGCTTTGCCTGGGCAGGCTTAGATCCTCTAAGCAGTTTACCAGTACTTGTGTGCAGGTCGGTTTCAGCCGTGCGTGGAAACATCATGCAGCCCATTTATTTCTTCAAGCCCCAATGGGGGTGGGGGAGGGGGTGGGGTGTGCATGGGATGAATGGATGGATGGAGTAAGTGATTCGTTGGTAGATGGACGGATGGACAAATGGATCTGAATCTTAACTGTTCATGGTGACACATCACATGACACCCACGGAGGGTGATTTATGGACAGGCTCAAGAGAGAGAGAGAGGAAGAGAGAGATGTGGTCGTTTTGGGGTTAAGTATGAAAACAAGTGCATGTCAATTTCTTCATCATTTGCTTCGACAAAGGCGACAGTCCACCACGATAATTCTGAAACACTTATAACAACACATTGACTGAGGTGAGAATAATTGTGATTGTTAATTAAAGGTGGTACTAACTGGGGTTTTCAGGGGTATACAGTATTTTTCTTATTTCTCTGCTCAAAAAATATTTATTGTGGGTATTTGTTGAAACCGCCTCGTCAAGGTGGTTCTAATGAGCAGCTGTTAAGTAAATACAAGAGGGCTCAGAGGTCCCTAGTTCGCTCACCTGTGTGTCACTGTCTCGAGTACATTCTATTTTTAGCTCTGGTGGCCATCTTGTTCATCAGCAGAGTGATTTTAGCTTATTTGGTAGGGAGTAACCTACGCAACATTCCTGTGAAGTTTGAATCAAACTGACCTTAGGGTTTAGGAGGAGTTCACGTTTGAATCAGATTTACAATATTTTTCTATTTTCAGCTCCGGTGGCCATTTTGTTCATCAGAGCGGGATCGTTTTAGCCTTTTTGGTAGAGGGTCATCTAAGCAACATTACTTCGAAATTTGAATGAAATTGGCCCAAGGGTACAGGAGGAATTGTCGTTTGAAGATCTTTTTTTATTTTTAGCTCTGGCAGTCATCATGTTCATTGGAGTGGAATGAGTTTTAACTATTTTGGTAGGGAGTCACCTCGGCAACATTCCTGTGAAGTTTTAAATCCAATTGGCCCAAGGGTTTAGAAGGAGTTAGCATTTGAAGCAAATTTACAATGTTTTTCTATTTTTAGCGCTTGTGACCATTTGTTAATTGTTTATGCTATTTTCCTAGAGGGTCATCTACACAACATTCCAATGAAGTTTAGAAGCCTGCATGGTTAAGTGGTCATGCTACTTGCCTTGTAAACAGGGGTAGCAGGATCAATCCCGGACTTCTCAAGACTTTCAGATGAGTCTTTAAACCGAGGTCCCATCACCGTATGACCTTAGCTGTTGGTGAGACTTAAACTCAAACACTCACTCCTATGAAGTTTGAATGAAATTGACCCAAGGGTACAGGAGTTGTCGCTTGAATGTTTTTTCTATCTTTAGCTCTTGGAGCCATATTGTTCATCAGAGCGGAACAATTTTAGCTATTTTGGTATAGAGTCACATATTACCATTCCTGTGAAGTTTGAATAAAATTGGCCCAAGGGTTTAGGAGGAGTCCATGTTTGAAGCAAATTTACAATGATTTTCTATTTTTAGCTATGGTGGCCATTTTGCTCACCAGAGCAGGATCGACTTAGCTATTTTGGTAGACGGTCATCTAAGCAAAACTCCTATGAATTTTGAATGAAATTGGCCCAAGGTTACATGCCAAATATGAAGGCTCTATCTCATATGGCTCATAAGTTATGATAAAGTAGGTCACAGGTCAAGGTCAAAGGTCAAATCTTCACCTTGTCACAAGGAACCTACATGCCAAATATGAAGGCTCTATCTCAAGCGGTTCAAAAGTTATGACAAAATAACCTACTGATCTACTTTTTGATTTGACATGACCCATATTCGAACTTAACTGAGATATTGTTCAGATGATCATTCTGAGCAAGTTTTATGATGACTTGACTAAAACTATGGCCTCTTAGAGTGTTCAAAGCGTTTTTCTATGATTTGACCGGCAGACCTACTTTTTGACCCGACATGACCCAAATTCAAACTTGACCCAGATATTGCCAAGATGATCATTCTGAGCAAGTTTGATGATGATCGGACCAAAACTTGGGCCTCCAGTGTATTAACAAGTTTTTTCAACATTCTGACCTACTGACCTACTTATTGACCAGATATGACCCTTATTCGAAATTAACGAGGTATTGTCAAAGGATCATTTTGAGCAAGTTTGATGATGATTGGACCAAAACTGTGGCCTCAAGTGTGTTCAGAGGGTTTTTCTATGATTTTACCTACTGACCTACTTTTTGACCGGACATGAGTCACATGACCCATATTCAAACTTGACCCAGATATTGTCAAGATGATCATTCTGAGCAAGTTTGTTGATGATCGGACCAAAACTGGGGCCTCCAGTGTGTTCACAAGGTTTTTCAACAATCTGACCTACTTATTGACCAGATATGACCCATATTCGAAATTAACCGAGATATTGTCAAAGGATCATTTTGAGCAAGTTTGATGATGATCGGACCAAAACTGTGGCCTCAAGTGTGTTCAGACGGTTTTTCTATGATTTTACCTACTGACCTTCTTTTTGACCCGACATGACCCGTGTTCAAACTTGACCAAGATATTGTCAAGATGATCATTCTGAGCAAGTTTGATGATGATCGGACCAAACCTGGGGCCTCTAATGTGTGCACAAGGTTTTTCAACAATCTGACCTACTGACCTACTTATTGACCAGATATGATCCATATTCGAAATTAACCGAGATAATGTCACTTGATCATTTTTTGCAAGTTTGATGATGATCGAACCAAGGACCAAAACTGTGGCCTCTAGTGTGTTCAGAGGGTTTTTCTATTATTTGACCAACTTACCTACTTTTTGACCCGACATGACTCATATTCGAACTTGACTGAGATATTGTCAAGATGATCATTCTGGGCAAGCTTGATGATGATCGGACCAAAACCTGCGGCCTCTACTGTGTTCACAAGATTTTTCTATGATTTAACCTACTGACCTACTTTTTGACCCAACCTGACCCGTATTCAAACCTGACCGTGATATTGTCAAGATGATCATTCTGGACAAGTTTGATGATGATCGGACCTGAACTGTGGCCTCTAGTGTGTTCAGAAGACTTTTCTATGATTTGACCTACTGGCCTACTTTTTGACCCGACATGACCCATATTCGAACTTGACTGAGATATTGTCAAGACTAACATTCTAAGCAAGTTTGATGATGATCGAACCAAAACTGTGGCCTCTAGTGTGTTCACAAGGTTTTTCTATGATTTGACCAACTGATCTACTTGGTGATCCGACATGACCCATATTCGAACTTGACCCAGATATTGTCAAGACGATCATTCTGAACAAGTTTGATGATTGTCGTACCAAAACTGGCCTCTAAAGTGTTCACAAGATTTTTCTTTGATTTTTACCTTCTGACCTACTTTAGTCCGCTCCTTGAACGGGAGGTCACGGGTTCGATCCCGGGCCGACACATACTAAAGTCGTTAAAAATGGTACTAGTTGCTCCTCGCTTGGCACTCGGATTTACGGGGTTGAGCTAGGACTGGTCGACCCAGTGTCAGGATAATGTGACTGGGTTTGGTATCATGTAATGTGTCTGGGACATGATACTTCAGTGAGGCAGCACTATAAAAGTGACCATTAAGCTCCCTGTCGCAACCAGACACCGTAGTGATATGACTGAAAAATTGTTGAAAGCGACATTAAACCCAAATTCACACGCACACATTGAGCTTCTTTTTGACCCGACATGACCCATATTCGAACTTGACCGAGATATTGTCAAGATGATCATTCTGAGCAAGTTTGATGACGATCGGACCAAAACTTTGGCCTCAAGTGTGTTCAGAAGATTTTCCTATGATTTGACCTACTGACCTACTTTTTGACCCGACATGACCCATATTCGAACTTGATCAAGATATTGTCAAGACTATCAGTCTGAGCAAGTTTGATGATGATCGGACCAAAACTGTGGCCTCTAGTGTGTTCACAAGGTTTTTCTTTGATTTGACCTACTGACCTACGTTTTGACCCAACATGACCCATATTCGAACTTGACCGAGACATTGTCAAGATGATCATTCTGGGCAAGTTTGATGATGATTGTACAAAAACTGTGGCCTCTAGTGTATTCACAATGTATTTCTATGATTTGACCTACTGACCTACTTTGTGACCCAACATGACCCATATTCAAACGTGACCAAGATATCAAGATGATCATTCTGAGCAAGTTTGATGATGATTGGACCAAACATGTGGCCTCTAGTGTGTTCACAAGGTTTTTGTACTGACCTACTGACCTCCTTTTTGACCCTACAGCATCCATATGCGAACTTGACTGAGATATTGTAAAGATGATCATTCTGGGTAAGTTTGATGATGATCGGACCAAAACTGTGGCCTCTAGTGTGTTCACAAGGTTTTTCTCTGATTTGACCTACTGATCTACTTTTTGACCCGACATGATCCATATTCAAACTTGACTGAGATATTGTCAAGATAAATCATTCTGAGCAAGTTTGATGATTATCGGACTAAAACTGGCCTCTAGTGTATTCACAAGGTTTTTTATGATTTGACCTACTTTTTGACCCGACATGACCCATATTCGAACTTGACCCAGATATTGTCAAGACGATCATTCTGAACAAGTTTGATGACGATCAGACCAAAACTGTGGCCTCTAGAGTGTTCACAAGGGTTTTCTATGATTTGACCTACTGACCTACTTTTTGCCCCGACATGACCCATATTCGAACTTGAGCGAGATATTGTCAAGATGATCATTCTGAGCAAGTTTGATGACGATCGGACCAAATTTGGCCTCTAGAGTGTTCGCAAGGTTTTTCTTTGATTTGACCTACTGACCTACTGTTTGACCTGCCATGACCCTTATTCGAGATATCGTCATGATGATCATTCTGACCAAGTTTGATGATGATTGGCCTAAAACTGTGACCACTAGTGTGTTCTCAAGAAAAGTGTACGCACATACGGACGCAGGCATGCACGGACGGACGACGGATAAAAAGTGATCCCGAAAGCTCACCTGGTCACTACGTGACGGGTGAGCTAAAAAACATTATAACCCGCTAAGTCCCACCTTATCCAGTGAAAAGTGGATACTCACATATACTTTCTTTTCTTATTTCTGTTAGTAAAACATAGACAAGCATATGGTTCTAACCCACAATCTATGTTTTTAGCAGAAATGAGAAAATGTCACATTTTTACATATACACATTTTCAAAGCCATAAATCTCATTATATTGCAAAGACTTTTTTTACGTAATGTGAGCTTAAATATCTTCTCAAAATAGTGGTAGCTCAGTTGCTCAAACCTGACGTATAAATCGTCAGTAGGTCTTCCAGCTGCACCAAACGAGGATATAACAACACTTTCCTGGACTCCCCATACCCCAATAAACCTCTATATATACCCCAAAATATCTAACCTAAATCCACAGGGCTTGAAAAAAATAAGGGCGAAACGACCCACCAAAACAGAGCGAAATGACCCATGGGCAAAACAACCCATGGCGAAATGACTCCTGGGCAAAACCACACGTGTCCAATAATATAAGCGATACACACACTCAAAGACAAGCCATAACAAAAATAAACCGCGACAGAAAAACCGCATTGGAACGACCATTGAAACGAATTCCACTGTGGGGCTTAAATCGATTTTACGTGGCCACAATCGCCCTTCCCTCGCGATTTAGACAATTTGTTCAGTCTGCATGAAGGCCTCCTAACTCATCAGTGCAACATCTCCCTGAACACAAAAATGAAACAACCACAGAGATGAAACAACTGAGGACTCGACAGCAAGAAACCACTGAAATGCTGGAGCAAATCAGAGGAAGTATGTTTTGGCTCCGGCAGACAAAGCCATAAACAATGTCATCGTTGTTTGACGGCTACACTGATAACACTCTTCAGCAAGTACTTGGTGGTACAAAGACCTATGAACTACAGCCTTTTGCTAAAGAGAGATCTGTTGTTAATGATCATATCTATCATTCCGCCACCCAAGTTTGCTGTATGTGTTAAAGAAGGCCAAGATGGGCTCCCTTGCCGTCACTTCTATTTTCCAAAGCTATATTGGCTACCTAAACTTTGCAAAAGACCACAAAGCATGGTTGATTGCACAATCAAGTTCTTGTACCACTACTGAACATTCTAAATTATTAAATTCAGGTCTTACTGCCATCTAAAAGCATGTGATTAATTATTGCGACACTATCTATGAAATATCGGTGAGAAATCTATTTTGGTCTATTAAAAGTTCGAATGAGGTTTTGAATAAAAAAGAATCCAGACATTTTCGAGCATTAAGTCTGTCTAGGTATGATTTTTCCACGGTTTTCTCTTCCCTTCTTCATAATCTTATAAAAGAAAAAAAATGGTTTAACTGAATGGGCATTCCACAGAGAAGAGTCCCTCTATCCTGCATGTAATGGTAGAAATGCTTTTTATGCCCCCGCCATTTGAAGAAAGGTGGAAGGGTTCATATAGTGTTGCCCCTGTCCATTCGTCCATGTGTGCATCCTGCCACTTATTTATCTATTTTTGGTTAGTTCATACTAAATTATTTTCCTAAATTCTCATTTTATTTGAATTGCATTAGCTGAAATACTTAGTCTTTGTTTGAAAAAAATATACAATATCTAGAATAATTTGTAGCTTACACAGTATTTGCCTATACGTACATAATATATATCTACCTATTCAAGGAGCGGAACTCTATAAGCATATGCTTTCGTTCTTATCCTTTCTATTGTTCGCCAAATTATATATTTGTATTTACTGTATTTGTACTAATGAAATAAATATGTTTAAACCCACCTTAAAGGTGGTCAGTAGCTCTTTAATTTCTGGATGGATTTTGAAAATACTTGGCCAAAATGTTCACCATTATGCGAAAATGTGTCGCGCTCAAAACCCAGGTCCGTACATCCAAGGTTTAGGTAGTATTTAGAGGTCATATGTCAAAAAAGGGGCATAAAACTTTGACACGGTCAAATACTTTCTTATTTCTGTATGGATTATGAAATTACTTTGAAGAAATGTTCACCATCATGAGACAATGTGTCATGCACAAAACTCAGGTCCATACCTCGAAGGCCAAGGTCATACTTAGAGGTCAAAAGTCAAAAAAGGGTCCAAAACTTAAACGCGGTCAATAACTGTTTAGCTCACCTGACGGAAGGTCATGGTGAGCTTTTGTGACTGTGAGATGTCCGGCGGCACCTTGCGTCGTCCGTTGTCTGTGAGTAAACTTTTCTTGTGAACACACTAGAGGCCACAGTTTTGGGCAAAACTTCATCAAATTTGGTCAGAATGATCAGCATGACAACATCTAGGTAAAGTTCTAATATGGCTCAGGTCGGGTCAAAAAGTAGATCAGTAGGGGTCAAATCATAGAAAAACCTTGTGAACACACTAGAGGCCACAGTTTTGGTCCGATCATCATCAAACTTGCTCAGAAGACAAAAACTTCCTGTTCATACCAAAAATGACCTGTGACCTTGATGTGTGACCTACTTTATCATAACATTTTAACCATTTGAGATAGAGCCATCATATTTGACATGTATGTTCCTTGTGGCAAGATCTTCCCACCCATACAAAATCTTGACCTATGACCTTGACCTTTGACCTACTTTTTCATAACTTTTGAAGCATTTGAGATAGAGCCTTCACATTAGTCATGTAGGTTCCTTGTGACATGGGCTCTATTCATACAAAAATGACCTGTGACCTTGACCTTGACATGTTACCTACTTTATCATAACTTTTGAACCATTTGAGATAGAGCCTTCATATTTGGCATGTATGTTCCTTGTAACAAGGACTTCCCACCCATACAAAAAATTTACCTGTGACTTTGACCTTTGACCTACTTGTCATAACTTTTGAACCATTTAAGATAGAGCCTTCATATTTGGCATGTAGGTTCCTTTTGACATGGACTTCCCACTCATGCAAAAATTTTGACCTGTGACCTTGACCTGTGACCTACTTAAGAATAACTTTGGAACCGTTTGAGATAGATCCTATATATTTGCCATGCATGTATCTTGTGACAAGGGCTTCCCACCCATACAAAACTTTTGACCTGTGACCTTGACCTTTGACCTACATGGTCATAACTTTTGAACCATTCGACATAAAGCTTTCATATTTAGGATGTAGGTTCCATGTGATAAGGACCGGCCCCGATAGCTCAGTTGGTAGAGTGTCCGCTCCGGGGAATGGGAGGTCTCGGGTTCGATCCCGGGCCGCGACATACCAAAGGTGTTAAAAATGGTACTAGCTGCTCCTCGTTTGGCACTCAGATTTACGGGGTAGAGCTAGGACTGGTCGATTCAGTGTTAGGATAATGTGACTGGGTGTGGTATCATGTAATGTGTCTGGGACATGATACTTCAGTGAGGCAGCACTATAAACGTGAGCATTGAGCTCCCTGTCGCAACCAGACACCGTCGTGATATGACTGAAAAATTGTTGAAAGCGACGTAAAACCCGAATTCACACACACCATGTGATAAGGGCTTCCCACCCATACAAAATTTTTGAAATTTTGACCTTTGGCCTTGACGTTTGGCCTACTTTATCATAACATCTTAACCATTTGAGATAGAGCCTTCATATTTTGCAGGTATGTTCCTTGTGACTAGAGCTTCCCACACAAACAATTATTTTTGCCTGTGATATTGGCCCGTGACCTACTTTATCATAACTTTTGAACCATTTGAGACAGAACCTTTATATCTGGCATGTATGTTCCTTGTGACAAGGGCTTCCCACCCAGACAAATAGTTTGGCCTGTGACCTAGACCTTTGACCTACTTTATCAAATCTTTTGAACCTCTTGAGATAGAGCCTTTATATTTGGCATGTATGCTCGTTCTGACAAGGCACCTTACTTTATTACCTTTCTGGAGCGATCCTGGGCCATCATGGCCCTCTTGTTATGGACTGGTATTGACGTCAACATATTTTCAAGTAGGGTCATCCGTGTCCTGTGGATGCATTTCTAGTTAACTTCTAAAGAGCATAAAAGTACACATTATGGTCATGTCAGAAAGTGTGTGAACCTCTCACCTTTCCACTTGACAACATTTATATAAGATTTGGTACTAAGATATTTGGACAAATTGTGGAAATTCCGATGGGTACGAATTGTGCATACTTTATGGCTGATTTGTTCTTGATCTGTTATGAAAGACACTTCATGATGACACTTTCTCTTGAAAAGCAATCTGAAGTTATTGAGCCTTTTAGCTCGCTGTCTAGATATTTTCATGATTTATTAAATATTGACCACCTACATCGATGGTATAGTTCGAACAATTTGACATGAGACTGACCTTTATGCAAGGAATAAATTAGTCAATGTTATTGCCTAATACGTCTGCTTTCGGAAATTTTCTCATGAATTTTCCGGATCTCGTGAATTGCGACCTATTTACCGACCTCTATGTATTGAATAACAATATTGCAATCTTCGGGAGACGGCGAAGATATGTACATGCATTCAGTTGTGTGTGAAATTATGTGAATAGAGTTCACCAGTCCCAGGTCAATTTGTTCAAACTATATGATCAGTCGATTTCACCCTTCAGCACTTCAATTCAATAAAGCAAATACTGATACCGAAGCACCGTATTTGGATTTACATTTATCTATTTAAGATGGGTTTATTTCATGCAAAATTTATGATAACACCAATGATTGTGCTTTTGAGATTGTATTTTTGTTTTTATTTCTGGGATGGTGGTGTTCCTCATGTGCCATTCTATGGAGTTTATATATCGCAATTAATTCGGTTTGACAGAGTGTCTAGTCATGTAACTGATTTCAGAGCTCAACTTTTTATTTTACTGACCGTTCCAAGGCAGTCCTTCTTGCATGGTTTATTATTCTTATAATTTGCTTTTGCATGTATGTATTGCTAATATCTTTTGAATTTGGATAGCAGTTTGTCCATTTCGTGGGAAAGTAATTGTCATTTTGGCTTTCCACTTGTGACGTTTTCATTATGGTTATAATTTTAGTTGTTTAAGGTTCGCAATCCTTTCCCTTTGATGTCTTGGATAAGGTGTGTGAGATAATTGCATCGATTCGCTGATCATTGCCTACACTTACGTTTTTCTGTCTTTAACCAAAGCGAAAGTGTTCCAACCGAATTTGGGCCACCAAAATTGTGAGCAAAATGAGCACGAACAAGGTTTTTTATGTAATTTTCTTCATTAGGTAACTGGTCAACTCATACCAAGCTAATGTCATGTAGTGAGACGAGGTGAGTTTTTGGGATCACTTTTCGTCCGTCGTGCTTGCATCCGTCCATCTATTCTTCAACTTTTCCCATTTTCGACATCTCCTCCCGAACTGTTAGTCAGATTAAGCTGGCATTCTGGTGTCATGGAGATTCAGATTTGGTAAATGTTCTTGAAAGAACCAAAGATCTCCACCTACGTCATGAGGCTTTGAGAAAATCTTTCTACATTGGCTGATAAGAACTGTAGTATGAATTAACCCAGTCTATGGGTCACTTTTCCGCTCTGGAAGCTTTTTTAAACTAGGGCCCAAGTGGGACATAATCGCTCACCTAGATGGGGCTGATCATATATTATTAGCTCACCTGGAAGCTCCAGGTCAGCTTATGCCATGGCCTGTTGTCTGTCATCCGTAAACTTTTCACATTTTCGACATCTTCCGAAGCTGATACCTGGTGGGGGCGTCCTGGTGACATTGAGATTCAGATTTGCTTAAATGGTTCCGTGCGGATGTCCAGTCTTGAATGGCAGCCATCTGGAAATGCCTTAATCTTCCTGCACCAAAGGTCGAATTGAATTGAAACTTGATAGGAGGCATCGGAGTGACATGGATATTCAGTTTTGCTGAAATCATTCTATTCTGAAATTCAAGAGCAAACTTGAAATTCTTCAAACGACATTTCCTCCCGAACCAAAGCTCGAATTGAGCTGACACTTGAGGGGAGGTATCAGGATGACATGGAGATTCAGATTTGCTAAAATCGTGCCGTTCGATATCCAAGATGGCCGCCATGTCGGCCATCTTGCAATTATTCAAACAACATCTCCCAAACGAAAGGTCGAATTGACATGGATATTCAGATTTCCTAAAATAGTTCAGTTCTGATATCCAAGATGGCTGCCATTGAAGCCATTTTACATTCTTCAAAATGACATCTCCCAAACGAGAGGTCTGATCAATCTGAAACTTGATGGGAGGCATCAGGGTAGCATGGAGATTCAGATTTGATAAAATCATTCCAATACAATATCCTAGATGGCGGCGATGAAGGCCATCTTGAAATTCTTCAAACAACATCTCCCAAACCAGAGGTTGGATCAAGTTGAAACATAATGGAAGATATTGCGGCGAAATAATTCAGATTTGATAAAATTGTTCCGTTCCAATATCCAAGATGGCGACTATGGCGGCCATCCTGAAATTCTTCAAATGACAACTCTTCCCGAAGACAACTCTTCCCGAACCAAGAGTTTGACTGAACTGAAACTTAATGGGAGGCATTGGGGGTACATGGAGATTCAGATTCTCTCAAATAGTTCAGTTCCGACATCCAAGATTGGTGCCATGGAAGCCATTTTGAAATTCTTCAAAACAACATCTCCCAAACCAGAGGTATGATCAAGCTGAAACTTGATGGGAGGCATCAGGGTGACATGGCGATTAAGACTGAATAAAATGTGTTTGTTTGATTTGAGGTTTAACGTCCCCGTCGACACTGTAAATGTCATTTTGGAGACGTTGCTTCCAATTTTGTGGGACTTTTACCCGACACTGAGATGAAATGACATCTCCAGCCCTGTCGCCCAATGAAACCAATAGGGTTTATAAGCAGGGGCGGTCCGACACTGGCACCACTTGGCCTGGGCATGCTTGGATCCTCTAAGCGGTTTACCAGTACTCGTGTGCGGGTCGGTTTCAGCTCTGCGTGGACGCATCATGCAGTCCATCTATTTCTTCAAGCCCCTATGGGCTGGGGCCGAAAATTGAATAAAAGCATTCCATTCCGATATCCTAGATGGCCGCCATGAAGGCCATTTTGAAATTCCTCAAACAACATCTCCCAAACCAGAGATTGGATCAAGAGGAAACTTAATGGGAGGTATCGGGGTGAACTAGCAATTCAGATTTGATAAAAAATGTTCTGTTCCTATATCCAAGATGGTCACTATGGCAGCCATCCTGAAATTCTTTAAATTACCCCTTTTCCCAAGAGTTGGATTGAGCTGAAACTTGTTGGGAGGCATTGGAGGTACATGGAGATTCAGATTTACTAAAATTGTTCTGTTCCTATAGCCAAGATGGCTGCGCACGGAGGCCATCTTGAAATGCATACTCCATGTTACTCCGACGCCTCCCATCAAGTGTCTATCCGAGCTTTGGTTTGGGAATTTCAAGATGGCCGGCATGGCTATTGCAACGAAACGATTTGAGCAAACCAGAATCGCCATGTCACCCCGATGCCTCCCATCAAGTTTCAGCTCAATTAGACATTTGGTTCGGGAGGAGATGTCGTTTAAAGAATTTCAAGATGGCTGATGTTAGCAATTCTGACTCTCCAAGTCACCCTGATGCCTCCCATCAAGTTTCAGCAAAATTCTACCTTTGGTTTGTGAGATGCCATTTGAAGAATTTCAAGATGGTAGCAATGTCAGCCATCTTGGATACCGGAACGGAACGATTTTAGCAAATCTGAATCACCATGTCACCCGTATACCTCCCATCAAGTTAAAACTCAATTCAACCTTTGATGTTGGAGGAGGTGTCTTTTGAAGAATTTCAAGATGGTCGCCTTGACAGCCATCTTGGAAATCTCAACCGAACCATTTTAGCAAATCTGAATCTCGATGCCACCAGGATCAGGGGTAACAACCTACGTCATAGCAGGGATGTCGTACCTATTACAGGAGCGGCCATATTGGTGTAAATAGGGTAAATAAAATGCTTCAAACTAGATTTGTACATTTCGAGTCTTCAGAAAACATACTTCAGCTGGTAACGAACAATATTTGCATGCCATCAGTGAGCTAATTCCACCTGGAAACATTGAAAAGACTTTGATAGCTTCGCCACAAGATTTGATTCGGCACTGTAAACAATGATAGTTCCGATATCATTGCCAAATTAGCTTGTGTCGAATTATTCAAAGAAAGAGCCACATTTCTGAGACAGATTTCAGAATGTTTGATTCTTTTATGATCTAATGCACCGACTGCGCCTACTTGTTGTGACAAATGCCTTTTGTGTAGTAAACGCCGGCAAACCTAAGAATGGTTATGACGTCACTCCTCTGACGTAGGTTGTTCCCCCTGAGGATGCTTCCCACCAGGTATCAGCTTAATCTGACTTTGGGTCCGGAGGATATATCGAAAATGAAAAACAGGTAACCACGGATGACGACGAACAACAGACCACGGCATAAGCTGACCTTGAGCTTCCTGGTGAGCAATTAATATATGATCAGCCTCATCCAGGTGAGCGGTTCTGTCCCACTTGGGCTTCTAGTTTACCCAAAAAAGTGATCCATATAACGGGTTAATTTCATGCTACAGTTCTTATCAGCCAATATAGAAAGATTTCCCCAAAGCCTCATGACGTAGCTAGATTGAGCTATTTGGTTCTTTTAAGAATATTTACCTTATATAAACCGGTCATTTATCAGAGGTGAATGAAAACCGGCGTACCCGAAAAAATCATCAATTGTAGTAAATTGCTTCACACTTCCCACCCGAGAAATGGTCGAACTAAATATGTACTTGTAATAATGTTACTTTTGTTTTGTCCCAAAAACGGTCATGGTGATGATACCTCGGTATAAAGCCATATCCAAAAGGCAGTATATTTCAGGTTACACATGAATGATGTTTGAAACAGCATGCAATCTTTACCAAAAAAAGTAATTGTAATGACGAGGAATTATTAAAATATTTTTGAGGGGTGGGGGGGGGGGGGGGCAGAATTACTTCTGTGACTTGTCATTAGGCTATTTTAAGTCTGTGATTTAAAAAAGTTTGAAAATATATCTTTGACAGAGGTATTGTCTGTGATCTGTGATGACCCAGTTTAATTCCTTGTGATTTTAATGATTCTCTGTGATATGTGATTCACAAAAAGCTTTTGTTCTGTTGATGTTTCTTTACCGTTATGTCCTAATCATTTTATTAACAAATACATGTATTGTGCTCTTGGGTAGATTTGTTTATGTGTGTCGGTCAGCTAATGAGCCAAATAAAGAAATGCGATTACAGGATGGCTTACAAAACTGTACCTACCTATTGAACTAGATAATATTCCCTATGCTAACCGTATCTTTTTCCTGATTGTCAGTACATTTACAATTTTTACTGTTTGATTACCCCCAACACACAATTTAGTCACACCAGAACGAAAACACTGGCCTATAGCTTTTGCAATGGTTATGGCGAAAGAGGGGATGAGGTTAAATCATCCAGGTTAAGTCATCCAGTCCCAATGCTGCTTACAGTCCAATTAATTTACTGCAAGTGTTCATTTAAATATATCAAACCTGTCATAGTATACTCATCCTTGAACATCTTCGGCCCCCGCCCATAGGGGCTTAAAGAAATATATGGGCTGCATGATGCTTCCATGCAGAGCTGAATCCAGCCCGCACACTTGTACTGGTAAACCGCTTAGAGGATCTAAGCCTGTCCAGGAACCGCGGTACGAGGCGGACCGTCCATGCTAATAAACCCTATTGGTTTCATTGGGCGACAGGGCTTGAGATGTCATTTCATCTCAGTGTCGAGTAAAAGTACCACAAAATTGGAAGCAACGTCTCCAAAATGACCGTTACAGTGTTGACGGGGACGTTAAACCTCAAATCAAACAAAATCCTAGATCTTCTTTTTCTGTTAACTTTATTTCTTCCATCCTTAACTTGTTAGGCCACTCTGAAAACTGGAAATTGGCTCTGGCTTCTGGGGGTCAAAGCCTCACAGACCCCATCTACCACAGGTTATTTATTTCTATATTCAACATTCTTTCTACTCATACTTGACATTGCAGTAAGAGACTAGTGAAGAATAAAAGAAATCAAGTTTTTCACCCTATTCATATGCTATCTTTGAAACACAAGTAACCCGCTGAACATTGTGCACATAATAACAGAGGTAAGAAACATGCATTGGGTGGTTTTAATGCTCTGTGATGTGTCATCAGGACCCCCACCCCGCTCCACCACCCCATTTTTTGGTGTCCAGTTGATCACAATTTACATATAAACGCTTCATAAACTCCTTTTTCTCCTGACTTTATCACGGGTGGACATCAGGAGAGCTATCGCGAAATCGCATCAACGTAATTTTACTTCCACGACACTTCCAGGAACACTCGCAATAGTTCCCAGGACCTGAAAATGGTAAACAAAGGTAGGTACTCTTGTGTGTTTGGATTTATTGAAGACGAATGAGAGAATAATATAAAGTTTCGGCGATGCTAAGCAATGTTAAAATGATTTACCTATCTAAGTTGGTGGGATGTAAAACCCAAACACTCACTCAATCTTCTCTTTACTTTTACCTACTTTTAACGCCGCCACTAGTCGAAAGTTGTCTTTATGAGTTCGGGGTTAAAATTCTATGCCAGGATTGGATAGAAATATAAATTAAAATTCAAAATAGTCATGTTTTGCAGCCAAAGAGATTCAAATTCTTACAATAATCAAAGGTTATCATTTTAAATCTCTTTCTGGTACATGTAATTAATGAGTTATTTTACATGTATTTGGATAAATTATGAGATTAATGCCCATTTTATTCAAGTACGGTTCAAACACCGTTGACAAATTATGCAAGATTTTTACTACTGCTACGTGTCAGAAATCATAGACGTTTATAAGGATTCGTTGACTGGATGTATAGATTTGTGGAAAATGGCAGTTTATGGAAGATTTTGCTTTTAAACATAGTAAATCTGCGGTTTAAAATCTCTTGAACTCCAGTTGTTTTCTGTTGATTACGGCCCGCGGTAACCCCTCAGTAAGATATATAACCCTGTATTGACCAGGTGGGTGACGCCACTCTACCTATCTATCTATCTATCTATCTATCTATCTATCTATCTATCTATCTATCTATCTATCTATCTATCCTGCCTCGCGCATTTTCGGCAGGTTACATACACTCAGATTTGCATGATGAAAGCGTACACAGTAACCGTTTAATCACGGTTTTGTTTGTTTGTATTGGAGTTTAACGGCCCAGTCAACACTTTTTTTTAGCCGGTCAGTTTACCTATCCACACTTTTCCTGAGCAGGCTTATACGTAAGCGGTAAACAAGTACAGTGCACATTCTTTCGCCAGAAACTGACAACTGCCCTTTTTGAATCAGAGGAAGAGAGAGGATGACCGTAGAAAAGATTTCATGATCAGACTCCACGAAAGAATGTTGCCGACCCTGACGGGAATCGAACCCGCGTCCTCTTGATCACCAGTCAGACGCGCATCCGACTGAGCCACTAAGGCCGGCCTTTAATCACTATAAGGATCTTTCTCCTGCAGATTGGATGATTCTCCTTGCACGGGGGGGGGGGGGCTCCAGTACACGGCCCGATTCGAAGGACGGTGCACTTTGTGACATTCATCCCTGCAAGTGGAGCATATTCTGACATCGCAGTTTTACTAACTCTGCCGGAATCGAACCGGGGGCCACTAGCACCATAGGCAAATGCTACCACACTCCTTTTCTAAATTTAGACCAAAATATGTTCTATAAAAGGGTTATCCTTTGGAAGCAAGGACTACACCACAGAACTGAAAAGCCTTATTGTTCTAGAAAATTTAAATAAACTAGAAATTTGTGTTTGTGAAACACCATTCCCCCAACCATACGTTTGTCCCTAAATGGGACTGTAAACTGTACCTCATGATCATTTGCATTGAAAAATAAACCTGTCAAATATTAACAGATTTTAAACAAAAGTTATACAGGTCATCCATGCGTTAGTAGCAAACAGACTGCTAAATATCATGAGCCTAGCTCAAGTGGTTCTCCAGTTATTTTGTTCACAAGGTTTCCCTTTAGTCAAAATGTGTATGTCCAAAAAGGGGTATAACTCCATTAAATATTTTCAGAATTTCGTCAAAAGTTAATCAGGTCATCTACACATTAGACCCAAGCTGTATACCAAATATCATGAGCCTAGCTCAAGCGGTTCGCCAGATATGTTGTCACAAGGTTTCCCTTTAGCCACAATGCGTAAGTCCAAAAAGGGACATAACTTCATTAAATATTTTTGGAATTTCGTCAAAAAATAATCAAGTCATCTACACATTAGACCCAAATTGTATGCCAATTATCATGAGCCTAGCTCAAGCGGTTCTCCAGATATTTTGTTCACAACGTTTCCCTATAGCCACAATGCATAAGTCCAAAAAGGGGCATAACTCCATTAAATATTTTCGGAATTTTGTCAAACGTTTAACAGGTCATCTACACATTAGACCTAAACTGTATGCCAAATATCATGAGCCAAGCTCAAGCGGTTCTCGAGATATTTTGTTCACAATGTTTTCCCATAGCCACAATGCTCAAGTCGAAAAAGGCGAATAACTCCTTAAATTTTTTTTTTCGGAATTATGTCAAAAGTTTATGAGGTCATCTACACATTAGCATTAGACCAAAACTGTATGCTAAATATCATGAGCCTAGCTCAAGCGGTTCTCCAGATATTTTGTTCACAAGGTTTCCCTATAACCACAATGCATAAGTCAAAAACGGGGCATAACTCCGTTAAATATTTTCAGAATTAGACCAAAACTGCGAACCAAATATCATGAGCCAAGCTCGAGTGGTTTCAGATATTTTGTTCACAAGGTTTCCCCATACCCACAATGCATAAGTCCGAAAAGGGGCATAACTCTGTTTAATGTTTTCGGAATTTCGTCAAAAGTCGATCAGGTCATCTATAACTTAGACCCAAATAGTCTACTAAATATCATGAGGCTAGTTCAAGCGGTTCTCCAGATATTTTGCCCACAAGGTTTCCTTATAGCCACAATGCCCAAGTCCGAAAAAGAGCGTAACTCTATTAAATATTTTCAGAATTTCGTCAAAAGTTAATCAGGTCATCTATACCTTAGACCCAAACTGTCTACAAAATATCATGAGCCTAGCTGAAGCAGTTCTCCAGATATTTTGCTCACAAGGTTTCCCCATTGCCAAAATGCATAAGTCCGTAAAGGGGCATAACTCTGTTAAATGTTTTCGGAATATCGTCAAAAGTTAATCAGGTCATCTACACCTTAGACCCAAATAGTCTACTAAATACCATGAGCCTAGTTCAAGCGGTTCTCCTAATATTTTGCCCACAAGGTTTCCCCTTAGCCACAATGCGTAAGTCCGAAAAAGAGCGTAACTCCATTAAATATTTTCGGAATTTCATCAAAAGTGAATCAGGTAATCTATACCTTAGGCCCAAACTGTCTACTAAATATCATGAGCCTAGCTGAAGCAGTTCTCCAGATATTTTGCTCGCAAGGTTTCCCCATTGCCACAATGCATAAGTCCGAAAAGGGGCGTTACTCCATTAAATATTTTCGTAATTTCATCAAAAGTTAATCAGGTTATCTACACATTAGACCCAAACTCTCTACTAAATAACATGAGACTAGCTCAAGCGGATCTTCAGTTACTTTGTTCACAAGGTTTCCCCATAGCCGCAATGCATAAGTCCGAAAAGGGGCGTTACTCCGTTAAATATTTTCAGAATTTCGTCAAAAGTTAATCAGGTCATCTTCACCTGAGACCCAAACTGTTTACTAAATATCATGAGCCTAGATCAAGTGGTTCTCCAGATATCTTGCTCACAAGGTTTCCCCATAGCCACAATGCGTAAGTCCGAAAAGGGGCGTAACTCTGCAAAGACAAGACCGGCGAAAAAAAATAAAATACGTGTCCGCTTATTTTCCATGCACATTACATATATGAAATTTCGAGATCCTAGCTCAAACCATTCTTGAATTTCCTACAGGGTGGAAGCGTAACGGACAGACGGACAGAAGGACAAGACAGAACCAATATGCCCCATCAACTTCTTCGAAGTTGGGGGCATAATAATCTGGTAAAACTAATGGTTCATGATTAATTTATCATGATGCCCTCCCCTTAACAATAATGCACCATCCAGACGAACCGAACCGCACCGAACCTCACGCTACAATAACTTACTAAATCCTATTTTCACAATACCTACACAAATTGAAAAGTGAAACGATCCACAGCCTTTTTCTATCGTAATTGGCGGGGGTTGAGGGGTCCACAGAGCGACTATCAGTCTGTAAAATCACTGGCTGTCCCGGAAATACAACAAACAGCCCGAAAGCCCGGAGAAATATTTGATAGCCCAGAACTTAAAAATTGTGTTTTTTACCTTCTGAGGACATTGTTACGATTTTCTATTGTAAATAATACCAAGGAGGACGAAAACTGGTTACAAGTTGAGTATTTTGTTTGTTTGTTTGAGCTGAAATTTAACGTCCCCGTCAACACTGTTTTGGTCATTTTGGAGACGTTGATTCCAATTTTGTGCAACTTTTACCCGACAATGAGATGAAATGACATCTCAAGCCCTGTCGCCCAATGAAACCGAACAACGTATGTGCATTGGACGGTCTGACTCACTCCACTTTGCCTGGTTAGGCTTAGTCCTTCTTAGCAGTTTATATTTTACTTTCGGTCCTTTGAGATCAGCGTAAATATTCTGAGAAATCAGTAATAAATTATTGGTTTAGATTCATATTCTAGACAGGTTTTTAATTATTTGGACCCCATTTTGATTTATATCAGTCTTTGAATCGACTGCCTATTCGAAATTCGCAAAATTGCAGTATGTTTCCTCTGGCTTTCTTTGCCGGATCATTACAGGGTCACTGATGAGGCTTTATTAGCCGAAACTACGTAGTATGACCCATCTTCTTTCGTATGAATGTTTTCATTGCTCTTAAAGGAACTCATTTTTGATTTTTATTTACCAGTAGTCAGTTGTGGTTAATTTCAGCTCAGCGTGGAAGCATCAAGCAGCCCAATCTATTTCTTCAAGCCCCGATGGGCGGGAGTGGAAGTAGAGTATTTTGAGTCATAAAATTGAATTGTTTTCAAAACATTGTCACCCTGGGAGGATTCTGTTTGTTTGATTTGAGGTATAACGTCCCCGACAACACTGTCTTATCATTCTGGAGACATTGCTTTGTAACAACGCTTAGTGTTCACCATCAACGCTTAGTGTTCACCATTGACACTAAGCGTCGCGACTGTCGATACTGTGTGCGTTCTCAACGCTCGCCAGATACAATTAAGTACAATGAGAGCTATTGTTGTCACATCGGTCGACCGCTTTTGCGTTTGCGATGTCAACTGTCACGCATCACAGAGTACAGAGTATTGAATTTATTAAACTCGTATTCGTGTTATAAGGCAAAACCGTTATTACTATAATACCAATCATTGGTTAGCAAGGCATATTTTACCGTTATGATTATCATTATTGGATCGGCAATACCTTTCCGCATCGTTCATATCGTTCGTACCGTTTCATACTGACTCATAACACCAAATCATGATGTTCATATACCAAAACGTCTTCGCGTTAAAAGGCAAAACCACTGGACCATGAAATATAGGTCATAGTGACCTACATTTATTTTGAAGACAAATAGCGGACCATATTGACTCATAATTCCAAGTTATGATGTTCATATACCATAAGGTTTTCGTGTAATATGGCAAAATCACTGGACCATGAAATATAGGTCATGATGACATTCGTTTCTCTGATCAAATGTCGGGTCGTACTGTCTCGTAATACTGAAGTTTGATGTTCATACATCAAGAAGTATTCGTGTTATAAGGCAAAATTACTTTTTTCATACCAGAAAATGAACACTAGCGGTTGATACTGCATTCCGATCTACATGATCGACGCTTAGTGTTCATTTGGCAAAATGAACACTAAGCTTGAAAGTGGCAACGCTTAGTGTTCACCATCAACGCTTAGTGTCCATGGTGAACACTAAGCGTCGAGTGAACACTAAGCGGCGCTACATTGCTTCCAATTTTGTGGGACTTTTACCCGACATTGAGATGAAATGAAATCTCCAGCCCTGTCGCCCAATGGAAGCAATAGGGTATATAAGCATGGATGGTCCGACTCGCACAGCTTTTCCTGGGCAGGCTTAGATCCTCTAAGCAGTTTACCACTACTCGTGTGCGGTTGGTTTCAGCTCTGCGCGGAAGCATTATGCAGCCCATCTCTTTTTTCAAGCCCCGATGGACGGGAACCTCACCCTGGGAGGAGAAACGCCTTGTGGTATAATATTGGGAACAACTAGTGGGAAATCTTGCTAGTTACCAATATAAGTGCTTACACACATATATTTGATAGATGTGTTCCAATTTCTTTTCACTTTTTTCAGATGGGGATCTTCAAAGGTCGAAAGAAGAAGGGACGCTCCTTGTCGTTTAGAAAGTATTCGAGTCGGTCATAAAGCCACTCGAAATTATATTCGTGTGCAAAGAAAGCTTACTCTAAAACAACCAAGGTCCGCACCTCCAAGGTCAAGGTCGTACTTAGAGGTCAAATGAGCTGGATTGGCCATCGCTAGAAGCCCATCGTGAGCAGTCTTCTTTAACCTTCTTTTGTAAGATACACTCTGATACAGTGTCTCTTTATAAAGATAAATACTTGGCTCCTGTGACTAGTTCAACTCAAAGAAGGGCATCAAAATTAAACAGTCAATATCATAGGTATCAGGCCTATAGTGATGCTCTTAAGAATTCTTTCTTTCCCGGAACTATTCCTCAATGGAATAGTCTTACCTCCTCTGTGGTAAATGCCAAGCCTGCAGAAGAGTTCAAAGCCCGCAAGGTATAGATTGGGACTCAGCGGTATACGTTTTTGTACACTTCTGTAACAGACTGTAAATACTTTTAAGAACACATCCATTGATTTTATTTTGCTACATTTAGCGAACCACCTGAGGTAATGGCCAGATGTGACAGACTCAGTATCTGATAGACTATTTGGAACTAGAGCGTGTTTTGGGAGCTGCCGCGATGATATTGGAGATATTCAGCCTGAAAATTTGCGGCATTACCCCTTCATTGTACATGGATTGATCATTTGACATACCCAGAATATGCGCCGAAGGATCTCGTTCTAAGCTAAAACTTACACAACTATTGCTTAATACATTCGTGCTGACAATAAACTAAAAAGTAGAAGTAAAACAAAGATCAGGAATCGATACAATTAACTTACTCCACCCATCAAAGACACCAAAGGGAAAGAAACACAAACATTAAGCGATCAGACCATAATGGAAACCTAAACAAAGGAAGGCCATAAGGACAGTTACTTTCCCGAAAAATGGCCATATGGCCATCCAAAATAAAAAGACACAAGTGATACACACAGTAAGTAACAAACAACAACATAAATAAACCGCTACAGAAGAACCGCCTTGGAACGGTCAGTGGAAAGATTTCCACTGGGGGGCTTAAATCGATTTTACGTGGCCACAATCCTCGCCCTTACTTCCGTCGCGATTTAGACAAATAATTTGTTCAGTCTGCATGAAGGCCTCCTAACTCATCAGTGCAACATCTCCGTGAACACAAAAAATCAAAGAACCACAGAGGTGAGACAACGGTGAGGACTCGACAGCAAGAAACCACTGAAATGCTGGAGCAAAAGAATACCAACAGTTAGACCCCGATGGGCCCGACCAGAGACAGAGCATCAGGCACCAACCAACATTTCCAAGAATTAGATCTCTCTAATTCTCAATAAGGCTTTACATTGGAGCCGTCATAGAATTTGAGGCCTGAACCACCGGCATGCAATTAAAGAGGGAAGCAAAGTTGCCAACCGTGATTGGGTTAACTACCATGCATGCAGTCTGTCGTATAACATCAATGTTGTACCCAATCTTTTTATATCGAAGAATGATTTTACGAAATTGGGTGCTGGAGTCATTGCGGTTATATATTTTTCTGAATTTATGTACTAAGTCACCATAAAATTCGAGTTCCGATAGACCTTGTTGCAGAAGAGATTCAAGTCCAATATTGAATTTAGAAATCAAATCAGAATGGCGTCAATATAAAATTTTGAAAAGTCAGGTTACCCTGTGTTCGATCATGTTACGGTCGCCTACTTTCATCAAAGATTTTTTTCAATATTTCTTTCGGCCTGCTTAGAAAGGTAAATCATTTTAACATTGCTTAGTATCGCCAAAACTTTATATTATTCTCTCATTCTTCTACAATAAATCAAAACACACAAGGAAACCTACCTTTGTTTATCATTTCTAGGTTCTAGGAACTATCGCGGATGTGTCGTGGGAACAAAATTACCTTGATGCGATTTCGCGATAGCTCCCCTAGTGTTCACCCGTGTTTATGTGCATGTAAATAGCTCACAAATTCATTTTTCGCTCCAGCCTATAGGTCGTACCGAAATTACATGTATCATTAGCATTTTCCCTATTTAAGATGCTAAAAACAATAATTTTTAACTACTTGTCCGGCCTGGAACAAATCGTCTGTCTTCCATTAATTCACAGTATTGAGTACATAGTACTTTGCACTCCATACCAAAGTATGACCTAAGATTTATATCCATTCATCCCGTCTTTAATATCTTTTTGTGTATGAAAGTCTTTTCCTGAAACTTTAAGAGTCATTTCCTGAATTACTTTCCAAGCAAACGTCACATCATCTGATGTAGTTCTGGAAGCACATATAGCAAATCTAAGGAAATATACACCTCGTATAATGGAAGGTACCATATGAATTCTTCTGTCATCATTGATGGCCTTAAGCAATCTCTCGTTTATCCCGTTGCTTTGCTGCAAATAAAATGATAGCTTTTTAAAGTTCTCAGTATAAATTATCCATTTTTAGTTATCAGAACCATAAACGACTTCAGAAAAAAAACAAGATAAAAAGAAAAGAAAATAATGACATGACTTGCGCGCATTAGTCTGTCTTGGTATGATTTTTCAGAGCTTTAGGCTACACTATCTTATAATCTTAAAATGATTAAACTGAATGGACATTCCATTGAGAAAAATCCCTCTATCTTCCATGTAATGTAAAAAAATGATATTTTTCACCTCTGAAGAGCATAAAGGTTATACATTATGGTCATGTCACAAAGTGTGTGAATATTTCACCTTTCTACTTGACAATATTTATATAACATTTAATACTTAGCTATTTTGAACAAATTGTGAGAATTACAAAAGGTACAAATTGTGCACTTCTTGTGGCTGATTTGTTCTTGTTCTATTATGAAATAAAAATCAAAAATGAAAGTCACTTCATGATCTCCCTTACTGTTGAAAAGCAATCTGAAGTTATTGAAGCTTTTGGCCCACCGTCTAGATATTTGGATGATTTATTAAGTATAGGCAATACCTACTTCGAAGGTTTGATCAGTCAAATTCACCCATTACATAAAAAACGCCTGTACAAATACATTGAAATTTTACCGTGAAAAAAATTGAAAATTTTACTATGAAAAATTGTGTTTTTTTTCTTATTTCTGCTCGAAATATAGATGAGGCGATTCTAATGAGTACCCACATTGTATATTTTTGAGCAGTCATAAGAAAAATAAGGTTTACCCCTGTAAACCCCAGTTTTACTGTACTGAAGTGGGGTTCAAGGGGTCAGAACTATATAGGCGCGTTTCCGTAATGCTCCGGAAGTTTAATTAAATAAAGAAATTTCTTCTGATACCTAAGCCCCGTTTTTGGATTTACATTCATCTATTTTAGATGGGTTTTTTCATGCAAAAGTTATGATAACTGACTTAAGCACTCGAAATAAAGTATTAATTGTTAAACTTCTTAAACAGGGTTATCGGTATCATCTACTGCGCATGTCCTTTTCTAAGTTTTATAGACATCGTTTCGATTTAGTTTTCTAAATTCAGTGCTAGACTTATTTCTCTTCTGCAAAAAGGCCTATGGAACCTGAAGTTTATGGCAACTTAGTACATAAATTCAGAAAAAAATGTATGCTTGGAATGATTTCAGTACCCGATTTAGAAAATCATTCTTTGATACAAAAAGATTGGTTACAACATAAATGTTATACAACTGACTGCATGCATGCATAGTAGTTTGCCCAATTACGGCTGATAACTTTGCTCCCTCTTTAAGTGCACGCCGGGGTATGGGCGTGGGGGGACCACTGATTCTATGACGGCTCCCGCCTAAAGACTAGAATGACGGCTGGTGCCTGATGCTCTGTCTATGGTCGGACCCACCGGAGTCTAACTCTTTCTAAGCATGTCCAGGAACTGCGGTGCGAGCTGGACCGTCCATCCTAATAAACTCTTTTGGTTTCATTGGGCGACAGGGCTTGAGATGTCATTTCATCTCAATGTCGGGTAAAAGTCCCACAAAATTGGAAGCAACGTCTCCAAAATGACCTTTACAGTGTTGACGGGGACGTTAAACCTCAAATCAAACAAACAAACAAAATTAGGTTCTAGATAATTCATGTTTGTGTTTCTTTCTCTTTGATGTCTCTGATGGGAGCTCTGGGTTAAGTGTATCGATTCTTGATCATTGCCTTCACCTCTATTTGCTGTGCAGTAATTCAGAAAATCGTACTGCGTGACACAGAACTGGCGCTGTAATAGCTGAAGTTTCTATCATTTTTTATGTTTGCTGTGACATTTCCTGTTTTTTTGTTGTTGTTGTTGTTGTTGTTGTTGTTGTTGTTGTTGTTTTAGGAAATAGAAGTGAGGGAATCGATACAGTTACCTAACACCTCCCTGCCAAGACACCAAAGGGAGCGAAACACACATAAAACTTCACCATAATGAAACGTCACTATTGAAAAGGACAATTAATTTTTGATAACCGTAGAGTAACATACATCTTATTCTTTATCTAACTCACTTTAAGTCTGAAAAAAACTCACCTTAAGTCTGAAACATACTAAGCCCATAACAACTTCGCCAATGATTTCAAAGCGATCGTCGGTGTTCACTAGATGTTCAAATTCATGGGCCAATTTAACATCCTGAATTAATGAAAGAAAATAGAACTGTGAAAACTATATCTAAAGTAGTCTTCCTTCTCATGCCAGATGTTCCACAGTCTCTCAACATCGGAACAACCTATTAACATTGCTTCAGTGTTGAATCAACACCGCGAAAAATGGTAAGTGTGTTGGGTCTTTTTTGCACAGTGTTACTTTTATGCCCCAACGCCATACAACTTCAATGAAAATGAAGGGGCCACCAGGCATATTGATTCTGACCAGTCTTTCTAGCTGCCCGCTACAATTTCCCACAAAATATCTCTCCACTTGAGAGTTTGACAGATGGACACTACGGGAGTACTATGGAGATGACCAGATACACGTTTGGTACAATTTCATAAATTCTTGAAAAAAATATTGCATTTCTTAATGTTGGTGCACAGCAAATTGGGCTAGCATTTAGAAACACCTGCAATAGATATCAGTTTAATACCTCAGAGTATACAGATTGAAAAGTATTTTTACACTTTTAATTTTTATGCATAGAGTAGTTAGTTTTTTAGCTTGGTTAATAGGCCACTTATTAAAGTGAAAAGTTCCGTTTAAATTAGCGTTCATTATTATCCTCAGTAGTGTTCAAAACAAAGGTCGTCACCATTCTAGTGAGCAGATAAAAACATAATTTATCTGAAAAAAGGTAATTCTCGGATCAAGAAATACCAAATTTATGATTATTTTTATCATACAGATGTTTTACCAATTTGTTAAGGATATTTATTTGTTTTGGACGCATTTGTATTGTTCCCCTCGACAGTGTAAACTCATTAAATGCAAGGATTTCGTGTTCAAATGAATTTAAATAGTATAGCAGCAGTAAGAGTTAAACTGCAGAAAATTGCAATATAATGTGCAGTCACTAAATAAAGAACCAGTCAGTACAAAAATGCGAATCAACGTCGGGTTGCATCAAATCGACCTTTTGATGTCGCATCGATGTTGGCCCGGCATTCTTTAACTGGCTAGTTATAACGAAACGCATACGAATGTGCATTTTAGGACATACCTTTCGTATACAATCCTGAAGTCCCTTCTGACCATATATTCTCAGAACAAACCATAGTTTAAGTGATCTGAATCTCCTCCCAAGTGGAATATGCCAGTGCTGAGGGAATACAAATATGAAACACTTACAAAACTAACATATGAGCCGACATACAAAAAAGAACCTTAGTTTTCTCTATTTTATAGTCTTCAGATGTGCTTGCACAACCGACTATTAGGGCTGGATGCATAACCTCATCACGTGAACTATTCCGTGATATGAATACCTGTTTTAAATCAATTATACACAGAGAAAAGCGGGTTTTTTGGTATATATTATTTTTCTTATGTCTGCTCCTAGACATAGGTTGTGGGTACTCGTTAGAAGGGGTTCTAACGAGCACCAACAGCCTCTGTCTAAGAGAGGCCCTGAGAGAGAGCAACATGACCTGGTTTGCTCTCGAGCGAGACAGAGTGTCTCGAGCGAGACAGAGAAATCGCGATTTGCAGCCGAAATTGGCATTTATTTCTCTGTTGGTTCATGCCTATTTTCGGCCTATCGTTCAAAATTCAAAATTGCAGTGCTTCTATTTTACTTTGGGGACGGCACTGGCAGATCAGCACGATTCATATTCCGCTGACTACTGCCGCGATTGGCAGCCCACAAGCACTAAAAACTTAGCCTCCTTGCCTCTCTCCTTTACCATGGTCAGACATGCACTGTCTATGGAACACGATTTGCAGGTCGGAATAGACCGTGTTCCATAACCACGATTGACAGCCCACAACCTTTTGGAGGCTCCGTCAAAAACCACGGTAACTTACAGACCACTTTCACCACCATCGAGAGGAGTACACCGTAATTAGTGTAGCCTACAACTCCACGCGAAAGCCTTTTTGAAAGTGAGAAAACTTATCCTGGACATAGTCTAGGGGTACCCCAATGTGCTTCTAGTGTCCGGTTGCCTTAAAACCAGTTCATTCATTCAATACATAGAGATGTCATAAACGAAAGCGGTACTGCATGTATATACGATGTTTTAATTCATTTATGTTGTACAGGGGAATCCTTGCGAAAAGAGCATAATTATTGAAAAGTAAACAGGAGGACATGTGTGTTCATTAAATAAATTGATAGAACGTACAAGTTATGGTATTTAGTTCCATCGGCAGTTTCATTTTAAGATATTAGGAAGTTTTGAAACTGCTCTAATATGGAACAATATATTTTTAGACGCATGTTTTTTGTCGGTGAAAAGGCAGGTTTGCTTTGTCTCAATCGCGACGGAAGTAAGGGCGAGGATTGTGGCCACGTAAATACGATTTAAGCCCCCCCCCCCCCCCCCCCCCCAAGTGGAATTTGTTTCCGCTGACCGTTCATCGGCGGTTCTTCTGTCGCGGTTATTTTTGTTATGGTTTGTCTGTGGGTGTTAATGTCGCTTATTTTAGTTTATTTTGGATAGCCTTTTGGCCATTTTGTGGGAAAGTAACTGTCCTGTTGGCTTTCGGCTGTTGGTGTTTCCGTTGGGGTTTGTTGCTACATGTTTGTGTTTCTTTCCCTTTGGTGTTTCTGATTGGAGCTGTGGGTTAATTGTATCGGTTCCTGATCATTGCCTCTACTTCTATTTTGCAGAAGTCGGAGTATCTCTGTTCACTGTGGAACAATCGCCCAAAAAGTAAACATGAGCCCCGCCAAGCGAATTTGGGTCTTCGAGCATTCCGTCATGACAAGTTTTAACTGCGCATGCCCAGCCATTCAGAGGGGCCAGGGATATGACTTTCTGTCTGAAGGTTCCTCTTGATTCACTGCTTGTATGGGCGAGCAGCGAAGGTTCTGGCGAGACTGCGCGGATGCGCAGGCTCGCCTGAACCTTCGCTGCTCGCATAGGCGTTAAATACCAAAATCGCTTGATGCGGCCCATATACGCTTGATATATACATTTTTCTTTATAAATAAGTTCTGAAGTTAGATCCTTTGGAAGCAAGGAATACACCAAATAAACGAAAATAGCAGACTCGGTTTTATTGGGTCTGTTCATGGCCAGTACTGAAATGTGCAACACCGGCCACGCCCTCTAGCACCGGCTTAAACAGAACTGTATTTTCAAAATAATACCAAATGGACTCAATGATCCCAAAGGACCAGAAAATATAATCTGCACTATGACGATTTACGGGGAGACGTTTTACGGCCGCCACACGGCACAACATCAGCTACAGTGAGAATAAAACTCTATATTACTAGAAAAAGGTGGGGTAAAAACCCTCAACAATCGATAGCAGATTAATATTCCTGCATAGCATCTGCATTTTTATCATTTGCCTAAATCCATAGTAGTGGCAACAAATTATTCTTGGTGAGCATTTCCAGTTGTGATGTATTTTGTTGAGCTGTTCCAGATATATAAAGTTTCTGACATATATTGGTGAACGTTTGCAGGTATATAAAGTATTTTATTGCCATACCTGGAATCGTGCATCAAGAATAAGTTGAAGTCATCTTTCATAACGATGACACAACCCATCACAACCCGTGAAATGAATACCCCACTAAACCCTACTTTATACAAAGAAAACTGGAGTTTATGGGGGTAAACATTATTTTTCTGCTCCAAGACATAGTCTTTGGGTACTCTAGCAATGCGGCGGTTCTAACGAGCACTCATAACCTTAGCAGTAAAAGTTAGAAATTAAGGCGTAACTATACCAAATTTAGTGACACAGAGGCCTTTCTGATATTTAATCTTCATCAGTGTGTCTCAACCCAAAAGTTATGAAACCGAAACGGATGATATCTCGGATTTTCATCATAAAAGTAGCCATTAAATTGCACTATGCTATTATAATGGTGTTCACCAAATGGCATCTTTCATATCTATAGAAGTAGCATAATGCGGAAGATTTTGTTTTAGTCTAGTCAAATCATAGATTGTGGGGGCTTGTCACTGTGGAACAATCGCCCAAAAAGTAAATATACCCTTGATACCTACATTTTTCTTTGAGACCGTTCTAACGAGAATCCACGATCTATGAGCACGTATAAGGAAAATAATGTGAACCCCTATTAACCCAAGTTTTCTCTATATAAAGTGGGGTTTACATGGGTGTTCATTTCACGGAATTGTTAATCTGGTATTCATTTAAGGCGAGGAACACCTTCAGTGGAGGCAACTCCTGCAAAAGTATTTTTGTCTCCATATCAATAGGGGTCAACTCTTAAAGGGAAGAATTCGCTACTGAGGAGCTAATTCTTTCCTTTAAGTGTAGACCTCTTTTTACAGTGGGTCAGGGCTTATAGAAAAGCGAACAGGAAGCCCCAAAAGTCGTCTCCCTATGAAAAATGGCGGAAAAAATCTCCTAGGTGTTCCTTTTCCCCTTAATTTAGCAAACCAAAATGTTAACCTACTCTATAGTCCGGCATTTTCCCTTGATTCTCATGTTTCAGATAAATGGGATCAACATTGAATGCATCACTGATTAGGCTACTGTCTTTTACCCTGAAAAATAACAAGATTACTATTTTCTAAATTACTCTACGATAATCCCCAATAAGAAGAAACATGAACCATATTTGTCTTTTTATGAACCGGTTGATCCGTTTTGTTTACAATCTTAATTAGTTTAATAAAGCAAGGTACTGCTATTCGAAACAAAACATTAATTGATACATTAATCAATAAATGAGCCCAAAACAGATAATTATTCAAGAGACTTTTATTCTGATGTGGGAAATGGAAAAAAATGTATATTACACCAAAACTTACATATTTCCACGTTAGCAAAACGACGGTTTGTCTAAGAGTGGACTGGGAAGAAAAGTAGGGCCAGGTTATATACAATCAAAACATTAAAAGCTTAATCAACTCAGTTTCCATCTACTGCACGAGCATCTTCACTGAAAAGGGAAAAAATGTGAAGTTTTTGCTCAGCAAAAGCACCTGTTTTAAGTAACTGCCATATATCTGAATGGTTATAAATTAAAATGTTGTTTGTAAACGACTTTGTAATGTTGGTTGGTGCCTGATTCTGTCTCTGGATCGGCCCATCGGAGTCTAACTGTTGTTTTTCTTTTGCTACAGCATTTCAGTGGTTTCTTGCTGCCTAGTCCTCACCGTTGTTTCATATCTGTGGTTGTTTGATTTTTGTGTTCACGGAGATGTTGCACTGATGAGTTAGGAGGCCTTCATAACAGACTGAACAAATTTGTTTTAATCGCGACGGAAATAAGGGCGAGGATTGTGGCCACGTAAATTTGATTTAAGCCCCCAGTGGAATTCGTTTCACTGTCCGTTCCAAGGCGCTTCTTCTGTCGCGGTTTATTTTAGTTATGTTTTGTCTTTGAGTGTGTGTGTCGCTTATATTTTGTTTTGGATAGCCAATTGGCCATTATGTGTGAAAGTAATTGTCTTTTTTTGGCTTTCCGCTATTGATGTTTCCGTTGGGATCTAGTTGTTTCATGTTTGTGTTTCTTTCCATTTGGTGTCTCTGATGGGAGCTGTGGGTTAATAGTATCGATTCCTGATCATTGCATTCACTTCTATTTTGTTATCTTTGAACCCTGGACCGATATATGCAAACCAAAACAGAAGCAAACAGAGAGGCACATACATTATTATTGAAATATGCTTACCACATTGCGGAACAGTCAAAATTCACTTGCAGCCACTTATGTGGATTAAAGTTAAACGATTCTGCATACTGAAACAGAAACACAGTTATACATCTTTACAACCGAACTTAAATAGCTCAGTCGGTTAACACATATGAGATTAAGCTTTCTTACATAAGGAAATTTTGATAGATTTCCTGTTTTATGCTTGAAACATAGAATATGGACTGTATGTGCTTTATTTATGTCTGTATTCTGTCTTTAGAAGTTCATGTACTAACTGATATATGGGTGACCGTTAGAATCGTCTATGTGCTTTAGTTATGTGTGTATTCTGTCTTTAGAAGTTCATGTACTAACTGAACTAGACAAAAGTGCCCAGTGGGGCACGTATACCCCCGGCCAGTGCCGAACTACAAAGGGAAATAACTCTAAAAGGCCTGACCCCTTGGCCCTTATTTTCTTTCCCACAATACAAGTAGTCATACTGATCATGTGTGCAAAATTTCAAGTTTCTATGTGAAGCAGTTCCTGAGATATCTTTGACACAAAATAATTGTTTACGGACAGACAGACGGAAAAGACAAAAACTATATACCCCCATGGCATACGCCGGGGGTATAAATATGGGTGACCGTTTGAATCGTCTGTATGTGCTTTAGCTATGTGTGTATTCTGCCCTAGAAGTTCATGTACTATGTGTGTATTCTGTCTTTAGAAGTTCATGTACTAACTGATATATGGGTAACCCTTAGAATCGTCTGTATGTGCTTTAGCTATGTGTGTATTCGGTCTTTAGAAGTTCATGTACTAATTTATAGACATAATCAAGGAGAACAGCGAACACACATTGAGGCTCTCTTGATCTCTGTCAACCTCTATTTCTCCCTTTATGATACATATTATCTATAGCATTACAATCACTGCACTGATCTTATGTGCTTATTGAATCCTTCTGGGTGATACTTTTCTATTAAGTGTGTGGACATACAGTTTATTTACCCGTATAAAGGTTAATAAATAGATTAGCTTGTTTGCGCTTTGTGTGCATGTGTACCAGCGTTTTGATAAGAATGCAAAATGTAAAGCTGAATAATGCATACTAAATTCATGCCTAAGTAATAGGTTTTCAAGAGCAGTGATGTTCATTACATTTTATTCTGGTGTCCATTTTCATGGGCATTGTTTTATAGGAATAATGAATGTGCAAACAAACGAAATGAGAATTATTCACCTCAACACCATTCAGTAAATGTCTAAACTCTGGACAAATGAAAGCACTTCCGGCGTAAGCAGCATCTATGTGCATCCAAAGTCGTTCCTTCTCACCTGAAATAAATGTCAACGAAACATTATGGTACACAAGCCTTTCCAAAGATGACTGACTTTTCATGACATTCGATAATATGCCAACACACTCGCTTGCGACACCATGTTCCGACGATTTTGCTTGACATGTTATTCTCAGGAATGTCATTTTCGACACACAGATGGCCGACAATATCAAACAAAACATTTTATGTATTGCAGTACTATTTGTATTTGTATCACATTAAAAAGTCTCTGTAATGAACAGCCCTGTAAATCCCACTTTATTGAGAGAAAACTGGGGTTTATCGGAGCATTATTTTTCTAATTCCAAGACATAGGTTGTTGATAATCGTTTAAGCTGCTTTAACCTTTGTTTTAACCTATGTTTGAATACAGGTATGGGAAAAAAATTCATCATTAAAATGACCGTTTTGGAATTCGAAAGAATGCACTATATCGCATAGACCTGTTACCGGTATTAGAAATATAAATAACTTGGTTTTCCTAAGTAACTTTACTTTTGTCTGAAAATGTAACATTTTGTTTATACCTGAATTAGCAAATCTATGCTACGTCGTTAGCAATATAAATCACTTCCCAGGAGATGGCCACTGCCAAGGTTGAGTGGCAAATTCCACTCCCGGTATTTTCCAGTGGAATTTGCCGGAATTTTTCGGCCTGGAAAATACGCCCAAAGTGGCAAATATGATTTTGGTCTTTAAATATTGTAGAAATCTTGGCCAAAACAACTAGAAATTGAAATATTAAACAGGTAAAAATAAAATCACCGGTATGTATTTTGCTGTGCCATTGACACTAAATACATTGATCCTAAGTTTTTGGACAGACATGAGACAGGCCTCTTAAAGAATGTTAAGATCAGAGCAGTCTGATCAGGTCCTTGACTGATTTGTCTGTTTACTTTCTCAACAAAATGCTTTAAACACCCAATTATGTTCAAATTTTAGGAAAGTTATAGCAGTTTTACACTATCCAAAGTTGCAAGGAGTTTTACATGAATAGACATGACTTTACTCGTACAACAATATCAAGAACATGTTTATTTAGCTGTGCCAGTGACACTTGATATAATGATCCTGAATTTTTGGATAAACACTAGACATGCCTTTTAAAGTTTTACAGTATCCTAAGTTGCAAGGAGTTTGACATTAATTGACTTGACTTTATTGTACAGAACTAAAACAAAAAAATAAGAAAACATTTATTTTAGTAGGTAGCAAAGATGAAAACAAGAAGATTTCATAATTTAGTTCTTTGTTTATATAAATTAGACAATGAGTCTGGGTGGAATTGAAAAGAGGTGTCTTGGGTGTTATGTTCTATTTGTGGCCCAGACCAAATAGAAACAAGAGCTGTCGCATGACAGCATAGCTCACCTGTTTCGCGCCTTCAAGAAAGTAGGTTCTCCAAAATGACCTAAATAGTGTTGACGTGGACGTTAAATCTCAAATCAAACAAACAAATCAAGAAAGCAGGTAAAATTTATGAACCATGAAATATAGGTCACACTCATCTAGATATATTTTGAGATCAATTATCAGGTCACATGGAGCATATGTTCCAGATATTACATTTCAGAATCAAAGGGTGTCTGAATTATAAGGCAAAATCAATGAACCATGAAAATATGTCACCATGACCTAGATATAGTTCAATGTCAATCATCAGGTCACATGAAACTAATAATCCAGGTAAGACATTTCTCCATCAAATAGTATTCATGATAATAAGCAAAATCACTGAACCATGAAATATAGATCACACTGACCTAGATATAATTCAAGCTCAATCATGAGGTCACATGGAATAAATAATCCAGGTATGACATTTCTCTATCAAATAGTATTCCAAATAAAAGGCAAAATCACCGAACCATGAAATATAGGTCACACTGACCTGGATATATTTTGCGGTCAATTATCGGGTCACATGGAACTAATAATCCAGGTATGACATTTTTCCATCAAATAGTATTCAAAATAATAAGCAAAATCACCGAACCATGAAATATAGGTCACACTGACCTGGATATATTTTGAGATCAATAATCAGATCACATGGAACATATGTTCCAGATATTACATTTCAGAATCAAATTGTGTCCGATTTATAAGGCAAAATCAATGAACCACGAAAATAGGTCACAATGACCTAGATATATGTCAATGTCAAACATCGGGTCACATGAAACTTATAATCCAGGTAAGACATTTCTCCATCAAATAGTATTCAAGATAATAAGCAAAATCACTGTACCATGAAATATAGCTCACACTGACCTAGATATAATTCAAGCTCAATCATGAGGTCACATGGAATAAATAATCCAGGTATGACATTTCTTCATCAAATAGTATTCCAAATAAAAGGCAAAATCACCGAACCAGGACATATAGGTCACACTAACCTGGATATATTTTGCGGTCAATTATCGGGTCACATGGAATCCAGGTATGACATTTCCCCATCAAAAAGTATTCAAAATAATAGACAAAATCACCGAACCATGGAATATAGGTAACACTGACCTGGATATATTTTGCGGTCAATTATCGGGTCACATGGAACTAATAATCCAGGTATGACATTTCCCAATCAAATAGTATTCAAGATAATGGGCAAAATCACTTAACCATGAAATATAGGTCATACTGACCTAGATGTATTTTGAGGTGAATAATTGGGTCACATGGAACTAATAATCCAGGTATAACATTTCTCCATCAAATAGTATTCAAGATAATAGGCAAAATCACTGAACCATGAAATGTAGGTCACCATGACCTAGATATATTTTGCGGTCAATTATCTGGTCACATGGAACTAATAATCCAGGTATGACATTTCTCCATCAAAAAGTATTCAAGATAATAGGCAAAATCACTGAAACATGAAATGTAGGTCATGCTGACCTAGACATATTTGAGGTCAATAATGGGGTCATATGGAACTAATAACCCAGGTATAACATTTCTCCATCATATAGTATTCGAGATAAATAGGCAAAATCGCCGAACCATGAAATAGAGGTCACGGTGACCTAGATATATCTTGAGGTCAATCGTGGAGTCACATGGAAGCAATATCCCAGGTTTGACATTTCTCCAACAAATAGTATTCAAGATATAAGGCAAAATCACAGGACGGTGAAATGTAGGTCACCAAGACCTTCACCTTTTTACACTTGAATCAATGTCACTTGATTGGCTGATGTATAACCAATTGTGTCTGTAACTTGTTAGCATAATGGAAAGGTATACAACAAATTACAAAGGTGTCCTAGATTTTGACCCCTAGCCCCCCTCCCCCCCCCCATCCCCACTCCCAGGCATGAAACCAGGGGTGTGTTGTCTTGGAATCTCAGAAGTCCAAGTTGTAAACTGGTGCTTTGTGATGAGTGGCTGTTGAGATATAATATCCGGGAATATATATATCTCAGAAACCCTCTATAATTTTTTTAATTAGCCATCGATTCGAAAGTATAAAAATACCTCTATATCAAAGAACAATGTTTACTTGTTTAGATTCAGGGTGTTGTCGCATCTTAAAATGGGGACAAGTTGTTGCAATTAAGGGAGATAACTCAGTACCCAATAAATAGCAATTATCGCAAAAGTCATAACAACAGTAAATCAATTGAACCTTTAGAGAAGAAAAAGAATAAATGTTGTTATAAAATGTTGTTGAAAGGTTGTGAACATATTTTTATTAGGTTGATAAATATTGGGAACAATGCACCAAAAAGATACCTTTTTGACAATATATACATTTTACTGTATAAAATCCTACTTTTCCCTGAATTAAGTGTGATTATCATGACAAAACTGATTTGAAGGACAGAAACTACATTAAGTATTACAGCTTATATAATACAATTCATAAAAATTAAATCTAATGTCTGATATAAAGAGATATTCATATCAGTTTGGTTATCAGAATACATAGGGTCGGACAACAGAAGTGGAGGCAATGATCCGGAATCGATACAATTAACCCACAGCTCCCATCAGAGACACCAAACGGAAAGAAACACAAACATGAAACAGCAGACCCCAATGGAAACATCAACAGCGGAAAGCCAAAAGGCCAGTTACTTTCCCACAAAATGGCCAATAGGCTATCCAAAATAAAATAATATAAGCGACACAAACACCCAAAGACAAACCATAACAAAAATAAACCGCGACAGAAGAACCACCTTGGAACGGTCAGTGGAAATGAATTCCACTATGGGGGTGGGGATAGCTCAGTTGGTAGAGTGTCCACTCCGGGGAATGGGAGGTCACGGGTTCGATCCCGGGCCGCGACATACCAAAGTCGCTAATAATGGTACTAGCTGCTCCTCGCTTGGCACCCAGATTTACGGGGTAGAGCTAGGACTGGTCGACCCAGTGTCAGGATAATGTGACTGGGTGTGGTATCATGTAATGTATCTGGGACATGATACTTCAGTGAGGCAGCACTATAAAAGTGAGCATTGAGCTCCCTGTCGCAACCAGACACCGTCGTGATATGACTGAAAAATTGTTGAAAGCGACATTAAACCCAAATTCACACACACACACTAGGGGGGGGGAGGGGGTGCTTAAATCGATTTTACGTGGCCACAATCCTCGCCCTTACTTCCGTCGCGAATACTTTGTTCAGTCTGCATGAAGGCCTCCTAACTCATCAGTGCAACATCCCCCTGAACACAAAAAAAAAATCAAACAACCACAGAGATGAAACAACGGTGAGGACTCGACAGCAAGAAACCACTGAAATGCCAGAGCAAAAGAAAACCAACAGTTAGACTACGATGGGCCCAACCAGAGACAGAGTATCGGGCACCAACCAACGTTACATTGAATTAGATCGCTCTATTTCTCAGTAAGCCTTTACGCCCGAACCGGCATAGAATCTGAGGCCTGACCCATCGGCGTGCAAAGGAGGTAAAATAGAAGTGAAAGCAATGATCAGGAATCGATACAATTAACCCACATGTCCCATCAGACACCAACGTGAAAGAAACACAAATATGAAATGACTAGAGCCAAATGGAAACACCAATAGCGGAAAGTCAAAAGGACAGTCACTTTCCCACAAACTGGCCAATTGGCTATCCAAAACAAAGAATATAAGCGATACACACAAAGACAAACCACAACACAAAATAATCCTCGACAGAAGAACCGCCTTGGAACGGTCAGTGAAGCGAATTCTACTGGGGACTTTAAAAGATTTTACGTGGCCGCAATCCTCGCCCTGATTTCCGTCGCGATTTAGACAAATAATTTGTTCAGTCCGCATAAAGGCCTACTAACTCAGTGCAACATCTCCGGGAGCAAAAAAAAATCAAACAACCACAGAGATGAAACAACGGTGAGGACTCGACAGCAAGAAACCACTGAAATGCTGGAGCAAAAGACAACCAGCAGTTCCGATGGGCACGACCAGCGACAGAGCATCAGGCGCCAACCATCATTACATAAAATTAAATTCTCTCTAATTCTCAGTAAGCCTTTACGCTGGAACTGGCGTAGAATCTCAAGCCTGACCCACCGGCGAGCAATTAAAGGGGGAACCAAAGTTGTCAACCGCGATTGGGTTAACTACCATGCATGCAGTCTGTCGTATAACATTTATGTTGTACCTATTTTTTTTATATCGAAGCGGGATTTTACGAAATTGGGTGCTGATGTCATTGCAATTATATATTTTATCTAGAACGTCTCTAAGTTTTTCATCACTGTTAGTTTGACATGTGATGCTTCTCGTCCATTCCGTACTTTTGCACCTCTTTTTATTTGGCAAAAGTTTTAACTGACTACCATAGGTGTTGGAAGAGCCGACCATTACTTAATTCTTTGTAGACTTACATATGCAGTATATAACTGACACTTAAAGTAAGGCTAGTGGACCTGGGCGGGCTACGACTCGTTATGTTAACAACCAACAATGAGCCAGAGGCATTATAATACAAAATTTGATTTGCCTTTTAGGTAAAACATTTGCATGTGAGGAAATGTTGACCTGAACATCGTACATTCAACCGTGTATTGACTCTTAAAAAATGAGAAATCCGATAGAAGAGACAAAAGACAGAAAAAGACGCCTACAATATAGGCCAGAAATATTTGGTTAACTTACAAAATAGACAAGAAGACTTACATACAAAGTACAATATTTGCATGTAGTGTGACAAGACGACAAACTACATTGGTATTTACAATAAAATGCGTTTCCTATCGAGTCGGTGGGTCAGGCCTCAGATTCTATGACGGTTCCAGCGTAAAGGCTTACTGAGATAATCTAATTTTATGTAATATTGGTTGGTGCCTGATGCTCTGTGTCTGGTCGGGCCCATCGGAGTCTTAACTGTTGGTTTTCTTTTGCCTCAGCATTTCAGTGGTGTCTTGCTGTCGAGTCCTCACCGCTGTTTCATCTCTGTGGTTGTCTGATTTTTGTGTTCATGGAAATGTTTCACTGACGAGTAAGGAGGCCTTCATGCGGACTGAACAAATTATTTGTCTAAATCGCGATGGAAGTAAGGGCGAGGATTGTGGCCATGTGGGGTCGTTTTGGGCCCACCAGTGCGGTTCGTTTCGCTGGGGCGGTCCTTTGTCGGGGTTTGATTTTTGCTATGACTAGTCTTTGAGTGTGTGTATCGCTTATATTACTTTGTTTTGGGTAGCCATCTGGCCGTTTGTGGGAGAGCGACTATCATTTTTCGCTTTCCGTTATTGGTCTTGGGGTCTGGTTGTTTCGTGTTTGTGTTTCTTTCCCTTTGGTGTCTCTGATGGGAGCTGTGGGTTAATTATATCGATTCCTGATCATTGCCTTCACTTCTATTTTTCAGAAATACAAAACTTTAAATAGAACTAATTTTGTTTCAAACTTTATGTTTGAATGCCAACACCGATTTCCACGTGCACGCCTATAATTTTTTTTGTGTGTGTGTGTGTGGGTGTGTGTGTGTGTGTGTGTGTGTGTGTGTGTGTTTCAGTCTGTAACGTAGTTTTAATGACATAGCCTAGATTTAATCGATACTTTCAATTCTTTGACCGTTACTGTACTACATTACATCGAGTCTGAGAGAAGTATTTATGACATTGCTAATACACTCTGTTTATTACCGGGATGTTTTTTCCGTACACCTGTGCCATTTAAACATCAAGTTTCCCCGGCACTGTAATCTGTAAGATTTTTATCAATTTCTATACGAATTAAACCTTTAAAAACGCAATATGGAATTATGAAATAATAGGGGTATGCTAACTAAATTGCATTTTTTTTAATAATTACTCAACGTATTCGCACCAATTTTCTTCTGTCAATAACAGACATATAGATCCTTTATATGACAGCAAAAAAAAATAATAATTTAAATCCAATGGTTATGGCCTCTGAGAAAAACAATGCATATTTTATACCATTTTGAGGGTTAATTTTCTGACATTATTTTAAAGAATATGGTTCAGTATTAAATGGCTAAAACTGCAGTGAACACTGGCTCAATGTAACTTAAAATTACGGGACATAAACAGAGTTTATAGGATATCCTGAAGTTTTGAAAAAAAACGTTGTTATGTTTTGAACATTTTTTTACATAATTCGGGTGGTTAGCAAAAGGTCCGCTTTGAAGACATTGTCCCCACTTACAAATGCAACAACACCCAGATTGCGAAAGTTTAGACTTTGATCTATCCATTTCAGGTAAGTTTATCCTTTCGAACCGCCGACTAATTAAATTTTCGAAAATGAGTTATATGTCCCCGTCTATAAGCATTTCAAAAACTTTAACACAGAATACAAAGGTGTTCTAGATTTTGACCCCTATCCCACCCCGGGGCATGAAACCAGGGGTCTGTTCTCTTTGAACACCAGAAGACCCCCCAGGTACTTAAGTTCAAAATATGAGCGGTCTGTGATGAGTGACTGTTGAGATATAAGCATTTCAAAAATTTTAACGCAGTGTGACGGGAACGCACACCCAAACGCACACGCGCACGCCATCCGAGGTGACAACAATAGCTCTCCATGTACTTCGTACAGGCGAGCTAAAAATGAAATCGCTTTTTTATTTATTTAATTATCAAATAAATAACTAAAACCAGTGCTAAACCATTGCTAAATCTAAATCAGCTTAATAATATTGATTTTAAAATAATTACGGTGTGTTGTTTAAACTACTTATACAAGTAATTTTTGGAACAGATTTGATAACCGTCAATTGAATTTGCCATAAAAGCTATAAATGCCGGTAAATGCCAGTGGCATGGAAAATATGCATATATGCCGACATTTTTGCAACCTTGGCCACTGCACAAGCCTTTGGCTTAATGTCAAATCCTGGATAATATATATTTGTCTGTTACATATACATGTAATTGAAGCAATTAAAATAAAGTTTAAAACAAGTAACTTAGTTTTCCTAAGTAACTTTTCTGTCTGTTTGTTATATTTCGTTTATACCTGAACAAGCCAATCTGTGGAATACTTACATACAATTCCTATTTCCAATGTATTATCGAAGGCACAAGATGACGTAGTACCCAGGGTAGCGCATACCTGGAATACAGCAATGTAAATGACATAAGGCTGTGACTACGAAATCGCGAGTTCAATACTTGTGGAGGTCGGTAACATTCTTTCGTGGCGACTGATCATGAGATCTTTTCTACGGAATTTTTCTCCAATTCAAGATTTCTTGAAAAGAACGTTACCGCTGATGTATTATCACAGAAGGCACACGTCGATAGGGCAACGTCAAATCAACGTAGGTGCAACGTTGCAGCGACGTAAATGTGACGTTGCATAAACGCCATGACGTCGCGCCGACGTTGATATGGTGTCACAATTACGTTATGTGCCTGCTGGGATAAGTTCTATGGAAAGGTATAGACGACAACACAGAACTGAAAACTGTCGAGTGGACGTTTTCCACTGGTCCAGACTAGCTTGTTTCGGCCAATTAAGCCTGCCCAGGAAAAGTGGGTTATGGTAAGCTGACAGGCTTGATATGACCTGAATAGTGTTGAATGTGTTTCTAAACTCCAAACAACAAACCAAACAAAATCACTCCAAATTATTTACATTGTCAGTGCTTTTTTTATGGAATATATATTTAACTTATAGGACGCAATGTTTTTATACTCATATTGTGAACACGTCCGCGAAATGAATACCCCTAAACCCCAGTTTCAATAAAGAAAAAATGGGGTTTACAGGGTGCACATATTTTTTCTTATTTCTGATCTAAGACATATGCTGTGGGTACTCGTTAGAACCGCCTCAATGGTGCGGTTCTAACGAGCACACACAACCTTCGTTTGCAGTATACAAAAAAAACTATCTCGCTGGCATGTGTTATCGTACTGTCAATCAAGCGATGTTACCTGATCATTAAGTGATGTTGAACTGAACGACAGTTTTCCAATATGAGTGGACGATGGCGACATAATGGTAGGGTGACAATGGGCCAAAAAGTCCACTATTTCTGGTAGTAACCCATACCCCCCCGTATAACAAAACATGTCATACATCAAAATGTTCGTCAGGATCCGTAGTATCTCAAACTACCGGCATAAATTGGCATAAATAATGGCGAGCTGAGAAATCCAAGATGGCGTCCAAGATGGCCGCCATAGCTGTAAATTCCAGTTTTTCGTAAAAGATGAATATAAATACCACAAATCATTTTACAAACTTATTTTAATTTATTTTTCTGGTATAGAAAGCAGATATGTGCTAGAATATAGATCAACGTTTTAGGTTTGACTTGAAAACCGGTGAAAAAAATGATATTTTATTGTTTTTGTGTCTAGTTTCATAGGTGGTACATAAAAGCAATTCTGATGTTTCAAAATTTAAACAGATTTTACATATCTATTGTTTTATTTTAACTAAGACACAATTCTAAAATATATTTAACACTATTCTAAAATACATTTATGGTTGGTTATGACTTTTTTACCATCAATTTAGCCCCAGGATTACCCCACCCACTCATTTTACCAGTATAATTCATTCACATAATATTGCCACAAATCATCTTACAAACTTATTTTAATTTATTTTTCTGGTATAGAAAGACGATTTGTGCTAGAATATTGATCAACATTTTAGGTTTGACTTGAAAACCGGGGAAATAAAAGACATTTCATCGTTTTTGTGTCTAGTTTCATAGGTGGTGGATAAAGGCAATGCTGATGTTTCAAAATTTTAAACAGTTTTTATTTATCTATTGTTTTATTTTAACTAAGACACTATTCTAAAATACATATAACACTATTCCCAAGTACATTTATGGTTTGTTATGACTTTTTTACCATAAATTTAGCCCCAGGATTACCCCACCCACTCAGTTTACCAGTACAATTCATTCACATAATACTCACACTCAAGGGATTTGCAGGCGAGGATTTCATTTTACACAACAAGTAGAAGAGGGCATTGAAACAAATGCTTAGTTATGTTTTCATACTATATTATATGATCAGCCATTAGGAGACACCACCTCTTTATAACACTGTTTTCAGGATCTGAGCATTGACCACCTTAATTAAGCAGTGCTACATACAAACAAAATAGCAAAATAGTGTTTATCAAATTGATCTAAAATGACTTTTATTGTCATTTTTGCTGTGTAACTGGATAGGTTTTGGGGGTTATAAAGTGTTATATCCAAAACTGTGTTATAAAAACGTGTTATAAAGAGGATATGCTATACAATTAGGTTATATTTTGTTTGATTTGAGGTACAACGTCTCCGTCAACACTGTATCAGTCATTTTGCATTTTGGTGACGTTGCTTCCATTTTTTTTGTGGGACTTTCCCCAACATTGAGATGAAATGACATCTCAAGCCCCGCCACACATTTAAACCAAAAGGTTTTATATGCAAGGATGGTCCAACTCGCACCACTTTTCCTGGGCATGCTTAGAATCTCTAAGCGGTTTACTCTGTATACCCTAGGTCTACTGGGCTAGGCAAATTAATCTTAGATTGTATAGCTCCCCATGAAATCGGTAGCTGATACGCACACATGTGCACTAAAAAGAAATTGCTGCTGCTTTAACTAGCCCTGAGACATTTGACTCAGTCCCAAGATCTGAAATCTCTTGAAGCTGGAAGTCTGGTTTAGGCAGAACATGAATTGCCTTCTTCGTGCCTGTACTGTGTAAAGAAGAGCAGGTATCACAACCCATAAGGCAATACAGACAGCATAATTGCCCTTTCATCTGGCTCTAGCTTCCTGAAAACAGTGTAAACTTTAATATACCTGGTGCACTCAGCATGAATACCTTTTCTGCCTGTCATCAGCATAAAGCAGGTTAAAGTGATGCACAAGTAGAAAGAAAACATCGGTATCAGAACTGTCAACAAGAGAACCTGCAACGGCTAATTGCAAATCATTCTACTATCAGCTTCTTCACGGTTGGATTAAAGTTCATGCTGAACAGGAACAACATCAGCGGAAACTTCAGAGCCTTGTTCTCAAGTCAACCTGCACCAACAACATTAGCGTTCTTCTTAAGAAGCTCATGGCAATTTTCGTTAAGGTATCTAGTGTAAAGTTCTTGCTTTTACTACTTTTACTACAATCACCAGTTACTATATTTTTCCTCGTAGACACAGGCACGTGTGAAGAAATATTCTTTCCACACTTTTGTTGGGTCTGTGATTTGAGACTGTTTGCCTCATTCCTGTCAAAACTGACGTGAATGGTAGCTACCAAAATAATGGTAAGAAGACTGTAAGACCAAAACATAGCAGCCATCTGTTGATATATCAGTTTGAGACATGATGAAAGCTGCAACATTTTAAGTACAGACATCCCGTCAAATACTATACAACCAGCAAGTCTTTCTAGTTTTTCAAGGAAATCCGACTTATTGGTAGACATCATACATTCTTCATCTGTAAACAAACTCGCGTGCATGATCATGAGCATTTTTGAAAGACAAGACCTTGAATGAATGAATTGATATATAGAAAGCATATATCTCTTCACCGGTGGCAGTCAGTTCCTCAGACTGGTTTCCCCCAGACACCTGTGCCATTGACCTGATATCTCAAGTCTGGAGTTTTGACCCAGGCAAAGGCTCATAAGATTGTTCTTTGGACTGCCTAACAAGCTATGGATATGAGCCTTTCCTGCATGAATGACTGAAATGGCTTTTGACCCATTTTATGGCAACTTATCAAACTTCTCTATCTCTTATGGAACTTCATCTCCAGTAGCTATATTGTCCAAATGTCTTCGCTTCCCCCCCCCCCCCCCCCCCCCCATCGGGGCTTGGAGAAATAGATGGGCTGCATGATGCTTCCACGCAGAGATGAAACCGACCGCACATGAGTATTGGTAAACCCCTTAGAGGATCTAAGCCTGTCCAGGCAAAGCGGTGCGAGTCAGACCGTACATGCTTATAAGCTGTATTGGTTTCAGTGGGCGACAGGGCTTGAGATGCCATTTCATCTCAATGTTGGGTAAAAATCCCACAAAATTTGAAGCAACGTCTCCAAAAATGACCTATACAGTGTTGATTGGGACGTTAAACTTCAAATAAAACAACAAACAAACAAAATTGTCCAAATGTCAGGAAAAACGGTTCAATAAATTTTAAACTGTCATTGTGAAATAAATCCAGCATCTTGTTAATAGACTTATTATAACCCTGTGTATTGGTATGGTGTTTGGTAGAGCTTGCAACTATGCATGGCATACTTAGCAGTAATGGGTCGTGATAAAAACCATCTTATAAGGGTTTGTTCATAACTTCATTGTGGGTGATTCCTATAATAAAACTGGATAGCCAGTTTGCCATTTTGTGGGACAGTAACTGTCCTTTTGGCTTTCCTCTGTTGTTGTTTCCATTAAGTTCTAGTTACTACATGTTTGTGTTTCTTTCCCTTTAGAGTCATTCATGGGAGGTGTAAATGAATTGTATCGATTCTTGATCATTGCTTTACTTCTATTTATAGAACAAATCTCTGAAAGTATCCAGTGATGTTGTTGCTGCTCAGCATTAACTCGATTACAACTATGAAGAAGCCGATAGTAGAATGATTTTGCACCTGCAATTTGCAGGTTCTCTGGGTGTTAACACAGCTGTTCTGGTCAGTCCATATAACCATGTTTTCGTTATACTTCTGCTTCACTTTAGCCAGATTAATGTTGATAACATATCCTTCAAGACAGGCAGGAAGGGTATTCATGCTGACTGCACCAGGTATTCCAGTTCACACTGTTTTCAGGAAGCTAGAGCCAGATGAAAGGGCAATTATGCTGTCTGTATTGCCTTACAGGATGTGATACCTGCTCTTCTTTACATAGTATAGGCAAGAAGAATGCCTAAATCAGACTTCAAGCTTCAAGAGATTTCAGATCTTGGTATTGAGTCAAATGTCTCAGGGCCAGTTAAGGCAGCATCAATTTTTCTGTAGGTTTGCTGTTCAGACAAACACATTAGACAACAATGGTGCTCCAAAAATCTAGAGTTAGACCTAGTCATATACCACCAACTAACAGTTTTTTGCTCCATTTGTACAGGTGTACATATCAGCTACTGATTTGACTGGGAGCTATAAAATCTAAGATTAATTTGCCTAGCCCTATAGACTTAGGGCATATGGTTGATCCTGAAACTGGGTTATTCATTCCAAAGCTCATAACACAGACGCAAGCAGCCTCCATCTGTTAACTGATATGGTTGTAAATAGCCTGATCAGTGTAGTGATGACTGCATTTGCTCATAGAAAGTACAACCATGTACTCAAGCTTGCAAGTAGTAAAGCATGTTTGAATAGGTCTTACATTTGTAAGCGCCTAAATGGTGATCAGGAGGACGCGGATTCGATACCTGCCGGGGTCGGCAAGATTCTTTAGTGGTGATTGATCATGAAATCTTTTCTACGGTCATTCTTTCCCTTCCGCTGATTCAAGAAGGGCAGTTGTCAGTTTCTGGCGAAAGAATGTGCACTGTACTGGTTATTCACTTACGTATAAGCCTGCCCAGGAAAAGAGTGGATAAGTAAACTGACAAGCTCAAAAATGACCTAAATAGTGTTGACTGGGCGGTTAAATCCCAAAACAAACAAGCAAACTAACATTTGTAAGTCACCCCCGCCCATCGGGGCATGGCGAAATAGATTGGGCTGCATGGTGCTTCCGCGAAGAGCTGAATCTGACCACACACGAGTACTGGTAAACTGCTTTTAAGAAGGACTAAGCCTGCCCAGGCAAAGCGGTGTGTGTCAGATCGTCCAATGCATATAAGCCTTCTGATTTCATTGGGCGGTAGGGCTTGAGATGCCATTTCATCTCAATGTCGGGTAAAAGTCCCACAAAACTGGAAGCAACGTCTCCAAAATGACCATAATAGTGTCGACAGGGACGTTAAACCCCAATTCAAACAAACAAACAAACAAACAAACAAAAACTAACATTTGTAAGAACTTGTTTTCAATACTAGCTCATATTTATACCGAGGACTATGACAGTTTTAAAACATACACTTGTAGTCTAATATGGCCTATTAGTTTGTTTGACTTGAGGTTTAACGTCCCCGTCAACACTGTAAAGGTCATTTTGGAGACGTTGCTTCCAATTTTGAGGGACTTTTACCCGACATTGAGATGAAATGACATCTCAAGCCCTGTCGCCCAATGAAACCAATAGGGTTTATTAGCATGGACGGTCCGCCTCGCACCGCGGTTCCTGGACAGGCTTAGATCCTCTAAGCGGTTTACCAGTACTAGTGTGCGGGCTCGATTCAGCTCTGCGTGGAAGCATCGTGCAGCCCATATATTTCTTCAAGCCCCTATGGGCGGGGGCGTATATGGCCTATTAGTACAGCACAATCGTTTTATAACACATTTTATATAACACTGTTCAAAGCCCAAACCCCTAACTAATTGCAGAGAAAAAATGATAAAAAACATGTAAAGGAAATTATTTTACACTATTCTACCTTTTTGTTTGGATATAACACTGTTTAACTAACGGGTTTATGCTTGGATTCAGAAAACAGTATTATAAAAAGGTGGTGTTTCAAATGGCTAAATATATAACATTATGAAAACATGCATAATTCAAATCCATTGGAAGATTTTACTACCACCCCCTCACTTCCACCCCCTTCCCAACAAAACAAAAATCAAGATAAAAATGATATTTTTCTTATTTCTGTTCAAAACAAAGATTGCGGGGACTCGTTAGAACCCTCATAACATGGCGATGCTGTCAAACACCCACAAGCTATGTCCTTAAGCATAAATTAGAAAAATAATGCTTACCTCTGAAAACCCTAGTTTTTCTATATAAAAGTGAGGTTCAAGTGGGTCAAAAACATATGGGCATGTTTCCGTGACAAAATGAAAACTGAACTAAGCATTATTGTGAATGTCCTCTACTACTTAATTGTCTAAAGTGAAGGACATGCCTACAAATCCATTGTGTGAGAGCATTTATGTGAATGAATTTTACGCGTAAACTGAGTGGGTGGGGTAATCCTGAGGCTAAATTGATGGTAAAAAAGTCATAACCAACCATAAATGTATTTTAGAATAGTGTTAAATGTATTTTAGAACAGTGTCTTAGTTAAAATAAGGCAATAGATATGTAAAAACTGTTTAAATTTTGAAACATCAGAATTGCTTTAATGTACCACCTATGAAACTAGACACAAAAACAATAAAATATCATTATTTTCACCGGTTTTCAAGTCAAACCTAAAAAGTTGATCTATATTCTAGCACAAATCTTCTTTCTACACCAGAAAAATAAATTAAAATAAGTTTATAAGATGATTTGTGGTATTTATATTCATATTTTACGAAAAACTGGAGTTTACAGCTATGGCGGCCATCTTGGACGCCATCTTAAATTTCTCAGTTCGCCATCATTTATGCCAATTTATGCCGGCAGTTTCAGATACTACGGATCCTGACAAACATTTTGGTATATGACTTGTCTTGTTATACGGGGGGGTATGGGTCCCCATTTTTTTGGTCCAGATTGTCACCCTACCATAACGTCAACGACACTTTTCAGCTGTGAATAGGAAAATATGTGTACTCGTTTTTTCTTTCGACTTTAGCCCTCAAGCGAGTTTTCGGCAGATTTACATCGATGTAAGTAATTTACAGGCACTTCATATAACGTTCATTGAAGTAAAATATTGTTTAACCTTTAGCACTCTGTAGGCTAATTCAGCAGCCGACAAATTGTGTTCCCAGAAAGCAGGACTTGAAATCTCCAGAACAGGACTGTCGGAGACAATTTGCATGAGATGTCAAGTTCTGTTTTCTGGGAAAATTAGAGAAATATTTCAAAATGTCGTCTGCGATGAAAAATACCCAGCATGCAGAGCGTTAAAAAACTCACCTCTATTTCTTAACAAGCGTTTGAATTGAATGTTGATTTGTTTGTTTGATTTGATTTGAGGTTGAACGTCCCCGTCAAAATTGTAAAGGTCATTTTGGAGACGTTGCTTCCAATTTTGTGTCACTTTTACCCGACATTGAGTTAAGATGACATCACAAGCCCTGTCGCCCAATGAAACCAATATTGTTTATAAGCATGAACGGTCCGACACTCGAACCGCTTTGCCTGGGAGGGCTTAGATCCTCTAAGCGGTTTACCAGTACTCGTGGGCGGTCGGTTTCAGCTCTGCGTGGAAGCATCATGCAGCAAGCCCCGATGGGCGGGGGCCGGCACTTGCAAATGTTTGATTGGATAACCTCAAGAATTTGCGACATGTGGTAACGTCGTTTTCATTGAGTAATATTTGGCTTTACGCGGCGCTTTGCAGTCGAATTTTTAACAAAACAACTGAACAAGTGCATTTGACTGGGTTTAAATAACTCTATTGAAAACTGTCATTTGGGGAGGTAAATCGTCGGTTTTTCTGTCGCAACCCCGTTTTACCGTAAAACATCCGATTTACCTCCCCAAATGACGATTTTTGAATACAGTTATCCCCTCATTATTATGCATTCTGATGCACAATACAATACAACATTAGAACCAGTGCTTCAGCTGAAGTGCACGACCCGCCGGATGCTTTTAGCTTTATGAGTATTACCATATATGGGTATGGCGGCCATTTTGGTCATGTGACCTGGACATAAAACGGTTCCCCCAATAAATGCGCCTTATCATAAGGAGCAAAAATATATCTTATACTTTAGTACTGTATTCTGAATCGTTTGCGGGATAAAATCCAACACAAAAGAATATGTGTCAAAGTTTGACCTAGGCACAAAGAAGGTCAAGGTCAACCCAGGATCACCATTTTAGCAATTTATGATGGGCCTACGTTCCAGATGCTATTTATCAAGTTTCGTGGAAATCTGCACAGTGGTTCTAGAGAAGACTATTTTTGAAGGGTTTTTACCAAATATTGCTTGGCGGCCATTTTGGTCATGTGACCTGGACCCCATGAGCAAATTTTGGTTTCCCCCATCCCGTAGAGGCTTCATATGAAATTTGACTTCAATCGGCCCAACGATTTCCGAGGAGAAGCAGTTCGAAAATTTTCACATTTTTCGCCTCAGCGAGGCTGTACTAAATGGAATGTAATATTTCGCAAGTTCATTGATAAGATCTCATTGATATTTATCAGTATGCCAAACATTGTTTAAATATTCCAAGCGGTTAAGTCACTATCACCAATTTTCACTTACGGGTTACGGACGGACAGATAGACAGACCATATATGGCTTGGCGGCCATTTTGGTCATGTGTCCTGGACCCCATGAGCAATTTTTGGTTTCCCCATCCCATAGAGGCTCCATATAAAATTTGATTTCAATCGGCCCAACGGTTTCTGAGGAGAAGCAGTTCGAAAATTTTCACATTTTTCGCCTCGGCGAAGCTATACTAAATGGTATGTAATATTTCGCAAGTTCATTGGTTAGATCTTATTGATATCTATCAGTATGCCAAAAATTGTTTAAATATTCCAAGCGGTTAAGTCACTATCACCAATTTTCACAAACAGGTTACGGACGGACAGACAGACAAACCATATATGGCTTGGCGGCCATTTTGGTCATGTGACCTTGACCCCATGAGCAAATTTTGGTTTCCCCCATCCCATAGAGGCTCCATATGAAATTTGACTTTAATCGGCCCAACGGTTTCCGAGGAGAAGAAGTTCAAAAATGTTCGAAAATTTTCACATTTTTCGCCTCGGCGAGGCTATACTAAATGGAATGTAATATTTCGTAAGTTCATTGGTTAGATCTCATTGATATCTATCAGTATGCCAAAAATTGTTTAAATATTCCAAGCGGTTAAGTCACTATCACCAATTTTCACAAACGGGTTACGGATGGACCCAAAGAAGGTCAAGGTCAACCCAGGGTCACCATTTTAGCAATTTATGATAGGCCTACATCCCAGATGCTATTTATCAAGTTTCGTGGAAATCTTCCCAGTGGTTCTGGAGAAGACTATTTTTGAAGGGTTTTTACCATATATGGCTTGGCGGCCATTTTGGTCATGTGACCTGGACCCCATGAGCAAATTTTGGTTTCCCTATCCCATAGAGGCTCCATATGAAATTTTACTTCAATCGGCCCAACGGTTTCCGAGGAGAAGCAGTTCGAAAATTTTCACATTTTTCGCCTCAGCGAGGCTATACTAAATGGAATGTAATATTTCGCAAATTCATTGGTTAGATCTCATTGATATCTATCAGTATGCCAAAAATTGTTTAAATATTCCAAGCGGTTAAGTCACTATCACCAATTTTCACTTACGGGTTACGGACGGACAGACAGACAAACCATATATGGCTTGGCGGCCATTTTGGTCATGTGACCTTGACCCCATGAGCAAATTTTGGTTTCCCCCATCCCATAGAGGCTCCATATGAAATTTGACTTCAATCGGCCCAACGGTTTCCGAGGAGAAGCAGTTCAAAAATGTTCGAAAATTTTCACATTTTTCGCCTCGGCGAGGCTATACTAAATGGAATGTAATATTTTGTAAGTCCATTGGTTAGATCTCATTGATATCTATCAGTATGCCAAAAATTGTTTAAATATTCCAAGCGGTTAAGTCACTATCACCAATTTTCACAAACGGGTTACGGACGGACAGACAGAATGACAGACTGACAGACTGACAGAATGACAGAATGAGAGAATGACACGGTGATTTTAGGGCACTCTTAGAAAAAAACGACTTCAGTCGGTTGCTTTTTCTGCGGGTCGTGCAATTTGACACTAACAAACCAATGGCGTGAAAAGACATTGCAAGTCAGGTAAAGCCACCTCACAGACTCCAAGTAAAAATGCACCTGAAAATCATCACGAAAACGCCTATATAATTTTGACCCCTTTGAACCCAACTTTTATATAGTAAAACTTGGGTTTGCATGGGTGAACCTCATTTTTCTTATGTCTGCTCTAAAATATAGATTGTTGGTACTCGTTAGAACTTTCTCGATGAGGCGGTTCTAACAAGTACCGACAATCTATATTTTGAGCAGAAATAAGACAAATACCACAATTTTTCATCTTAAAATTTTCATTTTTCGGCGATAAAGGTTACAATGTATTTGTATAAGCGTGTTTTCGTAATGGCCTGCTTATACCGTCTGCTGTAGGTCTTCTGAACATTTCAAACATATTTTGCATACAGGCAAATATTATAGACCTTGATCAGACTGCTCCTAGATCTGGGTCTACACTGTTAGCGACAATTAAAGTAACCAGCAGACAACAATTGTTGTGACTGGTGCCTTAAAGCTTGAATCAGGAAAGAATTGTAAGATACGGAGGCACACTAAAAGCTTATTTACCCCTAAGACATCAAGAAAAACTGTATCGTTGGTTTTGATGGATCGTGAGAGCTGAAGGGTGAAAGCTAATAACTTAATATAAAATGTACTTATATGTAATATGTTCATCTCGCAGAGATTGCTCGGATCTCTGAGAGGTCTTTGTAACGGTATTATAGAAAATAAAATAAGCAAGGTTTTTTGTTTGTTTGATTTGAGGTTTAACGTCCCCATCAACACTGTAAAGGTCATTTCGGAGACGTTGCTTCCAATGTTGTGGGACTTTTACCCGACATTGAGATACAATGACATCTCAAGCCCTGTCGCCCAATGAAACCAATAGGGTTTATTAGCATGGACGGTCCGCCTCCCACCGCGGTTCCTGGACAGGCTTAGATCCTCTAAGCGGTTTACCAGTACTAGTGTGTGGGCCGGATTCAGCTCTGCGTGGAAGCATCATGCAGCCCATATATTTCTTCAAGCCCCTATGGGCGGGGATAAGCAAGGTTTAAAAATTGCATCTGGAAATGTCGTTGGTTTATTTCGTCAGATGCATCTTCTTACAAACATGTTTATGCAGACAGACAAACAGTGTGGACCCAGATCAGGTTCCTCATAGAGAAGCAGTCTGAGCTTGGTCCACAATGTTTCAAAAATGACTTTTAGAATAATCAGCAGTTAACAAAGCAGACGATTGTTATGATTGTCGTCTTAAGGGTTAACATCATAGAAACTGTAAACAAACGTACGAAAACACACCTATACAAAATTTAATACATTGTAACCTTTATTGCCCCAAAAAATGAAAATTTTAAGATGAAAAATTGTGATATTTCTCTTATTTCTACTCAAAAATAGATTGTGGGTACTCGTTAGAACCGCCCCCTTGTGTGATGGCGGGGTGGGGGTACTTCTGTAAAGACTGACTATACTATTAACACATTTAGTACCAGAAGCCCCAAAATGGGTACCCTTTGCAAACAGTGCAGACCCAGATCAGACGCCGAAAAATGCAGCGTCTGAACAGGGCCTACACTCTTTGCAAAACGGGTACCCTGGCAAACAGTGCAGGCCCAGATCAGACGCCGAAAAATGCAGCGTCTGAACAGGGCCTACACCCTTTGCAAAACGGGTACCCTGGCAAACAGTGCAGGCCCAGATCAAACGCCGAAAAATGCAGAGTCTGAACAGGGCCTACACCCTTTGCAAAACGGGTACCCTGGCAAACAGTGCAGGCCCAGATCAGACGCCGAAAAATGCAGCGTCTGAACAGGGCCTACACTCTTTGCAAAACGGGTACCCTGGCAAACAGTGCAGGCCCAGATCAGACACCGAAAAATGCAGCGTCTGAACAGGGCCTACACCCTTTGCAAAACGGGTACCCTGGCTAACAGTGCAGGCCCAGATCAGACGCCGAAAAATACAGCGTCTGAACAGGGCCTACACTCTTTGCAAAACGGGTACCCTGGCAAACAGTGCAGGCCCAGATCAGACGCCGAAAAATGCGGCGTCTGAACAGGGCCTACACTCTTTGCAAAACGTTTAACAATTTTCCATATAAATCTGAAAGAAAACACAACCTGACACCACTAAATTTTGAAATCGGCTCCTGCTATATATAAGGAGGAAGATTCCATTAGGTAAAAAAGGGTTAAAATGTTCCATGTGGAAACATTAAATTAAACTAGAAAAAAAGTCCATAGGACACGGATGCCCCCCGCCAAAATGTCATTCAGAAAAAGGGGTTTATATGTAATTGCAACAGGTATAGCATGAAGCTATTATTAAGGAAGATATCATTTTCATGAGAACAAGAGTTGTATTCCTTGTTCATGACACATCATATCAATGCCATGCATGTACCTGTAAAGTTTCATAAATATGTTCCATATGGTTTAGGAGTTATGGCCCGGACACAGTTTACTAAATGGAACTAAGTCAATGGCAGATAATTCATAAACCAAAAAGCAAGAGTTGTCTTCCCTGTTCATGACACATCGTCTCAATGCCATGCATGCACCTGTAAAGTTTCATAAATATATTCCATACAGTTTAGGAGTTATGGCCCGTACACAGTTTATTATAAGGAACTATATTAAGGTCAGATAATTAAAAAAGCAAGAGCTGTCTTCCATGTTCATGAATGCCATGCATGCACCTGTAAAGTTTCATAAATATATTCCATACAGTTTAGGAGTTATGGCCCGGACACGAAGTGGGACAGACGGATGTAAGGATTGACGTACTTACGTATCGACGGACGAACGAACATGGGTAACACTTAATGCCCTGCCGCGATTCTTCGAAAAGGCAGGGACATAATTACGCCGTTTTTTCAAGAGCAAATCAAACCTCTTACAAATATAGGAACAAGTCCTTTGGCTTTATCCTCATCAATGGCCATTTGCAATGTTTCCCCTCTCAATGCGTAGTTCTCGTCTGTCTCTAGCTTTCTCATTTTAACTGCTGCAATCAGCCCTGCTCTCTCTACTGACGAATGCGACTGTAAAGAAATATATAGAGGATCTTACATGAGTGCTCATGTATTATTGAATTTATTAAACGAGTTGAGGAAAAGGGATAAAATGCGAGGCTTTGCCGAGCATTTTATCCTTTTCCTCAACGAGTTGAATAAATTCAGTAATACATGAGCACGAATGCAAGATTCTATTTATCATATGACATTTAAAACGCTTTTCGATCACGTTTATTTCACAAAGATGTCAATATTCCGCCATTAGTAAACGCGACGTCGTTAAGGACGTCGTATGGAACGCCATAGCTGTCTGATGCTAAGAAACAAATACATGATATGCTCTAATCTACTTTTGTAGTGCTGAAACATTGTTCTGTATTGCTCACACTTTATTATATTCTGTGTGGTATTAATTATGTTATGTGTCATAAGACTATGTTTTGTAGGAGTTTCATGATGTTATGTATCGACTACATTATGAATCGTATATATCTTATTATGTTTTATGTCAGTTACATAATTTATTGTATAAACTTCATGATAAGGTGCATCAACTACATTATGTATTGCATAAATCTTATTGTGCTTTAAGTCAACTACATTATGTATTGCATAAACTTGGTTATATGATGGGTCATCTACATCGTGTGCTGTATTAACCTTATTATGTAATGTGCAACATTATTGTGAACTTTATAAACTTTATATGATGCGTAAACTTTATTATGTCACGTGCAAACTTTATTATCTGTTGTAAAAAGTTCATTATGCTACGTGGAAATATTATTATGTGGTGTAACTTTGTTATGTGATGTGAAGTGTTTAATATGTGATTTCATCAAATTTATTCAATGATGTCTTAACTTTATCATTAGATGTATAAATTTATTATGTGATGTATTTGATTTATGATGTTATCTTTAAATTTCTTGATGTGATGTATAAACTTTATGATGTACTGTATGAACTTTATATGATTACAATGCATTATGTATTAACCCTTTTATATGCGGAAACTTCTTTATATGATGTGGTTAAAATCCACCGAGTGAAAACAAATGTAACACCTATAAAATTCTATTTGCCGGAACTCAGAACCGGGTCGTTTCCCTTCTTTTTAGATGGATTGTTTCGCCGCCTGCGCCCCCGATTTTATTTTTCTTTATTTTCAGCTCACCTGTCATGTAGTGACAAGGTGAGCTTTTGTGATCACTTTTTGTCCGTCGTCCGTGCGTCCGTGCGTCCGCAAATATTTTTTTTCAAACGACATTTCCTAAACCACTGATCAGATTTTGACCAAACTTCACAAATGATCCTTAGGTGGTCCCATTTCAAGGCTGTTCAAATGGTTCCTGTCCATTGCACATCAAGGTCACAGGAGCTAAAAATAGTTGTTGTTTTTTTTAATGAAAACATAAAACAAATCTTCTTCTCTTAAACCGCAAGGCCCAGGTCTTCGATATTTGATGTGTAGCTTCATCTCGTGGACGTCTACCGAAATGGTTCAAATTATAGCTCTGGGGCCAAAAATGACCCCGTCCCGGGGCCCTTTGGTTTTACATAGACTTACGCAGGGAAAACCATTAAAAATCTTCTTGTCTGAAACCAGAAGGCTCAGGTGTTTGATCTTTGGTACGAAGCTTCGTCTTGTTGACCTTTATCAAAATTGTTCAAATTATAACATCTGGGGCAAAAAAGCCCCCCCCCCCCCCCCCCCCCCCCCCGCCGTGCCCTTTGGTTTTACACTGGCTTATCAAGGGAAATAAAAATCAAAAATGAGTTCCTTTAAGAGCAACGAGAACATTCATAAGAAAGAAGATGGGTCATACTACGTAGTTTCGGCTCATAAAGCCTCATCAGTGACCCTGTAATGATCCGGCGAAGAAAGCCGGAGGAAACATACTGCAATTTTGCTAATTTCGAATAGGCAGTCGATTCAAAGAGTGATATAAATCAAAATGGGGTCCAAATAATTAAAAACCTGTCTAGAACATGAGTCTAAACCAATAATTTATTTCTGATTTCTCAGAATATTCACGCTGATCTCAAAGGACCAAAAGTAAAATATAAACTGCACTATGGTTGATGTACGGGGAGACGTTTTACGGCCGCCACACGGCACAACACCAGCTGCAGTGAAGGCAAATAAAAATCAAAAATGAGTTCCTTTAAGAGCAACGAGAACATTCATAAGAAAGAAGATGGGTCATACTACGTAGTTTCGGCTCATAAAGCCTCATCAGTGACCCTGTAATGATCCGGCGAAGAAAGCCGGAGGAAACATACTGCAATTTTGCTAAACCTTTAAAAATCTTCTTGTCTGAAACCTATGGAACGCCATAGCTGTCTGATGCTTAGAAACAAATACATGATATGCTCTAATCTACTTATGTAGGGCTGAAACATCGTTCTATATTGCTCACACTTTATTATTATCTGTGTGATATCCATTATGTTATGTGTCAAGTATATGATGTTTTGTATGAGCTTCATGATGTTATGTATCGACTACATTATATATCGTATAAAACTTATTATGTTTTATGTCAATTACATTATTTATTGTATAAACTTCATGATAAGGTGCATCAACTACATTAAGTATTGCATAAATCTTATTATGCTTTAAGTCAACTTCATTATGTATTGCATAAACTTGGTTGTATGATGGGTCATCTACATTGTGTGTGGTGTTAACTTTATTGTGTAATGTGCAACTTTATTGTATAGTGTATAAACTTTATATGATGTGTAAACTTTATTATATGATGTTCACACTTGATTATGCCATGTGCAAACTTTATTATCTGTTGTCAAACGTTCATTATGCTACGTAGAAATATTATTATGTGGTGTAACTTTGTTATGTGATGTGAAATGTTTATAATGTGATTTATCAAATGTATTCAATGATGTCTAAACTGTATCATTTGATGTATACACTATATTATGTGATGTATTTGATTTATGGTGTGATATATAAATTTATGTGATGTATAAACTTTATGATGTACTGTATGAACTTTATATGAACACATTTCATTATGTATCAACTCCTTTATATGCGGAAACTTCTTTATATGATGTGGTTAAAATCGACAGAGTGAAAACAAATGTAACACCTAAGAAATTCTATTTGCCGGAACTCAGTACTAGTCGTTTCGCTCCTGTGTTGCGTATTGAGCACCTATCAGTGTTTTCCCCCAGAAGGGTTGGGTGGGGGCATACCCTGGGGATCAGACATCAATATGATCTGCAACACTTGGGAATTAGACAGGACATTTTGACACAGGGGCGGGAATTAGATATCTAAAACAGGGAATTTTAATGCCCGCCTAGGGGATTTTTGATACAAAATTATGGCTCTTGGGTGGTAAATTAGACTCCCAATTTCCAAAAAATGTCTAATTCCCATGGGTCTGCCCGCCACTCCCCCTCCAGGGGAACTGATTGATTGGTGCAATATTCAGCAGCACTGATATCCCCATCGAGGAGTGCACTTCTAGCCTCGGTTAAAAACATGTACTGGCTGAAGAGTGCCTTGCAGCGTGATAGATCATTGTAAAGATAGACAGACGTCAAGTAAAGCATTTCTGCTGAGAAAGTTTCTCCAATCCCTTCATATGCAGGAAGTTATTTTTTATTTTATATATTTGATAGATCGAAATAATTTTGCCAGAAATTAACTAATACGTCTAGCAACGGAGACGTAAGTAAAACATGTGAAATATGACTGAGTGCAGACGTTTGCAACTTCCTTCCTTCCTTCCTTTGCAGCACTTTATCTATCCATCGCTCCACCCTGTCCGTCCTTCAATACCTTCTTCCTATAGACAAGAGGGTCATAATGGCCCTGGATCGCTCACCTGATCCTTATTGTACAGATTAAGTGGTAGGTAATATAAAGTGGAGTGGATGGTTTGAGCCATTTTGGTTGAGAGAGCCCAAGGAAAATTTCTGTGAAATTATTTCAAAATCAGTCTACCTATTTAGTAGTAGAAGTTATTTTAAGTAGAAGTAAAACAAAGATCAGGAATTGATACAATTAACTTACTCCATCCATAAAAGACACCAAAGGGAAATAAATACAAACATTAAGCGACCAGACCATAATGGAAACCTAAACAAAGGAAGGCCATATGGACAGTTACTTTCCCACAAAATGGCCATATGGCCATCCAAAATTAAAAGACACAAGTGATACACACAGTAAATAACAAACAACAACATAAATAAATCGCCACAGAAGAGCCGCCTTGGAACGGTCAGTGGAAGATTACCACTGGGGGGCTTAAATCGATTTTACATGGCCACAGTCCTCGCCCTTACTTCCGTCGCGATTTGGACAAATAATTTGTTCAGTCCGCATGAAGGCCTCCTAACTCATCAGTGCAACATCTCCGTGAACACAGAAATCAAAGAACCACAGAGGTGAGACAACGGTGAGGACTCGACAGCAAGAAACCACTGAAATGCTGGAGCAAAAGAAAACCAACAGTTAGACTCCGATGAGCCCGACCAGAGACAAAGCATCAGGCACCAACCAACATTATCTCTTTAATTTTCAATAAGCCTTTACGTTGGAGCCGTCATAGAATCTGAGGCCTGACCCACCGGCGTGCAATAAAGCTTGTTTATTGTTTAGTTTTTGTGGCTATTATGTTCAGTGGATCGAAAATATTTTGAGCAATTTTGACAGAGGGTCACCCATGGAATGTTTTCTTTCTGAGAATGAAGTCTTTCAAAAGTTCCCTTCTACAGAGCTGACTTGTATGTTACTTGGACATTGAGGGTCAGACCCTAGTGCATGGAGATGCATTTGCTCAGTCTAACAATGCCTAGTAGCAGGTAGGGTGAACGCACCAAACGCCTTATCGTTTTAGCAGGCAAATCAGCCATTCGAGGCTGCCACGATCCGTTCCTCGGACCCAGGTCAGAGAGGGTCCCCATTTTATCAAAATCCCAAAACAACCCCACCAAGATTCGAGTAGGTTCCTCCGCCATACAGCCCCCCTTGAGAAGGCCCACCATCCTCATGGCCTTTGGGTATGCTGGGGCGCCCCTTGGCAGGCCAGGACGAAGCCGCTCAAAGCACTGCCGTGAAGAGCCCCTCAACGGACGGTGCCCGCCGAATAGGGGGGCTCTGAAACGGCTGCGGCGATCGGTTTGCCGGGGTCGCCAGCCCGGCGATAGCGGTGGTGGAGCCGGATCGGGGCGCATCATGGTCGAGCGCCTAATTGAACATTGGCGTGATCATGACATACCAGAACGCCATCCAAGGTCAGCGTAATTGTTAATGGCTCCTCATCGGCTCCTCAGAGCTCTGCGGTAGAAGCTGTCTTTGGGAGTATTGCAAGTTTCACCGGGCTCGTATACACCGGAATCCCCAATCCCGATGCCCTGCCGGAGGTGTGTCAAAAGGACCCAGTGGGAGCCTTACCTGTGTGGGCCCTGCGGGGCCGACAGGGCTCAAAAGTACCTTTGTGGGGTCTGGTTCCGCCAGAACGGCGAGCACGATGCCATGGCCTCGCACTTTCAGGTTCAGCCAGGGACTTTTCGCCCTCTCTGAGGTGCTAGTTTTCACAGACCTCGACCTAAGCTGGGCGCGGCGCTACCGCCTCCAATACCTTGAGCTCTCCTAACTTGCCAGGCCTGCGAACCCTGCTCCATTAACAACCACAGTGCGTGCAGGCGTCTGTGTGTAGTCGGGAGGGCGTCTTTTTGGCTATGGCCGGCGTATCTAGTTTTTCTGCGATCCATCGGCTGGTGCCGAGCCTGCCGCCATCTCGAGTGGCGCCGCCTGGCCGGCTGGCAACCGCATAAGCGCCAACTGTCCTTGTTTTGACGCAAACGCCACAGTCCGATAGATATGTGCGAGCTTGCTCTTATTGCTCGAGAGCTCCGAACCGCTAACGGCTCTGCACAGCGACGGATTCCCATGCTCTCCAATTATAATTGGCGGTCCGTTCCACAACTGCACCCGCCTCGCGGATGGTCGGTCCCATCCGAGGCAACCTCGCGGGTGGCCCGCCCACCAACACCCCGTCCTCGTGAGTGGTCGATCTCGCTCTTCAGGTCCGTTAATCTCACCGCCCGCCAGCGTCTTTGGTAGTTACGCCCACCGGGCATCTGCACAGCGAGTGACAGCCTGCCATCGGGTCCAGAGGCTGTGGTGGTTATCAAAAAGCAGCACCGCCACGCTCGGCGGCCGGACATGGGCGCCGGCCGGTGGCCCCCCGCGGCAGCCACCCTCAACAGCCGCGGCAACCCTGAGGCCACAGCTGCGAAGAGCCCCCAAACGATTCTGTGGCGGCTGCGGGCGGGGGTTGCGTCTCGGCTCCGGACCTCATGTTGATTCTCGCAAGAGATGATCGCCTCTCTGAAGGCGGTTCTTCTGTCGCGGTTTATTTTTGTTATGGTTTGTCTATGTGTGTTTGTATCGCTTATATTATTTTGTTTTGGATGGCCAATTGGCCATTTTGGGGAAAAGTAACCGTCCCTTTGGCTTTCCGCTATCGATGTTTCCATTGGGGTCTGTTGTTTCATGTTTGTGTTTGTCTCCCTTTGGTGTCTCTGATGGGAGCTTTGGGTTAATTGTAGCGATTCCTGATCATTGCCTTCACTTCTATTCCGAGATACTTCAGCAGGCCAGACTCTACAAGGAAGGCCAAGGAGTCGGGACCTAACCACCGCTTGAGGCATTTGCGAAATGCTTTCCGAACCAGACAGGGATGACTGGGTGATAGCCGGCCGCGTACCTTGGCAAAGCATGTGCCAATGTCTTTGGGTAAAGCGCCTTTGATGGTTACGAGGGTCATGCGGTGGGTTGGGTGTCCGACGCGCTTAAAATATGGCCTGGCTTCACCCATGCCCTGGACTGAGGCTTTGTAGCAAGCCTTCATGTCGATGCTGATGACGTCCCTCGTATCGTAGTCCATCGAGTTCCACAGTCCGCCGAGTCCGTGCTCCACAATAAATATCTGAGAGGAGGCTTGCCGGGGTCCTCTTTCAGCCGTTCCTCTCCTTTGCCACAATGCTAGCCGCATGGTTTTCGCCGAAAGCTACCTCTGCTACCGACTCATCGACCAGGCGAGCGCACACCTCCCGGAGGCTGTTGCGGCCTCTTCCATCCTAAAGTAGCGACCATCCAGGGGCACGACTAGTCGACTACGTTGGTGGTCTTTGTCGCCAAACGTGTCCTTCCTAGAAACGGTCCTCTCTGCACTGCGGGAAGTGGAGGTCTTTGGACCAGGCGTGGCCATTGTGGCAGATGAGTTCTGCTTTGCCCCTGACACCATTACCACCGAACTTGAAGTTGTCGCTGTTGTAAATGTCATCGCCGGCAATGTCCCTCAGAACGATCGCCCTCTTGAGGATCTTTTCCAGCTTTGCCACGTCCTCCACCGTTGCACAAGTCTTCCGAAACCTCTCTTCAAAATCCCAAATTTTCTGGAATCTAGTAGGCGTCAGACCCTGCCCTAACATGGTTCCTTTGAAATGCTCAACAACTCTCTGAGTCACATAGTTGAGGTCGCCATCTCTTAACGGAGCTAGGTTAGCAGGGTCCGGGTCTCTGATTGGGTAGAGGCCGTATGCAACATACGTGTCCGGGTAGGCGTTCTGGTAGAACACACGGTCGATGCAGGTGAGCACACCGGACTTGGTGTCCCGAGTGATCTCAACGATGGCTTGTCCCTTCTTTCTCTCCCGACGGAATGGATCAAATTTGTCCTCGAGGACCCAACGACCCTCGGCACGTTCCCGCAAGAAGTTGGGTTCAAGGAGGAAAGCGCCCTCTTGAAGGCGGGTGAGAAGCCGCGCCACCTTTTATGTCATTCGAGCGTATAGGACCAGTCGCCCGGCTCTGGCATGCATCCCATCAGCGATCTGGACGTCGCCAGCGCCATGCCGGTCCTCTCTTTCCACCCTCCATGTGGAGACGACCACACTAGGGCCATCAACTTCCAATTCAGCTTTGGCGTCGTTAAGAACCCAACTCACTCTTCAGTCGGGGCTGCTGCAGAGGGGGGGGGGGCTGAGCTTCCAGGTCGATAAACGGTGGGTTGCCCGGTTCAGAATTGCGGGCCTGAATGATCTCGTCGAGTCGCTCGCGTAGCTCTTGTAGGGCCGCGGCTGACCTTGGGTAAGCAGGACATTCTCATGTTTCTCTCTGAAACTCCTCCCTCAGAGCACGAGCTCCTGGTGCGTGTGACATGGCGGCGGGTGTGTCCTGATCACGCACTTCTCTAAATGGAAAGCGAGCGGGGACTACGGGCAAAGCAGTGAGTGTGCCCTGATCACGCACTTCTCTAAATGGAAAGTCGGTCCGGGAGGATGAGCTAGAATGGGAATTGGGGACTTACAGCCCCACGAATTTAGGTACCATTTTGGCCCACAGTGAGCGGTATTCGATCTCGTTCATTACAACGCAGTGGTTGCACCTCGCCCGAGCTTCGGCCCGAACAAGGTACTTTTGAACCCTGTCGTCCCTGCAGGGCCCAAAGAGGTATGTATCCGACTGGATCCCTTTGCCACACCCCCGGTAGGGCATCAGGAGTTGGGAATTCCGGCGTATACGAGCCCGGTGAAACTTGCAATACTCCAAGAGACAACTTCTACCGCATTGCTCTAAGGAGCCGATGAGGAGCCATTAACAATTACGCTGACCTTTGGTGGCGTTCTGGTATGTCATGATAACGCCAATGTTCAATTAGGCGCTCGACCATGATGCGCCCCGATCCGGCTCCATCACCGCTATCGCCGGGCTGGCGACCCCGGAAAACCGATTGCCGCAGCCGTTTCAGAGCCCCCCCCCCGACATACACACACACACACATTCGGCGGGCACACCCCGCTGAGGGGGTCTTCACGGCAACGCTTCTAGCGGTTTCGTTCTGGCCTGCCAAGGGACGCCGCCACAGTACCCCGCTCCCAGGCCGGGCCTTCCCAAGGGGGGGAGGGGGGGGGGCTGGGTGGCAAAGGAACCTACTCGAAACTTTGTGGGAGGTTCGTTTGGGGATTTTGAGATGGTAGGGACTCTCTCTGACCTGGGGCCGAGGAACGGATCGTGGGAGCCTCGAAGGGCTGGTTTGTCTGCTAAAAGATAAGGCGTTTTGGTGCATTCACCCTCCCTGCTGCTTGTCTCGTTGATACAAGGGTGGGAGGGTTGGGTGTAAGGGTGGGGGAGGGTTGCGGGGACAGCAAGAATTGGCATAAGATGCTAGACATATGAGTCAGTGATTCCCTTTTACAATACAGAGCTGACTTGTATGTCACTGTCTGGACACATTGTGGACATTGAGATTTAGGTCCCAGTGCAACAGAAGGAGATGAAGCGGCTCAGTCTTACTAAAAATGTCACATGTTGACAAAGGGAGGGAGAGGGATGGTTATGGGTCAGTGAATTTTTAAATGTTTTCCATATATAAGTCGAAGTAACACCAGCGGGCCTCGGAGCGGGGCAAATTTTGACCCAAGGGCTATAATTTTAACAATCTTGGTAGAGGTGTGCTGGATGTATCTTCACACCAAATATCAAAGACCTGGGCCTTGGGGTTCAGAAGATTTCTTAAGATTTTAAGATTATAAGTCAACGTCAAATCAAAGGGCCCCGGTGCGGGGTCATTTTTGGCGCAAGGGCATAAATTTGAACAATCTTAGTAGTGGTCCACTAGACGAAGCTTCACACCAAATATCAAAGACATGGGCCTTGCGGCTTCTGAGGAAAAGATTTTTTTAAGATTTTTCCAATCGGGGGCATTTTTGGTCCCGGTGTAACAGGCCGACAGTTTCTTCCCCGGGGAAGAACTGGGTCGGCCCGTTTCTTCCCCACCCAGTCAGTTTCATCCCCACCTGAAATTTTTTAGAACCACAGAGAATGAGTAATTTATGCCTCACAAATTGTTAAACTTCCCCACCACAGATGTTTTGTTTACTAATAATTCTTGTGATAAATTTCCTTTTCTTTTTAGGACAAAAATTGGAAGAAACTAAAAAGATATAATAAGCAACATATGTTTGAGCTCTGATATCAACAGAATTCGGAGGCTGGGGTGGGGCAGAACTGGCCGGACCAGTTCTTCCCCACCCCAGATGTTTCTGCTTACTAATAATTCTGGTGATAAATTTCCTTTGCTTTTTAAGACATAAATTGGTATAAACAGATATAATAAGCAACGATTGTTTGGAGCTCAAATCTTAATAGAATTTGGAGACTGGGGGTGGGGAAGAACTGGGCCGGCCCGTTTCTTCCCCACCCCAGATTTTTCTGTTTACTAAAAATTCTTGTCATAAATTTTTTTCACTTGCAAAGACATAAATTGGTATTAACTAAACAGATATAATAAGCAAGAAATGTTTGGAGCTCAAATCTAAATAGAATTTGGAGACTGGAGATGGGGAAGAACTGGGCCGGCCTGTTTCTTCCCCACCCTAGGGTAGTGTTGTACAATTATGTCAGTTATATTGCTGAAGATGTCTTGGGTGGGGAAGAACTGGGCCGGTCCGTTTCTTTTCCACCCTTGGTAAGTTTTGTACTGTTAAGTCAATTATGACGTTGAAGGTGTCTGGTGTGGGGAAGAACTGGGCCGGCCCGTTTCTTCCCCGCCCCAAGGTAGTGTTGTACAGTTATGTCAGTTATATCACTGAAGATGTGATTTGAACACCAAACAGTTTTTGATTATTTTGTCTGTTTAGTTAATTCCAATTTATGCCTTAAAAAGCGAAGAGGATTTATCGCAAGAATTTTTTGTAAACAGAACAATCTGGGGTGGGGAAGAAATGGGTCGGCGCAGTTCTTCCCCACCCACAGTCTCCAAACTCTATTTAGATTTGAGCTCCAAACATTTGTTGCTTATAATATCCTTTTACACCAATTTATGTCTTAAAAAGCGAAGAAAATTTATCACAAGAATTTTTGGTAAACAGAAAAATCTGGGGTGGGGAAAAAACGGGCCGGCCCAGTTCTTCCCCACCCCCAGTCACAGAGTTTTTTGTGACCAGAAAAATCTGGGGTGGGGAAGAAACAGGCCGGCCCAGTTGTTCCCCACCCCCAGTCACATAATTTTTTGTAAACAGAAAAATCTGGGGTGGGGAAGAAACGGGCCGGCCAAGTTCTTCCCCACCCCCAGTCTCCAAATTCTATTTAGATTTGAGCTCCAAACCTTCGTATCTTATTATATCTTTTTAGTTTATACCAATTTATGTCTTTAAAACCAAAGAAAATTTATCACAAGAATTTTTTTGTAAAGAAAAATCTGGGGTGGGGAAGAAACGGGCCGGCTGAGTTCTTCCCCACCCCCAGTCTCCAAATTCTATTTAGATTTGAGCTCCAAACATTTCTTGCTTATTATATCTTTTTAGTTTATACAAATTTATGTCTTAAAAAGTGAAGAAAATTTATCACAAGAATTTTTTTGTAAACAGAAAAACCTGGGGTGGGGAAGAAACGGGCCGGCCCAGTTCTTCCCCAACCCCAGTCTCCGAATTCTATTTAGATTTGAGCTCCTAACATTTGTTGCTTTTTATATCATTTTAGTTTATACCAATTTATGTCTTAAAAAGCGAAGAAAATTTATCACAAGAATTTTTTGTAAACAGAAAAACCTAGGGTGGGGAAGAAACGGGCCGGCCCGGTTCTTCCCCACCCCCAGTCTCCAAATTCTATTTAGATTTAAGCTCCAAACAATTCTTGCTTTATTATATCTTTTAAGTTTATACCAATTTATGTCTTAAAAACCAAAGAAAATTTATCAAAAGAATTTTTTGTAAAGAAAAATCTGGGGTGGGGAAGAAACGGACCGGCCCAGTTCTTCCCAATCCCCAGTCTCAAAATTCTATTTATATTTGAGCTCCAAACAATTCTTGCTTATTATATCTTCTTGGTGTCTTACAAAGCGAAGAAAATTTATCATAATTTTTTTTTTTGGTAAACAGAAAAACCTGGGGTGGGGAAGAAACGTGCCGGCCCAGTTCTTCCTCACCCCCAGTCTCCAAATTCTATTTAGATTTGAGCGCCAAAGATTTGTGGCTTATTATATCTATTTAGTTAATACTAATTTATGTCTTAAAAAGCAAAGAAAATTCATCAAAGATGCTTGAATGTGGATGCATATTTTATTGCATCTCCATGACTGGTGTAGCATAGAGCAAATTTTGTCATGTAAGCTAAAAGGACTCAGAACTTATTCGGAATGGTCTCTTTTCTCATTTATAACAAATTGTGAGCTGAAAATTACTCGTTGACTATGGTTCTGAAAACAAATTCAGGTGGGGAAGAAACTGACTAGTTAATTTCTTCCCCCGGGGGAGAACCGGGCCGGCCCAGTTCTTCCCCGGGGAAGGACCGGGCTGGCCCAGTTCTTCCCCGGGGAAGAACCGGGCCGGGGGAAGAAACTGACCATTACACCGGGGCAATAATCTGAACAATCTTGACAGAGGTCCACTAGATGCAGCTTCGTACCAAATATCAAACACCTGAGCCTTCTGGTTTCAGACAAGTAGATTTTAAAAGGTTTTCCCCAATATAAGTCTATGTGAAACCAAAGGGCCCCGGGGCGGGAGCATTTTTGGCCCCAGGGCGATAATTTGAACAATCTTAATAAAGGTCCACAAGACGCGGCTTCGTACCAAATATCGCACATCTGAGCCTTCTAGTTTCAGACAAGAAGATTTTAATGGTTTTGCCTATATAAGTTTATGTGAAACCAAAGGGCCCCCGGCGGGGGCATTTTTAGCCCGAGGGCTATAATTTGAACAATCTTGATAGAGGTCAACTATATGAAGCTTCGCACCAAATATCAAAGATCTGGGCCTGCAGATTTAGGGAGGAATTTTTATTTAAAAGTTTTTTCCATACATTAGTCAATGTAAAACCAAAGGGCCGCGGGGCGGGGACATTTTTGGCGCAAGGGCTATAATTCGAACAGTCTCGGTAGAGGTCCACTTGATGAACTACGTACCAAATACCAATGACACGGGCCTTCTGGTTTCAGAGAAGAGGATTTTTTAAAAAAAATCTTATATAAGTCATTGTAAAACCGGTGGGCCCCGGGCGGGGGCATTTTTGGCACAAAGCTATAATTTGAACAATCTTGATTGAAGGCCACAAGAAGACGCTTCGTACCAGATATCAAACACCTGAGCCTTCTGGTTTCAAACAAGAAGATTTTAATGATTTTCCCTATGTAAGTCAATGTAAAATCAAAGTGTTTGGTGCAAGGGCTATAATTTGAATAATCTCGGTAGAGGTCCACTAGATGAAGCTACACACCAAATATCAATGACATGGGCCTTGCGGTTTCAGACAAGAAGATTTTGAAAGATTTTATTTTTTCTATATAAGTCAATGTAAAACCGTTGGGCCCCGGGGAGGGGGCGTTTTGGGCCCCAGGGCTATAATTTGAACAATCTTGATAGAGGGCCACAAGCCGAAGCTTCATACCAAATATCAAACACCCGAACCTTCTGGTTACTATGGAACGCCATAGCTGTCTGATGCTAAGAAACAAATACATGATATGCTCTAATCTACTTTTGTAGTGCTGAAACATTGTTCTGTATTGCTCACACTTTATTATATTCTGTGTGGTATTAATTATGTTATGTGTCATAAGACTATGTTTTGTAGGAGTTTCATGATGTTATGTATCGACTACATTATGTATCGTATATATCTTATTATGTTTTATGTCAGTTACATAATTTATTGTATAAACTTCATGATAAGGTGCATCAACTACATTATGTATTGCATAAATCTTATTGTGCTTTAAGTCAACTACATTATGTATTGCATAAACTTGGTTATATGATGGGTCATCTACATCGTGTGCTGTATTAACCTTATTATGTAATGTGCAACATTATTGTGAACTTTATAAACTTTATATGATGCGTAAACTTTATTATGTCACGTGCAAACTTTATTATCTGTTGTAAAAAGTTCATTATGCTACGTGGAAATATTATTATGTGGTGTAACTTTGTTATGTGATGTGAAGTGTTTAATATGTGATTTCATCAAATTTATTCAATGATGTCTTAACTTTATCATTAGATGTATAAATTTATTATGTGATGTATTTGATTTATGATGTTATCTTTAAATTTCTTGATGTGATGTATAAACTTTATGATGTACTGTATGAACTTTATATGATTACAATGCATTATGTATTAACCCTTTTATATGCGGAAACTTCTTTATATGATGTGGTTAAAATCCACCGAGTGAAAACAAATGTAACACCTATAAAATTCTATTTGCCGGAACTCAGAACCGGGTCGTTTCCCTTCTTTTTAGATGGATTGTTTCGCCGCCTGCGCCCCCGATTTTATTTTTCTTTATTTTCAGCTCACCTGTCATGTAGTGACAAGGTGAGCTTTTGTGATCACTTTTTGTCCGTCGTCCGTGCGTCCGTGCGTCCGCAAATATTTTTTTTCAAACGACATTTCCTAAACCACTGATCAGATTTTGACCAAACTTCACAAATGATCCTTAGGTGGTCCCATTTCAAGGCTGTTCAAATGGTTCCTGTCCATTGCACATCAAGGTCACAGGAGCTAAAAATAGTTGTTGTTTTTTTTAATGAAAACATAAAACAAATCTTCTTCTCTTAAACCGCAAGGCCCAGGTCTTCGATATTTGATGTGTAGCTTCATCTCGTGGACGTCTACCGAAATGGTTCAAATTATAGCTCTGGGGCCAAAAATGACCCCGTCCCGGGGCCCTTTGGTTTTACATAGACTTACGCAGGGAAAACCATTAAAAATCTTCTTGTCTGAAACCAGAAGGCTCAGGTGTTTGATCTTTGGTACGAAGCTTCGTCTTGTTGACCTTTATCAAAATTGTTCAAATTATAACATCTGGGGCAAAAAAGCCCCCCCCCCCCCCCCGCCGTGCCCTTTGGTTTTACACTGGCTTATCAAGGGAAATAAAAATCAAAAATGAGTTCCTTTAAGAGCAACGAGAACATTCATAAGAAAGAAGATGGGTCATACTACGTAGTTTCGGCTCATAAAGCCTCATCAGTGACCCTGTAATGATCCGGCGAAGAAAGCCGGAGGAAACATACTGCAATTTTGCTAATTTCGAATAGGCAGTCGATTCAAAGAGTGATATAAATCAAAATGGGGTCCAAATAATTAAAAACCTGTCTAGAACATGAGTCTAAACCAATAATTTATTTCTGATTTCTCAGAATATTCACGCTGATCTCAAAGGACCAAAAGTAAAATATAAACTGCACTATGGTTGATGTACGGGGAGACGTTTTACGGCCGCCACACGGCACAACACCAGCTGCAGTGAAGGCAAATAAAAATCAAAAATGAGTTCCTTTAAGAGCAACGAGAACATTCATAAGAAAGAAGATGGGTCATACTACGTAGTTTCGGCTCATAAAGCCTCATCAGTGACCCTGTAATGATCCGGCGAAGAAAGCCGGAGGAAACATACTGCAATTTTGCTAAACCTTTAAAAATCTTCTTGTCTGAAACCAGAAGGTTCGGGTGTTTGATATTTGGTATGAAGCTTCGGCTTGTGGCCCTCTATCAAGATTGTTCAAATTATAGCCCTGGGGCCCAAAACGCCCCCTCCCCGGGGCCCAACGGTTTTACATTGACTTATATAGAAAAAATAAAATCTTTCAAAATCTTCTTGTCTGAAACCGCAAGGCCCATGTCATTGATATTTGGTGTGTAGCTTCATCTAGTGGACCTCTACCGAGATTATTCAAATTATAGCCCTTGCACCAAACACTTTGATTTTACATTGACTTACATAGGGAAAATCATTAAAATCTTCTTGTTTGAAACCAGAAGGCTCAGGTGTTTGATATCTGGTACGAAGCGTCTTCTTGTGGCCTTCAATCAAGATTGTTCAAATTATAGCTTTGTGCCAAAAATGCCCCCGCCCGGGGCCCACCGGTTTTACAATGACTTATATAAGAATTTTTTTAAAAAATCCTCTTCTCTGAAACCAGAAGGCCCGTGTCATTGGTATTTGGTACGTAGTTCATCAAGTGGACCTCTACCGAGACTGTTCGAATTATAGCCCTTGCGCCAAAAATGTCCCCGCCCCGCGGCCCTTTGGTTTTACATTGACTAATGTATGGAAAAAACTTTTAAATAAAAATTCCTCCCTAAATCTGCAGGCCCAGATCTTTGATATTTGGTGCGAAGCTTCATATAGTTGACCTCTATCAAGATTGTTCAAATTATAGCCCTCGGGCTAAAAATGCCCCCGCCGGGGGCCCTTTGGTTTCACATAAACTTATATAGGCAAAACCATTAAAATCTTCTTGTCTGAAACTAGAAGGCTCAGATGTGCGATATTTGGTACGAAGCCGCGTCTTGTGGACCTTTATTAAGATTGTTCAAATTATCGCCCTGGGGCCAAAAATGCTCCCGCCCCGGGGCCCTTTGGTTTCACATAGACTTATATTGGGGAAAACCTTTTAAAATCTACTTGTCTGAAACCAGAAGGCTCAGGTGTTTGATATTTGGTACGAAGCTGCATCTAGTGGACCTCTGTCAAGATTGTTCAGATTATTGCCCCGGTGTAATGGTCAGTTTCTTCCCCCGGCCCGGTTCTTCCCCGGGGAAGAACTGGGCCAGCCCGGTCCTTCCCCGGGGAAGAACTGGGCCGGCCCGGTTCTCCCCCGGGGGAAGAAATTAACTAGTCAGTTTCTTCCCCACCTGAATTTGTTTTCAGAACCATAGTCAACGAGTAATTTTCAGCTCACAATTTGTTATAAATGAGAAAAGAGACCATTCCGAATAAGTTCTGAGTCCTTTTAGCTTACATGACAAAATTTGCTCTATGCTACACCAGTCATGGAGATGCAATAAAATATGCATCCACATTCAAGCATCTTTGATGAATTTTCTTTGCTTTTTAAGACATAAATTAGTATTAACTAAATAGATATAATAAGCCACAAATCTTTGGCGCTCAAATCTAAATAGAATTTGGAGACTGGGGGTGAGGAAGAACTGGGCCGGCACGTTTCTTCCCCACCCCAGGTTTTTCTGTTTACCAAAAAAAAAAATTATGATAAATTTTCTTCGCTTTGTAAGACACCAAGAAGATATAATAAGCAAGAATTGTTTGGAGCTCAAATATAAATAGAATTTTGAGACTGGGGATTGGGAAGAACTGGGCCGGTCCGTTTCTTCCCCACCCCAGATTTTTCTTTACAAAAAATTCTTTTGATAAATTTTCTTTGGTTTTTAAGACATAAATTGGTATAAACTTAAAAGATATAATAAAGCAAGAATTGTTTGGAGCTTAAATCTAAATAGAATTTGGAGACTGGGGGTGGGGAAGAACCGGGCCGGCCCGTTTCTTCCCCACCCCAGGTTTTTCTGTTTACAAAAAATTCTTGTGATAAATTTTCTTCGCTTTTTAAGACATAAATTGGTATAAACTAAAATGATATAAAAAGCAACAAATGTTAGGAGCTCAAATCTAAATAGAATTCGGAGACTGGGGTTGGGGAAGAACTGGGCCGGCCCGTTTCTTCCCCACCCCAGGTTTTTCTGTTTACAAAAAAATTCTTGTGATAAATTTTCTTCACTTTTTAAGACATAAATTTGTATAAACTAAAAAGATATAATAAGCAAGAAATGTTTGGAGCTCAAATCTAAATAGAATTTGGAGACTGGGGGTGGGGAAGAACTCAGCCGGCCCGTTTCTTCCCCACCCCAGATTTTTCTTTACAAAAAAATTCTTGTGATAAATTTTCTTTGGTTTTAAAGACATAAATTGGTATAAACTAAAAAGATATAATAAGATACGAAGGTTTGGAGCTCAAATCTAAATAGAATTTGGAGACTGGGGGTGGGGAAGAACTTGGCCGGCCCGTTTCTTCCCCACCCCAGATTTTTCTGTTTACAAAAAATTATGTGACTGGGGGTGGGGAACAACTGGGCCGGCCTGTTTCTTCCCCACCCCAGATTTTTCTGGTCACAAAAAACTCTGTGACTGGGGGTGGGGAAGAACTGGGCCGGCCCGTTTTTTCCCCACCCCAGATTTTTCTGTTTACCAAAAATTCTTGTGATAAATTTTCTTCGCTTTTTAAGACATAAATTGGTGTAAAAGGATATTATAAGCAACAAATGTTTGGAGCTCAAATCTAAATAGAGTTTGGAGACTGTGGGTGGGGAAGAACTGCGCCGACCCATTTCTTCCCCACCCCAGATTGTTCTGTTTACAAAAAATTCTTGCGATAAATCCTCTTCGCTTTTTAAGGCATAAATTGGAATTAACTAAACAGACAAAATAATCAAAAACTGTTTGGTGTTCAAATCACATCTTCAGTGATATAACTGACATAACTGTACAACACTACCTAGGGGCGGGGAAGAAACGGGCCGGCCCAGTTCTTCCCCACACCAGACACCTTCAACGTCATAATTGACTTAACAGTACAAAACTTACCAAGGGTGGGAAAGAAACGGACCGGCCCAGTTCTTCCCCACCCAAGACATCTTCAGCAATATAACTGACATAATTGTACAACACTACCCTAGGGTGGGGAAGAAACAGGCCGGCCCAGTTCTTCCCCATCTCCAGTCTCCAAATTCTATTTAGATTTGAGCTCCAAACATTTCTTGCTTATTATATCTGTTTAGTTAATACCAATTTATGTCTTTGCAAGTGAAAAAAATTTATGACAAGAATTTTTAGTAAACAGAAAAATCTGGGGTGGGGAAGAAACGGGCCGGCCCAGTTCTTCCCCACCCCCAGTCTCCAAATTCTATTAAGATTTGAGCTCCAAACAATCGTTGCTTATTATATCTGTTTATACCAATTTATGTCTTAAAAAGCAAAGGAAATTTATCACCAGAATTATTAGTAAGCAGAAACATCTGGGGTGGGGAAGAACTGGTCCGGCCAGTTCTGCCCCACCCCAGCCTCCGAATTCTGTTGATATCAGAGCTCAAACATATGTTGCTTATTATATCTTTTTAGTTTCTTCCAATTTTTGTCCTAAAAAGAAAAGGAAATTTATCACAAGAATTATTAGTAAACAAAACATCTGTGGTGGGGAAGTTTAACAATTTGTGAGGCATAAATTACTCATTCTCTGTGGTTCTAAAAAATTTCAGGTGGGGATGAAACTGACTGGGTGGGGAAGAAACGGGCCGACCCAGTTCTTCCCCGGGGAAGAAACTGTCGGCCTGTTACACCGGGACCAAAAATGCCCCCGATTGGAAAAATCTTAAAAAAATCTTTTCCTCAGAAGCCGCAAGGCCCATGTCTTTGATATTTGGTGTGAAGCTTCGTCTAGTGGACCACTACTAAGATTGTTCAAATTTATGCCCTTGCGCCAAAAATGACCCCGCACCGGGGCCCTTTGATTTGACGTTGACTTATAATCTTAAAATCTTAAGAAATCTTCTGAACCCCAAGGCCCAGGTCTTTGATATTTGGTGTGAAGATACATCCAGCACACCTCTACAAAGATTGTTAAAATTATAGCCCTTGGGTCAAAATTTGCCCCGCTCCGAGGCCCGCTGGTGTTACTTCGACTTATATATGGAAAACATTTAAAAATTCACTGACCCATAACCATCCCTCTCCCTCCCTTTGTCAACATGTGACATTTTTAGTAAGACTGAGCCGCTTCATCTCCTTCTGTTGCACTGGGACCTAAATCTCAATGTCCACAATGTGTCCAGACAGTGACATACAAGTCAGCTCTGTATTGTAAAAGGGAATCACTGACTCATATGTCTAGCATCTTATGCCAATTCTTGCTGTCCCCGCAACCCTCCCCCACCCTTACACCCAACCCTCCCACCCTTGTATCAACGAGACAAGCAGCAGGGAGGGTGAATGCACCAAAACGCCTTATCTTTTAGCAGACAAACCAGCCCTTCGAGGCTCCCACGATCCGTTCCTCGGCCCCAGGTCAGAGAGAGTCCCTACCATCTCAAAATCCCCAAACGAACCTCCCACAAAGTTTCGAGTAGGTTCCTTTGCCACCCAGCCCCCCCCCTCCCCCCCTTGGGAAGGCCCGGCCTGGGAGCGGGGTACTGTGGCGGCGTCCCTTGGCAGGCCAGAACGAAACCGCTAGAAGCGTTGCCGTGAAGACCCCCTCAGCGGGGTGTGCCCGCCGAATGTGTGTGTGTGTGTGTATGTCGGGGGGGGGGGGCTCTGAAACGGCTGCGGCAATCGGTTTTCCGGGGTCGCCAGCCCGGCGATAGCGGTGATGGAGCCGGATCGGGGCGCATCATGGTCGAGCGCCTAATTGAACATTGGCGTTATCATGACATACCAGAACGCCACCAAAGGTCAGCGTAATTGTTAATGGCTCCTCATCGGCTCCTTAGAGCAATGCGGTAGAAGTTGTCTCTTGGAGTATTGCAAGTTTCACCGGGCTCGTATACGCCGGAATTCCCAACTCCTGATGCCCTACCGGGGGTGTGGCAAAGGGATCCAGTCGGATACATACCTCTTTGGGCCCTGCAGGGACGACAGGGTTCAAAAGTACCTTGTTCGGGCCGAAGCTCGGGCGAGGTGCAACCACTGCGTTGTAATGAACGAGATCGAATACCGCTCACTGTGGGCCAAAATGGTACCTAAATTCGTGGGGCTGTAAGTCCCCAATTCCCATTCTAGCTCATCCTCCCGGACCGACTTTCCATTTAGAGAAGTGCGTGATCAGGGCACACTCACTGCTTTGCCCGTAGTCCCCGCTCGCTTTCCATTTAGAGAAGTGCGTGATCAGGACACACCCGCCGCCATGTCACACGCACCAGGAGCTCGTGCTCTGAGGGAGGAGTTTCAGAGAGAAACATGAGAATGTCCTGCTTACCCAAGGTCAGCCGCGGCCCTACAAGAGCTACGCGAGCGACTCGACGAGATCATTCAGGCCCGCAATTCTGAACCGGGCAACCCACCGTTTATCGACCTGGAAGCTCAGCCCCCCCCCCCCCCTCTGCAGCAGCCCCGACTGAAGAGTGAGTTGGGTTCTTAACGACGCCAAAGCTGAATTGGAAGTTGATGGCCCTAGTGTGGTCGTCTCCACATGGAGGGTGGAAAGAGAGGACCGGCATGGCGCTGGCGACGTCCAGATCGCTGATGGGATGCATGCCAGAGCCGGGCGACTGGTCCTGTACGCTCGAATGACATAAAAGGTGGCGCGGCTTCTCACCCGCCTTCAAGAGGGCGCTTTCCTCCTTGAACCCAACTTCTTGCGGGAACGTGCCGAGGGTCGTTGGGTCCTCGAGGACAAATTTGATCCATTCCGTCGGGAGAGAAAGAAGGGACAAGCCATCGTTGAGATCACTCGGGACACCAAGTCCGGTGTGCTCACCTGCATCGACCGTGTGTTCTACCAGAACGCCTACCCGGACACGTATGTTGCATACGGCCTCTACCCAATCAGAGACCCGGACCCTGCTAACCTAGCTCCGTTAAGAGATGGCGACCTCAACTATGTGACTCAGAGAGTTGTTGAGCATTTCAAAGGAACCATGAGAGGGCAGGGTCTGACGCCTACTAGATTCCAGAAAATTTGGGATTTTGAAGAGAGGTTTCGGAAGACTTGTGCAACGGTGGAGGACGTGGCAAAGCTGGAAAAGATCCTCAAGAGGGCGATCGTTCTGAGGGACATTGCCGGCGATGACATTTACAACAGCGACAACTTCAAGTTCGGTGGTAATGGTGTCAGGGGCAAAGCAGAACTCATCTGCCACAATGGCCACGCCTGGTCCAAAGACCTCCACTTCCCGCAGTGCAGAGAGGACCGTTTCTAGGAAGGACACGTTTGGCGACAAAGACCACCAACGTAGTCGACTAGTCGTGCCCCTGGATGGTCGCTACTTTAGGATGGAAGAGGCCGCAACAGCCTCCGGGAGGTGTGCGCTCGCCTGGTCGATGAGTCGGTAGCAGAGGTAGCTTTCGGCGAAAACCATGCGGCTAGCATTGTGGCAAAGGAGAGGAACGGCTGAAAGAGGACCCCGGCAAGCCTCCTCTCAGATATTTATTGTGGAGCACGGACTCGGCGGACTGTGGAACTCGATGGACTACGATACGAGGGACGTCATCAGCATCGACATGAAGGCTTGCTACAAAGCCTCAGTCCAGGGCATGGGTGAAGCCAGGCCATATTTTAAGCGCGTCGGACACCCAACCCACCGCATGACCCTCGTAACCATCAAAGGCGCTTTACCCAAAGACATTGGCACATGCTTTGCCAAGGTACGCGGCCGGCTATCACCCAGTCATCCCTGTCTGGTTCGGAAAGCATTTCGCAAATGCCTCAAGCGGTGGTTAGGTCCCGACTCCTTGGCCTTCCTTGTAGAGTCTGGCCTGCTGTAGTATCTCGGAATAGAAGTGAAGGCAATGATCAGGAATCGCTACAATTAACCCAAAGCTCCCATCAGAGACACCAAAGGGAGACAAACACAAACATGAAACAACAGACCCCAATGGAAACATCGATAGCGGAAAGCCAAAGGGACGGTTACTTTTCCCCAAAATGGCCAATTGGCCATCCAAAACAAAATAATATAAGCGATACAAACACACATAGACAAACCATAACAAAAATAAACCGCGACAGAAGAACCGCCTTCAGAGAGGCGATCATCTCTTGCGAGAATCAACATGAGGTCCGGAGCCGAGACGCAACCCCCGCCCGCAGCCGCCACAGAATCGTTTGGGGGCTCTTCGCAGCTGTGGCCTCAGGGTTGCCGCGGCTGTTGAGGGTGGCTGCCGCGGGGGGCCACCGGCCGGCGCCCATGTCCGGCCGCCGAGCGTGGCGGTGCTGCTTTTTGATAACCACCACAGCCTCTGGACCCGATGGCAGGCTGTCACTCGCTGTGCAGATGCCCGGTGGGCGTAACTACCAAAGACGCTGGCGGGCGGTGAGATTAACGGACCTGAAGAGCGAGATCGACCACTCACGAGGACGGGGTGTTGGTGGGCGGGCCACCCGCGAGGTTGCCTCGGATGGGACCGACCATCCGCGAGGCGGGTGCAGTTGTGGAACGGACCGCCAATTATAATTGGAGAGCATGGGAATCCGTCGCTGTGCAGAGCCGTTAGCGGTTCGGAGCTCTCGAGCAATAAGAGCAAGCTTGCACATATCTATCGGACTGTGGCGTTTGCGTCAAAACAAGGACAGTTGGCGCTTATGCGGTTGCCAGCCGGCCAGGCGGCGCCACTCGAGATGGCGGCAGGCTCGGCACCAGCCGATGGATCGCAGAAAAACTAGATACGCCGGCCATAGCCAAAAAGACGCCCTCCCGACTACACACAGACGCCTGCACGCACTGTGGTTGTTAATGGAGCAGGGTTCGCAGGCCTGGCAAGTTAGGAGAGCTCAAGGTATTGGAGGCGGTAGCGCCGCGCCCAGCTTAGGTCGAGGTCTGTGAAAACTAGCACCTCAGAGAGGGCGAAAAGTCCCTGGCTGAACCTGAAAGTGCGAGGCCATGGCATCGTGCTCGCCGTTCTGGCGGAACCAGACCCCACAAAGGTACTTTTGAGCCCTGTCGGCCCCGCAGGGCCCACACAGGTAAGGCTCCCACTGGGTCCTTTTGACACACCTCCGGCAGGGCATCGGGATTGGGGATTCCGGTGTATACGAGCCCGGTGAAACTTGCAATACTCCCAAAGACAGCTTCTACCGCAGAGCTCTGAGGAGCCGATGAGGAGCCATTAACAATTACGCTGACCTTGGATGGCGTTCTGGTATGTCATGATCACGCCAATGTTCAATTAGGCGCTCGACCATGATGCGCCCCGATCCGGCTCCACCACCGCTATCGCCGGGCTGGCGACCCCGGCAAACCGATCGCCGCAGCCGTTTCAGAGCCCCCCTATTCGGCGGGCACCGTCCGTTGAGGGGCTCTTCACGGCAGTGCTTTGAGCGGCTTCGTCCTGGCCTGCCAAGGGGCGCCCCAGCATACCCAAAGGCCATGAGGATGGTGGGCCTTCTCAAGGGGGGCTGTATGGCGGAGGAACCTACTCGAATCTTGGTGGGGTTGTTTTGGGATTTTGATAAAATGGGGACCCTCTCTGACCTGGGTCCGAGGAACGGATCGTGGCAGCCTCGAATGGCTGATTTGCCTGCTAAAACGATATGGCGTTTGGTGCGTTCACCCTACCTGCTACTAGGCATTGTTAGACTGAGCAAATGCATCTCCATGCACTAGGGTCTGACCCTCAATGTCCAAGTAACATACAAGTCAGCTCTGTAGAAGGGAACTTTTGAAAGACTTCATTCTCAGAAAGAAAACATTCCATGGGTGACCCTCTGTCAAAATTGCTCAAAATATTTTCGATCCACTGAACATAATAGCCACAAAAACTAAACAATAAACAAGCTTTATTGCACGCCGGTGGGTCAGGCCTCAGATTCTATGACGGCTCCAACGTAAAGGCTTATTGAAAATTAAAGAGATAATGTTGGTTGGTGCCTGATGCTTTGTCTCTGGTCGGGCTCATCGGAGTCTAACTGTTGGTTTTCTTTTGCTCCAGCATTTCAGTGGTTTCTTGCTGTCGAGTCCTCACCGTTGTCTCACCTCTGTGGTTCTTTGATTTCTGTGTTCACGGAGATGTTGCACTGATGAGTTAGGAGGCCTTCATGCGGACTGAACAAATTATTTGTCCAAATCGCGACGGAAGTAAGGGCGAGGACTGTGGCCACGTAAAATCGATTTAAGCCCCCCAGTGGTAATCTTCCACTGACCGTTCCAAGGCGGCTCTTCTGTGGCGATTTATTTATGTTGTTGTTTGTTACTTACTGTGTGTATCACTTGTGTCTTTTAATTTTGGATGGCCATATGGCCATTTTGTGGGAAAGTAACTGTCCATATGGCCTTCCTTTGTTTAGGTTTCCATTATGGTCTGGTCGCTTAATGTTTGTATTTATTTCCCTTTGGTGTCTTTTATGGATGGAGTAAGTTAATTGTATCAATTCATGATCTTTGTTTTACTTCTACTTAAAATAACTTCTACTACTAAATAGGTAGACTGATTTTGAAATAATTTCACAGAAATTTTCCTTGGGCTCTCTCAACCAAAATGGCTCAAACCATCCACTCCACTTTATATTACCTACCACTTAATCTGTACAATAAGGATCAGGTGAGCGATCCAGGGCCATTATGACCCTCTTGTCTATAGGAAGAAGGTATTGAAGGACGGACAGGGTGGAGCGATGGATAGATAAAGTGCTGCAAAGGAAGGAAGGAAGGAAGTTGCAAACGTCTGCACTCAGTCATATTTCACATGTTTTACTTACGTCTCCGTTGCTAGACGTATTAGTTAATTTCTGGCAAAATTATTTCGATCTATCAAATATATAAAATAAAAAAATAACTTCCTGCATATGAAGGGATTGGAGAAACTTTCTCAGCAGAAATGCTTTACTTGACGTCTGTCTATCTTTACAATGATCTATCACGCTGCAAGGCACTCTTCCGCCAGTACATGTTTTTAACCGAGGCTAGAAGTGCACTCCTCGATGGGGATATCAGTGCTGCTGAATATTGCACCAATCAATCAGTTCCCCTGGAGGGGGAGTGGCGGGCAGACCCATGGGAATTAGACATTTTTTGGAAATTGGGAGTCTAATTTACCACCCAAGAGCCATAATTTTGTATCAAAAATCCCCTAGGCGGGCATTAAAATTCCCTGTTTTAGATATCTAATTCCCGCCCCTGTGTCAAAATGTCCTGTCTAATTCCCAAGTGTTGCAGATCATATTGATGTCTGATCCCCAGGGTATGCCCCCACCCAACCCTTCTGGGGGAAAACACTGATAGGTGCTCAATACGCAACACAGGAGCGAAACGACTAGTACTGAGTTCCGGCAAATAGAATTTCTTAGGTGTTACATTTGTTTTCACTCTGTCGATTTTAACCACATCATATAAAGAAGTTTCCGCATATAAAGGAGTTGATACATAATGAAATGTGTTCATATAAAGTTCATACAGTACATCATAAAGTTTATACATCACATAAATTTATATATCACACCATAAATCAAATACATCACATAATATAGTGTATACATCAAATGATACAGTTTAGACATCATTGAATACATTTGATAAATCACATTATAAACATTTCACATCACATAACAAAGTTACACCACATAATAATATTTCTACGTAGCATAATGAACGTTTGACAACAGATAATAAAGTTTGCACATGGCATAATCAAGTGTGAACATCATATAATAAAGTTTACACATCATATAAAGTTTATACACTATACAATAAAGTTGCACATTACACAATAAAGTTAACACCACACACAATGTAGATGACCCATCATACAACCAAGTTTATGCAATACATAATGAAGTTGACTTAAAGCATAATAAGATTTATGCAATACTTAATGTAGTTGATGCACCTTATCATGAAGTTTATACAATAAATAATGTAATTGACATAAAACATAATAAGTTTTATACGATATATAATGTAGTCGATACATAACATCATGAAGCTCATACAAAACATCATATACTTGACACATAACATAATGGATATCACACAGATAATAATAAAGTGTGAGCAATATAGAACGATGTTTCAGCCCTACATAAGTAGATTAGAGCATATCATGTATTTGTTTCTAAGCATCAGACAGCTATGGCGTTCCATAACGTCGTACTTGTAACGTTACGGGACGTATCTAGCTAATTTGCATATTTAATCCACCAGTGGATTATCGAAAATAATACATGGCGTTATTACACCCCGGACGCGACGTCATATGATAAAAAAGCAAAGCTGATGCCGATGCATTTTAGGGATGTATCAGTTTGACAAATGATGGAATTTTAAGGGGAATGGGAACACATGGCATATTTTTTCATCATTTTTCCAAGGGAGACAACTTTCGGAACTTCCTTTTCGCTTTTCTACAAGCTCTGTCCCACGGAAAAATGAGTCAACTCCTAAAGGAAAGAATTTGCTCCTCAGGAGCAAATACTTTCCTTTTAAACTTGACCCCAATTCACATCGGTGACAAAAATACTTTTGGAGGAGTTGCCTCCCCTGAATGTGTATCATTTCCCCTTAATTAGTTTCATTATTACACAATTCCATAAACAGTGCAATTAAATCTTTTAACGAACCTTAAGCTTTATAAAGTAACAAGAAGGCAATGCCAATGATCTAATCGAGCTGCATCTTTTTTGAGAAAATGAAAGAGTATATCCATTGACGTCCATTTCAGTTAATTCATGCTGTCGAGTCCTCATCGTTGTTTCGATTGTTTTATGTTCTCGGAGATGTTGCACTGATGATTTAGACGGACCTCAGTGGGCGCTTAACGGAAATTATTGAAAACATATAGTTTGATTCCGGCCAGCAAAACAAGCCTTCGGACATACATTTAAAAAAGGCAATAAAGGGGTCAAAATTTTTTAACACGCAAAGAAAAACCTTTCCAGCAAAGCTTGTTTTGCATTTGCGCTTGCGCACTACCAATGAAATATTGTAAATGAAGTAAGATGAATCTGTTGTGTTGCTCCTATTTAGTACATGTATACAGAAGGGCACACGATGAAGCTGAAAAGATTTTGGGCTATGCCAAGAAAGTAAATAAATAAATGCCTATAAAATAATAATAAAGTGGAGAAACTCCAAAATGCTATCAGCGCAACAACGGCTCCTGACTGCCATGGTGAATTAGCAAACCGTGATTAGATACATAAACAACCGCCACACAAGGCCACATAACGCGGCGACTGATCAGGCTTCAGTTAAAATACTGAAAGTTAATGGTTGAACGGAAAGTCTAAGTTCAAGACTATTTTCTCTGTCTACACCCAGAGACAGTCGACCCACCAGTACTCTGATTTGGATAGCCATTTGGCCAACTATCCTGTTGACTTTCCGATTGTGACGTTTTCATTATGGTGAAGTTGTTTTATGTTTGTGTTTTTACCCTTTGATGTCTTGGATGGTAGGTGTGAGGTAATTGTACTGTTAGCAACCGGGTCAATTGACAAACAAATAGGCAGTCCTGCAGTAATTGGAACCACCGGCAATAGCATATAGGGCGGAATAAATGGATGGCTTTTTTATTCGACGCTATGCACGCTGGGTATTTTTCAGCAGTCGGCATTTTGAAATAATTTTCTCATTTTTCCTATAAAACATGTTTGACATTCCATGGAAATTGTCTCCTATTGCATGAAATGCCAACTCCTGGTTTCAGGGCGGCCCCCGCCCATAGGGGCTTGAAGAAATATATGGGCTGCATGATGCTTCCACGCAGAGCTGAATCTGTCCAACACACTAGTACTGGTAAACCGCTCAGAGGATCTTAGCCTGTCCATGCTAATAAACCCTATTGGTTTCATTGGGCGACAGGGCTTGAGATGTCATTTCATCTCAATGTCGGGTAAAAGTCCCACAAAATTGGAAGCAACGTCTCCAAAATGACCTTTACAGTGTTGACGAGGACGTTAAACCTCAAATCAAACAAAAACTTTGATCTGGCTAGCCATTTTGGCCAGCTATCCTGTTGACTTTCCGACTGTGACGTTTTCATTATGGTGAAGTTGTTTTATGTTTGTGTTTTTTCCCTTTGATGTCTTGGGTGGTAGGTGTGAGGTAATTGTACTGTTAGTAACCGGGTCAATTGACAAACAAATAGGCAGTCCTGCAGTAAATGGAACCACCGACAATAGCATATAGGGCGGAATGAATGGGTGGCTTTTTATTTGACGCTCTGCACGCTGGGTATTTTTCAGCACTCGGCATTTTGAAATAACTTTCTCATTTTTCCTAGAAAACATGTTTGACATTCCATGGAAATTGTCTCCTATTGCATGAAATGCCAACTCCTATTTTCAGGGAAAAATCAAAAGAAATACCAGCAATTTGTCGTCTGCTGACTTAGCCTAGAAATTGATAAAGGTAAAGAGTATTCTTCTGTCGAAAAGGGATAAATATATTTAATTTAAAGAGTAACATTACGAAAACATGCCTATACTAATACATTGTAAATTTTACCGCCGAAAAAAAAAAAAATTTTCAGATGAAAAGTTGTGATATTTTTCTTATTTCTACTCAAAATATAGCTTGTGGGTACTCGTTAGAACCGCCTCATCGAGGCGGTTCTAACGAGTACCCACAATCTATATTTTAGAGCAGAAATAAGAACAAGAATTCCGCCGAAGGTTATGTCGCGCCTGTGAGGGCGCAAATTCACCAAACCATGAAATCTAGGGCAAGGTCAAATATGTATGCTTCCATGAAAGTTGCCATTCCTAGATGCAAGCTTGTACCAAATATCATTAATGAAGCTCTAATAGTTCTTGAGAAATGAACTTAAACACTAGGTTGAACACTAGGGTTGATGCAATAGTTCACTAAGTCAGAGGACCATGAAATTTAGGTCAATACCAAATAAGGGTGCTTGCATTTAAGTTGCCATCCACAGGTACAAGTTTGTACCAAGTATCATTAATGAAGCTCTTGTAGTTCTTGAGAAATAAACTCGAACTTTTGGGTGATTGCTAGGGTGGTCGCAATATTTTACAAAGTCAGTGAACCATGAATTGTAGGTCAAGGTCAAATATGGATGCTTGCAATGAAGTTGCCATCCACAGATACAAGTTTGTACCAAATATCATTAATGAAGCACTTATAGTTGTTGAGAAATAAACTTTACCTTTTGGGTGAACCCTAGGGTGGTCGCAATATTTTACAAAGTCAGTGAGCCATGAAATGTAGGTCAAGGTCAAATATGGATGCTTGCATTTAAGTTGCCATACACAGGTACAATTTTGTACCAAGTATCATTAATGAAGCTCTTGTAGTTCTTGAGAAATAAATTTGAACCTTTGGGTGAACGCTAGGGTGGTCGCTAATGTTGACGCCTTGACAAAATGACCGGCGAACGAACGAACGGACAAACGGACGCACGGACGGAAAACCGGGCACCTATATCACGCTATGCTAATAGCCGGCGCGACAAAAATGAGGTTTACCCCTGTAAAACCCAGTTTTACTATATAAAAGAGGGGTTCAATGGGGGTAAAAAGGATATTGAATCTGATGTGTTTTCGTGATCTTCAAACATGTTTTATTACACTGGCAAACAATACAAACGCAGTGTGATATCTGATCAGGGTCTACACTGTTTGTTGAAAAGAAATGAGTTTAACGTAATTAAAATAGTCAAGCTCCATGCTCATAACCAATTTTCCAGCCTTCAGTCAGAGACATTCGACCTATCAGAGCTAATAGTGCTTTGAATATGGTAACAAGACATATCCCAGCAGGCTCATGACGTAATTATGACGTCACATGAACGTCGGTGCAACGTCATGACGTTTATGCAACGTCACATCTACGTCGGTGACGTTGCCCTAGCGACATGTGCCTGCTGGGCATGGTTTCAAGACATTACCTGATCTGAGCAGTAAGCGACAAACTTGGACATAATGACGCCATCCTCTTCATCTGGGTTCTCTTTCTTCGATTTATGTATCTGTCTGGTTCTTGCTGAGAGTAGGGCAACAAGGGTAGCCTCGCTTGCTGTGCTCTGATATAGAGATGGGCCCCGTCAAGCGATTTTGGTACTTATCGCCTATGCGAGCAGCGAAGGTTCAGGCGAGCCTGCGCATCCGCGCAGTCTCGCCAGAACCTTCGCTGCTCACTCATACAAGCAGTGAATCAAGAGGAACCTTCAGACAGAAAGCCATATCCCTGGCCCCTTTGAATGGCTGGGCATGCGCAGTTAAAATTTGTCATGACGGAATGCTCGAAGACACAAATTCGCTTGGCGGGGCTCAGATAATAATATTCACTGGACATACATTGATGACTCAGCATCGTATGAACGTCCCGTCAATGCCATACACATTTTAACGCTTGCATGTTAGTATTTTAACCAGCAGATGACACTTAACGAATTTTGACAGTTCATGCGAACTGACTCATGTGCATAACAGATTTTGTTTTAATTGAGGTTTAACGTCCCCGTCAACACTATCTAGGTCATTTTCGAGACGTTTTCTCCAATTTAGTGGGACTTTTACCCTACACTGAGATGAAATGACATATCAAGCTCTGCCGCCCAATAAACCAGAAGGCTTATATGCACTGGACGGTCAGACTCACACTACTTTGCCTGAACAGGCTGTGCATCAAAGAATAAGATAATATCAGTTAAATTAGCCTAGATGGTGTTACGATGCCAGTCACAACTATTGTAATCAGCTTTGTTGTCTGCTTGTTATTCTTAAACAATGTGCACCTAGATCTAGTTACAGTCTGATCAAGATCTACAGTTTAGTTGTCTGCAAAATTATGTTATAAAGGTTCGCCAGAAGCGCAGCAAACGACAACAGATGGCATTGTTTCTTGGTGTTTTACACCAAACGACCTTAATACGATGGCACCGGACATAACTTGTATCGACCAGTTTTGGTTGTTTTACTTTTTCTTTTATTCTTATCCATGTATCTTCGAGTATCGATCACTATAATGAATCTGCGAATTTAACGCGATAAATGATTGGATAACGCCTTAATTTTGCAGCAGAATTTTCAAAGATACGACAGCTCCCCTTCCACTGATTCAAGAAGGCCAGTTGTCAGTTTCTGGCAAAAGAATGTGCACAGTACTTGTTAACCGCTTACGTATAAACCTGCCTGGAAAAGTGTGGATATGTAAATTGACCGGCTCGATAATACCTAGTGTTAACCCTTGTCCTGCTGAGCTCGGATGTGCCTTATCTTTGAAACAATGTAGATCCAGATCAGATGGCTTCTGAAGAAGCCATCTGATCAGGATCTTCATTGTTTGCCATCCAGTTAATGAATTTGTTGTAATAATTTGCATCAAGTAATCTGATTGGCTGATAATCAGTAGTGGGTGTGACATATTTAAATATTCAGCAGGACAAGGGTTAACAAATGACGGCGTCCCGTAACGGCTGGAGTGTTGGCTATACCGTGCTGAATCGTCACGTTAACAAGTCCGTACCAACCTTAAATAAAGAAAGCTGGGGGTTACAGATGGTAGAAGCTATTGTAAACATAACAGCCACTAGCCGTTTGAAAACAGTGTAGATCCAGGTCTGATCAGGATCTATACTGTTTGACATGTAGATCCAGATCAATCTACACTTTGCCATGCAGTTTTTAAATTGAATGGATACATTACATCAAGCAATTTGATTGATGGTCAGAAGTGGGCGTGGCTAAAATAATTGATTCAGCAGGATAAGGGTTAACCTTTGTAGCTATGCAGACCGGTTTGTGTTATGTCTGATCGCAAACTCTGAAGACCACCACGAAAACACACCTTTATAATTTTGACCCCCTATGACCCCACTTTTATATAGTAAAACTGGGGTTTGCAGGGGTATCCATTATTTCCCTTATTCCTGCTCTAAGTCATAGGTTGTGGGCACTCGTTAGAACCGCCTCGGCGAGGCGGTTCTAACGAGTACCCACAACCTATGTTCCGAGCAGAAGTAAGAAAATAATTACAATTTTTCATCAGAAAAGTTTCATTTTTTTTTAAGGTAAAATTTTCAATATATTTAGATAGGGGTGTTTTCGTAACGGGACTATCTCGTGAGAGGGCTCGTATATCTGTATACTACATTATTATAACATATCCGTGTGATACAACAGTGACTTTAATTGGTCGGGAGCTAAATTTTTCTGGAGAAATTTTGTGTGTGTTTTTATTTTTCACCAAATATAGATTGTGGATACTCGTTAAAATAAGGCGGTTCTAGCAAGTACCCACAATCTCTGTTTTGAGCCAGAATAAGAAAAATAATGTATACCCTGTAAACCCCAGCTTTATCTATATAAATGTGGGTTTACGGGGCCGTTCATGTACACCCCTGTAAACACAAGCTGCCTCTATTTAGTGGGAATGACGGGGTTGTTCATTTCACGGACTTGACAAAGTGACGTCCAGCAGCCAATATTCATATAGTATGGGATGGTCCGGGATTCTTACCTGAATAACGCCACCTCCTGGGCCGCCGCTGCACGCTAGGAACTGCTCCGGTAGTTGCAACATCTTACCTAACCAGTCGAGAGTAACGACTTCAAGTTCTGTACACGCAGGACTTGATGCCTGAATAAATACAAATGAACCATCAGAATTTTTCATTATAACGCTTTAATGGTGCTTCTCAGATGCTTCAGATTATAATTATTATTATTATTATTATTATTATTATTATTATTATTATTTACGTTTATGTGTAACATGACAATCACACTTGCTCATATTCAAAAACATGAGATAATTAATAAAAGAGTATGACTTGTTTTTTGTTTTTTTTCAAATCCTGTCATTGATATTGTATATACGTTGTTTACGCATGTTCATACTTTACTGATTAAATATTCCACACTCCCTGCATGTGTATCTGCTAGCACTTCCAAAGTTATTTACGGCTCAAATAATTTTATAGAATGAATCTCAATCTTTAAACACATGTACGAAATAAGGCCCAAATTGTATCAATACATGTACAATGTAATGAACAAAACAAAAAAAAAAAAAAAAAAAAAAAAAACAGGGACAGGGTTAAAATCTGTATTAATTTATACAATGTTTTGCTTTAATTGAGAATATATTTTTTGTCTAGAAATCAAAATTTGACAATCCGTCAAATAAGGTGATCTAGATATTGATAGACCATACATCAAGCGTGAAAATTGGAAGGGGTGTTTCATCTTGAAACACCCCTCTCTAATTTTGACCCCCTTATACCTCACTTTAATACAGTGAAACTGGGGTTAACAGGGATATCCATTATTTTTCTTATTTCTGCTCAAAAGCATTGACTGTGGTAACACATAAGAACTGCCTCGGTGAGGCGGTTCTAACGAGTACCCACAATCTATGCTTTGAACAGAAATATGAACAATATCAAAATGTTAATTTTTTTTTTTTTTTTTTTTGTATTAGAATTTAACCAATATATTTGAATAGGCGTGTTTTCGTAACGGTTTTAATTCTGCACTTGTTTCAAAAGGCCAATACGCCGTACTCCACCCAGGGCCGATTGACAGAAGTTTGTCAGCCGGCCCAAAGTTAATCAGCACATTAGTTCTTCGTTGCTGATGTCCACACGACCATCACTTATTCAGGTCATGGTTAGCTATAGAAACTTATCGCGCCAGTGTTGCGTTATGACTGGAGTCCTGTGTTGGATTTGGTAAACAGTGTAGATCCATTTCACACGCCACAGAACGCATCATATGATCAGGGCCTACACTTTTTGCTTACAGTACATAATTTGAGGGTTAAACGAACCCTTTAGAACAATTTTCTCAACCTTCACTCACAGACAGTCGATTAACCAGTGCTGTCAGTGCTTTGATAATTAGAACTACTTAAATTGCAAAACTGCTGTGTGCCCTGTCTATACTTGTTATTCGTTGGGACATTTGTATGATATCAGTCTTCCTTTCCATCACGAAAACACGCCTATATAATACTGATCCCCTTAAACCCCGCTTTTATGTAGTAAACCTGGGATTTACAGGGTTTTTTTATATATATTTCTGCTCGAAAACATAAATTGTGGGTACCCACTATAACCGCCTGGCGGTTCTTACGGGTATCCACAATCTATATTTTGTGCAGAAGTATGAAAAATATCTGATTTTTTGACTGCAAATATTTGGTCTTTGTGAGTGAAATTTTCAATATATTTTCGTAATGGTTGTAACATATACAGTATGTGTGTGAATTCGGGTTTAACGTCGCTTTCAACAATTTTTCAGTCATGTCACGACGGTGTCTGGTTGCGACAGGGAGCTCAATGCTCACCTTTATAGTGCTGCCTCAATGAAGTATCATGTCCCAGACACATTACATGATACAGCACCCAGGCACCTTATCCTGACACTGGGTTGACCAGTCCTAGCTCTATCCCGTAAATCTGAGTGCCAAGCGAGGAGCAGCTAGTACCATTCTTAACGACTTTGGTATGTCGCGGCCCGGGATCGAACCCGTGACCTCCCGTCCCCCGGAGCGAACACTCGACCAACTGAGCTATCGGGGCCGGTATAACATAAACAGTAAAATTCCGCTATTAAGACCACCAAAATTTTAGACTAATTCTGCTTTAAAAAGATCATTTAGATATTTTCAGTTATTATTTCTTTGTGTTTTCGCCACACAGTATCGCCTGGTCAGAGGCCACCTTTGGAACTGTTTAAAGTGGTCTTAAAGACCACTTTTGAACAGTTCCAAAGGTGGTCTATATAAAGGAATTTTACTGTATATGGACCAAAACACTCGAAATGGGGCTTTCGAGTATCTACGCCCAGTGAAAACTGAGATCATCCTGCACATCCGCGCCGTGTAATCAGAATCTTTGTTGTGCACTGTTTTTTTTTTTTTTTTTGGTTTGGGTTTTATGGCCCTTTCAAGATTATTTCACTCATATCGAGCCGATCGTTAATCAGAGGTGGGCGAAAACCGGAGTACCCGGAGAAAAACCACCTGACCTTCCGTTGCAGAACTTGGCTGTTGTGCACTGTGAAGATGCATGTTGGGTCAATGCTTTTCAACGCAGACAAACATTACGAAAACACGCCTATTCAAATAATATATTGACAATTTTACCACCAAAAACTGAAAATTGTCAGATTATTTTTTTTTCTTATTTGTGCTCAAAACATATATTGTGTGCACTCAACAGAACCGCCTCATTGAGGCGGTTCTAACGAGGACCCACGATCTATGTTTTTGAGAAGAAAAAAAAATACATACTCCGGTAAATCCCAGTTTTACTGTATAAAAGTGAGGTTCAAGGGGTAGTGGGGGGGGGGGGTCAAAATTTTAGAGGTGTGTTGTCGTGATGAAACTGTATTTTGCTTGAGTGGGTGTTGAGGATGGTTTGTGTCCGTCATTAAGCCATGAACGGTCCGACTCGCACCACTTTGCCTGGGCAGACTTAGATCCTCTAAGCGGTTTACCAGTACTCGTGTGCTGATCGGTTTCAGCTCTATGTGGAAGCATCATGCAGCCCATCTATTTCTTCAAGCCAGGATGGGCGGGGGCCGTTAATAAGAAAAATATCGCATATTTTCATTAGAATAGAAACCATTATGAATGCACTATGTCACACGGGTGGCCCGCCCCCGCCCATAGGGGCTTGAAGAAATATATGGGCTGCATGATGCTTCCACGCAGAGCTGAATCCGGCCCGCACACTAGTTCTGGTAAATCGCTTACAGGATCTAAGCCTGTCCAGGAACCACGGTGCGAGGCGGACCGTCCAAGCTAATAAAGTCTATTGGTTTCATTGGGCGACAGGGCTTTAGATGTCCTTTCATCTCAATGTCGGGTAAAAGCCCCACAAAATTGGAAGCAACGTCTCCAAAATGACATTTATAGTGTTGACGGGGACGTTAAATCTCAAATCAAACAAACAAAACACACGGGTAGTATCCACATGACGCACATCAAGAATTCTGAACAGACTGCACGGATGCGCAGATAGATTTTATGGATCGCTGGGCGCACAAACGCAAATTTTACTTGATTTCATTTAGCGCTGCTCATTTAGCAACAAAACCAAGACATAAGCAAGTGAAACCAACATACCGTATTCCGACAGACTTTAGTCTGGTTGGGTAGTTTGGGCGAATGTTTGGAGAGAGATAGTGTAAAATCAGCACATGCATGCCACACCACATAATGTGATTCAGCCCCGCCAAGCGAATTTGTGTCTTCGAGCATTCCGCCATGATAAATTTTAACTGCGCATGCCCAGCCATTCAGAGGTGCCAGAGATATGGCTTTCTGTCTGAAGGTTCCTCTTGATTCACTGCTTGTATGAGCGAGCAGAGAAGTTTCTGGCGAGACTGCGCGGATGCGCAGGCTCGCCTGAACCTATGAGCGAGCAGAGAAGTTTCTGGCGAGACTGCGCGGATGCGCAGGCTCGCCTGAACCTTCGCTGCTCGCATAGGCGATAAGTACCAAAATCGCTTGACGGGGCCCATTTATGCAGCTCTAAATGAAAAAAAAAATAAAATAAAAGAAACATGAACAACTTTAATGGAGACAATGACAATCAGTGCCGAACAGGGTAGATCGAGCAAATTGAGGGATACAAGTAGTATATTGGGCACTTTAGAGGCAATGACATCACAAGATGGCCGCAAAGATGGCGGAAGTTAGCGATGATCTTTGTGAGGGACGACGCGTTTAGAAGACATATTAAACAAAGGGTTTAGTCATTGCGGTCACTGTGCTATGAGGAAGCAAAGATGACAGATGGGCGAGTTATTTTCGATAAAAAGGAAGGGTTGCCTGTATAAGAGACTGGGCAGGAGAAGACATTGACAGCACATTTTTGGAGCCCGAGTTACAAGCGGTCGAAGTGGACGTGAAGGAAGTACTGGTACCGATGACCCATGAAGTACAATACCCGAAACGGATGTGAAGTGCTATACTGAATGCCACCCGAAACGAATGCGAAGTGCTATTCTTCATTGGTCAGCGACCCCGTGCTCTAGGACGGCGCTGTGTCTTCCCGTGGTCTAGGGCGTTTCCTCTAAACGCGTCACCCCTCATAAAGGTCATCGAGGGTCAGTCAAGGTCTGACTTCCGCCATCCAGGCGGCCATCTTGTAACGTCATTTAAAGTGGTCCATTTACATTTACTACTGTTACACATAGTGCCACGCCAATAGGCATTACAGGGATTTTGTTTGCTTGATTTGAGGTTTAACGTCCCCGTCAACACTGTAAAGGTCATTTTGGAGACGTTGCTTCCAATTTTGTGGGACTTTTACCCGACATTGAGATGAAATGACATCTCAAGCCCTGTCGCCCAATGAAACCAATAGGGTTTATTAGCATGGACGGTCCGCCTCGAACCGCGGTTCCTGGACAGGCTTAGATCCCCTATGCGGTTTACCAGTACTAGTGTGTGGGCCGGATTCAGCTCTGCGTGGAAGCATCATACAGCCCATATATTTCTTCAAGCCCCTATGGGCGGGGGCGCATTACAGGGATAAAAATAAACTTTTCGATGTTCTATAAAAAGTATAATCTGTGCATGCATTAGAACCGCCACATAGAAGCGATTCTAATGAGTACACAAAACATACTTTTTTCTATGAGGCAATTCTAATGAGTACACACAGCACACTTTTTCAAGATTAAATATGAAAATTATCGCTTAATTATCCCAAATATAATCCTACATGAATCTGGAGTTATGAGGAATTTTTCCTAAGGACTCTGGAACGAGTTCAGGGGTGTAGCCACAACCAAAATATTATTACGCACAATGTAAAACATCTTCCTCCGAGATGGCCCGGGGCTACTCTTGAAGGAAAGAATTTGCTCCGGAGGGGAGCAAATTCTTTCCTTTAAGTCCGGAGGGGAGCAAATTCTTTCCTTTAAGAGCAGCACATATATAATATGCAATCTTAAGTGCTTTCTCTTTAATGCAAATATTTTACATTACGCACATGCGTAATGGGCGTTACGCCTATGGAGTTTGAAACAGTCATGGTAAGCAAACCATCGCTGTTACGAGTCAATGAAATCTACCTACCCAGGTGAATCCAATACACCCTATTCCCCCAGATAAGAGGTCAGCTATAATCGATGGGTATGAATTTGTAGCTGGGAAGTAGGCATGAAAGTGTTGGGAGTGCCAGTGTACGATCTACAAATACATGCAACACTATACAATACATACTATTTTATCAGTTACCCCCTATACTGGTTGCATTGTAGCACATTGACCTGATAAAGATTTGCTATCTCAGGACAAGTGAGCTTTATCAGGTCAACGCGACATTGCACGTTTATGAATGAACCGGAATTTTGGAGAAAAAAATGACAAAAATGTTATTGTAACTTTAAAAAAAGAAAACAAAAAAAAAAAAACACAAAAAAGCTTGAAAACAAAAAGAGTATATTATAGGAAAAAATATAGCCAGCTGATACTAAATATATCGACCGCCGGAATATTGGGGCGCACTGGGAACCATCAATAACTGATCGTAAACTGTTAATTTAAGAGTGTACAAGGGGATAAACTGATAAACAGATTACAGGATTCGTGTCATTTGATATCAAGTTTATCAGGCTCGGCTTCGAGAACGCATGTAGAATCGCTCGGCAAGCCTCGCGATTCTACACGCGTTCTCGAAGCCGAGCCTGATAAACTTGATATCCAAAGACACTCACCTGTTATTCTCTATCTAACACAGAGCGCGTATATAGACAATGGAAAGGATGTGTGATTTATTCTGCAAAACAAATCACTGGCCGAGAGAGCGGACGCGAAAAGCCGCAGATTTATGACACCACTCGTAGATTCAATGACGTTAGATTTTGAAAAGTTATTTGTCCACATTAAAAACATTTCAAAAGGACATAAATGTTTGTGATGTTGGCGAGATTCTTCAAACCTTGGCGAAAGACTGGAAGAATAATATATTATGTAGAAAACAACAAAATTATTGTTCGAATCGAAATAAATAAGCTCTAGTTTGTGATTTGTTGAGTTATAAATCACAGTTTGTCGGCCCGTGCTAAATAGACAAAACGCTTGGGCTACGCGCTCGTGTTTTTGGTCTACTTTACAGCTGACCTCCAAACTGCGTTTTTTTACTCAACAAATCACTGTTAGAGCTGATCTATTTCTTTCATAATATATTAAACGAAATAAACTTATAGAAACTAACGACTACGAAAACATGCCTATACAAATACATTGTAAACTTTACCGCCGAAAAAAACGAAACTTTAAAGATGAAAAATTGTGACATTTTTCTTATTTCTGCTCAAAATATAGATTGTGGGTACTCGTTAGAACCGGCTCATCAAGGGTGTTCTAACGAGTACCCACAGCCTATATTTTATGGATCGTGGGTACTTGTTAGAACCGCCTCATCGAGGCAGTTCTAACGAGTACCTACAATCTATATTTTAGAGCAGAAATAAGTAAAATAAGGTTTACCCCTGTAAATCCCAGTTTTACCATATAAATGTGGGATTCAAGGGGGTAAAAAATTATATAGCCATATTTTTGTGATGCACACGCACAAAGTAGAGTTAGGCCCCCGCCCATAGGGGCTTGAAGAAATATATGGGCTGCTTGATGCTTCCACGCAGAGCTGAATCCGGCCCGCACACTAGTACTGGTGAACCGCTTAGAGGATCTAAGCCTGTCCAGGAACCGCGGTGCGAGGCGGACCGTCCATGCTTATAAACCCTATTGGTTTCATTGGGCGACAGGGCTTGAGATGTCATTTCATCTCAATGTCGGGTAAAAGTCCCACAAAATTGGAAGCGACGTCTCCAAAATGACCTTTACAGTGTTGACGGGGACGGTAAACCTCAAATCAAACAAACAAACAAACACAAAGTAGAGTCGACATTCAATGGCTCGAACTCCTTTGAGACCCTGAAAATATGATGGAGATTGAGATAGTTCGAGCCATCGATGGCCACTCATAGCGCCAGGCAAGGAAACATAATTTGTTTGGGGGTTTAACGATACAGTCAACACTATTTTGGTCGTTTAAAGCCAGTCAATTTACCTTAGCACGTATTTTGGACAGTTTTGTACCTAAGCGGTTTACCAGTATAATGCACATTCTTTCACCAGAAACTCTTTCAATCAACAGAACGAAGATAAATAGCATGTAAGAAAACGTATGCGGTAAAGGGCCATTTGTGAAAATCACAAACACTTATTCATAACAGGAGCGTTTCGTTTGTTTTCAAATCCTGTTATTGTAAATTGTACATGTACTGTTCGAATTGCCGAATAAATATTGTTTAAAACAAAGGGTCATTTGTTTCCTTAAAAATAATTTTCTCGGGTTGGGGAGGTGGGGGTGTCTTTTATTGTCCTTTTTCAAGAGGTGGTATTTGCCCCTCAACTGTCAGCAGCTTTTGGCCAATTCCATCACGTGAACAAGTCCGTGAAATGAACACCCCCTTACACCCCACTTTGTAGTATAGAAAACCGGGGTTAACGGGAGTAAATATTATTTTTCTTATTTTTACTCCAAGAAATAGGTTGTGGGTGCACCCATAACCTATGTTTGCAGTATAAATAAGAAAAATGTCACGGATTTTCATCAAAACGTAGCCATTTTGGAGATGTGATAAAATGCACTATGTATCGTAATGCTCCCTGTTCCCATGGCAAGCTCCATTAAAATAATTACCATTTCACACTAAGTCCCTTAAATTAGCCCTTTTTGTACCAGTTGGAATCTTCCTCCTTATACATACCAGGAGTTCATTTCAAAATTTAGGGGTGGCAGGTTGTGTTTTCATCAAAATTTATTTGGAAAATAGCTGAACTTTTAGCATTCTGCGGCGTCTGATCTGGGCCTGCACTGTTTGCCAGGGTACCCGTTTTGGGGTCTCTGGTACTGAATGGGTTAAAATAATAACCGATTCCTCTAGAATAACCCGCTCCTTGAAACCCCTGGGAAGGCACCTCTTTGTCCCCGCAAACTTTTACATGCATACCAAATACAAAAATGCGGGTAAAAGAAGGGGCCCCACAGTATGGTGATACTTGTTCCCATGAAATAAATTTCTTTGGTTTCCTTGTTGCCCCAAATAAAAAAATTGGTTTGGTATAATCTATACCCCAAATATTCCGCCAGCGCACTTGACTTCCAACGATATGACAGAGAATTTCTATCTCTCCAATCCAATCAGAAAAAAGATTAACGGTCCTATGAATTACATGGATGCCAACCGGCCTTGGTAACTCAGTCGGATGCGCGTCTCACTGGTGATCAGGAAGCCCCGTGTTTGAAACCCGCCAGGTCGGCGCAGCCTAATTGAGCTGCGTTCATTTTCTCTCTTCCGCTGATTCAAGAAGGGCAGTTTCTGGCGAAAGAATGTGCAGTTTTTGCGAACCGCTTATGTTTAAGCCTGCCCAGGAAAAGTGTGGTTTGGTTACCTTACCGATTTTATACGACCTTAATTAGATTTGAACGGGTCGTAAATCTCAAAACAAGCAAACAATATTGTGCGCAGGGCAAAGATTCAGATCAGCTTGCGCATCGGCGAAATCTAATCATACAGTCTGATCAGAGTCTACGCTGTATGTCATAAGTATCACTGCTGGCACAAAGAAAAAAATGAGGGTACTATGCTGCTGTTAAATGCACACACGAAAGTATTTTGAAAGTGCAGGGAGTAGGACCGTCCCTGAAAATAAATCCTATTGGTTTGTTTCTCATTTCATCTCAATGTCGGGTAAAAGCCCGGGTAAAAGTCCAACAAAATGGAAGCAACGTCTCTTAAACAGTGTTGACGAGGACGTAGAATTTCAATTGAAACAAGCAAAGAACGAAATAATGTTTCCTTCTAACATATAAAAAAAAATCGTGCACCATAGTGGTGAAAACCAAACTAATCTGTAACAGAAAAATGATAAAACACATTACTTGCTACAACAAGAACACTACTAACTACTATCACATGAGTAAGTCCTTGAAGTGCATCCCTTGTAAAACCCACTTAATATAGAAAAAAGGTGGGGTTTACAAGTGTTTACAATTTTGCTTTTTTCTAGTTCAAAAACATAGATTGTGGGTACTCGTTAGAACTTCTAAGGAGTATTCACAATCTGTGTTTAAGGTAGAAATAAGATTAATATCGCAAGGCACAATACCACATGGATATGTTACACTGCTGACAACAACAACAATACCCAGGTAAAGCCGATGCATCCAATTGCGTCAGAGAGGATGTCAGCCACTATGGCTGGATAAGAGTTGGCTGTCGGATAATAAGCATGGAACTGTGGATTATGCCAGTGAGTCACCTTGAAAATAAAATAAGTTTGTGCATGAGAACATGGCTCTGAACAACCCCCCCCCCCCCCCCCCCCACATTTTTTGCAATTACTGCTACTGTGCAGCCAACTAACATGGCCAGCGGCATGGATTTTTGAAACGTGTTTCTGCCCTTCCAGCCCCTCCCCCCCCCCCAACACACACACACACACTGGATGTATTCGAGCAACAAAGGCTCTGGTGAAGGCTTGACTATGCACAGGCTCGCTGGAAACTTAGCTGTCTCACGCCTACGGAACGATAGAATGCGTAACCATTGGTTAAGAACGTGAAGCAATTGGAGCGATATCCGGTTAGGAATTAGATCGCTAAAAAAGGTAAAGAAACTGTGCAGTTTCTGTGTTTCATCAGTTATATAATTTTTAAGAGGAAGTTATTTAAAAAACGGGGAATTACATTCAGGAGCCCATTGATATCGGCATCTTTGGAGTAAATACCAAATCCCGTACTTCACACATTTTGGCTAAATTTAGTTTCTCCTGCTGAAGGTGACCTCAAGCCTTAGAAAACGAGTGGTTTTTCGAGGTGTTTGTTGCCTTTTATTTATTACTGCGCTTTGCTACAAGTTCAGCATATTAACATGCACACACAATAAACATATATGGTTATATGTGTTGTGGATATTTTGCTTGTCAATGCAGCACTAACGAGAAATCACCACGGAAAAGGTCGAAAATGGTTGGTTACGCATTAGATCTATAGAAATGATAACAAAACTTGCATCTATAAAGCGGATCTGTTTTCATCTCCACGGCCCCAGAATCACCCGCACCTTGTTCTACGGAACCATTTTTAGCCAACCTGATAAGCAGTGCGCTATTGATTCGATAATGACATAGTATTTTATGGAAACATTTTCAATCTCCAGAATCATAGTACCGAATGATTTTCACTGACTTTTACGCTGTGTTTGTTTTATCAATGGTCCGGTAATTGCCTGAAATGAAATTAAACAGGTTTTGGAGTTTTAATTTCTGCGAAGAACTCCTCATCTGCCAAAATTTGCTGGTTAAGCATTAGATCGTCTGGTTAAGCATTCGATAGCCAGAGAGGAGAAAATCTCACCAGTTGCTGCCTAAGTAAATGCCAGCAGCTTACTACAATAAAAGGTGGTCTACATATGATTTCTAAATTATGTTAAAATCACCAGAGAAAGAAAGCCGTGATAAAAAATACTTTTCTGGACAAGACCATTAAATGTCTGGGTATCATGCTTATCTGACCGAATGACGCACAGATTCATAAATAAGAGGTCATTACTTGCTTTTGTAGAAAACAAAATGGCCAGCTTACGCTTTTTAATGGCGATTAAATCTATATCGTGTTTCTATGGTCAAGCATTAGAGAGCCAGGTTGAGCATAAGACACCCATGATTATAAACTTGGTGCTTATATAAAATAGAAGTAAAGCAATGATCAGGAATCAATACCAGCTGGCTATCCAAAATGCGATACATACAATCAGTGACAAACAATAACATAAATAAACCGCCAAAGAAGAACCGCCTTGTAACAGTCAGTGAAAAGAATTCCACTGGGAATTGTTTGTCAATCGACCCAAAGGTGCTCAGAAGAAAAGCTGTTCTATGCTTAAGTGCACGTGAATATCACTGACTTGTCGGGAAAACTATTAGAATGAAAATAGTCGCAGTGAGGTCAGACTGTTGTGAATAACTAAAGATGGTTATCTTGGAAACATAGGCTGGGCTTGGCAAAGAGTGTAGACCCTGATCAGACGCTGCAGAATCCGGCGTCTGGTGAAGATGTACACTATTTGATTGGACACTGGAATTTAAGAGATTAATAAAACAGTTTAAGACTATTTCTCCTACCTACACTCGGAGGCAATAGACCCACCAGTCCTTTGTTGTTGTTTTTTTTAAATCACATTATATTTTGTGCAGAAATGAGAAAAATATCACAATTTTTCATCTTAAAATTTTCGTGTTTTTTTTTGGTGATAAAGGTTACATTGTATTTGTATAGGCGTGTTTTCGTAATGATTATTCAAAGAAACAAAATGATGTGGAGAAAACAAATGTCTACAACCTTTTTAGTACTAAATACAATATTATCAATAGTCGGTCGATAGTGAACAAAAAAACTGGACTTTTGGCTTAATGTAAACTGCCTAATCTCTGCCTAGATACATCCGTGAGAAAATATTGCTCCATATTCAAAACGGTTTCAAAAGTTCCTCATATCTAAACATGATACTGTAGATGGAAGAAAATATTATAACTTGTATGTTCTATCAATTTATTATATCTATATTTTTTCCTCATATCTAAAAATGACACTGCCGATGAAACAAAATGTTATAGCGTGTATGTTTTATTAAGAAGGAAGATTAGATCATGGAAGATTAGCTGAGGGCCTCGTGGAAGATTAGCTATTACATGTATTTTTGTATGTGCTAAATGTTGCTACCCTCACTAAATAAAGTCCTTACTTACTGACTGACTGACTGACTGACTGACTGACTTACTTACTTCTCTCAATTTATTTAATGAACGCACCTGTCCTCCTGTTTACTCAAAATTTATAAATTTTACAAATGGATTCTAGTTCGTCTTGATTAACATGATTAAGAATACATGGTGTGTCATTCTTGCGCTGTTTGTATTAATAAGAAGTTGGTTTTAGACAATATCTTTATCTTATCGTTTTGACAGTTAGCATAGAACTCACGGGATCTCCGATCTGGGTTATCGATCATGATACAGACATATATTTTGGGGGCATGCGCAGTCCCAGGAGTAGGATATTCCGGCTACCTATTTGCTTTGCAGAGGCGAGCTAAAACAAATACGTCTTTCTTTTGCGTTACTATGCCTTTTTCGCATTACTACGCCTTTTGATTCGCGTAAAAACGCCTTTGATTCGCATCACTGCGCCTTTCTTTTGCGTTACTACGCCTTTCTTTTGCATTAGTATGCACTTTTTCGCGTTACTACGCCTTGTTTTTGCGTTACTACGCCTTTTTTTGCGTAGCTTCGCCTTCTGATTGGCGTTACTGCGTCTTTTGTTTTGCGTTTCTACGCCTTTGTTGCGTTATTACGTCTTTTGTGTCGCGTTACTACGCCTTTACGGTATTTTATTTTCTCGTACATAAGCCAAATAGGCTTTCGTATCTGCAGTGTTAACGATCTTACCCTTAGCCTTTCACGCCTGAGTTTCTTAAACGGGTTCTCTCCATTTTTTTTAATTTGGGCAATTCTTGTTAATAGGGGATTTAGTCAAATTCATTTACAGGATGGCGAACAGCTTTGATTCTCGGATGAGACGGTTCATTAATGGCCGTCCCATCCTATAGATTTAATCGCCATTACAAAGCGTAAGCTGGCCATTTTGTTTTCTGCAAAAGCAAGTAATGACCTCTTATTTATGAATCGGCGCGTCATTCGGTCAGATAAGCATGATACCCAGACATTTAATGGTCTTGTCCAGAAAAGTATTTTTCATCACAGCTTTCTTTCTCTGGTGATTTTAACACAATTCAGAAATCATATGTAGACCACCTTTTATTGTAGTAAGCTGCTGGCATTTACTTAGGCAGCAACTGGTTTGATTTTCTCCTCTGGTTATCGAATGCTTAACCAGACGATCTAATGCTTAACCAGCAAATTTTGGCAGATGAGGAGTTCTTCGCAGAAATTAAAACTCCAAAACCTGTTTTATTTCATTTCAGTCAATTACCGGACCATTGATAAAACAAACACAGCGTAAAAGTCCGTGAAAATCATTCGGTACTATGATTCTGGAGACTGAAAATGTTTCCATAGAATACTATGTCATTATCGAATCAATAGCGCACTGCTTATCAGGTTGGCTAAAAATGGTTCCGTAGAACAAGGTGCGGGTGATTCTGGGGCCGTGGAGATGAAAACAGATCCGCTTTATAGTTGCAAGTTCTGCTATCATTTCTATAGATCTAATGCGTAACCAACCATTTTCGACCTTTTCCGTGGTGATTTCTCGCTAGTGCTGCATTGACAAGCAAAATATCCACAACACATTTAACCATATATGTTTATTGTGTGTGCATGTTAATACGCTGAACTTGTAGCAAAGCGCAGTAATAAATAAAAGGCAACAAAAACCTCGAAAAACCACTCGTTTTCTAAGGCTTGAGTTCACCTTCAGCAGGAGAAACTAAATTTAGCCAAAATGTGTGAAGTACGGGATTTGGTATTTACTCCAAAGATGCCGATATCAATGGGCTCCTGAAAGTAATTCCCCGTTTTTTAAATAACTTCCTCGTAAAAATTATATAACTTATGAAACACAGAAACTGCACAGTTTCTTTACCTTTTTTAGCGATCTAATTCCTAACCGGATGTCGCTCTAATTGCTTCACGTTCTTAACCAATGGTTACGCATTCTATCGTTCCGTAGGCGTGTGTCTATCTATCTTCATTTACTGGGTCGGTCAAATTTTTCATTACCCCAGTTGGGTGGGTGGCTAAATTTAGAATTTAACTTAAAAAAGAAAAGGACACTGGATGAGTCCTTAAAACTATTTACAGTCTGATTAACACGCATACCTCTGAGTCCCAATCTACACTGTACGGGCTTTGAACTCTTCTGTGGACTTGGCATCTACCACAGACGAAGGAAGACTATTCCACTGAGGAATAGTTCTGGGAAAAATAATGCTTTAGGGCATCACTATAGACCAGGTACCTACGACATTGTGTGTTACCTACACAATTGTGTGTTATTTACTTTTGATGCCCTTGTTAGAGTTGAAGCTGTCACAGAGGTCAAGTATTTATCTTTATCCAGAGACACTATACCAGAGTGTATCTTATAGAAGAAGGTAGAAGAGGACCGCTCACGACGGGCCTCAAGGGACGCCCACTCCAGCTCGCTAAGCGTGTCACCGACGCTACCTACTCTTATTTCGCCATCGCGGCGGTTCTAACGAGCAGCCACAACATATCTTGAAGGTCACATGGTCTGTGGGATTTTAAAAATCGTAAAGAATGTTTGAGTTTATTTGGGAATTATTAAATTCTAATCCTATGACATTTCATTGACTTTCCCAGATATCTATATCATTAGAAATTGCCTTTGAGCTTAGATTCTGGTGACCTTGACCTCATTTTCAAGGTCAGGACAGGCTTGATATCTACAATTGCACTGATATTACTCTTTTGTCGAGCTGTCACTTAAATTATGCAGCATTACACCAGACTTGGCTGGATGTAGCATCTGGACATGTCTCTGAATTGGTTAGATGTTCAGTGAACTTGGCCTTATTTTCAAGGGCCTTGTTTAAATAAAGAAACAAATTAATGCCCCTGTAAGTCCCAGTTTAACTATATAAAAGTGGGTTTTAAGGGCGTTATAATTATATAGGTATTCTTTCGTGATGACAGGCGTATTTTTGTAACGTAAGATACTTATACTCAGAATGCCCCCGCTCATAGGGGCTCGAAGAAATATATGGGTTGCATGATGCTTCCACGCAGAGCTGAAGCCGGCCCGCACACTAGTCCTGGTAAACCGCTTAGAGGATCTAAGCCTGTCCAGGAACCGCGGTGCGAGGCGGACCGTCCATGCTAATAAACCCTATTGGTTTCATTGGGCGACAGGGCTTGACCTGTCATTTCATCTCAATGTCGGGTAAAAGTCCCACAAAATCGAAAGCAACGTCTCCAAAATGACCTTTACAGTGCTGACGGGGACGGTAAACCTCAAAACAAACAAACAAAACTTATACGCAAAAAAGAACAAAGCAAACATGGTCATACTATAAAATCTTAGTCTGAAAATTACAAAACTCGTCGAAGTCACGTTTCTAAAAATTTCTATGATGTGATCCTGCATAAAACATAGAGCCTACAATATAAGAATACATCCTTTAGCATACATTTCGAAAACGCGGCTATATAAATACACTGTAAATTTTACCACCGAAAAAAAAATTAAGATGAAAAAATATGATATTTTTCTTATTAACGGTCAAAATATAGATTATGGGTACACGCTAGAAACCTATCCACACTCTACAGTTAGCCGCATAAGTAAGAAAAAGAAAGGTAAAACCCCAGACTATATAAAATGGTGGTTCAAGGATGTCAGAATTATACAACTGTGTTTTCGTGATGATGGTAAAATATTAATCCATATATGCCTAGCGGCCCATTTGCGGGACATTGACAAACAATGTAGACCCAGATCAGACGCCGCAAAACACGGCGTCTGATCTGGGTCTACACTGTTTATTTAAAGAACATTCATTTTTGTAAAATTTGCCACAACAAAAACAAACCTTGCACCGTAATAACTTGAAATGGACCACTCCAAACTTATAATATGAAAAAATGCCATTTAAAACTCATTCGGTGAAAAATACTATTGTCATATGAGCCCCGCCAAGCGAATTTGTGTCTTCGAGCATTCCGTCATGACAAATTTTAACTGCGCATGCCCACCCATTCAGAGTGGTCAGGGATATGGCTTTCTGTCTGAATGTTCCTCTTGATTCACTGCTTGTATGAGCGAGCAGTGAAGGTTCTGGCGAGACTGCGCGGATGCGCAGGCTCGCCTGAACCTTCGCTGCTCGTATAGGCGATAAGTACCAAAATCGCTTGACGGGGCCCATATATTAACGTACCCCAGGCATGATAACTCGCTCAATATCTTTGAACAATTCGTCCCATTTCTCTCCCGACTCCGGGGCTGTGTCTGGAATCAGTTCTCTCAAATATCCGGGCTCTACGTCCGGCAGGGGGCGTCTGTTCCTAATATTTTCTAGATAGTCCGCAACATAGTCTACCATCTCTTTCCCACGGCGTCGAAATTCTTCAGCATCCATTCCACTGCATAATTCCATTCAAATCAAATACATTTTAGCACATCTCAAATAAAACATATACAAACACCACAGTAACCTTTCATTTCTAAAACACGCCTATATAAATACATTGTAAAATTTACCGTTGAAAAAAAAAATTAAGATAAAAAATTGCGATATTTTTCTTATTTCTGCTCAAAACATAGATTGTGGGCACTCGTTAGAACCGCCTCATCGAGGCGGTTCTAACGAGTACCCACGATCTCTGTTTTAGAGCAGAAACAAGGAAAATAAGGTTTACCCCTGTAAACCCCAGTTTACTACATAAAAGTGGGGTTCAAGGGGGTCAAAATTATATAGACGTGTTTTCGTGATGCACATACAGGATAAATTAAATGCTTCAAGCAAATGTCGGTATAACTATTTGTAAGTTATCTTATACCTTATGTATATTAGCCTTGATGCTTGGCCAATTTGAAATTTCGAATGTTTACGGGGTCTTATCTATAATCCCGTCTGCCCCATATCTAAAGATAAAGATAAATCGTCTAAAGACATCATTTGAACTTAATTTACGCAGTATACATTTTCTTGTCCTTGGCATCGCATCGATTCCAATATGGAGTTTCAAGTCTTGCTTCCAAAAGATATAACCATTTTATTATCTGGTCAGAAAATAATTCAATAACGCCGTGTAATACTGGTGGATTAAATATGCAAATTAGTTAGATACGCCCTGTAACGTTGCATCTACGACTTCCTTAACGACGCCGCGTTTACGTATGGTGGAAAATTCACATTTGTGTAAGAAAAAAAAAATGTGAAAAAAAAATCGTAATGTCATAAGAGAATCTTGCACTCTTGCTCTTGTATTATTGAATTTATTAAACTCGTCGAGGAAAAGCTCAATAATACCTGAACACGCATGTACAGAATCCTCTTTTTAAAACATATTTAACCCAGTTTACCTGAAAACCCGTAATAGAGACATAGACAAACAGACAAAGGTAAACCGTGCAGATTAAGACCAGGCATCTGATCCAGGTCTACACTTTTTGCTTGGAGGATTTAAAAAAACGAATAAAACAAATAGATCCAATACTGCATAAATGACAAATGAACTCGTCCAACATACAACAGTGGAAGAGACCACCAGTATTCAATAGGTTAACTCTTATCATGCTGTTCACGACAACCCTTTTCTTTGCAAACAGTGTAGATCCAGATCAGATGGCTTCTAAAAAGCCATCTGATCAGGATCTACACTGTTTGGCATTTAGTTAATGAATTTGTAGCAATTAATTACATTAAGTAATTTGATTGGTTGATAGACAGAAATGGGTGTGGCTTAAATGAATATTCAGATAGATAAGGGTTAAAGGTTAGATAATATCACAAACGAAGTATCTACAAGTTGAAAGATGGCCCCGCCCATCGCGGCTTGAAGAAATAGATGGGTTGCATGATGCTTCTTTAACCCTTATCCTGCTGTTCATGACAACCCCTATCTTTGCAAACAGTGTAGATCAAGATCAGATGACTTCTGACGAAGCCATCTGATCAGGATCCACACTGTTTGGCATTTAGTTTATGAATTTGTAGCAATAAATTACATCAAGTAATTTAATTGGTAGATAAGAAATGGGTGTGGCTTAAATGAATTTTCAGCAAGATAAGGGTTAATGATCTGGATGGGTGGGACTTTTGTTTCTGAAATCACAACGTAGCAACATATAATTTCCGTATCCTTGATTATGTGTGGTTTTTGTTTGTTTGATTTGAGGTTTACCGTCCCCGTCAACACTGTAAAGGTCACTTTGGAGACGTTGCTTCCAATTTTGTGGGACTTTTACCCGACATTGAGATGAAATGACATCTCAAGCCCTGTCGCCCAATGAAACCAATAGGGTTTATTAGCATGGACGGTCCGCCTCGCACCACGGTTCCTGAACAGGCTTAGATCCTCTAAGCGGTTTACCGGTACTAGTGTGCGGGCCGGATTCAGCTCTGCGTGGAAGCATCATGCAGCCCATATATTTCTTCAAGCCCCTATGGGCGGGGGCTTATTATTATGTGTGGTACATAACAATTTAGTTAGAATGTAACAAAGATTTTTAAGGCTTCAACGTGTACACGGTGTGCATTCCGGAATAGCCATATTCTAGGTAGGCTGTTCAAGTCATCAATCCCCAAGTGAACCTGCTTTACAATGTTATAAAACAGCCAAAAAAAAAAAAAAAAAAAAAAACAATCGGATGAATCACAATATTGTGGCTTTTTATATTTCAGCATGTTATATCAGCCTTACTGTCAGAAATTTAATTTTAAATTTGAATTTATTCCATAAAAATTTAGCAAGGCTCAGATGTTCAAAATAAATGAATGGTCTAGCTGCTTTTCCAAATTGTCAACAGCCATCAAAGACCGCCAAAAATGACATATTTTAACCGTTATGGGTTGCACTTCAAAAAATTCCATATAACAGGTTATTTTTTCAATTTCAGTAATATAGAAAATTGTCTGAAGAAAATTTTGACATATAATTTCTTGATATGCTAAAAACCTTTAAAAATGCCACCATATATATGGAGGCGGTCCTTTGAACACAACCCCCTGGTTATACACACCATACGCGTAGGAGAGAGGTGTTAACTTTATTGAAATTCCTTAAAAATGATCTACTAAGAATGCCAAAGTGGTAGAAATCATATTGTTTTCCCTGCTGATTTTTAACAAATTACAGGATAACTGATCAGGAAAATGACAATTTAAAAAAATGTGGTAGTGTCCTTAACGAATGATACATTTTGTTACTGTTGGTAGCTTTGTTTGAATAAAACGTTCTGTTTTTAATACTTTGTGTATAATAACCTTTAAATAAACACAATGAGTATTTTTCCAACAACTAAACGTCCTCTGTGCATGATTTTGTGGTTACGGACACTAAAAAATGCTGAAAACAAACGCCTATTTACTTATATTAAAATCTGGGAAACATTATTTTAATAATACTTTCCAAAAGGATATGTCTTCAGACTAATCAATTATAACTCAATTGTTCCAAATGGATGACACAACAATGTACACTTTCTGATGCAATATTGCGCAATAATTTAAAAAAAAATCATCCGTCATTCTCAGCATGAAAATATAAAACAAAACTGGTGTGTCCACATGGTTGATGACTGTCCTGTTTTGAAGTTTTATGACAGAGTAAGTATTCTCTTTAAATATATAGCAATAGAAACTAAATAGCAAAGTCACAAGGGCATCTGCAGAGGGTCGGTAATCAGCTAGGTTTTTGTAGTGTCCGTAACCATAACACATCAGTAACATTTATGAATAAATGTCTGATTGATAGGTTTTATTTTTAATTTCATCAAGAAATTATGCACTGAATGCTAAAATTGCAACTGGAATTATTATTATTATTTATTTATTTTGCATAATTTAACAGAAAATCATTTAATTAGGGGACCATCAGAATGAAACTGCATAAACGTTCTGATTTTATTTAACAGACAAGGTAGGCTTGTGCAAAAACTACTAGCAGTTCTTTAAATTAATACATTCCATTGAATATCTTAAATGATCTAATTGTTGTTTTGATTCATTTCTCAAGAACTAAAATGGTTACGGACACTACAAGAAAGTTCAATATCTAGTTTAAGCATTATACTTGTATTCCAGTTTCTTTAAACACTTATTCCTGTATCATTTTAACTCTTAATTAAATGGTTTATTTATTTATTATTTTTATTTATATTTATTTATTTATTGATTTATTTATTTATTTATTTTTCATATTACAATAAAAGGCTAGTCATTTTAGACCAAAAAGACCCTTAACCTCAAACAAATTCCTTCAGAAAGGGTTTCGCTGTTTTCAAAATCAGTGAGGTTTCCTGAATTACAGGAAAAAAAATCCCCAAAATTATTCCCTGGCGAAATTGATTTTTGGGGGTGAAATGTTAAAAATTTGAATAAAAATCGCCCAAAACAGGAATAAAATCATAAAATTATCATCAAATAACATTAAATTGATTTAAATAACCAGACATTGATAAACTGATGTCAAGTAGCAATAGAAAAAATTTCAGCTTCATACTTATACAGAAAATTGTATTTTGGGGGGTAAAAACTTTGAAAAATTGACAAAACAAGAGGCTCAATGAGCCTAAACCGCTCACCTGAGGAACTTAAGTTTTAACAATTCACAGACTTGACTACTAAATCTGCTAATAGAATCCAGCCCATTGACCCTTACAGGATATAAGTCATCATTATTGCATTGCATTCCAAGTTTGAGACTTCTAGCTTCTATAGTTCCTGAGAAATCTTTGACGAAAATTTAACATTGGTCAAAATGGAGAGAAAAAAGAATGAAAGAACAGATGAACAAATAAGCTGAGAAAGCCCAATGTCTCTTACACAAAATAAGTCATCATTATTCTATTGAATACCAAATTTGATGCTTCTAGCTTTTATAGTTCCTGAGAAATCTTTGATTAAAAATTTAACATTGGTCTATTATCTCTATATGGAGAGAAAGAAGAATGAAGGAACAAATGAACCAGACTAGCTCCAAAACCTAATGCAGCCTTTCCCCTTGCCCAATGGTGCTACACATAAAATTTAAACAAGATTGGTTGACTGCCTTCTGAGATATGCTTCATTGAAAGTGTGGACGACGGATGGACGGACGACAGACGACGGACTCCGGAGCCTTGGTATACTATCAGCTCACTGGAGCCTTTGGCTCAGGTGAGCTAAAAATTCAAGTCGCTATTTCTGTCACAACATTTTCCCTACGTTAAGTCTATGGGCAAATTCTTTTGTCTCTCAAGGTCATGTAACTCCAAGGTCAATATTCCGATTCCGCCCAAAATCGAACTTAACCGAGATTTTATGCCTGTCCTCGTTACCTGCAAGTTTGAAGCTGATATGAATAAAAATAAAGTTGCTATCGTGGTCACAACGTATTTTTTTATGCTCAAGGGCAGGTAACTCCAAGGCAAATATTCTGATTCGGCCCAAAATCGAACTTAACCGAGATTTTATGTCTGTCCTCGTTACCTGCAAGTTTGAAGCTGATCTGAAAAAAATTCAAGTCGCTATCGTAGTCGCAACATTTTCCCTAATTAAGTCTATGGGCAAATTTTTTGTCGCTCAAGGTCACGTAACTCCGAGGTCAATATTCCGATTCGGCCCAAAATTGAACTTAACCGAGATTTAATGCCTGTCCTCGTTACCTGCAAGTTCGAAGCTGATATGAATAAAAATAAAGTTGCTATCGTGGTCACAACGTATTTTTTTATGCTCAAGGGCAGGTAACTCCAAGGCAAATAATCCGATTCGGCCCAAAATCGAACTTGACCGAGATTTTATGCCTGTACTGGTTATCTGCAAGAATGAAGTCGATCAGAAAAAAATTGACGGAGCTAGAGTGATGACAAGCTTTTTCCTATGTGAAGTCTATGGGAGCTAGATGTTGCCATGGCAACCAGAGTTCCACTCAGATCTGCCTGAAAACCTAATGAAGCCTTTCCACTTGCCCAATAATGCGACACATGAAATTTGATCAAAGTTGGCCAAGTAGTCTTTAAGATATACATTTTTGAAATTCCCATTAACCCTAATGCAAAAACACACAAGGGCAGGTAACTCCTAAGTGAATGATCCGATTCTGCCAGTTATCGAACTTGACCGAGATTTCATGGCTGTGCTGGTTATCTGCAAGAATAAAGCCAATCTGAAAATAACTGAAGCAGCTACGGTGATGACAACATTCTCCCCATGTTAAGTCAATAGGCAATTTTTTCAACGCTCAAGGGTACGTAACTCCTGAGTGAATAATCCGATTCAGCCCAAAATCGAACTTGATCGAGATTTCATGCCTGTCCTCGTTATCTGCAAGAATGAAGTCGATCAGAAAAAAATTGACGGAGCTAGAGTGATGACAAGCTTTTTCCTAACGCTCAAGGGCATGTAACTCCTGAGTGAATAATCCGATTCAGCCCAAAATCGAACTTGATCGAGATTTCATGCCTGTCCTCGTTATCTGCAAGAATGAAGACAATCAGAAAAAAATTGACGGAGCTAGAGTGATGACAAACTTTTTCCTATGTTAAGTCTATGGGAGCTATTTGTTGCCATGGCAACCAGAGTTCCAATCCGATCTGCCCGAAAACAGTATGCAGCCTTTCCCCCTACCTGATAATGCTTCACATGAAATTTGATCAAGATTGGCCCACTGGTTCAAGAGATATACTTCTTTGAAAGTGTGGACGACGGACGACGACGACGGACGACGGACGCCGGCTCGTGGTATACTAATACCTCACATGAGCCTTCGGCTCAGGTGAGCTAAAAATGCGGAAAACGGGAACAATTTTTAAAAAAGTTAGTGGTGAGGATTCTTAAAATGTTTTGCTGTTAAAAGTGACATATTGGTCTAAGTTAACTATAGGGAAAACAAAATAGAATATATAAAAATATCTTTTAGAGAGATACAGAAATGCAATTTTTTACTAAAAACACAGAACCTCCATTATTTCGGGGCATGTAGAAACTTCATTACAAAAGTAAATTGTATAACATGGAACTTATATGACCTGATGTGCACACTCTAGTCTCTACTGTGAAGTAGCTATCAAAGATCTTTCAACTTCGTATCAGCACAGAAACTGGTCTTTTTAAGATAGAATTCCAGAATTATGGCAAAAAATGTGGGTTTTACTTTGTTGTACATGAAGTGTCTCCGTTTATTGGGACTTACTGTGTTAAATTTCAATCATTCCAGCAAATATGTTCTTGTTTAAATTATTTTGGGGGTTATTATATATTTTTCACTGCATATTTCTTAAAAAAATAAACAGCTGATTGAAATTTGAAAAGATAAAGCAGTTTTTAAATTTGTAGTGTCCGTAACCATTTTAGCTGTGATTGATTTTTTTTTTCCATTCAACTTATGTAAAAAAAAAACTATATCTTTTTCCAGTGTGTGCACATGACTTTAATGTCTAGTTTAAATAAGTTGTATTTGGAATTATTGGCTTATCCAGATTATGATAAAAAAAAGTTTTGGTTTCTTATTAGTGTGTCTTGAACAGTGATGGCAACTTATGTGCATTATTTTTCTTCAAGCTTTATTACTTTTGCAAAGACTGATTATTTTTACTTGTAAGTGTTCCTAGTCATGTTTAACCCTTATCATGCTGTTCACGACAACCCCTACCTCTGGAAACAGTGTAGATCCAGATCAGATGGCTTCTGAAGAAGCCATCTGATCAGGATCTACACTGTTTGACATTCAATTTATGAATTTGTAGGAATAAATTACATCAAGTAATCTGATTGGTTCAAAGTCAGAAATGGGTGTGGCTTAAATGAATATTCAGCAAGATAAGGGTTGAAGCACAGTTAATAAAGTTTAACACGGTTAATGTTGTTTAGCTATAGTGTTATACACATCCTGTTGTTTTCGTAACCACTTTTCGCCCACATATTTTTATTTTATTTTATCTATTTATTTTATTTCATTTGAGCCCCGCCAAGCGAATTTGTGTCTTCGAGCATTCCGTCAAGACAAATTTTAACTGCGCATGCCCAGCCATTCAGAGGGGCCAGGGATATGGCTTTCTGTCTGAAGGTTCCTCTTGATTCACTGCTTGTATGAGCGAGCAGCGAAGGTTCTGGCGCCTGAACCTCCGCTGCTCGCATAGGCGATAAGTACCAAAATCGCTTGACGGGGCCCGTTTATACAATATTTTAAGAGGGTGGCACAATTAGCTGCAAAGCTAGTTTACCTTATAGCCGTCTGTAAAATACACAGATAACATATAAAACAAATGGAAAACATTACAGAATGCATTATATACAAATATACAGTAAAACAAAGACAATGTGGTCTCATAAGGCGTATCTTGTTAAACCAGATACTAAAATTCTTTAATGTTTCAAAAGAACAGGTCGTGTGTTGAAACAGTCAACAGCACATGTGGTATATGATTTGTGTTTGCGGTTGAGACCACTGTTTATTAAATATTAATTCATTAGAGGGCACATAAAACTTATCAAAGACTATCGGGTTTATCTAAAATAGATTAAGACACGTGGACAATGAATGGTCTGTGACTTAAATTGAATGCATACACGCGAAGCATCAAAAACACATGTGTACCACTCTCCGCCCGAAAAGTTGCAAATGCTATACATTTGGGATACTAACCCCTATGAAAATCAAAGTACTGAGGAAAGTTGATTTATGATGAATACTTATTATGATAACAATGTCAGTCGTAGATCAAGCAGTTATCTAGATATTTTGTTAACAAGGTCCCAGAGGGTTAAAAAAATTCGACTAAGAAAAAAATGATTCATCGATTGTTTAGAGTTTGAATGGAAGTGTATAAAAAGAAGAAACAACAACAACCCCCACCCCTCCCCCACCTACCGTTACCTGCTGCAAGGACAACAGGCCTTGCCCAAATGTAAGTCAATATCAGCTGGACTCCCCAATGGCACAAGATACACATCACCTTTGCCTTATCCAACCAACCCCACGAAAAACGGAAGGAAGGAAGAAATAAAAACGTGTCTGCTAATTTCTTCATGGTAAAACCATAAATTTATAGATTAGCTCAGTGAGTGAGTGTTTGAGTTTTACGTTCCACCACAAGCTAAGGACATACGGAGACAGGACCTCGGTTTAAAGACTCATCCGAAAGTCTGGAGAAACCCGGGATCGATCCTGCGACCCCTGGTTTACAAGGCGAGTAGCGAAACCACTACACCACAGAGGCTTGTACATTCTGTGCTTGTCTCATCTGCTAATAATCTTACAGAGAAGTTCTCCTAGTAGGTACATGACATCCTAGCAACGTCGCATCAACATCGCGTTGATACGAGGCACATACGTTGTGCAGCCGCTCGGAGCTATATTCCTTCTGGCGTGGGGAGAATAACTTGACGAAAAAAGATCATTTTCAAACCATTTCATTTAGACATTATAACCCTGATCAGACGCCACCTTTAGCGAACTTCGACTACCCAAGGTGAACTAAAATACGTTTATTCCAACCTGTACGGAACCATTAACCCATATATGCAAATTGTTTCAATACTTTGGCATTCGGAAACAGTAAAGACTGATTAGAGGCCACAGAATGTAGCGTCTGATCGGAGTCTTCACTATATTTGCTTAAAGTACGGAACTTGGTTTACAACTCACAGCTTAAAGCCTTAAACGACGCATATTTTGTAATAAGAGCTCTCGAAAGCAGGTAAATAACTGCATTCGAAGTCGGTCGGTCAGTAAAGGGTTGTATAGTCACAGAGAAGCGAGCTTACCCTTTTAACCCTGAAGACCGGTGCAGACGCCGAGGTAGAAATACACTGTATCTATGCAAACCTTGCAGATCCTGATAAGACGGCACGTAGTTAGCACGTCTCGCCAGAATCTACATTAACACTGTTTGCCATCATGTCAATGAACTACTCAGAAATCCCTTTCTTTTAGAATATATTTAAAGCGAGAAGAGTCGCGTTCAGAAATTCAGGGATGAAAGAGTAAATTCTCAAACCAGTTGCATAAACGCGTGGACAATTAGTCCCAGAGTATTGTTTTCTTTTCAGAATTAATCTTTCTGTGCCAATTTATATTCAATCCGTATAAAGTCTCGAAATACGAAATATTTTGAAAGACGTTCCCTGCCTGCAAAATTAATTTTCAATAGTTCATTTGGACTATTTTATGCAGCGAACGAACAGCGGAAGAGGAATAACGCGGTCCAGTACCTGAAGTAGAAATGTAATGACAAAGAAACTTGATTTTAAAAATCAACTTTCAAAAATGTTTTTATAAGAACTGTGCAAAGTTGATTTTTAGCTACCAGATGCAACCTATGTGGCCCCAATACTGTGATTTACCCGAATGCCTCCTTTCATTCAACATATTTGCATTATTTGCTGGCTCCCAGCTTGACCATTGTCAATATTGGAAAAACCGGTAACCAGAACCCCCTGACCTTTCAAGGTCAGGGGGTCTGGTTACCTGTTTTTCCAACACTGATAACCTTCAGAATAGGAACCAGCAGATAGTGCAAATAAGGTGAATGCGCTGCTACCATGAACAAAACCGCTCGTCTACAGAGATGGTTCGTTCAGGCAACAACTTCTTCGGTCCGCATCCATGTGACGTCACTATTCGGACAGAGGTGGGTAGAAGGACCGGGTATGCATGTTGTGCACTGGTGAGAGACTGGTGTGCATGATTAGGCACCAGAAGTGCGTCCGTTTCAACACAAAAGGGCGGCCGAAATGAAAACCGCACAGAGAAGCGGCTGTCATGCAACTCCTCAATTATACAGAAGCTTGAATCACTACGCATATAATGGTAAAAGAAATTGCTTGCACACGCCTACTTACTCTACCCAATCGGAGAAGCGGCTGTCATGCAACTCCCCAAGTATACAGAAGCTTGAATCACTACGCGTATAATGGTAAAAGAAATTGTTTGTACACGCCTATTTACTCCACCCAATCGGACATGCGCATGCGCAGTTACGACAGGGTTGCAAGTCTAGTTCGGCCAGCCTTTGGTGCAGGTTCAATACAATACAATTTTAAAGTAAAACCAGTGCTTCAGCCGAAGTGCACGACCCGCCGGGTGCTTTTAGCTTTATGAGTGTTACCATATATGGGTATGGCGGCCATTTTGGTTATGTGACCTGGACCTAAAACGGTTCCCCCAATAAATGCGCCTTATCGTAAGGAGCAAAAATATATCTTATGCTTTAGTACTGTATTCTGAATCGTTTGCAGGATAAAATGCATTCTCACTTTTCCAATACAAAAACATATGTGTCAAAGTTTGACCTAGGCACAAAGAAGGTCAAGGTCAACCCAGGTTCACCATTTTAGCAATTTATGATGGGCCTACGTCCCAGATGCTATTTTTCAAGTTTCGTGGAAATCTGCCCAGTGGTTCTGGAGAAGACTATTTTGAAGGGTTTTTACCATATATGGCTTGGCGGCCATTTTGGTCATGTGACCTGGACCCCATGAGCAAATTTTGGTTTCCCCTATCCCATAAAGGCTCCATATGAAATTTGACTTAAATCGCCCCAACGGTTTCCGAGGAGAAGCAGTTCGAAAATTTTCACATTTTTCGCCTCTGCGAGGCTATACTAAAAGGAATGTAATATTTCGCAAGTTAATTGGTTAGATCTCATTGATATCTATCAGTATGCCAAAAATTGTTTAAATATTCCAACCGGTTAAGTCACTATCACCAATTTTCACCAACGGGTTACGGACGGACAGACAGACCATATATGGCTTGGCGGCCATTTTGGTCATTGACCTGGACCCCATGAGCAAATTTTGATTTCCCCCATCCCATAGAGGCTCCATATGAAATCTGACTTCAATCGGCCCAACGGTTTTCGAGGAGAAGCAGTTCGAAAATTTTCACATTTTTCGCCTCGGCGAGGCTATACTAAATGGAATGTAATATTTCGCAAGTTCATTAGTTAGATCTCATTACTTTAGTACTGTATTCTGAATCGTTTGCAGGATAAAATGCATTCTCACTTTTCCAATAAAAAAGTCTATGTGTCAAAGTTTGACCTAGGCACAAAGAAGGTCAAGGTCAACCCAGGGTCACCATTTTAGCAATTTATGATGGGTCTACGTCCCAGATGCTATTTTTCAAGTTTCGTGGAAAGCTGCACAGTGGTTCTGGAGAAGACTATTTTTGAAGGGTATTACAATATATGGCTTGGCGGCCATTTTGGTCATGTGACCTAGACCCCATGAGCAAATTTTGGTTTCCCCCATCCCATAGAGGCTCCATATGAAATTTGACTTCAATCGGCCCAACGGTTTCCGAGGAGAAGCAGTTCGAAAATTTTCACATTTTTCACCTCGGCGAGGCTATACTAAATGGAATGTAATATTTCGCAAGTTCATTGGTTAGATCTCATTGATATCTATCAGTATGCCAAAAATTGTTTAAATATTCCAACCGGTTAAGTCACTATCACCAATTTTCACAAACGGGTTACGGACGGACAGACAGACCATATATGGCTTGGCGGCCATTTTGGTCATTGACCTGGACCCCATGAGCAAATTTTGATTTCCCCCATCCCATAGAGGCTCCATATGAAATTTGACTTCAATCGGCCCAACGGTTTTCGAGGAGAAGCAGTTCGAAAATTTTCACATTTTTCGCCTCGGCGAGGCTATACTAAATGGAATGTAATATTTCGCAAGTTCATTAGTTAGATCTCATTACTTTAGTACTGTATTCTGAATCGTTTGCAGGATAAAATGCATTCTCACTTTTCCAATAAAAAAGTCTATGTGTCAAAATTTGACCTAGGCACAAAGAAGGTCAAGGTCAACCCAGGGTCACCATTTTAGCAATTTATGATGGGTCTACGTCCCAGATGCTATTTTTCAAGTTTCGTGGAAAGCTGCACAGTGGTTCTGGAGAAGACTATTTTTGAAGGGTATTACCATATATGGCTTGGCGGCCATTTTGGTCATGTGACCTAGACCCCATGAGCAAATTTTGGTTTCCCCCATCCCATAGAGGCTCCATATGAAATTTGACTTCAATCGGCCCAACGGTTTCCGAGGAGAAGCAGTTCGAAAATTTTCACATTTTTCACCTCGGCGAGGCTATACTAAATGGAATGTAATATTTCGCAAGTTCATTGGTTAGATCTCATTGATATCTATCAGTATGCCAAAAATTGGTTTAATATTCCAAGCGATTAAGTCACTATCACCAATTTTCACAAACGGGTTACGGACGGACAGACAGACAGACCATATATATGGCTTGGCGGCCATTTTGGTCATGTGACCTGGATCCCATGAGCAAATTTTGGTTTCCCCCTTCCCATAGAGGCTTCATATGAAATTTGACTTCAATCGGCCCAACGGTTTCCGAGGAGAAGCATTTCGAAAATTTTCACATTTTTCGCCTCGGCGAGGCTATACTAAATGGAATGTAATATTTCGCAAGTTCATTGGTTAGATCTCATTGATATCTATCAGTATGCCAAAAATTGTTTAAATATTCCAAGCGGTTAAGTCACTATCACCAATTTTCACAAACAGGTTACGGACGGACAGACAGACCATACACGGCTTGGCGGCCATTTTGGTCATGTGACCTGGACCACATGAGCAAATTTTGGTTTCCCTCGTCCCATAGAGGCTCCATATGAAATTTGATGTCAATCGGCCTAACGGTTGTCGAGGAAAAGCAGTTCGAAAATTTTCACATTTTTCGCCTCTGCTATACTAAATGGAATGTAATATTTCGCAAGTTCATTGGTTAGATCTCATTGATATCTATCAGTATGCCAAAAATTGTTTAAATATTCCAAGCGGTTAAGTCACTATCACCAATTTTCACAAACGGGTTACGGACGGACAGACAGACTGACAGACTGACAGAATGACACGGTGATTTTAGGGCACTCAAGAAAATCAACCGACTTCAGTCGGTCGCATTTTCTGCGGGTCGTGCAATTTTCACCAGAAAATAAACATTTTGGGGGTATGAATGGATGCACTATATAACCGGCATGGATGTATTATCGTAATATGTGTTTGAATTTAGATTATATTAGGGACGTTGATTCCAATTTTGTAGGACTTTTAACCAACCTTGAAATGAGATGACACCACAAGCCCCGTCGCGCAAACAAACCAAAAGGGTTTATATGCAGGGGCGGTCCGACTCGCACCACTTTGCCTGGGCAGGATTTGACCCTCTGAGCGGTTTACCAGTACTCATGTGCGGTCAGTTTCATCTCCGCATGGAAACACCATGCAGCCCAATCTATTACTCCAAGCCCCGATTGGCGGGGCCATGTTATCGGAATGACGTGTAATGAATAATAATACCGGAATACCATGAGTCAACGCATTTAGCCTTCTCCTATTTATGTACTTCCTCACATCACTTTTGTTTGTTCGATTGGAGGTTTAATGTGCCCCTCTACACTATATACAGTCGAACTTCAATGGCTCGAACACCTTTGGGACCTCGAAAATCTGTTCGAGACATGGGTAGTTCGAGCCACTGAGGATTACTGCAAGGAGGCATAACGAGATACTTTTAGACATCTTTTCGGTGTTTTATAATGAAAATGTATGCTGTGTGTACTCATTAGAATCGCCTCATCGAGGCGATTCTAATGAGTACACACAGCATACATTTGCAAGATAAAAGACTAAAATCTCCTAAATTATGCCTCACCATTTCTTGTGTAGAGGATTTCGCTAGGGGCCCAAGAATGGGTTCGATGCATCCATGGTAAACGAGCCACCGGTGTTCGAGCCATCGAAGTTCCACTGTAGGTTATTTTGCAGACGTTGCTTCCAATTTGTGGTACTTTAACCAGACATTGAGATGAAATGTCATCTCAAGCCCTGCCGCCCAGTGAAACCAAATAGGGTTTAAGAGCATGGAGGTCTGACTTGCATACTTTATAGTTTATTTAATTGGAGATTTAACGTCCCCCTCTACACTATTCATCTCAATGTTTGGAGACATTGCTTCCAGTTGTGGGACTTTTACCAGATATTGAGATGAAGTGACCTCTCATCCCTTTTATAAAGCAAGGGTTACAGAGATAAGTTGCAAAATTGATTATTAAACTGAAAAACAAATCAAAACATTTAAAAGTATCCTAATCATCATATTATTGTAACATCAGAAGCGAATATGGATAAAACTGATACTTTTTTTCCTGATACTTTTTTCCTACCTAAAACTGATACTTTTTTTTCGATACGTTTTTTCCTGATACTTTCTTTCTGATTACCACTTCGAGTATATATGCGCGGCAGCCGTGGCCTTCTGACTTATTGTAAGAAACTACCCGAAAGGTTTCCTCTACATATCTGTGAGTAGCAGAGGCAAAGGCGAGACTGTGCCCAGCAGGTCGAAAATGCCGGGCGAACGTCGGGCCGATCGCGATATGACGTGACGTCGTCTCGCTATCGGCCCGACGTTCGCCCACAGTTCTTTGCTCGCCTGATCCTTTTGCGGCCGCGTGTGCAATAAGTAGCCTTGGTTTGAACATATGTTGATTGTTTGCTGTCCATGGGCGTAAACAAAACAGATGTAGGGTTTCACACGGAAGTATACCCATTAGTACGCTGGCATCGGTAGCTCAGTCGGATGCGCGTCTGACTGGTGATCAGGAGGACGCGGTTTCGATACCTGCCGGGTTCGGCAACATTCTTTCGTGGAGATTGGTCATGAAATCTTTTCTACGGTCATCCTCTCCCTTCCGCTGATTCAAGAAGGGCAGTTGTCAGTTTCTGGCGAAAGAATGTGCACTGTTCTGGTTAACCGCTTACGTATACGCCTGCTCAGGAAAAGTGTGGATAGGTAAACTGACCGGCTCGAAAATGACCTAAAACAGTGTTGACTGGGCCGATAACTCCAATAACTCTAAACAAACAGTCATTAGTTGCCAACAATGCAAATTGTCCTTTATATTTTGTGCAACAAGTATAAGCTTTCACAAGTAGAAACAAGAGGGCCAAGATGGCCCTGTATCGCCCACCTGTCGACCTGAAAATCATAATGGATGTTTAGAAAAAAAGAAGAAACTGTGAAAGATGGCAAGGCATGCTTGTTAACCGGTTTGATATAAATATCTTCATAGATTCAGGGTTGTCAACAGAGTTGTACATCAACTGAACCAGTTGAATCCATGGGCAGGGTCATATTTGGTCCTCAGGATATAATTTGAAAATCTTGGTACAGGTTCATTAGATGAAGATTCATATCAAATATCAAAAATCTGGTTCTTGTGGTTTCAGAAAAGAGGATTTTTAAAGATTTCCCCTATATACGTAAGTCAATGTAAAAGATTCGTTCAAAACTTAGGGCCTTATGATGATGAGAATGTCAAAAATTGGCATTTTCAGTAATCAAAGGGAAACAAATAGGTCAGCCTCACCGGTTTTTGAACTCATCCGAGCTTTTATCACTGACTTACTTGTTCGTTAGTTATAAGAAGATCCGATCAAAACTGAAGGGGATACGCGTACCGCGGTGATAACAAGGTCAAAAACAGGCAGTTTCTGTAATGAAAAGGGACGTAGCTCTATGACCAATAGGCTGACCTTATCTGTTTTGGAACTCACCCGAGCTTTTAACCCTGAATTACCTACATGTAAGTTTCAAGAAGATCCGATAAAAACTGATTGGGCTATGGTGATGGCAAGGTCAAAAGTAAGCATTTTCTGCAATCAATGGGGTCCATAAATCCGATGATAATCAAAGCAATGAGAGTACTGGTGGGTCGATTGTCTCTGGGTGTAGTTAGGAAAAATGGGCCTGAGGGTGGACTGTTTCGTTTAACCCTTAAACTCCTTTACTGAAAGCAAACCGTGGAGACCATGATCAGACGCTGCGTTTTTCGGCGCCTGACCCTTAAATTCCTATACTCTAAGCAAACAGTGAAGACCCTGATCAGACGCCGCGTTTTGCGGCGTCTGATCTGAAAACGCGGCGTCTGATCTGGGTCTGCACTGTTTGCCTAGCCCAACCTTTGGTTCCAGTCCAGATTTTACAGTTAACCTTTTTACGTAAACACGCTGACCTCACTGCGATAAAATTCTATAAATAATCTCCGTGGATGTGATAGTCACGTGGACTCCAGCACTAATAGAGGTTTTGTCCTTTATACCTTTGGGTCGATTTATAAACAATCGACCCAAAAAGGCCAACCTCGCCGGTTTTCCTACACATTCGAGCTTATATCCCTGACTTGCTTATAAATAATTTTCAACAAGATCCGACCCCACACAAGTAAACTGGTAAACAGCTTAAAATGTCTAAGCCTGTCCAAGCAAAGTGTTGCGAGTCGGACCGTCCCTGTATATAAACCCTATTGGTTTGTTTGGGCGATAGGGCTGGAGATGTTATTTCATCTCAGTTTCGGGTAAAAGTCCCACAGAATTGGAAGCAACGTTTCCAAAATGACCCAAAGAGTGTGAATGGGGTCGAAAAAGCTCAATTCAAACAAAATCATAGAATTACACGCAGGTGTTATCGCTATGCTGCCCAGACAAGGCCAACCCATGTTCAGGTCATGGCGTGGTGCTCCTGTTGACCTATAACGAGCCGACATCATCACAAAAACACGTCTATATATTTTTACCCCTTGAACTCCAATTTTATGTGGTAAAACTGGGGTTTACACGGGTAAATTTATTTATTTCTGCCTCTAAAACATAGATTGTGAGTACCCGTTAGGCGGTTCTAACGAGTACCTACAATCTGTATTTTGAGCAGAAATAAGGAAAAATATCCCAATTATTCATTTTTAAATTAACGTTTTTCGGTGGTAAAGTTTACAATGTATTTGTACAGACGTGTTTTCGTGATGTAATTTGCTATTCTGTTAAGCCTTAAACTGCCATCCAGTCGCCTACGTTGATGTTTGCTGGTTACTTTTATATTAAAAGTCATTGTTGCAACCAGATCAGACTCTGATCAGGGTCTTCACTGGTTACCTGTATGTAAAAGTGCGTTTGGGAGTTTGCAAGAAGATGGAGAAGACGACATAAAAGACCACACTTTCAGATGCAGTTTTCTTTCTGCAGTCTCCTGGTGTATGAATGTCATTTGACGTGTCACCAGTAACAATTCTGATTCTTTGCAGATTAAGAAGGTAAATAAATTTGACTGCAACCCCTATTCATTACGAAAATACATTGTTACCTTAATCGCCGAAAAAAAGAAAATTTGAAATGAAAAATTGTGATATTTCTTATTTCTGCTCAAAATATAGATTGTGGGTACTCGTTAGAACCGCCTCACCGAGGCGGTTCTAACGAGTACCCACAATCTATATTTTAGAGCAGAAATAAGCAAAAATAGGTTTACCCCTGTAGACACCAGTTTTTCTAAAGAGGGACTGGAGGGGGTCAAAATTATATGGGCGAGTTTTCGTGATGGGTAACCACGAGCATGTTCAGTCACAAAGATGGGAGAATCCACGTCAGGTAGTCTAGGTTGTAAGGTTAACAAAAGTCTTACCTTGTTGGCTTCTGTATGTTCCTTTATATATATTATACAGCTCTTTCCTTTTTAGCTCGCGCATTAATGAGAAGTGATCGATGCTAGCTTGTGACAATACGGCCGTTTTCAAGAACAAAATGACAAAAGTTAGGATCAATAAAAAATCAAAAGAGCTAGTTGTGGTTGTACCGAAAGCGCGAAACAAACATTAACGACCGCCTGTGCAATACAAATGATAGTAAGGTTTAATCCTTTGTATGCTGGTGGACTCTTCCATTGCTATATGTTGGACAAGTTCATTTGTCATATAAGGGGTTTCAGGCCTTTTTTTTCATGTTTATTCTATTTTACCAAATAGTGCAGGCCCTGATCAGACGCCGCGTTCTGCGGCGTCTGATCTGGGCCTGCAGTGTTTGCCAAGGTACCCCGCATGCAATGGGTTAAATAACAGTTGCTAGCATTTTCCATTATCGGCATGTCGCTTTCTAAGCCTTCGGGTTTAGATAACAGCTATGGCTCCGAAGTGACATACCGATAATGGAACATTGTCATTAAATACCAGCAATGCATTGTTATTCCTATCGGGCCTGCACTCATAGACAAACTCGAACCATTTGTGTCTAAAAAAGATGACAAGTATTTCATTTCTCCGACATTGCCATTTGCGTATGAAAACAAGTGAAATTGTAGGTGCTCGTTCGAACTGCCTCTTTAAGACAGTTCTTAGTTATGAGCACCCACAATCTATGTTTGTGAGCAAAATATACATCGTGTTAACAAGTCCGTGTAATGAACACTCCAAAAACCTGGGGTTTACAGGTGTATACATTATTCTTCTTAATTCTGCTCTCTGACAAAGTTTGTGGGTACTCATTGGAACCGCCTCGATGAGGCGGTTCTAACGAGCACCCACATCCTATGTTTAGAAAATAAATAAGACAAGTACTATATATTTTCATCCGAAAAATGACCATTTTGGAGATATGAGAGAATGCACTATGTCATCACGAAAACACGCCTATATAATTTTGACCCCCTCGAACCCCACTTTTATATAGTGAAAATGGGGTTTACAGGGGTAAACCTTATTTTTCTTATTTCTGCTCTAAAATATAGATTGTGGGTATTCGTTAGAACCGCCTCGATGATGTGGTTCTAACGAGTACCCACAATCTATATTTTGAGCAGAAATAAGAAAAATATCACATTTTTTCATCATAAATTTTTCATTTTTTCGGCGATAAATGTTACAATGTATTGGTATAGGCGTATTTTCGTAATGGCACCCGAGTGAGTAATCATAATGAGGAAATAATGTTTACCTGGGTAAACTTCACTGTTCTCTGTTACAATAAAGTTTTAACCCTTTTTTTAACAAATGGAATCTTCCTTCTTATATATAGCAGGAGTTCATTTCAAAATTTAGGGGTGTCAGATTGTGTTTTTATCAAAATTTATTTTGAAATTGACTGAACTTTTAGCAAACAGTGGAGGCCCTGATCAGATGCCGCGTTCTGTGGCGTCTGATCTGGGCCTGCACTGTTGGCCAGGGTACACATTTGGGGTTTCTGGATTAATATAAGAGAATTCATGAAACATGCCTATATGGTTTTGAGTCCCTTAAACCCCACTTTTATGAAGTAAAACTGGGATTTACAGGGCTATACATGATTTTTCATATTTCTGCTCAAAACAGCCGGCGTCTGATCTGAGTCTGCACTGATGGGCAATGTACCAAAAAAGGGCCGCTAGGCATATATGGGTTAATACTTTTAGGCCCCTTTGGATAAAGGCTTTCATGAGTTCATTAGAGTCTTTTTCTGACCCCATATTATATCTATTATACCTTTGTGCTGATTGATTTTAGTTGGGCCGCGCCCAGTAAAAATGGGTGTTCGTGCATGTGTGCAGACCAGCCTGCGCATTTTTGCGTTATTTCATGAATTTCAGTTGGGCTGTGTCAAGTGAAAATGGGTCTTCCAGCATGTGTGCCCAATGAAGACTCTGATCAGTCTGCGTATTCGCGTAGTCTGATCAGGGTCTTCATTTGGCGCTGCATATAAAGCTTCTTCATGTAGTCACGGAAGGTTGTTTTGATTCAAGGGGAATGGAACCACCTTCAGGGGAGGCAACTCTTGAAGACCCATGTCAATAGGGCTCAACTCTTAAAGGAAAGAATTTGCTCCTGAGGATCAAATTCATTCCTTTAAGAAGAATTTGCTCCTGAGGAGCAAATTCTTTCCTTAAAGGGTTGAGCCCTTTTTCCGCGGGACAGAGTTTATAGAAAAGTGAACAGGAAGTTCCGAAAGTTGTCTTCCCTTGAAAAATGGCGGAATAATCTGCCCGGTGTTCCCATTCCACAATAAGTTTAGAGTGGCCCATTTCCAATTATAGGGCTATCATGTTATTTTTTATTTTTTTTTTGTTTTTTGTTTGTTTGTTTTTTTTGGCGGTCTACACTGTTTGCCAATGTCCGTAAAAGGGCCTTTAGGCATATATGGGGTAAATGATCGGCGTGCTTGGTATTTTTTAGCAGACGGCAAATAGTTGATATTTTTATTATTTCTCACAGAAAACATGATTTGACATTTCTTGCAAATTGTCTCCCATGGATGGGCAAAATTTGCATGAAATGCCAAATCCTGTTTCTGGGAAAGATAGGGAAAATATCAACAATTTGTCTTCTGCTGAATTAGCCCAGAGAGTGGTAAAGCTTAACACAGGCAATGCGTTCTTGTGTATTATCCGAATTCGGACAACAGACCCCCTGTGCTATGATTGTGTCATTCTTATTTTTATTTTTCTAACTTCTAGTCCCAATAAAGATTGTGGGTGCTCGTTAGAACTCCTGGGTTGAAGTGAATACAAGCGGTTTACGTTTTGAGCAAAAATAAGGAAATTAACCGTCACGAAAACACGCCTATATAATTTTGACCCCTTTAAATCCCACTTTTATATAGTAAAACTGGGTTTACAGGGGTGTAACTTATTTTTCTTATTTCTGCTCTAAAATATAGATAGTGGGTACTCGTTAGAACCGAGTACCAACAATCTATATTTTGAGCACAAAAAAATATAAAATATCACAATTTTTCATCTTATTTTTTTTTCCATTTTTTTCTGCGGTAAAGTTTGCAATGTATTTGTATAAGCGTGTTTTCGTAATGGTGCACCCTTTTAAACTCCACTTTTCTTTATAGAGTGTGGTGGTTTACAGGGATGTTTATTATACGTACTTGTAACTTGATGTGAAATATCCCTGAAATTTGAAGTAGCGGTGGACGGGGTACTGATGCAATTTAATCATTCATTTCTGGTGATGCTATGTATTAAGGGTATACAATATACATGAGATAATCTTCAAAATTTCAGGCATTGTATTTATTTTACCAAAAAAGAAACATTCACTAAAAAAACCTGTACATGCCAGCAGGCGTGCTGAAATCCAATTTTAGATTTTGCATCATGTCAACATGTCCGTGAAATGAAGACCCCACTAAATTCATTTTATATAGTGAAAACTGGGCTTTACAGGGGTATACATTATGTTTCTTATTTCTGTTCCAAGACGTAGGTTGTGGGTACTCGTTAGAAACGCCTCACTGGGGCGGTTCTAACGAGCACCCACAACCTATGTTTTGAGTTGAAGTAGGAAAAAAATCATAAAATTTTATCAGAAAATTAACCGTTTTGGAGATCTGAAATAATGCACTGTGGTGCACGGGTGTGTTACCATAATGGGCTCAGTTTCACAGCTAAGCCTCTTTCAAAATAGCCTTGTATATCAATGAAACACATGAACGCATGTCTACAGTCTAGCATATAACCCCACCAAACTGTACAATTTTTGTACAGCCACTCAGGTGCCTTATCTGTTATGATAATCATTTAACCAGTTTCACTAAACCCAAAATATTTATTTTAACCAGCAGGATATCTGATCACATTTCTACTTTCTTTCTCTATTTTAAAGTTTCACAAAATACTGTATATACTGACCAGTGTTGGTTAGCAGTTGGATAGATTTGTTGCATTAGGAAACGTGGACATTTTTTTAGCTCACCAGAGCCGACGGCTCCGGGGGATCTTATAGTATAGGCAGTGGTCCGTTATCGTCTGCGTTCGCACCGTCAACATTTTCAAACATCTCCTCAGAAACTACATGGCCAATTGCATGTGGAGCCTCTATGGGAAGGGGAAACGAAATTTTGTTCGTGAGGTCCGGGTCACACGACCAATATCGCCGCCCATATGGGGAGAACCTTTAAAAATCTTCTTCTCAGGAACCGAATGGCCGATGACCTTGAAACTTGGTTTTCAGCATCGGGGACTCGGGGGCCCTTTCAAGTTTGTTCAAATGATGACCTTTGGTTGAGCTTGACCTGTTTTACGGCTAGGTCAAATTTGGTCACTTAGACATTTGTATGGAAAAAAGTCAAAACAGTGGATTTTTGATTGCATGGTAGCTTGTGGCATCAGACATGATATTTGCAATCACCTGAATCCCAAGTTTATCAATTCAAAAGGTCGAGGTCATATACTGACCTTGTCCTGGATGGCTTAGATTAAGTATTTTTATCTTCTTCGGTTGGTTGAAGTCCAATTAAATGAAAAGCGTCTATGAGAAGTGGGGAGAAAATGTGTTCGTAAATACTGAACCACATGACCAATATGGCAGCCATGCCCATATATGGTTAAAACCTTTAAAAATCTTCTTCTCAGGAACCGAATGGCCGTTGACCTTGAAATGTGGTATGCAGCATCGAGGAATCAGGCCCTACCAAGTTTGTCCAAATAATGACCTTTGGTTGATCTTGACCTGTTTTACGGCAAGGTCAAATGTGGTCACTTAGACATTTGTATGGAAAAAGGCTAAACAGTGGATTTTCTGCTTGCATGGTATCAATTCCAAATGTCGAGGTCATTTACTGACCTTTGTCCTGGACGGCTCAGATTAGGTATTTTATCTTCTTCTTCACTTAAACGGCTGGATTGTTTGGAACCAAATTATATGCGGAGCCTCTATGGGAATGTGTGTGTGTGGGGGGTGGGGGGGGGACGAAAATTTGGTAAGAGCCTTTAAAAATCTTCTTCTCAGGAACCGAATGGCCGATTACCTTGAAACTTGGTATGCAGCATCGGGGTCTCGGGTCCTACCAAGTTTGTTCAAATGATGACCTTTTGTTGGCCTTGACCTATTTTACGGCCAGGTCAAATTCGGTCACTTAGACATTTGTATGAAAAAAAAGGCAAAACAGTGGGTTTTCTGATTGCTTGGTAGCGTGTGGCATCAGAAATGATATTTGCAATCAGCTGAATTCCAAGTTTATCAATTCCAAAGGTCAAGGTCATTTGCTGATCTTTGTCCTGGATGGCTAAGATTAAGTATTTTTATCTTCTTCATTTAAACTGCTTGGTTGACTGAAACCAAATTACATGTGGAGCCTCTATGGGAAGGGGAGAACGAAAATATGTTTGTAAGGACAGAGTAACATGACCATTATGACCGCCATGTCCATATATGGTAAAAACCTTTAAGATTCTTCTTTTCAGGAACCAAACGGCCTATGACCTTGAAACTTGGTATGCAGCATCGGGCTCTCGGACCCTACCAAGTCTGTTCAAATTATGACCTTTGGTTGACCTTGACCTGTTTTACTTCTAGGCCAAATTTGGTCACTTAGACATTTGTATTGAAAAAAAGCAGAACAGTGGAATTTTTTTTCGATTACATGGTAGCTTGTGGCATCAGAAATGATGTTTGCAATCAGCTAAATGTAAGTAAATTGATTCCAAAGGTCAAGGTCATTAACTGACATTTGTCTTGGATAGCTCAGATTCGGTATTTTTTTTAATCTTTTTCTCCACTTAAACTGCTGGGTTGATTCAAACCAAATTACATTTGGTGCCTCTATGGGAAGAGGGAACAAAAGTTTGTTCGTAAGAATTGGGTCGCATGACTAATATGGCCACCATGCCCATTTACCATCAAACCCCTCTCACCCTTGTGTTTCTGGAGTGCACCCTTCTATTACTGAAGGTGGGCACGTCCGTTCTACTAATTAGGGCATCTATGGTGAATCTCTGAGTGGTAAGCAATATATATTCCGATAACATCGCTCAGAGCCATCATATCAGGATCTACACTGCTTGCATAAGTACCTGTTTTGTTTGTTTGTTTGTTTGTCTGTATTGGAGTTTAACGACCCAGTCAACACTATTAAGGTCATTTTAAGCTGGTCAGTTTACCTATCCTCATTTTCCTGGGCAGGCTTATACGGTTGTGCGGTTAACAAGTACAGTGGACATTCTATCGCCCGAAACTGACAACTGCCCTTCTTGAATCAGCACAAGGAAGACATGATCATAGAACAGATTACACTATCAATCTCTAGTAAAGAATGTTGCCGACCCGGCAGGTGTCGAACACGCAACCTCTTGATCACCAAGAAAGAAAAACTACATTTATCAAGTAGTATTTTTTTGGGGTCGATTTTTTTTTTTTTGTCATTCAACCCAGTTACTAAGCATGGAAACTTTTTTCTTGACCATCATTGATTTGTAATAAATCCAGGTAACGGTTATTTATAGACAAGAGGGCCCAATGGCCCTATATCGCTCACCTGTGTACCAGAAAATCATTAGTGTAGGAGACCACTTGACATTGCTATATACTAAATATCTAAGCTCAGGCAAAGCGGTGTCCATGCTTATAAACCCTACTGGTTTCATTGGGCAACAGGGCTTGAGATGTAATTTCATCTCAATGTCGGGTAAAAGTCCCACAAAATTGGAAGAGACATCTCCAAAATGACCTATACAGTGTTGATGGGGATGTAAAACCTCAAATCAAACAAAATATGTGCCTTTTGGGTTGGAGAAAAAGTTTTTTTTTAAGTTTTTTCCAGTATAAGTCTATAGGAGCTAATGAGCCCTGGGGCTTGGCCAATTTTGACCCAAAGGGCATGGCAGGATTTATGTAGGTGACCATTTTGTGTTGCTATATACTAAATATCTAAGGTCTGTACTTCATGGTTTCAAAGATGTTTGAAGCTTTTTTCCATTATAAGTTTGTTGGAGTTAAGGGGCCACAGAATTTGGACCCCAGGGGCATGATTGGCAGGATTCATGTAGGCGACCACTCGACATTGCTACATGCTAAATACCTAAGCTCTTCCATACCTTATGGTTTCAGAGAAGAAGTATTTGAAGATTTTTTTCCCCTATTTTAAGTTTTTTTTTTTTTTTTCATTATAAGGGTCCTGTGGTTTCAAAGAAGATTTTTTAAGTTTCTCCAATTGTAAGTCTATGGAAGCTAAAGACCCCTGGGGTGTGGCCAATTTGGATCCCAGGGGCATAACTGGCAGGATTTATGTAGGTGGCCACTTGACGTTGCTATATACTAAAAATCTAAGCTCTGGGCCTCATGTTTTCAAAGAAGAAGATTTTTTAAGTTTTTCCATTGTAAGTCTATTGGAGGTGATGAGCTCGGGCGTGGCCAATTTTGACCCCAGGGGCAGGGTAAGCAGGATTTATGTAGCTGGCTACTTTATGTTGCTAGACACTAAAGTTCTGTGCTTCACAGTTTCTGAGAAGAAGATTTTTTGAAGCTTTTTTCCATTATGAGTCTATAGGAGCTAAAGGGCCCTGGGGCGTGGCCCGTTTGAACCCCAGAGGCATGATTTGCAGGAATTATATAGGTGACCACTTGCCGTTGCTACATGCTAAATATCTAAGCTCTGGGCTCTGTGGTTTCAGAGAAGAAGATTTGTGAAGCTTTTTGTTCCATTATGAGTCTATGGGAGCGAAGGGGCCCCAAGGGCGTCGCCCATTTGGAACCCAGGGGCATGATTGGCAGGAATTATGTAGGTGGCCACTGGCCGTTGCTACATGCTAAATATCTAAGCTCTGGGCCCTGTGGTTTCAGAGAAGAAGATTTTGAAGCTTTTTTCCATTATGAGTCTATGGGAGCTAAGGGGTCCCGGGGTGTGGCCAATTTGGACCCCAGGGGCATGATTGGCAGGAATTATGTAGGTGACCACTTGCTGTTGCTACATGCCAAATATCTCAGCTCTGGGCCCTGTGGTTTCAGAGAAAATTTTTGAAGCTTTTTTCCATTATAAGTCTATAGGAGCTAAAGGGCCCCGGGGCGTGGCCCGTTTGTAACCCAGGGGCATGATTGGCAGGAATTATGTAGGTGACCACTTGCCCTTGCTATATGCTAAATATCTAAGCTCTGGGTCCTGTGGTTTCCGAGAAGAAGATTTTTGAAGCTTTTTATTCCATTGTGAGTCTATGGGAGAGAAGGGGCCCCGGGGCGTGGCCAATCTGGACCCCAGGGGCATTATTGGCAGGAATTATGTAGGTGACCACTGGCCGTTGCTACATGCTAAATATCTAAGCTCTGGGCCCTGTGGTTTCAGAGAAGAAGATATTTTAATTTTTCCCATTGTAAGTCTATGGAGCTATATGTTGCCATAGCAACCAGAACATGTTGAACTTTTTCCTTCATTCGCCGGAAATTACCGAGTTGAATATCGATTTCCGTAGGAACTCGGCAGTTAAAGTTACCTGTCTATTTTGAAGGCTTTCATATTAAAATTATGAAGGAAAAAAATATTAACTCCTCGTATCTTATTTATCCTTAACACTAGAAAAAAGTCACTGTTATCCTGATGTAGGAAAATTATTCAGTTTTTATTTGGTGCATTTCAAAGTGATGAATAATTAATTCTTATTGCTTCCATCTGCAATTTAATGTCATGCCTATATGCTCCATAGACGGCAATGTATTTTTTTAAAAAAAACGTCAGATTTCCATGTTTGGTTGCCAATATTAAATAGAAATGATTTGTTTGGAATTAAGTCACTGTTATATACTGTTAAACTGTTGTTCAAAGTTTACGATGATATAAAGTTTATTTCTATTGAAAAATGATAAATTGCTTCCCCGAGAGCTTAAAAATCGTTTATAAGCTGTTTATCAGTTGCAAAAATCGCTAAGTCCACATTATATGTACCAGAAATCGTATCAAACATGTAAAGCTTTTTTTGTATTAATTTTGTAATTACTAGTAATAAACAACATACGGATAATACACTTGATACAGTGATAATATTCCTCGGATTTCTTCATTTTATTTTATTATAATTTTGTCTCACTTTTGTTACATTTTTGTTTTCATTCATTATGAATGGACGGCAAATATGTCAAAAGGACAAACATTGTCGAAATCATTAACTGTGAAATGGCGATTAAATGCCGATTAAAACCACCATGAAAAGTTAATTGGCAGTTTGAAGCCATTAATTCATTGTGTTTGTTTCTATTGGGGTTTAACGGCCCAGTCAACACTATTTAGGTCAGTTTTGAGCCGGTCGGTTTACCTGTCCACACTTTTCCTGAGCAAGCTTATACGTATGCAGTTAACCAGTACAGTGCACATTCGCCTCGTCGAGGGGGTTCAAACGAGCACCAACAATCTATGTTTTGTGCAGAACTTAGAAAAATATCTCAGTTATTCATCTGAAATTGTTCATTTTTATACAATGTATTTGAACGCGTTTTTTTTTTTGGGGGGGGGGGGGGGGGGGGGCACTGGGAATTAGATGGTGTTCTTGGGGTTCGGTCTCAGGGATGTGTCCAAAGTCCTGTAATGCAAACCATACCGGCCCGCTGGGTAATGACATATCTGCAAGCAGTGTAGTAGGTACGGATGAGGATGCTCGCGATGGATCTCTTCTGTTAATGATTGAATTTGCAACCCGATACTTTATAAACTGTGTAAATCAAGTTTCTGTTCATTGTTGTTTGCCATCCTGAATGATTTTATATTTTCACTTATTGGAAAAGACACTACTTTACAGTGTAGATCCAGATGAGGCTGTGTATGGTATTTTAACTATTATCGCCATACAGACCAGTGCAAATTTCTATGCAAACAATGCAGATCCAGCTGATGCGCCTAATCTGGATCTACACTGTTTGCTATTCTGTTAATTTCTTTTAATGGTATTCAACTCTGCCTGTCCGCACAGTGTAGATCATGGTTCGACTGCTCAGAATGAGCCATCTTCTATCCAGCTCTACACTGTTTGCCATTCTGTTGATGACTTTGACTAAACCACCGTCAATAAAAATGGAATTGTCTCAATTCACATTACGAAATCACGCCTATCCTATACTGATAAATTTTACCACAAAAAAAAAAAAAAATGAAAATGTTTAGATAGAAAATACTGCTATTTTTCATACTTCTGTTCCAATAATGGAATTGTCTCAATTCACATTACGAAATCACGCCTATCCTATACTGATAAATTTTACCACAAAAAAAAAAAAAATGAAAATGTTTAGATAGAAAATACTGCTATTTTTCATACTTCTGTTCCATAGGAACTCGTCAGAACCGCCCCGGTAAGGCAGTTCTAACGAGTATCCACAATCTTTGTTCTGATGAAAAAAATAATGTATACCACTGTAAACCTCAGTTTTACTGTATAAAAGTGGGGTTTAAGGAGTCACAATAATATAGGTGTGTTTTTGTGATGAGAGATGGATCAATTAATCAATCAAATATTTTATTCTCTCAATCCGTCATGCATAATGGCAATATAAGGTGATAAAAATAACTGTTATAATTATTCAGAGATGAAAGAATCTACTTTAGTAGAAACCGGTTTAAAGTTCCTCTGTCTGAATTTTCCACTATTTTCCGCATATCAAAGGTATGTCTTGTTTAAAGGTTAATAAAGGCATTTCTTTTGCTTGTTTGATTTGAGGTTTTAGAGTAACAGTCAGATAAATAATGTATACCCCTATAAACCCCAGTTTAACTATATAAAACTGGGGTACACGTAGGTCAGAATTATATAGGTGTGTTATCGTGATGACGAAGTTAACAAACGTCCTTTAATTTAACAATGAGTTGGCGCGTGCCCGTCGTCCCCCAATACGTGTTTTATAATCATTAAAGTGTCAATCATGTGTTACCCTTAAAGTGCCAATCATAATCTTGAAGATAACAATTTGAATAAATAAATAAATAAAGTAACACTCTCATCTTTGTTCACTTTTTGTGACAGATTTGATAGACAATCTTTGTGGTGTCTTGATTTATGTACAGTTTTGTTAACTCTTAAAGTGTAAATTATAGCTAGTGCAGATGACATTTTCCTGGTTTTGAGTTGATTTATTTCGAAATCACGTCTATTAAAAATATTGAAAATTTTACCACCAAAAAAATGAAAGTATTCAGATAAAAACAATTGCTACTTTTCGTATTTCTTCTCGAAACATAAATTGATGGAACTCGTTTTAGCAGAAATAAGAAAAATAATGATCCCCATTTTACTACATAAAAGTGGGTAATATGGGGTGTTTTTGTGATGTGATCATAAAACTATTGCAGCCCAGTCACATAGTAATTGCATGCCTCATTTTAATAAATACCTTCTGTGACTGACGTTTAAGGTACTTTCTTGAATTCTTAAAGTGTCAACCATAGCTCGACAAACAACATTTTCGAAATTGTGTTAAAATTGGACAAAAATTACAGCCGATTCAAATATGAGTGAAATGTCTTATAATAAATGAATAAATAAATACATAATTAAATCAATAGGCTTATCTGTGTTTACACATTATGTTACTTTTATGGCGTCCTTTCAATTATTCAGGGAATATCTTATACAATATACTGTATATCAGTGCAGTGTTAACTCTTGAAGTGTCAATCATGGCTTGGGCAGACAACATTTTTCAAAATGTGTGTACCTATCATGTTACTTTTTATGGCGTCCTTTAATTATTCAGGAAATATCTTATACAATATACTGTATATGGGTGTAATGTTAATTCTTAAGGTGTCAATTATGCCTGCGGCAGACCATCACGAATATTTGACCCCCTATAACCCCATTTTCATAGTAATAGTAAAACTTGAGTTTGCAGGGGTATGCATTATTTCTTATTTCTTCTTAAAAACATAGATTGTGGATACTCGTTAGAACCGCCTCGCCGAGGTGGTTCTGACGAGTATCCACAATCTATGTCTTGAGCAGAAATAAGAAAATATCAAATTTTTTCATCTGAAAATTTTCATTTTTTGCTGGTAAAATTTACAATGTATATGTATAGGTGTGTTTTCGTAATGGAACAAAACTGATTTTAATGTAAGAACTTTCTCATCTGAGTTCATCTCGGCCCCCGCCCATATGGGCTTGAAGAAATATATGGGCTGCATGATGCTTCCAGGCAGGGCTGAATCCGGCCCGCAGACTAGTACTGGTAAACCGCTTAGAGGATCTAAGCCTGTCCAGGAACCGCGATGCGAGGCGGATGCTAATAAAGCCTATTGATTTCATTGGGCGACAGGGCTTGAGATGTCATTTCATCTCAATGTCGGGTAAAAGTCTCACAAAATTGGAAGCAACGTCTCCAAAATGACCTTTACAGTGTTGACGGGGGCGTTAAACCTCAAATCAAACACACAAACAAAATCTGACTTGAGCTTGATCGAGTCTTATAGGCGTGTTTTCGTGATTGGCTAAAAATATTTTTCATTGCGTTATTTATTTAAATAAATAGATAAAATAAATGCATAAAAAGATCGGAGTCAAGAGATTTCACGTATCATATTAAACCTTAATCCTTATTTAATATCACTGGACAAGAGACTGCGCTAATATATAATGGTGGTAATAACCGGCCAGATTAAGAAATACATTAAGTTGTCCTTAATTATCGAACAGTACACACCAATGTGATGCAATAGTTTCAAATATTTTTCTATATAAAGTGGGAATTTAGGGCACAAAAATAGATTATTGGTGTTCTTTGCAAGACCCTGATTCGGACGGTCTTACCAGTACCCCAGCTATGTTTTTGAGCAAGAAAAAGGAATATAATATATACTCTTGTAAACTCCGAACTTAACAATTAACAAGGATGTTCATGACACAGGCAGCTTAACATATAGACCCACTATCCCACGTGTCAAAAAAAAAAAAAAATAAATAAATAAATAAAATAAAAAACAGCAACAACAACAAAAAAAACCTATTACTACTACTACTACTCATAATAATAATATTGATGATTGTAATTATTATTATTATTGTTATTATTATTAAGCATTTCTACATAATGTAGCTCTTCAATATGTTAAATATGTTCGTTCATACTATATGCCTCGAAATGAAAAGGCATGGTTGTTACTTCAAGAAGTTCTTTTTCACATTTAGATAACCGTAATTTGAGTTCCTTTGAATACCTACAGGTAGATCTATTAAGCAAAGTGTCATATCTGCAGATGTATGATTAATGATTCCCTGAGGTCAGCGACTCGAGAAAAAATAGTGGATATTCTGTACCTTGATCCCAGTGGTGTACAGGGAGATAACTCGAATAATCGCCCAGACAGGTTTTAACGGAAATTCACGACTTATTCCGATCGCCGCCAATGAAGGAAAAAGTTCGGTATGTTCCAATCTGATAAGCCCAAAAACCTTATGCAGCCTTTCCCCCTACCTGGTGATGCTTCTCATGAAATTTGATCAAGATTGACCATGGGGTATTAGAGATGTACTTATTTGAAATTGTTTATGGACGCACGCACGCACGCATGCACGGACAGACGCACGCACGACGGACAAAAAGTGATCACAAAAGCTCACCTTGTCACTAAGTGATAAGTGAGCTAAAAATAGCTGCGCTATTCTTATCATGGTGAGGTCAGAGTGTTGCATTAGAGGATTATATACAGAATCTGGACTGAAAACAATCACTGTGTTGGGCAAACAGTGAAGATCCAGATCAGGGTCGACACTGTTTACTTAAAATACTGGAATAAAAGGGACAAACAAAAAACAGTTTAACTATTTTCTCAGTCTACATACCCACCAGTGTTGTCAGTTGTGCTTTGATTTAATTTGATTTAGCTTTTTGCCATTGTCAATATTTTAGGTAGTATAATTGACCTGGTCAGTGTTAGAAAGGTTCCAAAATTTTAAATTGCTCACTCAGAGAATTTATCTCTATCAGTTACTAGGTAATCCGTATACTGTTAAATAAATAATCTACTTGGGGAAGCCAGAAACTGGCAAAAATCGAGAAATCTGGGGTTATATTCTTAAGTGTCTAACGAAAGTGGCTTTTCAAAACAGTCCGTCGGAACCACCGCTCTGCTATCAAAGGAATCGAAAGTGTCCAATAATTCTCAGAAATACAATGAAAACATTAGTATTTGTTCGAAATAACATCAATCGGTAAAACAAACATTATTTAATCTTTCCAAATCGATAGCTATTTACATAGAACCGCGCTCGGATTGGAAACTAAATCCTTTCCTCTTCTGCTTCATGAATAAAACAATTAATTCATGTCTCGAAGTACAAGTTCATGTAAAACAAGGGATCAATGCAGGGAAATAGAAGCGTTCGATGCAATCATGAATGGAACTACAGTAGTGGACTAAATGTAAAATCCGACAATACAACTGCAGGGGAGGCAACTCATCAAGATTATCAAGTTAACATTCTGTATGCTGGATACATTTTCAGCAGACGACATTTTGAAATATTTTTCTTATTTCTCCAGTAGACAGGATTTGAAATTTCATGCAAATTGTCTCCTGGAGACAATTTGCATGGGATGTCAAGTCCTGTTATCTAGGAAAAATAAGAAAACTGTCAACAATTTGTCGTCTGCTGAATTAGCCCAGAGGGTGGTAAAGGTTAATGTGTCAATTTGCTCTTGAAGAACAAAATTAAATCACTTTTGGTCGGTTGTTTATCAATCATCCTAAAGTTATATAAACAGGCAAAGTTGCATTGCTGATGTTCACGTGACTATCACCGAGCGTTTGTACGAAATCCAGGTGAGTGAGTGTTTGAGTTTTACGTCCCACCAACAGCTAAGGTCATACGTAGACGGAACCTCGGTTTAAAGACTCATCCGAAAGTGTGGAGAAGCCCGGGATCGATCCTGCGACCCCTGGTTTACAAGGCGAGTATCGTAACCACTGCACCACGGAGGCTTCTACGAAATCCAGGTAATGGTTATATATAGCCAGGCTATTCTTGTCACTCTGGGGCCAGTTGTTCAAAGCACCGTTAGCTTAACGAGCTCGTTAGAGATCAAATTATTAACTGTTCTAGCAAGAACAATATCGTAAATTTTGTTTTTTTTTTGCTGAAAAAAAATGTGAACAGCTTTTGCAAAGCTTTCATTTTTTCAGCAAAAAAAAAAATATTATTTTCACCATATTGAATGATCAAAGTTTTAACGATACGTTAGCTAACGACGTCGTTAGTTTTGAACAACTGGGCCCTGGTGTCAAAGTGCAAAGAGACTTATCTGTAAAACCTGGACTAGGCTCATCTGCTCGGACACTAGCAAACAGTGTAGACCCATATCAGACACCACATTGCACGGCGCCTGATCATGGTCTACACTGTTTGTTTATAAATAAATGCAGGAGTTTAAGGGTTATACGAAACAGTCTAAGCCCCCGTTTAGGACCATTTTCCCAGCCTACATTCAGAGACAATCGACCCACTAGTCATTACGCAAACACGCCTATACAAATACATTGCCACCTTTATCGCCGACACCTTTATCGCCGAAAAAATGAAAATTTTGTGATGAAAAATTGTGATATTTTTCTTAGTTCTGCTCAAAATATGGATTGTTGGCACTCGTTAGAACCGCCTCATCGAGGCGGTTCTAACGATTACCCACAATCTATATTTTAGAGCAGAAATAAGAAAAATAAGGTATACCCCAGGAAACCCCAGTTTTACTATATAAAAGTGGGGTTCAATGGGGTCAAAATTATATAGGCGTGATTTCGTGATGGTTGTCAGTGTTTTCATTTAAAAAAGGCTCAATTTATAGGAGGGCAAATAGAACGTCCCAAACATTGTCTCTCGCCCCCGCCCATCGGGGCTTGATGAAATAGATGGGCTGCATGATGCTTCCACGCAGAGCTCAAACCGATCGCACACGAGTACTGGTCAACCGCTTAGAGGATCTAAGCCTGCCCAGGTAAAGCAGTGCGAGTCGGTCCGTCCATGCTTATAAACCCTATTGGTTTCATTGGGCGACGGGGCATGAGATGTCATTTGATCTCAATGTAGGGTAAAAGTCCCACAAAACTGGATGCAACGTCTCCAAAATGACCTTTACAGTGTTAGCGGGGACGTTAAACCTTAAATCAAACAAACAAACCTTGACCCATGTAAAAAATACTTGACAAACGATCAGGTATAAACACTTGCCTTAAAGATACAGAAACATCAGGTGAACAAACCCTCTTAAAATAGATTTTATGCATTTGTTTGTTTCGGTCATTTCCAGCCACCATCCCGTTGACAAGTCCGTGCAATGAACACCCCTCTAAAGCCCACTTTATAGACAAAATGGGGTTTACGGGGTCTTCATTATTTTTCTAATGTTTGCTCAAAAACAGTCTGTGGGTACTCGTTAGAACCACCTGAGACGAGTCTAACGAGCACCAACAATCTATGTTTAGACTAGAAATAAGAAAGATATCAAACATTTTCATCTGAAAAATGCTAGTTTTAACCCTTATCTTGCTGTTCACGACAACCCTTATCTTTGCAAACAGTGTAGATCCAGAACAGATGGCTTGATCAGGATCTACACTGTTTGGCATTTAGTTTATGAATTTGTAGCAATGAATTACATTAAGTTATTTGATTGGGTGATAGACAGAAATGGGTGTGGCTTTAATAAATATTCAGCAAGATAAGGGTTAACACACACGGACGAGTTATCGTAATAAGTCAGTTTGCTTATCCGGATCCACTCTTGCTCTTGGGCAGCCGTATTTTTACTGACCGTTCCAATGCGGTCTTCTGTCACGGTTTGTTTTGTTATAGTTTGTCTTTGCATGTATTTATTGCTTTTATATTTTTAATTTTGGATAGTAAATTGGTCATTTTGTTTGAAAGTAACTGTCCTTTTGGCTTTCCGATTGTGATGTTTTCATCAGGATCTAGTTATTCCATGTTCGTGCTTCGGGGTTCAGTTACTTTGCACGCGACCCACTGCGTTCATACTTTCATAAAAAGAAAAAAAAAAACATTTCTTAAATGTTCTTTAAACTGCACGTTACAAAGATGAATTCAATAAGTGCGACTTTACAGAGTGTTCTTATTTCTTTCAAATTCCACATCTTTCAAGATACCACCCATTATAGGAAACATGTTATACTTATCTTGTTTAAATATATACTTCTTATTTACAGATGTGTCAAGAGGCCACCGCACATCGGGGCTTGAAGAAATAGATGGGCTGCATGATGCTTCCACGCAGAGCTGAAACCGCCCCGCACACGAGTACTGGTAGACCGCTTAGAGGATCTTAGCCTGCTCAGGCAAAGCAGTGCGAGTCGGCCCATCCATGCTTATAAACCCTATTGGTTTCATTGGGCGGCAGGGCTTGAGGTGTCATTTCATCTCAATGTCGGGTAAAAGTCCCACAAAATTGGAAGCGACGTCTCTAAAATGACATTTTCAGTGTTGACGGGGACGTTAAACCACAAATCAAACTAGAGCTGCCATTAATCTGACTATATAGGGCCCCGGCACTGCCATCAGAGGAGTTGGATTTTTTTCCAAAGGGCCATAACTCTTAGAGTATTGTAGCTAGAGTAACGTGACTTGCCATGTAATTGTGTAATGATATTGTGACCCTATACCTAAAGTTAGAAGTTGATGCATTTGACGGTTTGTAAGTTATGAATAAAAAACGAAAGGGTATTACTATATGGCAACTGTCAATAACTTCAGCTTCATTTTCATTTGGATATCTATATTGGTTTTGAAATTTAGATGAAAACAAAAGACGAAAAAAGCTGTTTTTTTTTGTTTTGTTTTTTTTTAAGGCAATAACTCTCAAGAGTATTATAGCTAGAGTTAAGTAACTTGCCATGAAATATATTAATGTTGTTGCGATCTTACGTTTAAAGGTTGAAAATGATGCGTTTGAAGGTTTGTAAGTTATAAAGAAAAAACATGAAAATTGTTGATTGACAGACGGTCAGATGGACAAACAGTTGGACGGACGGATGGACGGTCGCAGGGATGGACGGACGGACGGACGGATAGACAGGGCACTACTATAGGACAACTGTCAACGACTATAGAAAGTTTCATTTGAATATCTATAGCGGTTTTAAAATAAAGTTAAGTTTTTCAAAGGGCCATAACTCTGAGAGTATTGAAGCTACAGTTACGTAACTTACCATAAAATTGTGTAATGATAATGAAACCATATATTTAAAGTTTGAAGTTGATAGGTTTGACGGTTTGTAAGTTATTAAGAAAAAACATGAAAAATGTGGACATTTTTTAGTTTTTCAAAGGGCCATAACTCTGGAGTATTGTAGTTAGAGTTACGTAACTTGCCATGAAATTGTGTAATGGTATTGTGACCTTATATTTAAAGTTTGAAGTTGATGCGTCTAACGGTTTGTAAGTTATTAAGAAAAAAAAAAACGTAAAAATGTGGACGGAGAGACGGACGGACAGACGGACAGACAGGGTGATTACTATAGGGCACCCGCAAATAAATTTTCGGGACCCTAACAAATAAAACAGATGTGTCATGACTTCAGAAAGCTCTATAGCGGGGCTATAGTCAGCTTCTGACAGGTTTAGTTGCCCTAGCGTAACAGAAATAGACAATAAAAGCGAAAACGAAAACCGTTTATAGTCTTGAAGTATTCTTTTGGAATAAGTGAGCTGAAATAAAAGCACGAAACAATATAATTTCGATAAAATATCGTTTTGGTACAGTGTTGACTCAGATGAAAGCATGTTCACAGTATTTAAGTGACCTCTGCCCTGAAGCTAATGGTCTGATTGCAACCAAACTGTCTGAAAGGGCCGAATGATTGTTCAAGGTTTATGAATGGAGTCATCCCTCTTGTTTCCAAAATCTTTCAAAATCTCCTGTATAAGTGCTGCTTGGATTTTTATTTCACAGAAATGTTTCTTCAAATATTGTTAAAACAATTCTGTTAAGCCCCCGCCCATCGGTGCCTGAAGAAATAGATTGGGCTGCATAGTATTACACTTTGCTTACTCTTTATCAAAGAAGGTGCCTGATTGGCATGGAATTTTCAAATACTTTTGATATTGTTATAAAGTATATACGTAATAGAGTTTATATTTTAAAAACGTTCTTCTTTTCATATTGAACCACAAAATAGTTTCAATATTCATTTCCAACCAGTGCTTCAGCTGAAGTGCACGACCCGCCGGATGCTTTTAGCTTTATAAGTGTTACCATATATGGGTATGGCGGCCTTTTTTGGTCATGTGACCTGGACCTAAAACGGTTCCCCCAATAAATGCGCCTTATCGTAAGGAGCAAAAATATATCTTATACTTTAGTACTGTATTCTGAATCGTTTGCAGGATAAAATGCATTCTCACATTTTCCAATACAAAAGCATATGTGTCAAAGTTTGACCTAGGCACAAAGAAGGTCAATGTCAACCCAGGGTCACCATTTTAGCAATTTATGATGGGCCTACGTCCCAGATGCCATTTATCAAGTTTCGTGGAAATCTGCCGAGTGGTTCTGGAGAAGACTATTTTTGAAGGGTTTTTACCATATATGGCTTGGTGACCATTTTGGTCATGTGACCTGGACCCCATGAGCAAATTTTGGTTTCCCCCATCCCATAGAAGCTCCATATGAAATTTGACTTCAGTCGGCCCAACGGTTTCCGAGCTTTTTGCTTTTGCTTTTGCCGGTATACTGGTATGCCCTCAACTATGAGGATTATCACCAGTGGAGTGCGAGAAGGAAAAAATTAGACGAGAAAGAGCACTAGGGTAAAGGAAAGAAAGAAGGAAGTAAAGAGGGAGAAAGTCATAGAAATAGAAGAAATATTTTGGACTAATTGGGTCTGGAGTGCTCGATCTTCGAGACCTGAGTCTTGAAGATGTCAAGCGACTCCGCCAGGCAGGTTTGGATGGGAAGCTGGTTCCACTGTATTACTGTCCTGGGAAAGAAGGAAAAGCGTGTATAGTCCTTGTCTGCTCTCAACTGGCGATATTGATGTGCTCGTCTTCGAGAACCCCTTTGCAAATAATGATTCTCATCAATAGCGACAGGATGGTTCCGTATCTTATATAACTGGACAAGTCTAGCATCCACTCGTCTTTGTTCGAGGGATCGCTAGTCTAGACTTTCAAGCATGTCAGATACGCTGAATTTGTTGTGGTACCTTCCAGTAACCCACCTTGCCGCTCTCCTCTGGACCATCTCGACTTGATCTACCAGCCTATGACTTGTTTTGTCGCCTTCTTTGGGATTTTTGATACATTTAGGGTCCCACACCGCACTACTGTATTCTAGTTTGGGGCGAACGATGGATTTGTAGGCTTTCTCTTTGATAGTGGACGAGTTGATTTTAAGATTACGTTTCAGAAAACCTAGAGTCTGATTTGCTTTAGAGGAGATGGAGTTGATGTGAGAATTCCACTTAAGATCTTGGGAAATGTGTACTCCAAGATATTAAATTTGGGGCGCTGAAGACAGAGTGTGGCCATGGAGGGTGTACTTGTGTAGGATAGGTTGCTTCTTAGTGGTTATATGTATGACCTTGCATTTCTCTGGATGAAACGAGGAGAAGCAGTTCGAAAATTTTCACATTTTTCGCCTCTGCGAGGCTCTACTAAATGGAATGTAATATTTCGCAAGTTCATTGGTTAGATCTCATTGATATCTATCAGTGTGCCAAAAACTGTTTAAATAGTCTAAGCGGTTAAGTCACTATCACCAATTTTCACAAACGGGTTACGGACGGACAGACAGACAGACCATATATGGCTTGGCGGCCATTTTGGTCATGTGAGCTGGACCCCATGAGCAAATTTTGGTAAGCCCCATACCATAGAGGCTCCATATGAAATTTGACTTCAATCGGCCGCACGGTTTCCGAGGAGAAGCAGTTCGAAAAAGTTCACATTTTTCGCCTCGGCGAGGCTATACTAAATGGAATGTATTATTTCGCAAGTTCATTGGTTAGATCTAATTGATATCTATCAGTATGCCAAAAATTGTTTAAATATTCCAAGCGGTTAAGTCACTATCACCAATTTTCACAAACGGGTTACGGATTTTTCGCCTCGGAGAGACTATACTAAATTGAATGTAATATTTCGCATGTTCATTGGTTAGATCTCATTGATATCTATCAGTATGCCAAAAATTGTTTAAATATTCCAAGCGGTTAAGTCACTATCACCAATTTTCACAAACGGGTTACGGACGGACGGACAGACAGACCATATATGGCTTGGCGGCCATTTTGGTCATGTGACAAGGACGCCATTAGCAAATTTTGGTTTCCCCCATCCCATAGAGGCTCCATATGAAATTTGACTTCAATCGGCCCAACGGTTTCCGAGGAGAAGCAGTTCGAAAATTTTCACATTTTTCGCCTCGGCGAGGCTATACTAAATGGAATGTAAAATTTCGCAAGTTCATTGGTTAGATCTCATTGATATCTATCAGTATGCCAAAAATTGTTTAAATATTCCAAGCGGTTATGTCACTAGACATAGACATAGAAATTTTATTTAACGTCGAATAGTGTTAACAATATAACATAAGCCCAGTAGGGCTTTTACTTCGACAAACATATTGTAAGACAACAAATAGGATTAAATATATCACAGCATGCAACATAACAGAATAAAAAACACTTAGCACATATATTACGAGTCCAATATCACAGACAGCGGAATTGCATAAGAAGTATGGACATTTTGTTAAGACATTTACATTAAGATGTATGACAAAACTTACAGGTACATATACATATATACAGATAATCACATAAAGACATTGATAAAGGAAGTTTGATACAGCACTAAAAGTAGGGCAAACCAGAAAAGAAAAGTTTGGATTAAAAATATATGTATAATGTAATATAATGTATATAAATAATTAAATAATTTATTCCAGGACTAAAAACTATGAATGCTACTTGCCAGCGGGTGCATACATTTACCGGAAAGCACCAAAATACCGGAAAGCAAACCCAAATACCGGAAAGCACATATAAATACCAAAAAGCACTTTGTACTTGGGGTTTTTCTGCGGCGGAACATGTTAAAATGAAATTTAGGCTTATGTATTAGATGTATATTGATAACTTTACCTAAATATTTATCCCCAATCCCCTAGGATTGAATGACATGCAAGTTTCAAGAATTACACGATGCTATCTATATCTATATTCATATACTGCAGCATCCGTTTGAGAGTGTTGTGTGCAGTTTAAAGAACTTGAACCAGTTAAATAATGTCGCCTTGACGTTAGTTCAACATAGGGTGTGATCGGAGATCACCACCAAGTGACAATGTAAGGTTTACCAGATAGATAGATAGTCTCCTAGAGACTCTTGCCACAAGTGAAATGTGTGGGGCGCGAACCACAGCGATGAGAGACCTATTGAGAAAGACTCAGAGCTCCTAACCACTAGGCCACCGAAACCCGTTGAAAACAATGTATAGGTACAATGCAATCAGGCGCGTAGCCAGGCTGAAGCCAACAATATTTTGCCAAGTATGCCTTTACATTATAGAAGCAGTATTCATCTTTATTATATTGGAAAGTACACGTTAGAACACTCTATATTTTAGAGCAAAATTAAGAAATATAAGGTTTACCCCTGCAAACCCAAGTTTTTTTTTTATATAAAACAGGGGTTCAAGGGGGTCAAAATTATATAGGCGTGTTTTCGTGATGCTGTGTGTTTTCAGGTTTCCCTATCCTAATGTGTCGCATCACGTGATCAGGTCCGTGAAATGAACACCCACTAAACCCCACTTATATAGAGAAAATTTGGGTAAACAATACTGTACTTATTTCCGTTCTTAGGCAAAGGTTGTGGGTACTCCTTATAACCGTCTCAAAGGGGCGGTTCTAACGAGCACCACGACGTTTTAATAGGAAAAATTTCATTCCGAGTTTTCATAAGAAAAGTAGCCATTTTGGAGATGTGAAAAATGCACTTTGTCGCACGTTTGTGTTATCTTAATGTCTATAAATACAGTTTCTTCCCCTTGGCTGTGGTACAATGGAATCACCTTCCCCCTCATGCTGTTGTGTGCTCCGATCTGGATTCTTTCAGATCGACCATATGCACCCTCCATCACCCAATGCCATGAACCGTGAAACATTGTTTTTATCTGCTTTTAATCTCTACTTTACTAACACTGTTTTTACTTTCAATTCTCCTAAAATCTAATACTTTTTCTTCTATCACACTTTTCTTTTTCTGACGCGCGCAGCTGCACATAATCCTCGCGAGAGGGTGCTGCAGGATATATAGATAGATAGACTGCGCAAATCATTACGAAAACACGTCTATACAAAGTACATGAAAAAAATAATAATAATAAGATTAAAAATTGTGATATATTTTTTCTTATTCATGTTCGGGTGGGGCATGCTTACCATTGCAATAAAATCGCAATTTATAAGTCCAGAGAGCAACCATAATTGTTCCAAATATGTTATATATTGCATTTAAATACAATTTTCTAACGTTTTCCAGTATATTTAAGTGCTTTTTGGTATTTATATGTGCTTTCCGGCATTTTGGTTTGCTTTCCGGTATTTTGGTGCTTTCCGGTAAATGTATGCACCGCTTGCCAGCGATAATGTTAAAGGATCAGAGGGCGTCTAAGTTCAGCTCATTTGCTACACAAAGACATAGCCCTCAGATCCCTGACAATCACTATCACCAATTTTCACAAACGGGTTACGGACGGACGGACAGACAGACCATATATGGCTTGGCGGCCATTTTGGTCATGTGACAAGGACGCCATTAGCAAATTTTGGTTTCCCCCATCCCATAGAGGCTCCATATGAAATTTGACTTCAATCGGCCCAACGGTTTCCGAGGAGAAGCAGTTCGAAAATTTTCACATTTTTCGCCTCGGCGAGGCTATACTAAATGGAATGTAAAATTTCGCAAGTTCATTGGTTAGATCTCATTGATATCTATCAGTATGCCAAAAATTGTTTAAATATTCCAAGCGGTTATGTCACTATCACCAATTTTCACAAACGGGTTACGGACGGACTGACAGAATGACCGAATGACAGAATGACACGGTGATTTTAGGGCACTCTTAGAAAATCTATCTATCTATCTATCTTCTGATACTGCGTCGGTCACATTTGACCATTACCGCAGGTGTATATTACATACACTCCAGTTTTGCAGGATGAAAGCCTACACAGTAATCATGTAATTACGGTAGGGATCTTTAACCTGCACAGGGGATGGTTCTCCCTGCACAGGGGGCCTCCAGTTAACGTCCCGATCCGAAGGACGGTGCACTTAATGACATTCATCCCTGCAAATGATGCCAATGGAGCGTGTTCGGACACCGAAATTTTATCGCCGCTGCCGGGGATCGAACCCGGGACCTCTAGCATCAGAGGCAAGTGCACTAACCACTGAGCTATCACGCTCCTAAATCAACCGACTTCAGTCGGTCACTTTTTCTGCGGGTCGTGCAATATCTCTTACGCCGTTTATCTATGTTTAAAGATATTTCTGGTTTCTTGTGCTTTATACTTTTCGGTATTTCGATGAACCACTTTTGATTCACTGGTTACCAGCTTTAGCTTCCGGGTTTCTACTTTCGATTTCGAAAGTAACAAACTAGTGTCAGTGCTGAAAGTGTGAGAAGATTTTAGTTAGCATATTATAGTAGGATTTAATATTATTTTAGCTACCTTCTGCACTTGCATTGCATTTGCTAGCTATACTTATTTGCTTTATTAAAGGTTTTGAACATGTGCAGACTTGTTTCAAGCTTTTCGAGAGGGGAGTAAAGTGGTAGGAGAAATCAAAGTAGGCTTTTATATAAAGGTCTAAAGGGTAAACAAGAAATATATAGGCTGCATGATGCTTCTACGCAGAGCTGAATCCGGCCCGCACACTAGTACTGGTAAACCGCTTAGAGATCTAAGCCTGTCCAGGAACCGCGGTGTGAGGAGGATAGAAACGATGTCGTTTCGACAAATGGGCTTTTTTTTTATTTTTGTTAGATTTGCCCATATTGAGTATCGTTACTCGGTAGTGATCTCATTTCTATGAGGAGGACTGTCCATGCTAATAAACCCTGTTGGTTTCATTGGGCGGCAGCCTTGAGATGTCATTTCATCTCAATGTCGGGTAACCTTCTTCTATAAGATACATTCAGGTACAGTGGCCGTTAATAAAGATAAATACTTGACCCCGGTGACAGTTTCAACTCGAACAAGGGCATCAAAAGTAAACAACTCACAGTATCACAGGTACCAGTCCTACAGTGATGCCCTGAAAAATTCCTTCTTCCCTAGGACTATTCCCCAGTGGAATAGTCTTCCCTCTTCTGTGGTGAATGCTAAGACTGCAGAGGAGTTCAAAGCCCATACAGTGTAAGATTGAGACTCAGAGGTATGCGTTTTAGTATACCTCTGTTATTCAGATTGTAAATAGTTTTAAGGACTCATCCAGTGACTTCTCTTTTTTTTTTTTTTTTTCAGCTAAATTCTAAATTTAGCTACGCACCCAACTGAGGTAATGGCCAAATATGACCGACTCAGTATAAGAAGATAGATAAAAGTCCCACAAAACTGGAAGCAATGTCTCCAAAATGACCTTTACAGTGCTGACAGGAACGTTTAACATCAAATCAAACAAACAAATGAAATGTACACCTGCTGTAATGGCCAAATATGACCAACGCAGTATCAGTAGAAAGAAAAGAAAATGTCTGCAGAAGGTGCAAATGACTCCATCTGTAGATTCACCATCCTTGTGAGGTCTAGGGACTAGTTCAGTCGGTCGAAGGTCCTGGTGAAGTATTGTCTGAGGATGTGCCACCAGTAAAAAATTCTGATTCTGAGAGATCTATAGGCTACAAGTATAGCTTTTACAAAAAGCTAGGTCTATGATTAGCACATATAGACAGATCCAATGTTTTGACACGTGACTAGGTTTATATTTCATTGCGCATGCTGGAATTACTTCCCCTTGAAATCTGGCATGGATTACCGTTAGTCATGGTTGGGGAAAAGCATCTGGCTCCATATAAATACACTGCAAATAGGGGTTCTGTTCCGCGTTTATTTCAGTTGACTATCAAACATAATCTATCGAATAACACTATAAATGGGTATAATATATTCTGGTACTAATTCATGCATTTCAAGGTTGGCAAAAAGCCGGTCAATATGAGTATTGACCAGGCCGGTTTTAACCGGTCGTTACTGGTCAATACGGGTTGATTGGTGATCGATTAAATCGATTATATGCCTCTGTCCTGTTGCTAAACTGGTCATAAAAGCTTTCCCCCTACATCATATACATGATGTTAGACTATACTTTCATCACTGAACAAGACAAAATAGTTTTTATTAATAACAGTAATTATTTGAGGTATTTTTTATTTGATCAAAAGTCAAAAGACATTATTACTGGTCAAATGAAGAGGTTGGAATGACTGACTGAACTGTAGACAGGCCTGTTCTTTTCAATCAAACACTCTTTATAATTATTCTTTTTTCCTTTATAGGTTAGATTGATTGTTTTGGTTTACAGGAATATGAATAAATTGAATGTATCATGGATTTTGAAGGATTTATGAAAGGTCCTATTTTGTTTGACACAGAAAACAAAAATTGTTATAAGAGATCAAGGTTGGCAAAGTATTGACCGCCTGGGAAAACGCGCCTGGGAAAACTCCCTCACTTGGACAATACTGGGTAATATTGTTTTGGGATGGGTTTACTGAAAAGAACCTGTGTGTTTTATTGTATTATTGCTAATTTAAGTTTTCTAAATTCTTAAATGCATTGTAGAGCCATATATCAGTCCTATATTGAAGAGGGCATTATATCAGACTCAGATACATTTGGTAAAATATAAATGCAAATTTGACTTTTATCTACAGCTTAACATAACATATATGTTATCATGGTTATTTTAGGATTTCACAGGTGATGCATATGCATATAAATTATGAACATCAAAACATCAACAAAGTCAGCATCATCTACATGAGATGCCAAGTTCTGCAACGGAAGGTCAGGTGGTTTTTCTCCGGGTACTCCGGTTTTCGCCCACCTATGATTAACGATCGGCTTGATATGAGGGAAATAATCTTGAAAGGGCCGTAAAACCCAAACCAAAAAAAAAAAATCTACATGAGTCACCATTCCACCTCCAACTTTCCTCTAAGCATCCTATAACATAGACTAATTTGGTGCACTTTTATCTATCTATCTATCTATTTATGCTGCAACAACCCCGCTAAGAGGACTATCGTGCATTCCAAGTTTATTTCTCAGCTTAGTTTGGATCTCTGAATCTCCAGGAGCAGGATGTGAGGCACTATTTGTCTGTGTATCCTCTGAGCTACCATAGCATTTTAGTCTGTGTGCTATGAGTCTTTCACTTTTTGCACTAACAACCATTTTGCACCCTTTGCATTTGGCAGTTATTTATGAGCCATCTTCAGTAATGTCAAAAAAATTCCAAAATAGGATCCTTAGGTTTCATGTTTGACAGAGAGAATGACAAAAATTACTGTTTTCCCTGAAGATTATATTTTTGTAAAAACTGCTCACCAACAGGTATATTAGGTTTATATTGTTGTTTTAACAATAGGTATAATTACAGGTAATCCTTGGCTGTAGGTGTATGATCACAGCCTTTGCAAATGTTAATATTATACTTTTATACTTTAATATACTCTTTTTCAGAAGTTTCACTTTTAGTTTTGAACTGGATAGAATAATTTGGGACTTTTGAATTTATTAGCAATTGATACTTAAGTCCTGATTCATATTATTTTCAGGTCAAACTAATACATTTTTTATCACCCTGACAAATGTGACACCAGTATTGCCCAGTATTGCCCAGATTACCCGGGTTTTCCCAGTATTACCCGCTGGGCTGGGCAATACTCATAAAACCTGGGTTTTTGCCAACCTTGTTAGAGACTGACCCACTCACCTCTCTCCCCCCACTTTTCAACTTTGAAAATATCAATTATTTAACATAATCTTTGATCATAAAATTTTAAAGCAGTTCACATATAATTTTTAGCATCATATATTGACAAACGTGAAATACACCTGTCTTTAATCTGTAGGCCTGTGAAGTAGTTCATCTGTAAAAGGCTGTAATTCATTAACCAAATAATGTTTGAAGATTCACTGATGTCTTTGTATATTTAAAAGTATCTGCAACACCTGTAAATTGCTGTCAAAACAAACTTACCCATGGCACTGCAGTGGGTGTGGCAAAGATCTAATTGCCAAATTGACCAATTACATGTCCCTAATAGGGGTATTATAAACTGACTCCAGGCTCATTTTTGATTTTTATTTATTCCTAATGCATGGAATTTTGATTTATATGCAATCTATAGTATCTTATCATCAAGCTATTATTTAAGGTGTCAAAAATGAATGAAACATAAAGACCCAATTTGGAACTTCTTCACTATTTTGGAAGAGAACAAAAAAAAAAAAAAAAGATATACCATCGCAAATACCCGCTTTTTTCAACTTTTCTACTTTCTGACCTTGGGGCCATGTCAGGGTCAAGGTCACAAAAAAGTAGTCCACTACCATCTACATTCCATGTACTATCAGCATGCAAAGTTTCAAAAGTGTAACTTCAGTGTTTGCAGAGGAGATCCATTTACAAGAAACGTGACGGACGGACAGACAGACGGACCGACGACCACTCAACTCTGGTACGAAAACAATATACCCGATTTTTCTTCGAAAAAGCGGGTATAAAACAGTGCAAGGTGCAAAGACTGCACACTATTGAAGTTAGTGCCAAGGTCTTTAGACTGATGCGTCATAGACAAAAATGCCTAGGGCTAAAAAAGCCAGAAAGTATTGCTAAGAGGCCACTTGAAGAAATAACATCTGAACCTGAAACTCTATCAAATAATCAGCCTCAAGCAAAGAGACCAAAACTTCAATATAGTTTCAGTAGCTTCACCTTTTCAACACTAAAATTATTCAATTGACCACTCAATATTTCAATCAACCAGTATTGACCACTCAGGGAGTATTGACCGGGACGGTTTTAACCGGTTAAAACCGCTGTTTAAACCGCCCCTGATTTTGACCGCCCAACCTTGATACATTTTCTACTTTGGATCATTAGTTATACGCATTTTTATTAAAATAGAACTCAGACCATCTCACCTTGTTACCTCCATAGATATGACAAGTAAATATCAAAACAGTCTCGATTCTTCTAAAAATCATTAAATATGTCTATTTAAATGTTTAAAGTTCAAGATCATCATTTCAAATCCACATAAAAGGCATGCTTACAGAAAATGAAATCGTGTTTACAGTAATCTAATAATAATATAGACAAGGGCACCAGCAGGAAAATATAACCAATCGAGAATGAAGTTGTGTATCTCTGGCAGTTTGTAACACACTAGTCAAAACTCTTGTCACACAAGTAGTTAACACACTTATGTATGTGATAGTATCTGCTAGCTTTAATCCAGTCTTCACTTTATGGAGCAACAGCTCGCAGAATGTCTAGAATTGGTAAAAAATTATCCAATGTAGTAAAGATGTGATCTTCGATTCCAAAGTATTATAGGGTACAATGCTAAGAAAATTTATATCAGTTTCCAGAATTTTCACTAATACCAATCACCTGTGTCCATAATATCAACAACAACTTGTTGATAGAACTGCAAAACTCAAATAGGAGAGTAATGTAGAGCACACTTGCAAATTCACTTTTTTCTGAATATGAGGTGTGGTTTACAGTTCTTGGGCACTGTAAAAATCCTAAAAAAAAATTGGGCACCTTGAGGACTTGCTGTAATTTTTAACATATTTGCTTCATAATCCAGCAAGGAATCCAAAAAGAGGCAGACTGACTAGCAAATAGTGTAGACCCTGATCAGACTGCTCCTGAACTGGCAAACAGTGTAGACCCTGATCAGACTGTATTTTAAGGAGCAGTCTTACCTAGGTCAGCACTGTTTGCTTAGGCCTATCTGTCCCAATACTTAAGACCATTAAAGTATTCATAGCCCAGACTGCTTAAAGTGACACCACATTTCCCTATATATTGGATGGTGGGTGTGTGCATGGGTATGGATGACATACATGTAGACTTGTCTATGTGATGTTGGATTTCATCAACCCTTATCATTCCGAACACAACAACCCCTACCTTTGCAAAAAGTGTATATCCAGATTATAAGAAGCCATCTAATCAGGATCTACACTGTTTGTCGTGGTGTTTTTTTAATTCAACCAATACATTGTATCTGACAGGTAATTCATTTGGTAGATAGCCAGGAAAAAGTGCGCTTAGATTAATTTATTCAGCAGGACAAGTGTTATTACATCCGTTTATTAATGATACTAATAGTCTTATAAAACCCACTTCATATAGATATACTCCCGCCCATCGGGGCTTGAAGAAATAGATTGGCTGCATGATGCTTCCACACAGAGCTGGAACTGACCCGCACACGAGTACTGGCAAACTGCTTAGAGGATCTAAATAGAAGTGGAGGAAATGATCAGGAATCGATACAATTAACCCACAGCTCCCATCAGAGACACCAAAGGGAAAGAAACACAAACATGAAACAACAGACTCTAATGGAAATTGTCTTTCTATTAAAAGACAAAATGGAAGTTGTCGTCTGCTGAGTTTTCTTCTTCTAAGCTTTTATGACATATTTTTGCATAAAGGCAAACAGTGTGGGCTCTCATCAGACTGCTTTGCACACTGTTTTCAAAAAATGATTTTTAATGCAGATGTCAGAGAACAAAGCAGACGACAATTGTCGTGTTGGCATGTTATGGGTGAAAAAGTGCTTCAGAGGCAAATTTTAACCAAAAATAACATCACTTTTTACCGTGGAAAAATCTCCGTATTTGGGACCCCAATCCCCCTATGTGAAAATCAAAATCTCCCTATTTGGGTCCAAGAAAATATCACATGTATGGAAACATCAATAGCAGAAAGCCAAAAGGACAGTTACCGTCCCACAAAACGGCCAACAGGCCATCCAAAATAAAACAACATAAGCGACACAACCATGACAACATCCAGAGACAAACCATAACAAAAATAAACCGCGTCAGAAGAACCGCATTGGAAGGTCAGCGGAAGCGAATTCCACTGGGGGGGTGGGGTTAAAACGATTTTACGTGACCACAGTCCTCGCCCAGTGCAACATCTCCGTGAACACAAAAATCAAACAACCACAGAGATGAAACAACGGTGAGGACTCGACAGCAAGAAATTACTGTAATGCTGGAACAAAAGAAAACCAACAGTTAGACGCCGATGGGACCGACCAGAGACAGAGCATCGGGTACCAACCAACATAAGCCATTACGCTGGAACCGTCATAGAATCTGAGGTCTGACCCACCAGCGTACAATTAATAGAGTGAAGCAAAGTTGTCAACCGTGATAGGGTTAACTACCATGCATGCAGTCTGTCGTATGACATTTATGTTGTACCCAAACTTTTTATATCGAAGATTGATTTTACGAAATTGGGTGCTGAAGTCATTGCGGTTATATATTTTTCTGAATTTATATACTAAGTCACCTTAAAATTTGGGTTCCTATAGACCTTGTCGCAGAAGAGATTTAAGTCCAATATTGAATTTTGAAATTAAATCAGAATGACGTCTGTAAAATTTTGAAAAGGCTTTGCGTAGTTTATGGTACCGATAACCCTGATTAAGAAGTCAAGCCGTTAACAAGTTATTACGAGTGTTGAAGTCAATCACATGACTGCACACTCTGGCTAATCGACTTAATTGCGAAATATAAATGCCATTGGATGGCGCACGAGGAACATCACCATCCAAAAAGGAAAATTTCCAATCTCAAAATCAAAACTGTCGCGTTTGTCATAAATTTTGCAAGAAACAAACCCATCTACAATAAAATTTTGAAAAAAACTTTGCGTAGTTTGAAATCTACAATAAAATTTTGAAAACGCTTTGCGTTGTTTATGGTACCGATAACCCTGATTAAGAAGTTAAGCCATTAACAAGTTATTATGAGTGTTGAAGTCAATTACACAACTGCACACTCTGGCAAATCGACTTAATTGCGAAATATAAATGCCATAGGATGGCGCAAAAGGAACATCACCATCCAAAAAGGAAAATTTACAATCCCAAAATCAAAATTGTCGCGTTTATAATAAAGGGGGTCTTTCATCTGTACCCATGCATGTTTTTCCTTTAAACTTTGTATATTAATAACTCAGCATATACAACCTATAAAATGTATTTAACAAATTATATAACTCAAAGTAGGACTCAGGGGGCCACTCTAACTGACTCCCTTTATGAGCTGGTGTCTGTCTCTAAAGAAGTGCGTCTTAAATCTTATGTTTTATTTAGTTTCAAGATCTGTGAACTGGATTGAATGCAGAACTCCATAGGCATTCCTTTGATACTAAAAAACCTTTTGAATTAATTAAAGTTTACATTTTCTGATAAAATAATTATCAAAAATCTCATTTTTTAATAAAAATTTAAAAAAAAAATATCAAAATTCAATCCCTAAGATAAATATGTTCTTATCTTTGTCAAGATATCATTTTGCTAGGAAAACTTGCCATATGTAATTTCTTTAGCTATGCCAAATTTCTTGAAAATCCGAAACCGGTAACACTGTAGTTTTACACCTTTAATGGATGTAAGTCGTTTCTGCAATTCTGCAAAATTTACTATTTATTGAAATCATCCAAGAACCTTACAAAAAGGCAATTCGTAACACTTACGTAATAAAATGAGAATATACAAATCAAAATGAATACATATTGAGCTTAGAAACTATTGAAATATCATGAACTTGTGATATTTTCCTTTCATTTTTACACTATGATCTATCCAAAATAGTAGATAGTAAAACACTGAATCAAAAGGTATTCTAATCAACAAATTAGGCTTAACAACATATATTGTTTTTTTTTATTAGCAGCAAAATTATTGTGAACATGTGCAACTTTATTTAATGACTTTGCATAAGTCATGCTACTCAAATAGATGCAAGGCAAGGAGATCCATTATTTTCATTTCCATACCAAGCTGGTATGCAAGGACGCAATGGTCAGTGGTTTGTTGTTACTAGTAAAAATAGTTTTGTTGATAAATCCATGGCCAGATTAAGCTTAAGATATACTCTGCCTTTATGTACGCTGGATTATTATCCTAACAAAAAGTTACAGTAATTATTGGTTAGTATTTCCAGAAATCGAAATGTCACTGTTATTGAGTTTCTGTTGCAAAATATATCATTGATTGATGAGGCGCAGAATATTTGGTGTAAACAAAGCTGTCCCATGACCTAGAGAAATTTTGCTATTAGGCAGGGAGAGAAACAGTTTCCTTCCTTATAGTACACATGCATAAATATGTCTCTTTTCTGCATTGGTATTGTAATTGTTGACGTTTCTTTAGTGTCTTATTTTTTCTATTTATTTTGTCAATATAGTGGTTAATTTATCGGAAGCGAGCTTTTAGTATTTTTTCTGGTTGTAAAACTTTCAATCACTTCTTGACTGTTTCTGCTGAATGCAAGTTCACTGTTTTTGAAAGTTGATACTTGTATCAAGTTTATATGTCATTGCATTTCTACTTCCGGTACTGGACCGCATTACTACACTTCCGCTGTTCGTTCGCTGCATAAAATAGTCCAAATTAAGCACTTGCCTCATTTCCTTTTCCAGCGCATTGATTTCTTAACATTTGCGCTGAAGGCGGACTTGATTCCACAGGTGTTCCTTTCCTTTCACCCTTCAGTTGCCGAACTGGACTTTTCCAGCTTTGATACTTGGTGTATCCTTTTATATCAAGGCGGACTTGATTCCACAGGTGTTCCTTCCCTTTCAGCCCTCGGTTTCCGAACTGGACATTAGCCCATATATAACTAGCGTCACTTTTTATGACATGTAAGTATTGTAGGCCCAGATCAGACGCAGCACAACTTGGCGTCTGATCTGAGTCTGCATTGATTGCTTAAAAAAACATATATTCTTGCAAAACCTACCTTTGAGAAAACAGATCTGACAATCCTGTTCCGAACTTATTTGTTGGAAGATTCCATTGTCATATATTGGTTAAGCAAATTCAGAAGCCACTGATCAGACACCTCATTCTGTGACCTCGAATCAGACCCTTCAGTGTTATAAAAGGAAGCTTTGCATTTTTGGGTGCATATACACTCGTTTATAGACACTTTGGGAAGACGAATCTAAGTTGTTTAAAATGTAGAAATTAAAGGGCTCTGCCGTAACGTCTCCGAAAGCAATGTACACTTCATTTTTGGAGACCCATGACTCGCCGAAAGAAAGCAATAGGTTTTAAAGTTCACTCCCGTCCAGTGCTCCAGATAAACAGCGTATTTTCGTAAATACTCAATTAATCAAAGTGCTGAGAGAACTGGTGGATCGATCGTTCTTGAATGTAAGTTTGGAGAATAGTCATGAACTGAGAATCGGATTGTTCGTTTAAGCAGGTACATTAGATCTGATCGGACACCGCATTATGTGGCGTCTGATTATGAAGGTTCTGTTTGCCAATGGCCAAATGCACGAGCACAGTCCTACCGCCCCCGCCCATCAGGGCTTGAAGAAATAGACGGACTGCAAGATACTTCCACGCCGAGCTGAAATCGACCGCACATGAGTACTGGTAAACCGCTTAGAGGATCTAAGCCTGCCAAGGCAAATTGGTGCGAATCGGACCGTCCATGCCACAAGCCTATTTGGTTTCATTGCGCGACAGGCTTGATAATTATGTCATCTCATTTTAGTGTTGGGGAAAAGTCTCACAAAATTGGAAGCAACGTCTCTAAATGACCTAGTCAGTGTTGACGGGGATGTTGAACCTCAACACAAGCAAACAAACAAACAAACAAGCACAGTCCAGAATTTTCTTCTGACGTTCCGCTCTGACATCTTAGGGGTGCTATCAATAACCAATACCTGGATTTTGACCATCGGCGCCAGTCAGATGGTCAGTGATTGTCACGAGGACAATAACAAGCAACACGAATTTTTTTCTTAGTCGAACCTGGTTAAACTCCTTTTTCAACCTTGTCAAAAAGATACTTAGAGAACTGTTTAATCTACCACTACCATTTTATCATGGGGAATATACCTCATAAATCAACTTTCCCTAGTACTTTCAGTACTTTGATTTAAGCACTGTTCTTGCTTGCTTTTTGTTCATTAATAATTACCAGTACATTTCTGTGCAATGTATCTCTCAGCTTAGAAAGAGCATTGCAGTGTTTGGACAGAAAAAAGCATCACAATGTATTTACTGAAAATAATTTAAAATCCAATGAGTAATGCGATAACTACTCACAGATTGAATGATTATTATCAACAGTTTAAATGCTTCTTGATATCTTACATAATGTGCTTTGTAATTACTGCAACAACTGCTGAGATAGGTAAATGAGGTGAAAGACCTATACAAATATAAAGACAACACAAACATGATCACATAAGTTTTGGAACACTGAAAAATGTACGACCATTTGAATTCTAAAAGCAAATTCAAATGGCTTTGGAATACAGCTTCAGGAAGCCGTTTGATTTCGTTCATAGGGACTATACAAAAAAGATAGATTGGCTAGCGCCTATGCAGAAACAAATTCTGAAAACTTAATGTCCAGGAAAAGTAATCTCAAGTGTTATTGATTTCCCTTAGAGTAAACCTTTCTTTTTAAATGGACAGTTAGGGTTAAATAAACAAACAACAGTTTGACTTGAGAGTCATTTATCTCGAGTCGGATAACAAATCTCACAAAATCTGAAGCAACATCTAAAGTGGTATGTTGTTGATTTGAATGTTAAATCTAAACATCACCTTAGCATCATTACCAAATTTGACAAGAAAGACAGAAAGAAAACTGCACATGATTACATGGGTGCGTTTGATGACATTTGTCGTCAAAACCTTTGCGGTATAGTTCTGTAGACAAAATAGTTTGTTCCATAGCGGCAAATTTACTGAAATGGATGTTTTGAAATCATACTAATAATTATGCTATGAACTACTTACACAAACCATACTATACTATAGCCATCCAAATTGATAGCAATAGTAAAGTATTATTAAACAGCTTGACCAAAACATGATTATCATATAATTTCACATTTTGCTGAATCTGGACTATCAGTATTCAGTCTGTTAAAACACAATGTTACCAGTCCTCAATTTCCATTAAAATTCATCAACATGTTCTTAAGATATGTGGGTAGTTTTTATGCTAAAATGGTATCCTGACAAAATTTGGAACACCGTAAAAATGCATATAAATTTTTAATGAATACAAAAATAGGAGCTGAAATATGGGGACACCATCAAAGAAAACTGAATGCCCAGCCACTATTACTAGACATATGAGGTCATTCATAGTATCAACTAACCCACCAATTATGGTTTTAATTCGTAAAACATAGCAGCATTAGATATATGAAACTCTGAATACTGTAGAAAAGTTTATATGAGAGTACTCTCTGTTGTGATAGAGACTTCATAAAATATGTAATAAATTTACTACGAAAATAAAATTTAAAAGTGAATGCATCGTAATTATAATGGTGATACCAGGGCAATTATTGTGCGTAATTTCATCAAAATCCACGCGAGGGCAGAAACCAATGCAAATTTTGTATATCTTGAAAGACCCCCTTTGCAAGAAACAAACCCATCAACAATAGATAGATGTAAATCCAAAAACGGGGCATTGGTATAAGAAGAATTTGCTTTATTTAAGTGACGTTCTTGGGGGGGGGGGGGGTAAATTTGACTGATCAAACCATCGAAATAGGTATTATCAATATTCAATAAATAATCCAAATATCTAGAAGTGGAGCTAAAAGCTTCAATGATTTCAGACTGTTTTTCAGCAGAAAGGGACATCATGAAGTCTCTCTCATAACAAAACAAAAACAGATCAACCACAAGTGGTGCACAATTAGTACCGATCGGAATACCCACAGCTTGTCTAAATGACTTAGTTATAGTACCAAATCTTATGTAAATATTGTCAAGTAGAAAGGTGAGAGCTTCACATACTTTCTGACATGACCATAAAGTATAATTTGTATGCTCTTCAGAAGTGAAAAAAGCATTTCTTACATAACATGCACCGCCCCCGCCCATAGGGGCTAGTAGAAAGCTTGTAGGCAGAGCTAAATCATGCCCGCACACTAGTACTGGTAAACCGCTTAGAGGATCTAACCTGTCCAGGAACCGCAGTGCGAGATGGACCATCCATGCTTAAAAACCCTATTTGGTTTCATTGGGCGACGGGGCTTGAGATGTCATTTCATCTCAATGTCGGGTAAAAGTCCCACAAAATTGGAAGCAACGTCTCTAAAATGACCTTTACAGTGTTGACGGGGATGTTAAATCTCAAATCAAACAAACAAATACAAAACATGCAAGATAGAGGGAACTTTCCCCATGAAATGTCCAATCATTTAAATCACTAAGTTTTTCTTTTATAAGATAATGAGGAAGTGTAGTGTAAAAGGTGGAAAAATCATAAGTAGACAGACTTGAAGCACCAAACGCCTGGATTTCAATTGATTTAAAAGTGCAATAGAATTTTTTATAGACCAAAACAGATTATCTGATCATTCGAAGACTTTGCCGTAATATTTTATCACATGTTTTTTGATGGAAGTTAATAATTTGGAGAGTTCAGTTAGTAGTGTTTCCCCCAGCTCCTAAAAGGGCATGGTGCTGGTCAGGAAAAAGGGCCCTTTCAACGAGCGAAAATATGTAAAATGGGCACTTTAAATAAGCACAGCAATGTAAAAAGGGCACACTCACATGCACAACCTTGCTAAAAGGGCACAGCTGTCAACTTGAAATAAAAAGATCCTTCTCGCACCATGCTTTCCCCTTTGTCTTTTTATGCAAAGTTTTATTATGATAACTGAAGAGATATAATACATTCCCCATTGGTGTCAGGAAGTTTAAGTTTTGTAATCAAGCTGATCACTGATACAAACAAGATAAATTTGGTACATGTTTGGGCCATAGCTCCCATTCTCTAATACAACAAACACTGACATGCTACTGGTCAGGCACACTTACACACTTCAATTGTTTAATTGGTATCACTCATTTGTTATCAAAACACTGTTGTGACTTCTAAAAGTGAGTTAATTAAGTACAATAAACAAGGGGATTAGCAGTCAACCAAAAATGTATTGCTAAAAAGTGTCTAAAATAGTCCTTATTCAAACAGGCATTATTGTTTGGTCAATTTCAGTGATTTTTGTACCAAAATGTAGGGCAACATTTACTCTATCTGAAAAAAGGCATGGCGCTAGAGAAAAGGGGCATGGCGCCGCTCCATGCTAAAAAAGGCTGGGGGAAACACTATCAGAGGTGGTACAAGAGCTTGAATTTGCAATGAAATGTGCTTTGTAAGGTTTTTTATGAAGTTTAGGTAACCAGTATAACGTAGGAAGCTGGTCTTGGCCGTCTGTAAAACAGACAGCAAACTTGGTGGCTGTATGATAAATGTGGTCATCAACTAAAGCCCTCTCTACAGCTAAAGGCTGAAGTTCATAGGCTTTAGTACCAAGTTCTTGCTGAAGAATGTTAACATAGAGAAGCCGTCAAACAACGACCACATTTTAGCGGCGTTATCAGCTGGAGCCAAAACAAACTTCCTATGAACTTCTCAAATACCTTGTTTAAGGTGACGTAAAGGCGTCTTAGGTTCAGGAGGCAATAAAGTCGTATTTTGCGAATAAGAAGAAATGGGTCGTTCACTAATTCCAGGCTGCTTAGATCCCATTCTTTAAGAGATATTTGCTCAACATACTCTCGTTTACACCATCGATTACCAAATTCATTCAAGGCAGCAGCGATTTCATCTCTACTTTATTATAGCCCGCTTTGAAAAAGTGGGGGCTATACTGGATTTGGCTTGTCCGGATCTGTCTGTCTGTCTGTAATATTTGATAGTGGGTACCGTGTGATCGCAACTCCTCTTACAGTTCTAGGTCAATCCTTTTGAAACTTTACAGGCGTTTTTATATAGGTCTGAAGATGTGCATGTGCTTTTTTCATTATCCTTAAATAATTATTTTCACTTATTTCACCTTTTTCAACTTAGACAATTTTTGAGATCTACTAATGTTAAAATGTATAGGGAGTAGCTATCTTGTGATCGCAACTCCTCTTACAGTTCTAGGTCAACCCTTTTGAAACTTTACAGGTGTTTTCATATAGGTCTGAAGATATGCATGTGCTTTTTTCATTATCCTTAAATAATTGTTTTCACTTAAATCACCTTTTTTAACTTAGACAACTTTTGAGATCTACTTATGTTAAAATGTATAGGGAGTAGCTACCTTGTGATCGCAACTCCTCTTACAGTTCTAGGTCAATCCTTTTGAAACTGTACAGGTGTTTTCATATAGGTCTGAAGATGTGCATGTGCTTTTTTCATTATCCTTAAATAATTTTTTCACTTATTTCACCTTTTTTAACTTAGACAATTTTTGAGATCTACTAATGTTAAAATGTATAGGGAGTAGCTACCTTGTGATCGCAACTCCTCTTACAGTTCTAGTTGAGATCTACTTACTAGTGTCAAAATGTATAGGGAGGAAGTACCCTGTGAACGCAACTCCTCTTACAGTTCTAGGCCAATCCTTTGAAACTTTTCAGGTGTTTTCAAAGAGGTCTTAAGATGTGCATATGGTTTTTAGCTCACCTGAGCCGAAGGCTCATGTGAGGTATTAGTATACCACGAGCCGTCGTCCGTCGTCCACACTTTCAACGAAGTATATCTCTGGAACCAGTGGGCCGGCCTTGATCAAATTTCATATGAACCATCATCAGGTAGGGGGAAAGGCTGTATTAGGTTTTCGTGCATATCGGATGAGAACTCTGGTTGCCACAGCAACAAAGAGCTCCCATAGGCTTAACATAGGAAAAAGCTTGTCATCACTCTAGCTCCGTCATTTTTTTTCTGATCGACTCCATTCTTGCAGATAACGAGGACAGGCATGAAATCTCGATCAAGTTCGATTTTGGGCTGAATCGGATTATTCACTCAGGAGTTACGTGCCCTTGAGCGTTGAAAAAATTGCCTATTGACTTAACATGGGGAGAATGTTGTCATCACCGTAGCTGCTTCAATTATTTTCAGATTGGCTTTATTCTTGCAGATAACCAGCACAGCCATGAAATCTCGGTCAAGTTCGATAACTGGCAGAATCGGATCATTCACTTAGGAGTTACCTGCCCTTGTGTGTTTTTGCATTAGGGTTAATGGGAATTTCAAAAATGTATATCTTAAAGACTACTTGGCCAACTTTGATCAAATTTCATGTGTCGCATTATTGGGCAAGTGGAAAGGCTTCATTAGGTTTTCAGGCAGATCTAAGTGGAACTCTGGTTGTCATGGCAACATCTAGCTCCCATAGACTTCACATAGGAAAAAGCTTGTCATCACTCTAGCTCCGTCATTTTTTTTCTGATCGACTTCATTCTTGCAGATAACCAGTACAGGCATAAAATCTCGGTCAAGTTCGATTTTGGGCCGAATCAGATAAATCACTCAAGAGTTACGTCCCCTTGAGCGCCCGAAAAATTACCTATCGACTTAACATGGGGAAAATGTTGTCATCACTGTAGCTGCTTCAATTTTGTTCGGATTGGCTTCATTCTTACAGATAACCAGCACAGCCATGGAATCTCGGTCAAGTTCGATAATTGGCAGAATCGGACCATACACTTAGGAGTTACCTGCCCTTGTGCATTTTTGCATAAGGGTTAATGTGAATTTCAAAAATGTATATCTTGAAGACTACTTGGCCGACTTTGATCAAATTTCATGTGTAACATTATTGGGCAAGTGGAAAGACTGCATAAGGTTTTCATGCAGATCTGAGTGGAACTCTGATTACCATGGCAACATATAGCTCCCATAGACTTAACATAGGAAAAAGCTTGTCATCACTCTAGCTCCGTCATTTTTTTCTGATCGACTTCATTCTTGCAGATAATAAGGACAGGCATAAAATCTCGGTTAAGTTCGATTTTGGGCAGAATCGGAATATTTGCCTTGGAGTTACCTGCCCTTGAGCATAAAAAATACGTTGTGACCACGATAGCAACTTTATTTTTATTCATATCAGCTTCAAACTTGCAGGTTGCAATAGTGACCTCGGAGTTACGTGACCTTGAGCGACAAAAAATTTGCCCATAGACTTAACATAGGGAAAATGTTGTGACTACGATAGCGACTTGAATTTTTTTCAGATCAGCTTCAAACTTGCAGGTAACGAGGACAGACATAAAATCACGGTTAAGTTCAATTTTGGGCTGAATCGGTTTATTTGCCTTGGAGTTACCTGCCCTTGAGCATGAAAAAATACGTTGTGACCACGATAGCAACTTTATTTTTATTCAGATCAGCTTCAAACTTGCAGGTAACGTGGACAGGCATAAAATCTCAGTTAAGTTCGAATCGGAATATTGACCTCGGAGTTACATGACCTTGAGCGACAAAAAATTTGCCCATAGACTTTACATAGGGAAAATGTTGTGACTACGATAGCGACTTGAATTTTTTTTCAGATCAGCTTCAAACTTGCAGGTAACGAGGACAGACATAAAATCTCAGTTAAGTTTGATTTTGGGCCGAATCGGATTATTTGCCTTGGAGTTACCTGCCCTTGAGCATAAAAAATACGTTGTGACCACGATAGCAACTTTATTTTTATTCATATCAGCTTCAAACTTGCAGGTAACGAGGACATGCATAAAATCTCGGTTAAGTTCAATTTTAGGCCGAATCGGAATATTGACCTCGGAGTTACGTGACCTTGAGCGGCAAAAAATTTGCCCATAGACTTAATTAGGGAAAATGTTGCGACTACGATAGCGACTTGAATTTTTTTCAGATCAGCTTCAAACTTGCAGGTAACGAGGACAGACATAAATTCTCGGTTAAGTTCGATTTTGGGCCGAATCGGAATATTTGCCTTGGAGTTACCTGCCCTTGAGCATAAAAAAATACGTTGTGACCACGATAGCAACTTTATTTTTATTCATATGAGCTTCAAACTTGCAGGTAACGAGGACAGGCATAAAATCGCGGTTAAGTTCGATTTTGGGCCGAATCGGAATATTTACCTCGGAGTTACGTGACCTTGAGAGACAGAAAAATTTGCCCATAGACTTAACGTAGGGTAAATGTTGTGACAGAAATAGCGACTTGAATTTTTAGCTCACCTGAGCCAAAGGCTCCAGTGAGCTGATAGTATACCAAGGCTCCGGAGTCCGTCGTCTGTCGTCCGTTCATCCGTCGTCCACACTTTCAATGAAGCATATCTCAGAAGGCAGTCGACCAATCTTGTTTAAATTTTATGTGTAGCACCATTGGGAAAGGGGAAAGGCTGCATTAGGTTTTGGAGCTAGTCTGGTTCATTTGTTCCTTCATTCTTCTTTCTCTCCATATAGAGATAATAGACCAATGTTAAATTTTTAATCAAAGATTTCCCAGGAACTATAAAAGCTAGAAGCATCAAATTTGGTATTCAATAGAATAATGGTGACTTATTTTGTGTAAGAGACATTGGGCTTTCTCAGCTTATTTGTTCATCTGTTCTTTCATTCTTCTTTCTCTCCATTTTGACCAATGTTAAATTTTCGTCATAGATTTCTCAGGAACTATAGAAGCTAGAAGTCTCAAACTTGGAATGCAATGCAATAATGATGACTTATATCCTGTAAGGGTCAATGGGCTGGATTCTATTAGCAGATTTAGTAGTCAAGTCTGTGAATTGTTAAAACTTAAGTTCCTCAGGTGAGCGGTTTAGGCTCATTGAGCCTCTTGTTTCATTATCCAAAACTTATTTTTTAACTTAGACTGTTTTTCAGATCTAATAACACGAAGAGTCTATAAGGCGTAGGTACCTTGTTAGGGATTTAACTCTCTCACAAGTCTTTACCTTTAATTCATGAGTCTTTCTCCTCTGACAGGGCTATAGCGGGGCTATAGTCAGATCCTCTGACAGTTTTAGTTGAAATAAATTTTAGAAGGAAATCGATAGTACGGTCCTTTCGAAATTATATTACGTATCCTAGAATCAGGAATAATTATCCCCGACCGAAGAGGTTCGGGGGATATAGCGATCAGCCTGGCGTCTGTCCGTCCATCTGTCCGTCCGTCCGTAGACACAACGTTGTGATGGCCATAACTCTTATACACTTTGAGATTCATTGATGGTTCTTGGCACAATTGTTCACAAGGCTGAGACGGCGTGTCATGCGCAATAACCAGAACTCTGGAAGTCATACGTTTTTAGTTTTCTCCCCTTTTAATAAAATAGAATGGCTACTTTGTGATGGCCATAACTCCAATACCCTTTGAGATATATTGATGGTACATGGCACAGTTGTTCACAAGGCTGAGACGGCGTGTCATGCACAAGAACTACAACTCTGGGTGCCATGGTTTTTTAGTTACCTCACCTTCCATTAAAATAGAGTGACTACCTTGTGATGGCCATAACTCCAATACCCTTTAAGATATATTGTTGGTACCTGGCACAGTTGTTCACAAGGCTGAGACGGCGTGTCATGCACAAGAACCACAACTCTGGGTGCCATGGTTTTTCAGATATCTCTCCTTCCAATAAAATAGAATCACTACATTGTGATGGCCATATCTCCAATACTCTTTTAGATATATTGATGGTACTTAGTGTAGTTGTACATGATGTTAAGCAGGTATGTCACGTGCAAGAACCAAAACTCTGGGTGCCCTGGTTTTTTAATTATCTCCCCTGACAACATAACCTTGTGATGGCCATAACTCCAATACCCTCTGGGATTTATTGATGGTACTTGGCACAATTGTATACAAGGTTTAGACGGCGGTTCATGCTTAAGAACCACAACTCTGGGTGCCATGGTATTTGAGTTATCTCCCCTTCCAACATAAGAGTATGACCACCTTGTGATCACCGTACCTCTCTTTGAGAAATATTGTTGGTACTTGATGCAGATGTACATGAGGTTAAGCAGGTGTGTCATGCTCAAGAATTACAACTCTGGGTGCTCTGGTTTTTTAGCTCACCTGTCACGTAGTGACAAGGTGAGCTTTTGGGATCACTTTTTGTCCGTCGTCCGTCGTGCGTGCGTCCGTGCGTCCGTCCGTCCGTAAACTTTTCTTCAAACGACATCTCCTAAACCACTGATCAGATTTTGACCAAACTTCACAGAAATGATCCTTAGGTGGTCCCCTTTCAAAGTTGTTCAAATGGTTCCGGTCCGTTGCACATATAGTTCACAGTAGCCAAAAATAGATTTTTTTCACAAAAAAACTTAAAAAATCTTCTTCTCTGAAACCGCAAGGCCCAGGTCTTTGATATTTGGTATGAAGCTTCATCTAGTGGACCCCTACCAAGATTGTTCAAATTATAGTGCTGGGGCCAAAAATGCCCCCGCACCGGGGCCCTTTGGTTTTACATGGGCTTATATAGGGAAAATCTTTAAAAATCTTCTTCTCTGAAACCGCAAGGCCCAGGTCTTTGATATTTGGTATGAAGCTTCATCTAGTGGACCCCTACCAAGATTGTTCAAATTATAGTGCTGGAGCTAAAAATGCCCCTGCGTGGGGGCCCTTTGGTTTTACATGGGCTTATATAGGGAAAATCTTGAAAAATCTTCTTCTCTGAAACCACAAGGACCAGGTCTTTGATATTTGGTATGAAGCTTCATCTAGTGGACCCCTACCAAGATTGTTTAAATTATTGTGCTGGGGCCAAAAATGCCCCCGCACCGGGCCCTTTGGTTTTACATGGGCTTATATAGGGAAAATCTTTAAAAATCTTCTTCTCTGAAACAGCAAGGCCCAGCTCTTTGATATTTGGTATGAAGCTTCATCTAGTGGACCCCTACCAAGATTGTTCAAATTATAGTGCTGGAGCTAAAAATGCCCCCGCACGGGGGCCCTTTTGTTTTACATGGGCTTATATAGGGAAAATCTTTAAAAATCTTCTTCTCTGAAACCGCAAGGCCCAGGTCTTTGATATTTGGTATGAAGCTTCATCTAGTGGACCCCTACCAAGATTGTTCAAATTATAGCCCTGGGGCCAAAAATGCCCCCGCTCCGGGGCCCTTTGGTTTTACATAGACTTATATAGGGCAAATCTTGAAAAATCTTCTTCTCTGAAACCACAAGGCTTAGGTCTTCGATATTTGTTATGAAGCTGCAGCTAGTGGATCTCTATAAAGAATGTTCAAATTATAGCCCTGAGACCAAAAATGCCCCCGCCATGTGGCCCTTTGGTTTTACATAGACTTATATAGGGAAATTCTTTAAAAATCATCTTCTCTGAAACACAAGGCTCAGGTCTTTGATATTTGTTATGAAGCTTCAGCTAGTGGACCTCTACCAAGATTGTTCAAATTATAGCCCTGGGTCTTTGATATTTGTTATGAAGCTTCAGCTAGTGGACCTCTACCAAGATTGTTCAAATTATAGCCCTAGGGCCAAAAATGCCCCCCCCCCCCCCCCCTCCGGGGCCCTTTGGTTTTACATAGACTTATATAGGGAAAATCTTGTTTTACATAGACTTCTATATGCAGGGTAAATCTTCTTCTCTGAAACCAGAAAGCCCAGGTCCTTCATATTCGATATGAAGCTTCATCTTGTGGACCTCTACCAAGATTGTTCAAATTATAGCCCTGGGGCCAAAATTGACCCTGCCCGAGGCCCACTTGTTATAGATTGGATCAGGTGAGCGAACCAGGGCCCTCTGGGCCCTCTTGTTTGTTATCTCCCCTGGTAATATAACCTTGTAATGGCCATAACTCCAATACCCTTTGAGATTCATTGATGGTACTTGGCGCAATTGTATAGGAGGTTTTAGGAATTCTGTTTATGACGTCATTCTTGCACATGCGCAAAGTACTGGCCGTCAATTGAAACGGCCATCGCTATTAAAATGTATTGGCGGAAATTAAAATGCTAACGATATTCAGACATTTTGAGAGAAAATATACCCGTTTTCATTGAAATAATGTCTCAAGAAGGAAAGAATGATATTTTGCTTTTATTGCCGAAATTCATTTATCCTAAATCCGTTTTTAATTGATGAAAATCTCTTCTTTAATGACCCATGTCAATGGCTTGAGATACCGTTATTCCAAAAGCTTACTTACAAAATGAGTTTTTACGTAACTTTCGTTTTATTCGCTATCTATCTATCTATCTATCTATCTATCTGTCTGTCTGTCTGTCTGTCTGTCTGTCTATCTATCTATCTATCTATCTATCTATCTATCTATCTATCTATCTATCTATCTATCTCTATCTATCTATCTATCTATCTATCTATCTATCTATCTATCTATCTATCTATCTATCTATTCTAAATCTAAATCTGTCCAACGATCTGTCTACATGTGCAATTTAAAAAAGAATGTCCATACTGACAGTCGAAATAAACCAATAAAAGGACTGATGGAGGGGCGTTGAGTCAATGTTGGTTCGACGTCATGCCGTCGACACTCACTCCAACTCACTTCAATGTCACATGGCCGTTGGCATGAGAGAGAGAGAGAGAGAGAGAGAGAGAGGGGGGGTTTGACTGACAAACTGACAGTTAGACAGACAGACCGACTGACTGAATGACTGACTTACAGACAAACGGACGGACAGTTAGACAGGCAAATAAACATACTGACAGTCGAAAAAAAAACTAATGAGTGGACTTACAGTCGGGCGTCGAGTCAACGTTGGCTCGACGTCAGGCCGTCGACAACCACTCCAACTCACTTCAATGTCACGTGACCGTTGAGATGAGAGAGAGGTTTGACTGAGTCATTTTAAAAAATTAAGGGTGTCAGATTGTGTTTTCTTCAAAAAAAATATCTGGAAAATGGCCGAACTTTTTGCAAACAGTGTTGGCTCTGATCAGGCGCCGCGTTCTGCGGCGTCTGATCTGGGCCTGCACTGTTTGTCACTGACACTTTTTGGGGTTTCCGGTACCAAATGGGTTAATGTAGATCTAAGGACCAATGTACAAATCTACCAGATTTTACTGTAAAATTTTTGCACTTGCGAAGGAGTGTTTCATTCTCATGCACTGAAAGGGTGTTCTACGTTTGTTTTGAATTTAATGTTCCAACCCCACTGAGTTTTGATTGGGTCCGAGCACTGGGCAAATGACATTTTATTAAGCAACGCCGTATTATCGCCAACGCAACGTTCTGATGTTTCATCGACGTTGCCGCATCGCTTTGAAGATGGTTTGATGTAGACACGACGTTGTTGACATGCTACATGTCGGCTGACGTGGCGTCATTTCACGACAATCTGTAATTTACATTTTCCAGCGCTCGCTAATTGTTGGTGCGCTAAGAGAGAGAGAGAGGACCCTGTTGAGTCGTATGTACAATATATCATTTTCGTAATGCGAAATTTCACATCTGGCAGCATATCGGTGTTTCTCCCATTATCTTACATTAGAATTCTTCAAAAGTTTAAAAAAATTCCACTGTTTTACGCTGTAATTAACACTTTATCTGTCCCACTGCTTTTGAAGCAATACGACAGATGACGGCCAGGGCTTTTCCCGTTCTATTTTTAGAACCGGAAATACGTCACGAAAAAAGCTCCTATACAAGGTTGAGACGGCGCTTTACGCTTAAGAACCACAACTCTGGGTGCTATGGTATTTGAGTTATCTCCTCTTCCAATATAACAGTAGGACCAGCTTGTGATCACCATATCTCTAATACCCTTTGATGGTACTTCGTACAGAAATACATGAGCTTAAGCATGCGTGTCATGCGCAAGAACCACAATTCTGAGTGCCCTGGTTTTTTAGTTATCTCCCCTGACAATATAATCTTGTGATGGCAATAACTCCAATACTTTTGTTATATATTGCTGGTTTAATTCTGCTGGACTTTCTATTGGTGAACAATCTGAAGGCCATATTGGCTTTTGGTCGGTGGATTTGCCATCTCTTCCGATGGCTATTTTGTTTAATTGCCAGTAATAATAACCAGCACCAGGATAGCAATACACTGACTTTTTACAATCACATGTATCAGAATGTTTGTGTCAATATCAAGATCAGAAATATGTTTATTGAAATTAAAAAATGATAGATCTAACAGGTTTATTATATTTATAGCAAAATATGGGTGTTTCAGTATTTTGAAAATAAGCAGGAATGGATGAAATAACCGAACTGTCCCGGAAGATACTAAGCCTGCCCAGGCAAATCGGTGCGAGTCAGACCGTCAATGCTTATAAACTCTATTGGTTTCCTTAGGTAGTAGGGCTTGAGATGTCATTTCATCTAAGTGTTGGGTAAAAGTCCCACAAAGTTAGAAGCAACGTCTCAAAAATGACATTTACAGTGTTGACGGGGATGTTAGACATAGATAAAGGTGGGTTTTACAAGGGTATAAACTAGTTTCTTTTGTCTTGTTTAAATCATATTTTGTGGATACTTGTTAGAACATGTGTCACTGAGGAGGTCCTACCAAGCACCCACACTCTATTGTTGAAGTAGAACAAGGAGTAAGAAGAATACTTTAAACTTGTCAAGCACTGCACAAAATTCTAAAATAAATTTTTCATTATTCTTCAGCGAAAAATTTGGCCTGACATTTGATGTGGATCATCTACTAAGCAGTATTTTTTTCTTGTTTTTCAACAAAATAAGGTTTGACATTAAATGTCAAACCTTATTTTTGTTGTTATTTTTTAAAAAAAGATAATTTGACATTGCCATCTGCTAAAAGTGCTTAGTGCTTGAAGTTTTGTTTGTCAGCAAAATGTTTTAGAGCCATGTAAAAAGCATCATATCACACAGTTATGTTATACCACACAGATTTTTTATACCACACAGATATGTTATACCACATGAGTATGTTATACCACAGGGATATATTGTACCACACAAATATGTTATACCACATATATGCTATACCACATGGGTATGTTATACCAAAGGGGTATGTTATACCACAAGGTTATGTTATTCCACACAAATATTTTATACCACAAGGGTATATTATGTCACATGGGTATTTTATACTTCACAAATATGTTTTACAACATAATTGTGTTATACCACACAGATACGTTGTACCACATGGTTATGTTTTACCACAAGGGTATGCTATGCCACATTTGTATTTTATACCACAATGGTTTCTTATACCGCACAGATATGTCATACCACAAGGTACATGTATGTTGTACCACACAGCTATGCTATAACAAACAGGTTGTTATACCACAATGTTATATTACCACACAGGATGTTGCTTTTCAGATAATGGCTGGTGTTAGAGTGACAGGCATACCAAAGAAAGTGGAAGAGAAACATGTGAAAATTCACTTCTCTAAACCACAAAATGGTGGCGGATCGATCAAGAAGATATACTACCCTTTGTTCAATAATGATGCCGTGATTATCTACCATGACTCAAGAGGTACGCTGCTCATTCAGATAAATAATCCCCATGTGGCATAGTGCATTCTATCATATCTCCATAACAGTTAATTTTCTTTGTTATTTTAGCATATCACAAAGTCTCCTTCATACCAAAACAAGAACAGATCAGCCACAAGAGGTGCACAATTCGTACCCATCGGAATACCCGCAACTTGTCTTAATAACTTAGTACCAAATCTTATGTAAATATTGTCAAGTAGAAAGGTGAGAGCTTCACACACTTTCAGATATGACCATAAAGTATAATTTTTATGCTCTTCAGGAGTGAAAAAAAAAACATTTCTTACATTACATACAAGGTAGAGGAAGTCTTCCCTATGTAATGTCCATTCAATTAAATCATTAAGTATTCCTTTTTTTAGATTATGCGGAAGGTAGTGTAAAGGATGGAAAAATCATAAGACTTGAAGCACAAAAACGTGTGGATTTCAATTTATATTAAAACTTCTTTAGAATTTTTTTATAGAACAGATTTCTCCCTGATCTTTCAAAGAATTTGTCTCAATATTTAATAATCACATGTTTCTTGATGGCAGTAAAACATGAGGTTAATAATTTGGAAAGTTCAGTGGTGGTACAACAGCTTCAATTTGCAATAAACCGTGCTTTGTATGGTCTTTTACGAAGTATAGGTAACCAATATAACGCAGGAAGCTTGCCTTGGCCTTCTGTAACTAATACAGCTAACTTGGTGGCTGAATGATAAATGTGTTAATCAATTACAGCCCTCTCTACAGCCAAAGGCTACAGTTCATAGGCCTTACATGTAGTACCGCAAAGTTCTGTTTTAAAAAAGTTAAATATGAAACAGAAACTTACATGAGGGGTCATTTCATATGAACATGGTTATCCTTTGGAAGCAAGGAATACACCTCAGAAGTGAAAAGTATGGAGTGTACACGTTTTCTGGGCTAAACTAGCTAGTTTTCGACAATTAGGCCTCATCAGTGACTCTCAATTTTATGAAACTGGCCAGAGACTCATTTCATAAATTTCATATAATGTTATGACCACTCATGTACGATCCTGTAGATATTATATACGTATGAAATCACAATAATTATGCCATAACTGTATTAAATCTGTATTTTCAGACACAAATAGTGAAAACAATAAGCCTGAGCAGGCTGATTAGACCCAGATCAGACTGCCCTTTCAGAAGCAGTTTGATCAGGGTCTACACTATTGCCCATTGTACAAAAGTCATTGCAGCCAATAGTCATAATTGATGACATATTATATCATCATGTTAACAAGTCCGTGAAATGAGTACCCCTTAAACCTCACTTTTTATAGTGAAAACTGGGGTTTATGGGGGTAAACATTATTTTTCTTATTTCTGCCCCAAGACATATGTTGTGGGTACTCGTTAGAACCGCCTCAATACGAGCACCCACAACCTATGTTTGCAGCAAAAATAAGTGAAATAGCACAGATTTTCATCCAAAAAGTAGTCATTTGGAGATGTGAAAAAAAAATGCACCATGTCGCACGGGTATGTTATCATAATGTTTGGCTCACTAAAAAGTACCTTACATTTTTGGTTATTATGGTATACGTTTCCATTTCAGTTGTAGACCGTCTACTACAGAATGAGTATGCCAAGTTTTTAGGTGGCGGTAGATATCCTATCTCCATACATAGACTTCCAGAACACACGGTTGGTATTGTTTCATTGGAATAACATCCCAAAATTATATAATCTTAGCAACAGATAAGGTCGGCATTTGGTGATTACTGAAGGATACTTTTCTTTGTTTCTCCATAGAAATCTATGTCATTGGTATTTGTTAACCCATTGTATACTAGAGGATTCTTCCAATGCTATATGTTAGATAAGTCCATTTATCATATAAGGGATGTCAGGCCTATTTTTTTCATTTTTATTCTATTTTTGACGGAAAATTCTGTCAGCAAATAGTGCATACCCCTGATCAGACGCCGCATTCTGTGGCGTCTGATCTGGGCTTGCACTGTTTGCCAAGGTTGGTTTCCCGCATACAATGGGTTAGAACTGCCACTCTGAGACAGTTCTAATGAATATCCACAACATAGGAACCCAGCCCGTTGGAGCTTGGAGAAATAAGTTGGGCTGCATGATGCTTCCATGCAAAACTGAAACCAATCATCTATGAGTACTGGTTTTGTTTGTATTGGAGTTTTACAGCCCAGTCAACACTATTTAGGTCATTTTTGAGCCAGTCAGTTTACCTATCAACACTTTCCTGGGCAGGCTTATACGTTAGCGGTTAACCAGTACAGTGCACATTCTTTCGCCAGAAACTGACATATTCCCTTCTTGAATCGGCGAAAGGCTGAGAATGACTGTAGAAAAGATTTCATGATCAATCTCCACGAAAGAATGTTGCCCACCCTGGCGGGAGTCGAACCCGTGTCCTCCTGATTACCAGTCAGACGCACATCTGACTGAGCCACTGAGGCCGTTATGAGTACTGCTAAACTGCTTCAGGGATCTAAGTCTGCCCAGGCGAAGTGTTGCAAATCTTACAATCCCTACATATAAACCCTTTTGGTGTTCTTGAGATGTTATTTCATCTCAGTGTCGGATAAAAGTCCCACAAAGTTAGAAGCTGCATCTCCAAAATGACCTAAATAGTGTTGATGGAAACATAAAATCTTAATTCAGACAGACTATAGCATATGCTCTTAAAAATGAAAAAAATAACCTAAATTTATCACAAAATACCCACCGTTTAAGTTATCTGTTTCTGTGTTAAATTCATGTATAGCTGCATAACATGAGAAGTGAATTTACCACAGAGTGAAATCTGATATATTTCTTATTCAGACATTTACTGTCAAAGACTTTTTGAACTTGCTACTGTTAGAATCACTGCATTGAGACAGTTCTACCAAGCTCCGGTTACCCCAAAGCTACAATCAGCGGTCAATAAGTCCCAGAATGTCTGATTTCTATGGGGTAACTGAGAATTAGAGAGAATCTCATTTTATGTAATGTTGGTTGGTGCATGATGCTCTGTCCCTGGTTGGGCCCATCTGAGTCTAACTGTTGGTTTTCTTTTGCTCCAGCATTTCAGTGGTTTCTTGCTGTCGAGTCCTCGCCGTTGTTTCATCTCTGTGGTTGAATGATTTTTGTGTTCATGGAGATGTTGCACTGATGAGTTAGGAGGCCTTCATGCGGACTGAATATATTATTTGTCTAAATCGCAACAGAAGTAAGGGCAAGGATTGTGGCCACGTAAAATCGACCGTTCCAAGGCGGTTCTTCTGTCATGGTTAATTTTTGTTTGTCTTTCAATGTATGTATCGCTTATATTATTTTGCTTTGGATAGCCAATTGGACATTTTGTGGGAAAGTTACTGTCCTTTTGGCTTTCTGCTAGTGATGTTTCCATTAAGGTCTAGTTGTTTCATGTTTGTGCTTTTTTTTATTTTGGTGTCTCTGATGGGAGCTGTGGGTTAATTGTATCGATTCCAGATCATTGCCTCCACTTCTGTTTAAAATATTTTCCTGTAGTAGCTGAATAAATTGTGATGTTTTTTCTTGTTTTTGCTTCTGAAAAACTGAATAAAACTGAAAAGAAATATGTACCATTTTTTGCCCCTTGTATGCTACAATGGCATCTTGGTATCTCAAGAACTAGCATTTTTTTGTTCAGACGAAAATCTCTGAAGTAATTTTGATATTTTTCTAAATTTCTAGACATAGAATGTGTTTGTTAGAGCCACTTTCTTGAGGTGAGGCTTTTGGGCAACGTGAGAATTCAGAAATGGTTGAAACCATTGTGTTCAGATGATTCAAGATATGGTTGCCGAGGTGGCTTTCTTGAAAATCTTCAAACCATAGTAGGTCCTGAATGGCAAGCCAGATTGAATAAATACTAGGTGGGAGGCATTGGGGTGACCTGGGTGACATAAAATCGATTTAAGCCCCCGCCCCCAAGTGAAATGCATTTTACTGACCATTCCAAGGCGGTTCTTCTATTGCGGTTTATTTTGTTATGTTTTATCTTTGAGTGTGTGTATTGCTTGTATTGTTTTGTTTTGGATAACCAGTTGGCCATTTTGTGGGAAAGTAACTGTCCTTTTGGCTTTCTGCTGTGGATGTTTCCATTAGGAGCGCTTTGATGCAGTGGTAGCGCATCAGATTTATGATCGAGAGGTTTTGGGTTCAAGTCTCATGCTCACCAAAGTGTTGTGTCCTGGAGCAAGGCACTTCATCCGCATTGCGTAAAAAAACAAAATAAAAAAGTACTGGTTACCACCCAGGAAATCCTGCTCTTAATGCTCAGATGTAAGCGAGTAGCAGTAATAGGAGAAAAAGAAGGGTCTAGTTGTTCCATGTTTGTACATTGTATTTCTTTCCCTTTGGTGTCTCTGATGTGAGCTGTGGGTTAATTGTATCGATTCCTGATCATTGCCTTCATTTCTATTTCCTAAGATGTTACTTTCTAACATAGCCATTTTGGCTGCCATCTTTAAATCTTTCAAATACCATCTACACTTTCCATTACTAACCATCATCATCTCCTCCAGAATCCTGAGTCAGATTGAGCTGGGAAAGTAACTGTCCTTTTGGCTTTCTGCTGTTCCGGTGTTTCCATTAGGGTCTGTTGTTTCATGTTTGTGTGTCTTTCCCTTTGGTGTCTCTGATGGGAGCTGTGGGTTGATTGTATCGATTCCTGATCATTGCCTCCACTTCTATTTTGCATTAACAAAAAAACTATTGTGCTTAGTAACTTTGGGTCGACTGAGAAAACACTAGATCCAAATGACATTTAACTGATGAAAAGTTTTCTTGTTTCTGCTTCAAACGGCTAAAATGGCCAATAGGCTATTCAAAGTAAAATAACATAAGGGACACAAACACCCAAAGACAAACCATTGCAAAAATAAAACGCGACAGAAGAACCACCTTGGAACGGTCAGCAAAAACGAATTCCACTGGGGGGCTTAAATCGATTTTACGTGGCCACTATCCTCCCCCTTACCTCCGTCACGATTTAGAAAAATAACCTGCCAAGCCCGCATGAAGGCCTCCAAACTTCAAAGACAAGCCACAACAAAAATAAACTGCAACAGAAGAACAGCATTGGAACGGTCAGTGAAACGAATTCCACCGGGGGGCTTAAATCGATTTTACGTGACCACAATCCTCGCCCTTACTTCCGTCGCTATTTAGATAAATAATTTGTTCAGTCCGCATGAAGGCCTCCTAACGCATCAGTGCAACATCTCCGTGAACACAAATAATCAAAGAACCACAGAGTTGAAACAACGGTGAGGACTCGACAGCAAGAAACCACTGAAACGCTGGAGCAAAAGAAAACTCCGATGGGCCCGACCAGAGACAGAGCATCATGCGCCAACCAACTTTACCTTGAGTTAGATCTCTCTAATTCTCAATAAGCATTAATGTTGGAACCGTCATCGAATCTGAGGCCTGACCCACCGGCGTGCAAGTCTACATGACTTGAAATCCAGATATTGGTTGTTTATAGAAAATAGCACCGCTATTCTCATTGCTTTGGGGTTATAGTGCTGCGTAAGAGTGTTATCTATAGAATGGACTGGAATCAAGTGTTCGGTTTAGCAAACAGTATAGACCCAGATCAGATGCCACATTCTGTGGCATCTGATCTGCATCTTCCTGTTTGCTTACAGTACAGAAGTAAAGGATTAAACCAAACAGTTTAAAGCTCAGTACAGGACAAGGTTCCCAGCTTACACTCGGAGACCTTTAACCCAGAGGTATTGTCAGTTCTTTGATTTGAGATTTATAGGTGTCACAATGGTCTACTATAGTTTTGCCTTTTCACAGGTATTTTCCTCCATGCAAGCTAGAGTAGACCCAGATGCTTCTGTATTACTTCAAGCTTCACCTTCATTGCTTGATGAGTTCAAGTATAATGAAGAGATAGATGTTACATTTGATGAAGGTTCCGGCACATATCTTCTGTCCGGGAACTGGTATCAGCTGGAATGGGCATGGACATACCTGGACACCTTCATACAACAACAAGAGGTGATACAGGATGAGATTAGATATCAGCCCTTCCGGAATAATGCTTCCCCTTTAGATGTTGAAGATGGTGGGGGTGGAGACACTTTTGCTGCTGGTAACAACATTGCTCCTCGTGCTGGTTCTGACATAGATCATTTTAATGTCAGAGAAACAACAAATGACAGATCAAGAACATCCAGTGGAAGGATGACTGTAGCAAAATCTCTGACAAAGTCCTCTTCAAAGCAGGAAGAGAGAGTAAGAAGAGATAATGATTTATCAGATCTGACTTACAGCCATGCCCAGGTGAGATTGAATAGTCGATACAGGCGACAACAAAGTCCTTCCAGCTCTGAGAATGAAGATGATGACATTAAGATGAATTTGACAGGAAAGGGGTATCGTATTCCTGACGATAGCATACCATTGTCCTTAAATCCAGAAGGTATAGGTCGAAAGTCAGATCAAGAGGATACATTTGATCAGTTTTCAGCTCTGGACCTTGAAGCTCGCAGAAATGCTGACCACAGTGATAGGCTAGAACGGCAACATAAAGGTGATAGCAAGGGAGCCCTTGACAGACAGCGTGCATCAATGTCTGACAGAAGAAGTACGGGTGTTCAGAGCAAGCAACAATCAGCTGAAATTTTAAGAACTACTTTGAGAGCACCAGATACAAGCACTGACAGAGGAGAAAATTCACTACTCTCAAGACCAGACAAGGGATATCAATCTTTACCGCTGCAATCTCGTAGTGGGGATATACAATCATCTTATACAAGAGAATTCACTTCTAGATCGGGAGCTGTTGGCTCTTCCAGTGAAGGTGGCCGTAATCCTTTTGGTGAAACCTACACAAAAGAGCAATTGCTGTATCAGTTCAAGCTGGGAGATGTTGATGTCGTGATTTTATATGGAGACCTTGTGCAAGAAACAACAGATGCTATAATAAATCCTGCAAACTCAGGACTTGAACATTGGGGTGGAGCATCATATGCAATTGCAAAGGCAGCAGGTAAAAGCCTCAGTGAAGAGTGCAAAGACTATATAACAAAGAATGGACATCTTAAAGTATCTGAGGTAATGGATACAACAGGTGGAAACCTACATGCATTCAAAGTTCTTCACACATATGGTCCAATGTGGATGGACAGTTCAAGAAAAGAGAAGACTGAATATGACCTTACCTGTACATTTCTGAATTGCTTCAACTATGCAGAAGAGCTGCGGTTAAAATCTTTGTCCGTGCCAGCTATAAGTACAGGTAAGCCACAACGAGACTTCAGTGACTCAAACACCATTGACTTAACCCTTGACCTGCTGAATATTTATATATGCCACACCCACTATTGATTATCAACCAATCAGATTACCTGATGCAAATTATTGTGAGAAATTCATGAGCTGAATGACAAACAATGAAGGTCCTGATCAGATGGCCATCTGATCTGGATCTTCATTGTTTGAAAAGGTAAGACATCTCCTGGCTCAGCAGGACAAGGGTTAATTACCATGACTGATCCAAACTTGATCTTGATGATTTGCAACTCTCAGTGGCTCAAAATTCAACGTTTTTGAATAAAATTCCATAGTCACAAAGGTGTTTGAGCCATTGAAGTTCTACTGAGCATGTACCTGTATTATAAAAGCATTACACTTCAATTTAAGTATTTTAAATGCAGTCTTAATCCTTATCTTGCTGACTATTCATTTCAGCCACACCCATTTCTGTCTATCAACCAATCAAATTACTTGATGTAATTTATTGCTACAAATTCATAAACTGAATCCCAAACAGTGTAGATCTGGATCTATACTGTTTGCAAAGATAGGGGTTGTCGTGAACAGCAAGATAAGGGTTAATTTACTCGTTTGTTTGTTTTATTTGAGGTTTAATGTCCCCGTCAACACTGTAAAGGTCATTTTGGAGACGTTGCTTCCAATTTTGTGGGACTTTTACCCGACATTGAGATGAAATTACATCTCAAGCCCTGTCGCCCAATGAAACCAATAGGGTTTATTAGCATGGACGGTCCGCCTCGCACCGCGGTTCCTGGACAGGCTTAGATCCTCTAAGCCGTTTACCAGTGCTAGTGTACGGGCCGGATTCAGCTCTGCGTGGAAGCATCATGCAGCCCATATACTTCTTCAAGCCCCAATGGGCGGGGGCGATTAATTTACTTGTAGTTTATAGAGAAAGTAATATTGTGAAAACATACTCGGCCAGCCTTAAGTGGACCTATGACTTTGAATAAAGTTTTAAAAATAAAGGTGAAGGTAATGATCAGGCATCGACACAATTAACCCTCACCACCCATCAGAGACAGCAAAGGAAAAGAAACACAAACATTAACTAGACCCAAATGGAAACCTTCTTTCTTAAAACACATAAAAGTGACATAGGCAAACAGTGCAGACCTGGATCAGAGGCTGTGAGCAGGGAGTACACTGTTTGCTGAAGTTGTAAAAAGAAATAGACCGGACTCCCCTTAAATGACAGATGGATTATCCAGCACATAAAAGTGGAGTGAGTGAGTGTTTGAGTTTTACGTCCCACCAACAGCTAAGGTCATATGGAGACTGGACCTCGGTTTAAAGACTCATCTGAAAGTCTGGAGAAGCCCGGGATCGATCCTGCGATTCCTGGTTTACAAGGCGAGTAGCGTAACCACTGCACCACGAAGGCTTCTAACATAAAAGTGGAAGGATCCACTAGAATATAGTGGGTTAAAGGAAATAAAGAGCACATCAAAAAGTAGAAAATTAGAGTCCATGTTTGTGTCTATTTTTCACCCCTTTTATACTGAATGGAATCTTCCTCCTCGTAAATTTGGGGGAATCAGGTTGGGTTTATTTTAGAAATTGATTTAAAAAACTGAACTTTTTGCAAACAGTAAAGGCCCTGATCAGATGCACAGACTGATCTGGACCTGAATTGTTTATAAGTGCCCGTTTAAAAAGGTTTTTAAGGAATACAGTAATTTGTCATCTGTTGTAAAGACGTATAGCTCTGTTAAAAGATTCAACGATTCCAAAGTGAATAGAAATATAAACAGCACTATGATGAAATATGGGTTGGTCCACTACTACCACTACAAAACACATATCAAGCAGCAGCAATTATCAGGTTAAGAAATCTGTGTAATGAACTCCCCACTTAATCCCGCATTGTATAGAGAAAAGTGGGTTTTTTGTGGGTATTTATTATTATCCTAATATATGTTTTGGGTATTCATTAGAACCACCTTAATGTATATTTGGACTAGAAATAAGAAAAGTATCAAGCAATGCTTGTTCCAGAGAAAAGAGGGAAACCATTTTAGATCTTAACACTAATAAATCTTTGATAAACACAACACGAAAACTCCCCTATATAATTTTGACCCCCTTCAACCCCACTTTTATATAGCAAAACTGGGGTTTTCAGGGGAAAACCTTATTTTTCTTATTTCTGCTCTAAAATAAAGATTGTGGATACTCGTTAGAACCGCCTTGATGAGTCTATATTGTGAACAGAAATAAGAAACATATCACATTTTTTCTTCTTAAAATTTACCTTTTTCAGCGATAAAGTTTACAATGCATTTGTATAGGCATGTTTTCGTAATACCAAAGCATAATAATGGATATGTTAGAGTGATGTTTTAGCTCTCCATGCTTATAAACCCTATTGGTTTCATTGAGCGACAGGGCTTGTGATGTCATTTCATCTCAATGTCGGGTAAAAGTCCCACAGATTTGGAAGCAACATCCCCAAAATGACCTTTACAGTATTGACGGGGACGTTAACCCTCAAATCAAACAAATTTACCTATTCCAGTACTTAGGATCATTACTGTAGTTGTTTTAAACCCTCAGGATACCCAGACCAATCGGAAGCATGGCTTAGCCTCGGTTTTGATTGGACATGCATCCCCCAGTTTGAAAATGCCTATTTTCAATCCATACTCATGCATTTCTATGGCACATCTATGTGGCATAGTGCATTTTTTCATATCTCAAAAAGGAATATTTTTCAGATGAAAATTTGCAACCTTTTTCTAAATGATAAATGGCCCCAACAAAGGTTGTGAGTGTTTTGTTAGAACCGCCTGATTGAGGCCGTTCTAATGAGTGTCCACAGCCTATATCTTGAGGCAGAATATAATGTATACTCCTGTAAACCCCAGGTTTCTCTGTAAAAATGGGGTTTACAGCGGTGTTTATTATACAGACTTGTTAAAGCTCTGGAAGATTTTGATAATCTCAACATTTATGTAATTCTTATGTCACATTCGTTTATCTTATTTCTAGGCGTTTTCGGTGTACCTTTAGACATCTGTGTAAGATCGTTCCTGGATGCATTGCTGTTATTTAACAAAAGTAGAACAACGAAGAATCTCAAACACGTCCGTTTTATCAACAAGGATCCAGATGCGACGGTGACAGCCATTGTCCTCCTTCAGACAGCCTTAGAAGGAGACTTCAACACAATGTCATCACAGGCAATTGAAAAGTTCAACAGATTTAAAACTAAAGAGCTTAGTCTACCTAAAGGGCGACAAGAGATAATGGAAAGATATGGTTCAGAATCAACTTCAAAGAGTTCCTTTCCCAGTAGCCCATATCGTGGAATGTCAGTTGGTTTGCATTCAGATGATAGGTCAAAAGCATCTGGGAGGATATCAAATTCTCTAGATCTAAATAAACATGTTTCAAATTATCCTACAAAAGATGACACCACTACAACTTCGCAAAGAATGTCAGCTCTTTCAAGCACTAATATTTCATTGGATAGGAAGGCCCATTCTGACAATGTTTCTGTTGCAAACAAAACAACAAGACCTGATACTGGAAAAGATAATCTGGCAAAATACAGAGAATCTACTGGAGCAAGTCCCAAATCTGATAAAGACATCATGAGTCGCACCACGCCATCATTTAAGCCTTCATTAATATCTCCTTCAGGAACAACAGATTACAAAGTAAAGAGCCCAAAGAAGTCCAGTGAAACAGATAGCCCCAAAGGAAAAGTCAGTGCCACAAGACAATTGGTTGATGATGAGGATGAAACTAATGACATGGTTCCGTCAGGAGTGCCGGGAATATCATCCAGACCGACTACACAGGGGCACAGAGATGATGACGTTGGATATCAAAGTCTTTCAGTAGATTTGGGAAAGGCAAGGGGAGCTTCAGGTACACTAAAAACTATCGAGGATGAGAAATGTGCTATTTGTTTAAACACCTGTAGGAAACCAAAATCCTTGACGATGTGCAACCATACATTTTGCAGCAGATGTATTGATGACTACTTCAAAAAGTCTAAGCCCAGCTGCCCAATTTGTGGCACCATCTATGGGAAGGTAAGAGGCACACAACCCAGAGATGGTTCGATGATCCATACAGTAAAACACAATGTCTTCGTGCCGGGCTACGAGGAAGCTGAAGGGACCATTATGATTAAATACATTTTTCCCAGTGGCATACAGAAGGTAATGTTTTATTTGGCTCTTAGTTTTCCCTTGTTAGCTCACCTGAGACGAAGGCTCAACTGTGAGCTTATAGTCTGGCAAGGGTCTGTTGTCTTTCTGTCGTTAACGTTTTGCAAAATCCTCCAAAAATCTTCTTTGGAACGAGTTAGCCGATTGCCTGAAGCATTGGGGACTGAGACCCATTACAGTTTTTCAGATGATGACCCTCGCTTTTGTCATTTGACCAATATGGCCACAATACCCATATCAGGTAAAAACGCTTCTGAAATATTCTCTGGAACTGGTGATCCTGCTATCATGAAACTTGGTTGTAGCATTTTGGACTCAAGCCAGTTATAGTTTGTTCAAATTAAGCCCTAAATGACCTTGGCCTATTTTACGTCATGGTCAAACTTGGTCGCATAGTCTTTTGTATTGGACCAAGTCGATACCATGTATTTTTCAGAAACTATAGAAGCTTGTTAACTGAAAATTGGTAGATGCAGTTAGCTGAATGATATAGTAAACTAATTGAGTATTTAATGTCAATGTCATTCCTTGTCCTAGCCCAAGGTCATCCGGATATGAAAATTGGAAATAAAACACATTTTTGTTCGCCCTTTTGAAAATGGTATGCCCCTTGGCGTCCGTCCCTCCATAAACTTTTTGTTTCCGGATAACTCCTACATTTTACATCCGATCAAGCTGAAATTTGATAAATAGTTAAACCTTGATGTGGAGCAGCGCATATTGTTCCGAGGTTACACCCCGCCAAATATTAATAGAGTAATGCCCTTTGAATATTTCTGTAGACATTTCGATTCCAGCTTACCCCACCTGCAATTAATATTCGATCAACTTGAAATGTGATCTATAATTAGGTCATGATGTGGAGCAACTCATATTGTTTCGAGGTTACGGTCCACCAAATATTTATAGAATTATGCCCGTTTGAAAATTTCTGGAAAAAATTTCATTTCCGGATATTGCCTCCTACATTTTACATCCGATCAAGCTGGTTAGTCCGTGTGTGAAGCATCTCATGTTATTTCGAGGTTTAGGCCCACCAAATGTTAGAAGAGCTATGTCCCTTTGAAAGTTCTCCCACATTTTAGATCTGATCAAGCTGAAACTTTATACAGAGTTAGTCAATGATGTGAAGCAAGACATATTGTTTCGAAGTTAGGACTCACAAAATATGTATAGAGTAATTCCCCTTTTAACATTTCCGTGAATATTGGGTTTCTGACTAACCCCTACAATTTAGATCCGATCAAGCTGAAACTTGATATATAGTTAGTCTATGATTAGGAAGGATCAGCGCATATTGTTTCGAGGTTGCAGTCCACCAAATAATTATAGCTATTTCCCTTTGAAAATTTCTGTTGAACATTTTGTTTCAGGATAACTCTTACATTCTACATCTCATGAAGCTGAAACTTAATATATATAGTGAGACAGTAATGTTAAGCAGCGCATACTTTTGGAGTTACATTCCACCAAATATTTAAAGAACTATGCCAATTTGAAAATTTCCGTTAACAATTAGTTGGTGGCTAAGTCCTCCAACAATTTAGATCCGATCATGCTGGAACTTGATATACAGTAAGACTATGATGCAGAGCAGTTCATTTTGTTTCGAGGTTGCAGTCCACCAAATATTGACAGAGTAATGCCTCTTTAAAATTTCTGTATATGCTTGGATTCTGGCTGACTCCTACAGTTAACATTCAGTTAAGCTGAAAACGATATATAGTTAAACCATAATGTGGAGCAGCCCATATTGTTTCGAGATTACAGCCCAACAAATATTAGCAAAATTATTTCCCTTTGAAAATTTCTGTTATTGTTTTGTTTCTGTCTTACTCATTCTTTAATATACACCAGACTAAACTGAGACTATAGATAGTGACACCATGATGTAGAGCAGTGCATATTATTTTTAGTTCACAGTCCACCAAATAGAGTTATGATTGTTTAAAAATTCATTTAAACATCTGGTTTCAGGCTAACGCCTCCTAAAGTTTACATCTCATCCAGCTGAAACTAGGTTTGTAGTTAGACCATGATCTGAAGCAGTACATATTTTTTTCTGGCACGCAGTTCACCAAATATTAACAGAGTTATGCTGCTTTGAAAACTTCTGTAAACTCCTGCAATTTACATCTGATCAAGCTGAACCTTCTTGATTTATAGTTACTAATATTAACGGTCCAACTCGCACCACTTTTCCTGGGCATGCTTAGAACCTAAAAAATGAAATGGACAGAAAGGCTGAAATTCGCAGCTACATTAAATGCCGTGTTAGGCTTGACATAGGTTCAAATAAGATATTTGATGAATTGTGTGGCACATATGAACCTCTTGCCATTTCAAAGCGCACAGTTTATCGATAGGTCAAAGCTTTTAAAGCTGGCAAATTATCGGTCAAAGATGATGCCAGTGTTGGTAGACCCAAGATCCAGGAAAAGTGGTGCAAGTTGGACCAACAGTGCATATAAACCTTATTGGTTTCATTGGGCGGTAGGGCTTGAGATGTCATTTCATCTCAATGTCGGGTAAAAGTCCAACAAAATTGGAAGCAACGTCTCAATATGACCTATACAGTGTTGACGGGGACCTTAAACCCCAAATCAAACAAAAAAAAACACACCATATATAGGCATGGTGGCCATGTGTGTCATGTGACTTACGAGGGTCCTTCAAAATGTTTTGTCACTAATAGGTTTCGTAGTTTTGTAGTATTTATTTCTGATAACGCTTCATGACACTTGAATAGCCTTTCAAATAGGTACCGATAACAGTTTATTTCGTGCAAATTGCTTTTACAATGACCGAGCTATGTCAAAAGTAGTTTAGGTCGTAGAACCAAAGCGTTAATCCAAAATCGTAAATCCTTAGACAATTGAATACATGCAGCCATATGCACTGGCCAATTACGAGTTAAAATATGTTGAAAACACTTCTAAAACCAGCTTCAACGGAACCAATGGGCAGATTGCCTTCAAACTTGGTAGTTAGCAGTGGGTACTCGGACCCATCATTGTTTGTTCAAATGATGGCCCTCAAATGACCTTGACCTATTTTTCGCCAAGGTCGATCTTGGTCGCATAGGCTTTTGTATTGGAAAAAGTCAAAACCGTGCATTTTTCAGAAACTGATGCATCATGCAATCTGAAAATTTGTAGAGGAAAATTTGTAGATGAAGTTAGCTTAATGAAAACTTGCCTATACAAATACATTGTAACCTTTATCATCGAAAAAATGAAAATTTTAAGACGAAAAATTGTGATATTTTTCTTATTTCTGCTCTAAAATATAGATTGTTGGTACTCGTTAGAACCGCCTCAACTGCTAAAAATATAGATTGTGGGTACTTGTTAGAACCGCCTCATCGAGGCGGTTCTAACGAGTACCCACAATCTATATTTTAGAGCAGAAATAAGAAAAATAAGGTTTACCCTTTGTAAACCCCAGTTTTACTACATAAAAGGGGGGTTCAAGGGGGTAAAATTTATATAGGCGTGTTTTCGTGATGGTATTCAATGTCAAGGTTATTCAGATATGAAAATTAAAATTGTTTTTTCTCAGAAAGCACTGGACCATTTATAACCAAGTTTCATATGAAAGCATTAAGCAACAAGGAAAGTAAATAAATGAATATGAATTTTGTCACAAGAACAACATGGCCACCACACCGGTATATGGTAAAAACACTTCAAAAACCTTCTTCTCTGGAACGAATGGGTCGACTGCCTTGAAACTTTTTATGTTACATCGGGGTCTAGGGTCGATTATAGTTTGTTCAAATGATGACTCTCCTGGCTTCGACCTTATTCCCGTCAAGGCCAAATGTGGTTGCATATCCTTTTACATGGAAAAAAGTGGACATTGTTTATTTTTCGGAAATTGTTGTTGCTTGTGAATTTAAAATTTGTATTTGCAATCACTATATGAGTAAATGAAGCTAAATGAGTATCAAAGTTTAAGGTCACTCCTTGACATTGGGCCAAAGTTACTCAGATATCGAAATTAAAACTTAATATTCATTAAAATTTCTGGGCAAATTCAAGTCAAATTTCGCCGGCCTCGGTAGCTCAGTCGGATGCGCGTCTGACCTGTGATCAGGAGGACGCGGGTTCGATATCTGTCGGGGTGGGCAATATTCGTGTTTGGAGATTGATCATGAAATCTTTTCTATGGTCATTCTCTCCCATCCGCTGATTCAAGAAGGGCAGTTGACAGTTTCTTGCGTCGGAATGTGCACTGTACTGGTTAACTGCTTATGGATAAGCTGACATAGGTAAACTGACATGACAAAACTGACCTAAATAGTATTGGTTTCGCCGTTAAACCCCAATCCAAACCAAAAAAAATGAAGTCAAATTTCATATGAGCTTTTATGGGATAAAATAAATATATTAGTTTTCTTCAACTTAGTCATGTCACATTGAAAGGTAAAAAATATTTCAAGTTTTTTTTCTCTGGAACCAATGGGCAAATTGCCTTGAAACTATGAAAGTATTGTTTTGTTTGTTTATTTGATTTGAGGTTCAATGTCCCCATCAACACTGAATAGGTTCTTTTGTCGCGGTTTATTTGTGTTATGGTTTGTCTTTGAGTGTTTGTATCGCTTATATTATTTTGTTTTGGATAGCCAATTGGCCATTTTGTGGGACAGTAACTGTCCTTTTGGCTTTCCGCTATTGATGCTGCTTCCAATTTTGTGGGACTCTTACCCGACTTTGAGATGATATGACATCTCAAGCCCTGTCGCCCAATGAAACCAATAGGGTTTATAAGCATTGCATTGCCCGGGCAGGCTTAGATCCTGTATGCGGTTTACAAGTACTCGTGTGCGGTCGGTTTCATCTCTGCGTGGAAACATCATGCAAAATAGAAGTGAAGGCAATGGAGCCCATCTATTTCACCAAGCCCCGATTTCTACAAGGCGAACTATGACAGTAGCTTTGTGGTCCCCGGCATATTGTAACTTATTCAGATGATGAGCTTGGTTGACTTATTTTACACTGCAATGGACCTATTGTGCTTTTGTAAGAGAAATAAAGTTGATATTTATATTTTTTTCTTAAACAGTCATTATTGCCTGTGAACTTTGATGTAACATCACAACATGTATATGCATCAGCTAAAGAAGTTAATGAAACTGTATGAGTATCAGGGGTCACCGTTACCCATTGACCTTGTTCCAGGGTCATTCAAATGTCAAAATAAACTTTAACAATAAAAAAAACAGCTGGGCAAATTTTGACAAAATTTGATGTGAAACCTTTATGGTATGGAGGAACAAAAGTTCGATTAATTGGTTAAGGCTGCTTGACCAAGGTGACTGCCATGGTAAAATTAAAAAAAAAAAACTTCAAAAATCTTCTTCTCTGAGACCTAATGGCTCAGCACTCAGGTATGCTGTTTAGGACCATTGGTACGCTGGTTTTAGGAATCAGATCAATTTTATAAACTTACTGTTGGCATAGTCGTTTTCCATGATAAATATATTCCCAGTCAGCAAAGAATTCCAGGCCAACGTCGGGGAGTCATTTGATTTTAGTTACCTCATTTTCAAGGGCACAGCCCCTACCCCAAAAATGTCAGTTTTGGGCCAGAATGGATTGTCTGCACTATATCTCTTTATGATTTGGTGAATTATAGTCTTTAGTCAAACTTGGTACCATGCGTCATTGCAACATACCACGGATTTGAGTAGATTTTGGTAACTAGGGTCTTATTTGCAAGGTCACAAGCTCCCGAAAACTGTCCATTTTGGGCCAGACTTGGCTTGTCAGCACCCTATCTCACGAAGAAATTGATGAATTTTGGTCAACCTGGTACAATATATCATAACAACCTACCAGGGATTTGATAAGATTTTTGTGAACTTGACCATATTTTTAAGGTCACCAGCTCCGGAACACTGTCCGTTTTGGGCAAAAATGGCCTGTCCGCACACTAGCTCTTTAATGAATTGATAAGGTTTGGTCAAACTTGGTACAATATATCATTACAACTGATCAAATAACTGATTAGATGTTGTTGACCTTGACTTTAATTTGGTGACCAATGCCTTATTTTTAAGGTCACAGGTTCCTGAAAACTGTAACGTCAGCAAAAAATGGTATTTTTTCAGCAAATAAAGCTTTTCTGCACCTTATCTCGAAAATTAATTCCTGGATTATGTTCAGATGTGTGGTCCTATATACAATACGAAAACAAGCCTATACAAATATTGTAACCTTTATCGCAGAAAAAAAAAATGAAAAATTTAAGATACAAAATTGTGATAGTTTTCTTATTTCTGCTCAAAATATAGATTGTGTGTGCTCGTTGGAACCGCATCATCGAGGCGGTTCAAACGAGTACCCACAATCTATATTTTAGATTAGAAATAAGAAAAATAAACCCAAGTTTTACTATGTAAAAGTGGGGTTCACAGGGGTCAAAATTATATAGGTGTGTTTTCAGCCTTTTCGAAAATTTTAATTTTGGTGACCTAGACCTTATTGTCAAGGTTATATGAGTGTTTCTGTTATATTTATGGTGTGGGGGTGGGGGCTTTGTTTCTATATGAAAACATTTCTAGTTCATTACTATGGTTGTCAATTGAAGGCTAAATGACTATTACAATATTATTACTTTTGCCAAAAACACTGTTACAATACTATGGCTAATACAGGTTCCTATTGCGCTACTATTGTTATATTGGGAACATTATTTGCATATAAAAAGACCAAGGATTTCCGTTAGATTTTAATTTTTATGACATCAAATGGAAATCCACACTTTGCTGTATTATTTGATAAACTGAGCACACCCGGATGTTGATGATGCTGATGCTGTTAGTACTGTCACTTTAAATTTCTATACCATTATGAAAACACGCCTATACAAATACATTGTAACCTTTATCGCCGAAAAACTGAAAATTTTAACTTGAAAAATTGGGATATTTTTCTTATTTTCTGCTAAAAATATAGATTGTAGGTACTCGTTAGAACCGCCTCATCGAGGCGGTTCTAATGAGTGGGTACTCGGAGGCGGTTCTAATGAGTACCCACAATCTATATTTTAGAGCAGAAATAAGAAAAATAAGGTTTACTCCTGCAAACTCCAGTTTTACTATATAAAAGTGAGGTTCGAGGGTGTCAAAATATAATAGGTGTGTTTTCGTGTTGCCACAACACATTGCCAAGGTGACCGGTCATCGTCACGATGGTTCAATGTATTGCCACATCCCTATTCATTACAGGGATTTGTCAATGCGATGATCATCTCCCCTTCAAATAAACTAGAGTGACTATCTTGTGATGCCATAACTCCAATGCAATTTGAGATATATTGATGGTACCTGACACAGTTGTTCACAAGGCTAAGACGGCGGTCATGCGCAAGAACTAGATCTCTGGCTGCAATATTGTTTGAGTTATTACCCCTTTTAATGAAACAGAATGACTACCTTGTGATGGCCATAACTCCAATACCCTTCGAGATTTATTGATGGTACCTGGCACAGTTGTTCACAAGGCTAAGACGGCGTGTCATGCGCAAGAACTACAAGTCCGGGTGCCATGGTATTTTAGTTATCTCCCCTTCCAATAAAATAGAATCACTACCTTGTGATGGCGATATCTCCAATATTTTTTTAAATATATTGATGGTACTTGGTACAGTTTAACATGAGGTTAAGAAGGCGTGTCGTGTGCAAGAACCACGACACTGTATGTCCTGGTTTTTTAGCTCACCTGGGCCGAAGGCTCCAGGGGAGCTTATAGTATAGTGGGTCCTCCGTCGTCCGTCCGTCGTCCGTCCACACTTTTGAGCAGCTATATCTCTGTATCCTGCAGGCTGATCTCAATCATTTCTCATCTGTAGCATGCCTCTGGTGGGGCATTGATGACATAAACTTTTTTTCGAAATCGCTCAAAAACTTTGGTTTCTATGGTAACCACAAGGTCCCATAGACTTACTATGGGAAAATGCTTGTCATCACCGTAGCGCCTTCAGTTTTGATCGGATCTTTCTGAAACTTATATGTAAGGTGACTGGGGATAAAAACTCGGATGAGTTCGAAAACCGGCCAAGTCGGCCCAATTATCATAGAGTTACGTCCCTTTGATTGCTGAAAATACCAATTTTCGATCTTGTCATCACCATAGCCCCTTCAGTTTTGATCGGATCTTTCTGAAACTTATATGTAATGTGGCTGGGGATAAAACCTCGGATGAGTTCGAAAACCGGCCAAGTCCGCCGATTTATCATAGAGTTACGCCCCTTTGATTGCTGAAAATGCCGATTTTCGACCTTGTCATCACCGTAGCCCCTTCAGTTTTGATCGGATCTTTCTGAAACTCATATGTAAGGTGGCTGGGGATAAAATCTCGGATGAGTTCGAAAACTGACCAAGTCGGCCTATTTATCGTAGAGTAACGTCCCTTTGATTGCTGAAAATGCTGATTTTTTACCTTGTCATCACTGTAGCCCTTTCAGTTTTCATCGAATCTTTCTGAAACTTATATGTATAGTGGCTGAGGATAAAATCTTGGATGAGTTCGAAAACCAGCAAAGTTGGTCCATTTATCACAGAGTAACGTCCCTTTGATTGCTGAAAATGCCGATTTTTGACCTTGTCATCACCGTAGCCCTTTCAGTTTTGATCGGATCTTTCTGAAACTTATATGCAAGGTGGCTGGGAATAAAACCTCGGATGAGTTCGCATACCAGCAAAGGTGGCCTATTTATCATAGAGTAAGGTCCCTTTGATTGCTGAAAATGTTGATTTTTGACCTTGTCATCACTTTAGCCCCTTCAGTTTTGATCGGATCTTTCTGAAACTTATATGTAAGGTGGCTGGGGATAAAACATCGGATGAGTTCGAAAACCGGCCAAGTTGCCCCATTTGCTATATAGTTATGTCCCTTTGATGGCTGAAAATGTCGATTTTTTACCTTGTCATCACCGTAGCCCCTGCAGTTTTGATCTAATCTTTCTGAAACCTATATGTAAGGTGAATGGAGATAAAACCTAGGATGAGTTGGAATACCGGCCAAGTTGGCCCATTTATCATAGAGTTACGTCCCATTGATTGCTGAAAATGCCAATTTTTGACCTTGTCATCACGGTAGCCCCTTCAGTTTTGATCGGATCCTTCTGAAACTTATATGTAAGGTGGCTGGTGATAAAATCTTGGATGAGTTCGAAAACAGGTCAAGACAGCCCATTTATCGTAGAGTTATGTCCCTTTGATGGCTAAAAATGTTGATTTTTGACCTTGTCATTTCCGTAGCCCCTTCAGTTTTGATCAGATTTTTCTGAAACTTATATGTAAGGTGGCTGGGGATGAAACCTCGGATGAGTTCGAAAACTGGCCAGGTCGGCTCATTTATTTTAGAGTAACATCCCTTTGATTGCTAAAAATGCCAAATTTTGACCTTGTCATCACCGTAGCCCCTTCAGTTTTGATCGGATTTTTTTTAAACTTATATGTGAGTTGGCTGGGAATAAAATCTTGGATGAGTTTGAATACTGGCCAAGTCTGATCGGATCTTTCTGAAACTTACATGTAAGGCCGCTGGGAATAAAACCTCAGGTGAGTTCGAATACCGGCCAAGTCGGCACATTTATCATAGAGTGACGTGCCTTTGATTGCTGAAAATGCCTATTTTCGACATTGTCATCACTGCTGCCCCTTTAGTTTTGAACGGATCTTGATGAAACTTACAAACAAGGAAGTCAGGCAGAAAGCTTGGAGGAGTTTGAAAACTTGTTTTTGAACTTGTCATCACCATAGCCACATCAGTTTAGATCGGATCTTCTTAGCAAGTCAGGAATAAAAGCTTGAATGAGTTTGAAAACCGGTGAGGTCAGCCTGTTATCATACAGTTACATTCTACTTGATTTTCAGAAAATGCTTACCCTGTCATCACCATGTCCTCCTATAAAGCCTTCAGTAAAGGTTGGCACTTCCTTAAACTTTGAATCTGTTAGCTCAGGTGAGCGATACAGGACCAAGCTAGATACAGGACCAAGCTAGCTTGGTCCTCTTGTTTAATTATCTCCCCTGACAATATAACCTTGTGATGGCCATAACTCACATACCCTTTGAGATATATTAATGGTACCTGGCACAATTGTGGACAAGGTGAAGACGGTGTGTTAAGCCTAAGAACCACAACTCTTGGTGCTAGGGTATATGAGTTATCTCCCCTTCCAATATAATAGTATGGCCACCTTGTGATCATCATACCTCCAATACCCTTTGAGACATATTGATGGGTATTTCGTGGAGGTGTTCATGAGGTTAAGCAGGTGTGTCATGCGCAAGAATTACAACTTTGGGTGCCCTGGTTTTTTAGTTATCTCCCTTGACAGTATAACCTTGCGATGACCATAACTCCAATACCCTTTGAGATGTATTGAAGGAACTTGGCACTATTGTATACAAGGTATAGTAGGCATGTCATGCACAAGAACCACAACTCGTGGTGCTGCGGTATTTGAGTTATCTCTCCTTTCAATATAACAGTACAATATCTTGTGATTACCATATCTCCAATACCCTTTGAGACATATTGATTGCACCTGGTACAGGTATACATGAGGTTAGGCAGGTATGTCATGCACAAAAACCACAATTCTGAGAGCCTGGTTTAAGTGAGTTATCTCCCCTGACAGTATAATCTTGTGATGGCTATAACTCCAAATCCTTTGAGTTATATTGCTGGCACTTGCCGCAATGGTACATCTGTATATACAAGGTTGAAAAGGCATTTCATGTGCAAGAAACACAACTCAGTATACCTGTACTTTGTGTATTGGAAATCTTAGATCTTCATCATGTTAAGAAGCGATCCTTTGTATCATTGGGCGAAGATAGTCTCAATAAACATTACATATATAAAAGATACTATGGGCTAATTCTGTTGCACTTTCTATTTGTGAACAGTCTTCTGAAGGCCATATTGGCTTTTGGTCGGGGGATTTGCCATATTCTCTGATGGCTATTTTTGCACAGGTCACCGAAAATAATTTACAATTATACCTTCTTTGAGCAGGAGTACCACCCTAATCCAGGTAGGCCTTATAAAGGCATTCAGAGGACAGCATATCTACCGAACAACAAGGAAGGCAGACTGGTCCTGGGCCTACTGAAGAAGGCCTTTGATGCACGCTTGGTTTTCACAATAGGAGACTCTCGGACTACAGGAAAAGAAGGTGTTCTCACCTGGAATGATATTCATCATAAAACAAGCGTAGAAGGTGGCCCAGAAAAGTAAGTTATAGACTTTAAATTCTATTTATAAATGTTTTCTTGGGAGGAAAATTTAGACTGGCAAGTGTTCATGCAGAACGAGAAAAAATCTAAGGGTGAGCTGGAGATACTGCCTTTCTGGGAAAAACATAGACCCAGAAAGGTTTTTGCAGGACACCTCAACTCCATGGCCCCTGCCCATCGAGGCTAGAAGAAATAGACTGGGCTGCACGAGGCTTCCACGCAGAGCTGAAACCAACCACACATGGGTACTGGTAAACCGCATAGAGGTTCTAAGCATGCCCAGGAATGATGTGGGTTGGACCGTCCATGCATATAAACCCTATTGGTTTAATTGGACGGCAGGGCTTGGGATGTCATATCTCAATGTCGGGTAAAAGTCCAACAAAATTGGCAGTAACGACTCCAAAATGACCTATAAAGTGTTGACGGGGAAGTTAAACATAAAAACAAACAAAACAAAACCTCAACTCTATACCATACTTGTTCTATAATTTGAGCAAAGGCAATTTACTACCCGATATTGTGTCTAAAAATAGTTGGATGAGTGGCAAACTGTGCAGAACCTCATGAGAGCAGCCCCACCACGAGTGTGTGTGTGTGAATTCGGGTTTAACGTCGCTTTCAACAATTTTTCAGTCATATCACGACGGTGTCTGGTTGCGACAGGGAGCTCAATGCTCACTTTTATAGTGCTGCCTCACTGAAGTATCATGTCCCAGACACATTACATGATACCACACCCAGTCACATTATCCTGACACTGGGGCGACCAGTCCTAGCTCTACCCCGTGAATCTGAGCGCCAAGCGAGGAGCAGCTAGTACCATTTTTAACGACTTTGGTATGTCGCGGCCCGGGATCGAACCCGGGGCCGGTTCCCCACCACGAGAACAGGCCAATATAATTTTGACCCTGTTCAACTCTTTTTCATATAGTAAAACTGGATTTTACAGGGGTATACAATATTTTTCTTATTTCTGCTCAAAAACATAGATTGTGGGTACTCACAATCTATATTTGGAGCAGAATAATGTAAAATATCTGGATTATTATCTGAAAAATTTCATACTTGGGGGGTAAAATTTTTACCAATATATTTGAAAAGGCATGTTTTCGAAATGCCATCTGGGTCTACACTCTACTCGGAGCCGTGTGTCGTAACACATACAGTAAATATGGTACATGTTTCTGTGTCTTGCTTATTTCAGATTTGGGTATCCAGACCCTTCATACCTGACGAGGGTGAAACAAGAACTGGCAGATAAAGGAATAACTAGCATGTACTGAGTAATGGACAGAGTGTACTGAGAGCAAATCATCACGAAAACACGCCTATAAAATTTTTACCCCCTTGAACCCCACTTTTATATAGTAAAACTGGGGTTTCTGGGGGGAATACCTTATTTTTAGCTCACCTGTCACGTAGTGACAAGGTGAGCTTTTGGGATCACTTTTTGTCCGTCGTCCGTCGTGCGTCCGTGCGTGCGTGCGTGCGTGCGTCCGTGCGTGCGTCCGTAAACTTTTCTTCAAACGACATCTCCTCCTAAACCACTGATCGTATTTTGACCAAACTTCACAGGAATGATCCTTAGGTGGTCCCCTTTCAAAGTTGTTCAAATGGTTCCGGTCCGTTGCACATATAGGTCACAGTAGCCAAAAATAGATTTTTTTCACCGCAAAATTAAAAAATCTTCTTCTCTGAAACCGCAAGGCCCAGGTCTTTGATATTTGGTATGAAGCTTCATCTAGTGGACCCCTACCAAGATTGTTCAAATTATAGTGCTGGGGCCAAAAATGCCCCCGCACGGGGCCCTTTGGTTTTACATGGGCTTATATAGGGAAAATCTTTAAAAATCTTCTTCTCTGAAACCGCAAGGCCCAGGTCTTTGATATTTGGTATGAAGCTTTATCTAGTGGATCCCTACCAAGATTGTTCAAATTATAGTGCTGGATCTAAAAATGCCCCCGCACGGAGGCCCTTTGGTTTTACATGGGCTTATATAGGGAAAATCTTGAAAAATCTTCTTCTCTGAAACCGCAAGGCCCAGGTCTTTGATATTTGGTATGAAGCTTCATCTAGTGGACCCCTACCAAGATTGTTCAAATTATAGTGCTGGGGCCAAAAATGCCTCCGCACCAGGGCCTTTTTGTTTTACATAGGCTTATATAGGGAAAATCTTTAAAAATCTTCTTCTCTGAAACCGCAAGGCCCAGGTCTTTGATATTTGGTATAAAGCTTCATCTAGTGGACCCCTACCAAGATTGTTCAAATTATAGTGCTGGAGCTGAAAATGCCCCCCACACGGGGGCCCTTTGGTTTTACATGGGCTTATATAGGGAAAATCTTTAAAAATCTTCTTCTCTGAAACCACAAGGCCCAGGTCTTTGATATTTGGTATGAAGCTTCATCTAGTGTACCCCTACCAAGATTATTCAAATTATAGTGCTGGGGCCAAAAATGCCCCCGCACCAGGGCCCTTTTGTTTTACATAGGCTTATATAGGGAAAATCTTGAAAAATCTTCTTCTTCTGAAACTGCAAGGCTTATATAGGGAAAATCTTGAAAAATCTTCTTCTCTGAAACCGCAAGGCCCAGGTCTTTGATATTTGGTATGAAGCTTCATCTTGTGGACCTCTACCAAGTTTGTTCAAATTATAGCCCTGGGGCCAAAAATGCCCCCGCCCTGGGGCCCTTTGGTTTTACATAGACGTATATAGGGAATATCTTGAAAAATCTTCTTCTTTGAAACCACAAGGCTTAGGTCTTCGATATTTGTTATGAAGCTTCAGCTAGTGGACCTCTATAAAGATTGTTCAAATTATAGCCCTGAGACCAAAAATGCCTCCGCCATGTGGCCCTTTGGTTTTACATAGACTTATATAGGGAAAATCTTTAAAAATCATCTTCTCTGAAACACAAGGTTTAGGTCTTTGATATTTGTTATGAAGCTTCAGCTAGTGGACCTCTACCAAGATTGTTCAAATTATAGCCCTGGGGCCAAAAATGCCCCTGCTCCGGGGCCCTTTGGTTTAACATAGACTTATAAAGGGAAAATCTTGTTTTACATAGACTTCTATATGCAGGGTAAACCTTTAAAATCTTCTTCTCTGAAACCAGAAAGCCCAGGTCTTTCATATTTGATATGAAGCTTCATCTTGTGGACCTCTACCAAGATTGTTCAAATTATAGCCCTGGGGCCAAAATTGACCCTGCTCGGGGCCCACTTGTTATACATTGGATCAGGTGAGCGAACCAGGGCCCTCTGGGCCCTCTTGTTCTTATTCCTGCTCTAAAATATAGATTGTGGGTACTCGTTAGAACCGCCTCGATGAGGCGGTTCTAACGAGTGTCCACAATTTATATTTTGAGCAGAAATAAGAAAAATTTCACACTTTTTCATCATAAAATTTCATTTTTTTCGGCGATAAAGGTGGCAATGTATTTGTATAGGCGTGTTTGCGTAATGAATCTGTAAGGAGGGTGAATAATGTTTATGGAGGGATAAATGACTCAAACATTTGCAGCCACAACAGAAAAGATACATGCGTTTCTATCACAACTTCAGCAAGTTCATTAAATCAGTACCATTATTAACCAAGTATGCAGTTATTGTACTGAACCGAAAAAGAAACGCAACTTTGAAAAAGAAACGCAATTTTTTAAACCAAAAGATTTTCATGCAACCATCAGGTTGACTGAAAAATCATTTTGCGATTTTACTTTCATACTTTTTAAACTTTCTTATGCAGAAAACATTTGGGCAATATCTGTACAGTTTAACGCTCTACTTGGCAATTCGTTGTTTTCAACATTACCTCGTGCAGTACATTAAATGTATACAGTAACCTCATCGTATTGGCATATTGTGTTACCTTGAGCTTAGGTTTCAAAAGTCCGATAAAATTTCTCTGCGGAATATGGTACCTTTGACGCAAGATCAACGTAACATAGCGGTCCAAATGCGTCTACGTGGGACGTCTCAGGCTGTCATTGCAAAGTGAGTAAATGGACGATAACTCGCTTGTACCAGCGTCTACGTCAAACGGGAACGACAAATGACTGGCCCAGAAGTGGACGTCAATGCGTCACGACACGTCGACAGGTATGATACATCCGTCTAACCCACCTTCGTAATCGGTTCCGTACAGCCGTCGAGACGTCTCAGGTGACACACAACATAGGCCAAACCTGTTTCCCCTTCTTCAATGACGTAACGTAATGTTTTCTGACGAGTCCAGGTACTTGTTGTACAGAGCTGACGGCCGTCAACGTGTGTATAGGCGTGACGGAGGGCGTTATCGTTACAATGGTTTGGTTGAACGTGATCGATTTGGAAGCGGTGGGTTGATGGTGTGGGCTGGCATATCTTATGCTCATAGAACGCCCCCGGTATTCATTGATGGATCTTTGACGGCTCAGCGTTACGTTGACGTCGTTTTACGACCGGTAGTTGTTCCGTATGTACGACATCACAACGTTACCTTTCAACAGGATAACGCTCGGGCGCATGTAGCAAGGCTCAGCATGGCGTTTCTTCAGCAAAACAACGTTGATGTGATGCAGTGGCCTCCGTATAGTCCAGATCTCCCTCCTATAGAACATTTGTTGGGGATCTTGGATAGGCGCGTGCGTAACCGCCCCAGCCGCCAACAACGCGTCAAGCCTTGCGTCTCGTGCTCATACAGGAGTGGAATGCTATTCCCCAGACAGAGATCAATCGTTTAATCCAGTCCATGACCAGGCGTGTGCGTGCAGGACTGAATGCAAATGGAGGACATACTCGCTATTAACTGCTTAAGTTTTGAAATGACTACCTCTATGACAAAACGGTTTTGTGTTCCAAACATTTTCACTGGAAATTGAACACTCTTTATGGTAGTTACATTCAGGAATGATTATATCATTGCGTAATTAAATCGATTTTCTGCAAACATGATTATTTCTGCAAATACTCGCATTTATATTTGGAGTTGCGTTTCTTTTTCGGTTCAGTATACATTGAACTCTTATTAGTTCACCTGAGCTGAAGACTCATTGGCGAGCCTATACTATGGCAAGAGTCCATTGTCTGTCATCTGTCTGCCTATTTGTCTGTCAACATTATCAAACATCTTCTCCTCAGGTACCATTGGGCCGATTCAGGTCAAATTTCATTTTGAACATCCATGGGATGTGAGGATCGAAAATTTGATTGTGTGGTCCAGGTCACATGAACAAGATGGCCGCCATGCACATATCCTGTAAAAACTTAAAAAATCTTCTCCTCTGGAACCAGTGGCTCTATTGTCATGAAACTTGGTATGTAGCTTTGCGGACTCGAACCCATCATAGTTTGTTCACATGATGGCCCTTGACCTATTTAACGCCAAAGTCAAATTTGGTCGCATTGGCTTTTGTATGGGAAAAGGTCAAAACCCAGTATTTTTAGCTCACCTGTCACGTAGTGACGAGGTGAGCCTTTGGGATCGCTTTTTGTCCGTCGTCCGTCGTGCGTGCGTCCGTCCGTCCGTGCGTCCGTCCATAAACAATTTCAAATAAGTATATCTCTAATACCCCATGGCAAGTCTTGATCAAATTTCATGTGAAGCAACATCAGATAAGGGGAAAGGCTGCATAAGGTTTTTGGGCTGATCAGATTGGAATTCTGGTTGCCATGGCAACATTTAGCTCCCATAGACTTATAAAGGGAAAAATTTTAAAAATCTTCTCTGAAATCACAGGGCCCAGAGCTTAGATATTTAGCATGTAGCAAGGGCAAGTGGTCAACTACATAATTCCTGCCAATCATGCCCCTGGGTTCCAAATGGGCCACGCCCCGGGGCCCCTTCGCTCCCATAGACTCATGATGGAAAAAAAGCTTCAAACATCTTCTTCTCTGAAACCCAAGGGCCCAGAGCTTAGATATTTAGCATGTACCAATGGCAAGTGGTCACCTACATAATTCCTGCCAATCATGCCCCTGGGTTCGAAATGGGCCGCGCCCCGGGGTCCCTTTGCTCCCATAGACTCATAGTGGAAAAAAGCTTCAAAAATCTTCTTCTCTGAAACCATAGGGCCCAGAGCTTATATATTTAGCATGCAGTAACGGCAAGTGGTCACCTACATAATTCCTGCCAATCATGCGCCTGGGGTCCAAACGGACCACGCCCCGGGGGCCCCTTAGCTCCTATAGACTCATAATGGAACAAAGCTGCAAAAATCTTCTTCTCTGAAACCACAGGGCCCAGAGCTTACATATGTAGCATGTAGCAAGGGCAATTGGTCACCTACATAATTCTTGCCAATCATGCCCCTGGGGGTCCAAACAGACCACGCCCAGGGCCCCTTAGCCCCTATAGACTAATATTGGAAAAAGCTTCAAAAATCTTCTTCTCTGAAATCACAGGGCCCAGAGCTTAGATATTTAGCATGTAGCAATTGCAAGGGGTCACCTACATAAATCCTGCCAATCATGCCCCTGGGGTCCAAATTGGCCACACCCGGGGCCCCTTAGCTCCTGTATACTCAAAATGGAAAAAAAGGTTCAAAAATCTTCTTCTCTGAAACCACAGGTCCCAGAGCTTAGATATTTAGCATGTAGCAATGGCAAGTGGTCACCTACATAATTGCTGCCAATCATGCCCCTGGGTTCCAAATGGGCCACACCCCGGGGCCCCTTCGCTCCCATAGATTCATAATGGAAAAAAGCTTCAAAAATCTTCTTCTCTAAAACCACAGGGCCCAGAGCTTACATATTTAGCATGTAGTAACGGCAAGTGGTCACCTACATAATTCCTGCCAATCATGCGCCCGGGGTCAAAACGGACCACGCCCCGGGGCCCCTTAGCTCCTATAGACTCATAATGCAAAAAAGCTTCAAAAATCTTCTTCTCTGAAACCACAGGGCCCAGAGCTTTTTTTTTTTTTTGCTGTATCAACGGCAAGTGGTCACCTACATAAATCCTGCCAATCATGCCACTGGGGTCCAAATGGGCTTCGCCCCGGGGCCCCTTACCACCCATAGGCTGATAATGGAAAAAAGCTTAAAATCTTCTTCTCTGAAACCACAGGGCCCAGAGCTTAGATATTTAGCATGTAGCAACGGCAAGTGGTCACCTACATAATTCTTGCCAATCATGCCTCTGGGGTCCAAATGGGCCACGCCCCGGGGCCCCTTAGCTCCCATAGACTCCTAATGGAAAAAAAGCTTCAAAAATCTTCTTCTCTGAAAAAACAGGGCCCAGAGCTTAGATATTTAGCATGAAGCAACGGTAAGTGGTCACCTACATAAACCTTGCCAAGCATGCCCTGGGGTCGAAATGGGCCACGCCCCTGGGCCCCTTAGCTCCTATAGACTCCTTATGGAAAAAAGCTTCAAATTTTTTTTTCTCTGAAACCACAGGGCCAAGTCCACCTACATAAATCCTGCCAATCATGCCCCTTGGGCCAGAATTGGCCACATGCAAGGCCCATTAGCTACCATGGATGGACTTAAAATGGAAAAAAAAACTTAAAATGGAAGAAAAAACTTGAAAAATATTCTTCTGTGAAACCATAAGGCCCAGAGCTTAGGTATTAAGAATGTAGCAACATGGAGTTGTTGCCTACATGAATCCTGCCTGAGCCTTGCCCCTTGGATTCAAATTGGCCAAATCCTGTGGCTTCTTAACTCCAATAAACTTATAAGGGAAAAAAAAAGCTTTAAAAATCTTCTTCTCTGAAACCATGAAGTACGGACCTTAGATATTTAGTATATAGCAACATAAAATGGTCGCCTACATAAATCCTGCCAACCATGCCCTTTTGGTCAAAATTGACCTATGGACTTATACTGGGAAAAAAAAATCAAAAATCTTCTCCAAAGCCATAAGGCCCAGAGCTCAGATATTTAGTAAGTAGCAATGTCAAGTGGTCTCCTACACTTATGACTTTCTGGTACACAGGTGAGCGATATAGGACCATTGGGCCCTCTTGTTGGAAACTATGGCAAGCTGTGTTGTTAAATTGGTAGAAGCAGAGCTAAATGAGCAAATGAAACTGCATGAATGTTCAAGGCCTTGACTTTGGCCCAAGGTCATCAAGATACGAAAATTAAAACTTATTTTTCTCAGAATCCACAGTAATCAAAATTGGTAATCATATTTCAAATAAAAGCTAATAGGAACAAGGAAATGAAAAAAAAAGTGTTACGGCAGCCTCGATAGCTCATTGGTTAGCGATTTCAACTTATGATCAGTGTGTAGGTTCGAATCCGATCACCAGAGGCGGGGCATGTCCTTGGGCCAAACACGTAATGCCACTGCCCCACCCTACCAGGGTGAAAATTGGTAGCAGTGGTGTAAAAGGCATTGCATTTCTCTCTCGCGCTTGTGATTAGAGCGGGAAAAAGTGTTCAAGAGTGATTCAAATAAGCTTAAAGCTTTTGGTGTCATGAAACCAAAATAAATGGGTATAAACTCCATCCATTAATATGGTTTTGATCACGTGACCAATATGGCCGCCATGCCAATATAAGGTAAAACCCTTAAGAAATCTTTTTCTCCGGAACAAGTGAGCTGTTTATCATGAAATTTGGTTTATAGCAATGGAGACTGGAGCCAGTTATAGTTCGTTCAAACTGATGACCCTGGATGACCTTGGCCTATTTTACGCTAAGATCAAATTTAGTCACACAGGCTTTTGTATTCGAAAAAGTCGTCAAGTGGATAAGAGCGCTGACACTTAATCAAAAGATCTTTCACTGCTGTTGTTCGAGCCTCGCTCAGGGCACAAGTGAGATGTCAAATTCTGCAACGAAAGCTAAGTTTTTTTTTCTCTGGGTACTCTGGTTGCTCTTAAATGCAGGTCCAAAGGCTTGAGTTCTAAATACTTCGGTGAGTGATTAAGTCATCCTGGCCGTCTGGTTAAAGTTGAAGATGCCATGTAAATTATTGATTGAACTTGCAAAATTTAGACAAGGAATATGTTTATTTATTTTGTATTTTTTAACTTGACAGTTAATGATTTAATCAGATTTTATAACAGATTGATTCATTTTGATGAAATCGTTTTATTCTTTTATTGTTTGTTTGAGGTGGGATTTTACATCCTGGTCCACACTATTTTGGTCTGCTTGGAGACGTGGTTCCGATTTTTATGTCCCTGATATATTGTTTTTGCCCTGTCTGTTTGTTTGTTGGTTTGTACATGGACAACTGTAACGTTGGTCATAACTTTTGAACTGTTTGAGATAGAGCCTTCATATTTAGCATGTAGGCTCCTTGTTACAAGTGCTTTCCAAACATACAAAACAAATTGACCTGTGACCTTGACCTTGATCCATGACCTACTTTAAAGAAAAAAAAAAGCATTGGTCATAATTACTGAACCATTTGAGATATAGTCTTCATGTTTGGCATGTGGGTCTTTTGTGTTAAGGACTTCCCACTTGCACAAAACAATTGACCTTTCATCTTGATCTTGACCCGTTACCTACTTTTAAGGAAAAAAAATAACATTGGTCATAACTTTTGAAGCAGGCCTCGGTAGCTCAGTCGGATGCCCGTCTGACTGGTTACCAGGAGGAAGCGGGTTTGATAACTGCCTGGGTCGGCTACATTTTTTCATGGATCTTTTCTATGGTCATTCTCTCCCTTCCGCTGATTCAAGAAGGGCAGTGGTCAGTTGCCGTCAAAAGAATGAGCAATATACTGGTTAACCACTTATGTATAAGCGTGCCCATGAGTGAATAGGTAAACTGATCGGCTCAAAAATGACCTAAAATAGTGTTGATTTGGCTGTTAAATTCAAATACAAACAAACATAACTATTTAACCGTTTGAGTTCGAACCTTTATATTGAGCATGTAGGTTCCTTGTGACAATGTCTTTATACTCAAACAAATCTTAACCTGTGACCTTGATCTTGATCTGTGGCCAACTTCCAAGAAAAAATGACCATGTCCGGGGACATATTCGTGTTTCATGAACACATCTTGTTTTTTGTTGTTGTTTTTTAGCTCACCAGAGCCGAAGGCTCCGGGGGAGCTTATAGGATAGGCAGTTGTCCGGCGTCGTCGTCGTCGTTGTCGTCGTCGTCGTCGTCGTCGTCTGACGTCAACACTTTCAAACATCTTCTCCTCTGAACCCACTGGGCGGATTGGGCCCAAATTTTATCTGTAGCATCCTTGGGCTGGGGGATTGAAAGTTTGTGTTTTTTATGAAAATCGGATGATTAGTTTGGTTGCTATGGCAACTTAGAATTTCCATAGACTTATAATGGGGAAAATTGAAAAGTGTCATTTACTGCCAAGTCATTGCAGATATTTTGACAAAACTTTTATAGAAATGTTTCTTGAGTAAACTTCTCTCAGCCATATGCTTTTATGCCAACCTGAGGGTCTCCCAGGTTGTGCCGGGGCCATGCCCCACCCCCTCCACTTCATAAAAGGCCATATATCACAGAAACCATTCAGATCCCGACCCCTAAACCATATATATTCTTGTTCCTATTGATAAGACGCATTCAGTGACACCAACCTGGGGGTCCTCAGGGATGCGCCGAGGCCATGCCCCGCCCCCTCCACTTAATAAAAGGCCCAATATCTTTGAAACCATTCAGATCCCCACCCAAAAACCATTTATATTCTTGTTCCTTATGATAAGACCCATTCAATGACATCAACATGGGAGTCCCCGGGATGCGCCGGGGCCATGCCCCACCCCCTCCATTTCATAAAAGGCCCAATATCTTGGAAACCTTACAGATCCCCGCCCCTAAACCATATATATTCTTGATCCTTATGCTAAGACACATTCATTGACACCAACCTGGGGGTCCTCAGGGATGCGCCGGGGCCTTGCCCCACCCCTTCACTTCACAAAAGGCCATATATCTCAGAAACTGATCAGATCCCCACCCCTAAACCGTATATAATCTTGTTCATTATGATAAGACGCATTCAGTGACACCAACCTGTGGGTCCCCAGGGATGTGCTGGGGCCATGCCCCACCCTCTCCATGTCATAATCTCACAATATCTCGGAAACCCTACAGATGGATACCCCTAAACCAAATATATTCTTGTTCCTTATGATAAAACACATTCATTGACACCAACCTGGGAATCTCCCGGGGCCTTACCCCACACCTCCACTTCACAAAAGGCCTTATATGTCAGAAACTGTTCTGAGCCCCACCCTAAACCATATATATTCATCGTCTTTATGATAAGATGCATTCAGTGACACCAGCTTGGGAGTCCCCGGGGCATGCCCAGGCCATACCCCATCACTTTACTTCATTAAAAGCCATATATCTAAGAAATAGTTCAGATCCCCACCCCTAAACCATATACTTGTCCCTTATGATAAGAATCGTTCAATCACACCAACCTTGGGGTCTCTTTGTGCTGAGGCAATGTGCCCCGCCCTTCCACTTCATAAAAGGCTTTATATTTCTGAAACCATTCAAATCCCCACCCCATAATCATATATGTTCTTGTTCCTTATTATTAGCACACCTACTGTAGGGGGGGGGGGGTCCGCATTCCTATCCTTTTCACTTCATAAAAGGGCCTCAAATCTCAGAAACCGTTCAGATTCCCACCCCTAAACCATATAATTGGTCCTTGTGATAAGACACATTTAGGGACAACAATTTTGGGCTTTCCTGGGATCAACAGGGCATGCCCCAACCCCTCCACCACTGAAGAGGCCTTACAGATCCCCACTGCTAAACTATATATATTCTTGTTCCTTATGATAAGATGCATTTAGCGATACCAACCAGGGCTCCATTGGGTCCATGCCCCACCCCTCTACTTCATAAAAGGCCTAATGTTTCAGATACTGAGTCCACATAGGTGCTCATTTGGACATGGGGGTTCATTTGGTAGATTAAAATGATATCATGTTAAAATACATGGCTGCCATTGGGCAGTGCCCACCTGAGCTCTGGTGAGCATAGTGGCCCATGGGCCTCTTGTTTTTTGTTTTGTTTTGTTTTTTTACTTTTACCCGACATTGATATAAAATGACATCTCAAGCCCTACTGCCCAAAGAAACCACTAAGTTTTTAAACCAGAGACGGTCCAAATCCCACCACTCTGTCTGGACAGTCTTAGACCGTCTAAGTGGTTTACCAGTACAATTGTTTAGTGGGTTGCAACTCTGCCCGGAAGCACCACACAGCCAAAGCCCTGATGGATGGGTGCGCTTGATTATGTCCCTAACTTAGGATAAATTGTGGGGGCACATTGCTTTTGCTTCATTTGTCTGTGATTACATCTGTCTGTCAAACTTTTTTCTGCATAGCATAACTTGAACCGTGCAAGCTAGGTCATCACGTGAAAAAGTCCGTGAAATTAACACCCCCTTACACCCCACTTTGTATAGAGAAAACTTGGGTTTACGGGGGTATACCTTATTTTTCTTATTTTTTACTCCAAGCCATAGGTTTTGGGTACTCGTTAGAACCGCCTCAATGAGGCGCTTCTAACGAGCACTCACAACCTATGTTTGAAGTATAAATAAGAAAAATATCATGGATTTTCATCCGAAAAGTAGATGTGAAAAATGGAGATGTGAAAAAATCCCTATTTCGCATGGGTGTGTTAATGTTTTAGAAATTTTATATATGGATTCCTTGTGAAAAAATAGTTGACCTATGTTTTTTTCTTGTCAGAGTTATGCCTCTTTTTGTAGTTAATTGCAATGGAATCTTGTAAGCATGGTGTCCAAAAAAACTTTCAGAGCTTTGGTATAGAAACTTAATCTCCTGATGGAGGATGATGAGTAGATTAACTTTTTAAATATTTGAGAAAAAAAAAAACAACAAAAAACCTTTGAAAATTTTGGCATTTTTTTTTTAAGTTTGTAAGCAAAATATCTCTTAATCTACACTGTTCAAAACAATTAAAGGAGCAAACTTTTAAGCCTTTATAACATCACCGCTTGGAATTTAAAGTGACATCTATTAACAATGTTCATGCAAACGTTAAGAAGCAAGGTTCATGTGCAAAGTAAGAATGTGCGATACAGCATAGATACCCTTATAAAACGGCTGAAATTCGGTACGGGCGATCTGTTAAAAACAATTTGAGTTTGGGTCAGAAACATGTCAAAACTTCCGAAATGCGTTATTTTGGGTTTCATAGTGGCTTCATATGGTGTTAGGAGGTTCTTGGAAGAAGTTGAACCCGCTCAAGCTGTCGCTTTGCTTGGAAGTAGGTACACGCAAACGCTTTGATGCATCGAGAAGAATTGTTGCCAGGCTATGGAGACGCTCCCAGGAGACGGGCGAGTTTACAAGACGAGAGAGGCAAGGCCGATACCGTATGATGTCACAAAGAGAATATCAATATCTTCGAAATCTAGCGCTACGAAATCGGCAGGACACGGCCAGAAGGCTACAAATCGATTTCCAGCATGCAATTGGTCAAAGGATATCCGATCAAACAATACATAACAGGTAACAGGTTACATGAAGATGATCTGAGGGCCAGACGTCCGGCAAGAGGGCCTATTCTCACCAGGCCACATCCTACACGGCGATATGAGTTTGCCCAGGAACATCAGAACTGGCGATTGCAAGACTGGCATACAGTTCTGTTCACGGATGAAAGCGGATTTCACCTGAGTACATTTGATGGACGTGTTCGAACCTGGAGACGACCAAGAGAACGATACGAGGACTGCAACATCGTTGAAACACAGATATGGAAGGGGTCAGTGATGGTATTGGGTGGAATTTCTTATGAAGGCCGAACGTATTTGTACGTGATAAACGGAGGTACATGTACATTGACTGCATTACGGTATCGAGATGAAATTCTAGATCCTATTGTGAGGCCTTTCGCTTGGGCCATCGGTGACAGTTTCATTCTGATGCAGGGTAATGCGCACCCCCATACTGCTAGAGTGTGCAAGGATTACCTTAATTGTGAGACTATTGAAGTAATGGACTGGCCGGCACGTTCTCCTGACTATAGCCTAATATAACCATATGTGGGACATTCTTTACAGACGTATCTTACAGGGCGATCATCCACCAAAGACTATTCAAGAAATCACAAACCTCCTTAGACATGAATGGGAAACACTACCGTTACAAACTGTTTAAAATTTGGTTCGTAGCATGCCTCGGCGATGTCAGGAGTGTTGTGCTGCTCGAGGTGGTCATACACATTACTGACAGGAAAAAGTGATTGATTTGCGCATGTCTATGACATTTAAAATAATCTGATGTAAAGATGACGATTCCTCTAAACATTTCAGGCAAATTCTTCCTTAACAGGTTACGGGCCATGATTTGTGAACTGGTTGCCAATGTTTGCCATGAACATGATGCAGATTGAATCGTTGTTTCATCATCATTATGCAACATCTTTATACAATGAGGAAATATGTGTTTGCTCCTTTAGTTGTGTTGAGCTGTTTCAGCTATTGACTTGAAACTTAGGCTGAAAGGTGATGATTAACTTTTAAAAACAAAAATCCAAAAAATTTTTCTTCAGTTATGGCCTTTGAAAAATTTGTCATTTTAACATAATAAGCAAGATAACTTGAAAACCGCTTGAGGCTTGACAAGCTTATATAGAATGATGAGTTTTCAAAAAATCTCAAATGTTTTTCTTCAGTTATGGCCCTTTGAGAATTTTGGTATTTTAGCCTATTTTAGCAAGATATCTAAAACGGGTTTAATAAACTTTACATACTGGCTGATGACCTCATCAACTTTTGACAAATAAAATGAAATTTTTGCTTGAAATATGGCCCTTTGAAAATTTGGCTTTTTAATTTTGGAAGCAGAATGTATCTGAAACTTTTTGAACTATTGTCATTTAACTTCAAAGGCGGATGGTGGATGATATGTAGATGATCTGATTAATTTTTTTTGAGAAAAAAAAAAAGGTCAGAAATTTTCTTCTTTTGGACAATTCGCCATAACTTTGTGAGCAAGTTATCTCGAAAACTCTAAAAGATATTGCCTTGAAACTTGACAGGCTGATATGGAATGTTGAGTAGATGACCTGATTAACTTCTGAAAAAAAAGGAAAATTTTTCTTTTAGGTATGGCCCTTTGAAAATTTCGACAGTTAGGGGCAAGCATATTGTTGGGGCATAGTGTTTTACAAACACCATTTCTAGTTTTATTGTGTGCTTGTTTGTTTTATTTGCTGTTGTTGTTTTTGTTTCCTCTTAATGAAAATAAGTATTAAAAAAAGTGCATAAATTAAATTTGCTGTATATGTTTAAAAACCTTCTTTCTTCGCATCCTATAGAACTCCAATGACCAAAACGCTTGGTTCACATAAAATACTTACCCTTTGTAGCACCATGCCAACTTGCATGGCAGACATTCTCTTCTCTCCTTCATTTTCAGGGAAAATCAGACTTGGCATTTCATGTGTATCATCTGCTGGGGGATGAGTTAATCCATGCACTGAGAAGTTTGATTTTCTCTGACAACCAGGTTTACAAGTCTGCATCATGTTGATAAGTTCGTGTAAGGAGCACCCCTCTAAACCCCACTTTATGAAGAGAAAAACTGGGATTTTCAGGGGTATATGCTATTTTAAGCTCACCAGAGCCGAAGGCTCCGGGGGAGCTTATAAGATAGGCGTCTGACGTCGCATGACGTCAATTCTTTCAAACGACATCTTCTCTGACGCCGCTGGGCCGTTTGGACCCAAATGTCATCTGTAGCATCCTTGGGTTGGAGGATTGAAAGTTTGTGTTTTTAGTCACCTGAGCCTTCCGGGGGAGCTATTGAGATCACTCAACGTCCGTCGTCGTCGGCGTCGTCGTCTGTATGTCCGTTCACATTTCCTTTAAACAACATCTCCTCCTAAACCACTGGATGGATTCGAACCAAACTTGGCAGAAATGATCTTTGGGTGGCACTGTCTCAAAGTTGTTCAAAGAATTCCATTCCATGCAGAACTCTGGTTGCCATGGCAACAAAAAGGGGAAAATAGGAAAAAACCTTTAAAAAATCTTCTTGTCTGAAACCAGAAGGCCCAGGTTTTTGATATTTGATATGAAGCTTCATCTAGTGGACCTCTACCAAGATTGTTCTAATTATAGCCCTGGGGTCAAAAATGCCCCCGCGCCGGGGCCCACTGGTTTTACATAGGCTTATATAGGGAAAACCTTTAAAAAATTTCTTGTCTGAAACCAGAAGGCCCAGATCTTTGATATTTGGTATGAAGCTTCATCTAGTAGACCTCTACCAGGATTGTTCAAATTATAGCCCCGGGGCCAAAAATGCCCCCGCACCGGGGCCTACTGGTTTTACATAGGCTTACAGCTGGTGTGTGGGAATGTGTGGCGGCGGTAAAACGTCTCCCTGCCCTACATCATAGTGTAGATTATATTTTCCTGTCCTTTGGGATCATTGATTCCATTGTGGAATTTTGAAAATATCTGAGGGTCACTGATGAGGCCTAATTGGCCGAAACTAGCTAGTCTGGCCCAGAAAACATGTACACTCGATATTTTTCACTTCTGTGGTGTATTCCTTGCTTCCAAAGGATAACCCTTTTATAGATCATATTTAATTTCACTACAGCTGGTGTGTGGGAATGTGTGGCGGCGGTAAAACGTCTCCCTGCCCTACATCATAGTGTAGATTATATTTTCCTGTCCTTTGGGATCATTGATTCCATTGTGGAATTTTGAAAATATCTGAGATTCACTAATGAGGCCTAATTGGCCGAAACTAGCTAGTCTGGCCCAGAAAACATGTACACTCGATATTTTTCACTTCTGTGATGTATTCCTTGCTTCCAAAGGATAACCCTTTTATAGATCATATTATATAGGGAAAGCCTTTAAAAATCTTCTTGTCTGAAACCAGAAGACCCAGATCTTTGATATTTGGTATGAAGCTTCATCTAGTGGACCTCTACCAAGATTGTTCAAATTATAGCCCTGGGGCCAAAAAGGCCCTTACTCTAGGGCCCACTGGTTTTACATGTTTATATAGGGAAAACCGTAGATAAGAAGCTTCATCTGGTAGACCTCTTCAAAGATTGTTCAAATTATAGCCAAGGGGCCAAAAATGGCCCCGCCACGGGGCCAACATGTTTTACATAGGCTTATATAGGGAAAACCATTAAGAATATTTTTATCTGAAACCAGAAGGCCCATGCCTTCGATATTTGATATTTAGCTTCATTTAGTAGATCTCAAAAGATTAATGAAATATAGACCTAGGGCAAAAAATGCCCTGAACTGGGACCCACATATAAATCTCTTAGCTCAGGTGAGCGATATAGGACCATCATGGTCCTTTTGTTTATTATATTTGGCCCATTAGTTTGGTTGCTATGGCTATGGTTTCCATAGACTTATAATGGAGAAAATTGAAAAAAGGCATTTACTGCCAAGCCTTTGCCGATATTTTGACAAAACTTTTATAGAAATGTTTCTGGAGTAAACTTCTCTCAATCATATGCTTTTATGCAAACGTGAGGGTCCAGGGGTTGTGCTGGCCCACCCCTTTTCACTTCATAAAAGGCCATATATCTAAGAAACCATTCAGATCCCCACCCCTAAACCATATATATGTTCCTTATGATAAGAGGCATTCAGTGACATCAACCTTGGGGCCACCGGTCTGCGCCGGGGCTTTGCCCCACCCCCTCCACTTCATAAAAGGCCTAATTTATCGGAAACATTACACATCCCAACCCCTAAACCATATATATTCTTGTTTCTTATGATAAGACACATTCAGTGACATCAACCCATCAACCTGGGGGGGGGGATGCGCCGGGCCCTTGCTCCACCCCCTCCGCTTCATAAAGGGACAAATATCTCGGAAACCTTACAGATCCCCACCCCTAAACCATATTTATTCTTGTTCCCGATGATAAGACAAATTCGGTGTGATACAGGCAATGAAATAATGAAATAGACAAATGAATTAGCGCACAAAAATCGGTCGCACCGCAACCATCTCCTGCATTCCGGGCAGACGTGCTAACCATTACACCACCGCGGCCTTCCGACCTTGTATGCCAATTTTAACATTTATAAACCTTTCACGTCATTAGCGCTATTTAGAGACCTTTCATTTACCGCCATAGGCAACCCTATCATTATGCTGATGTTCTCATCAGTTATATGATGCGGCTCTCTTAACTAGAGGCTATACTCCGCATACTCTCCGTCCTTACATTGATTCTGAAATTAATTATAAACGCCATTTCTTCAAAATATCCTTCATTAATAAGGGTATGGATTTTATAGATTTGCCCAGTATCTTCCGTGAGAGATCGGTGCTTTCTTCCATTCCTGCTTATTTTCAAAATACTGAAACACCTATAATTTGCTATAAATATAACAAACCTCTTAGATCTATCATTTTTAATTTCAATAAACTTGTTTCAGATCTTGATATTGATACTAATACTCCTGATTCATGTGATTGTAAAAACTCAAAGTATTGCTATCCTGCTGCTGGTCATGTAATTACTGGCAATTTGAAAATTATTCCTGATTTTAGGATAAGGAATATAATTTCTAAAGGACCGAGATATCGGTTTCCTTCTAAAATTGATTTCCGTAAATGTAGAGATGAAATCGCTGCTTCCTTGAATGAATTCGGTAATCGATGGTGTAAGCGAGAGTATGTTGAGCATAAAGCCCTTAAGGACTGGAAACTTAGCATTTTAAAACTAGTGAATAAACGCATTTCCCACCAGGTTTACAAGTCTGCATCATGTTGATAAGTTCGTGTAAGGAGCACCACTCTAAACCCCACTTTATGAAGAGAAAAACTGGGATTTTCAGGGGTATATACTATTTTAAGCTCACCAGAGCCGAAGGCTCCGGGGGAGCTTATAAGATAGGCGTCTGACGTCGTGTGACGTCAATTCTTTCAAACGACATCTTCTCTGACGCCGCTGGGCCGTTTGGACCCAAATGTCATCTGTAGCATATTTGGGTTGGAGGATTGAAAGTTTGTGTTTTTAGTCACCTGAGCCTTCCGAGGGAGCTATTGAGATCACTCAACGTCCGTCGTCGTCGGCGTCGTCGTCTGTATGTCCGTTCACATTTCCTTTAAACAACATCTCCTCCTAAACCACTGGATGGATTCGAACCAAACTTGGCAGAAATGATCTTTGGGTGGTACTGTCTCAAAGTTGTTCAAAGAATTCCATTCCATGCAGAACTCTGGTTGCCATGGCAACAAAAAGGGGAAAATAGGAAAACACCTTTAAAAATCTTCTTGTCTGAAACCAGAAGGCCCAGGTTTTTGATATTTGATATGAAGCTTCATCTAGTGGACCTCTACCAAGATTGTTCTAATTATAGCCCTGGGGCCAAAAATGCCCCCGCGCCGGGGCCCACCGGTTTTACATAGGCTTATATAGGGAAAACCTTTAAAAAATTTCTTGTCTGAAACCAGAAGGCCCAGATCTTTGATATTTGGTATGAAGCTTCATCTAGTAGACCTCTACCAGGATTGTTCAAATTATAGCCCCGGGGCCAAAAATGCCCCCGCACCGGGGCCTACTGGTTTAACATAGGCTTACAGCTGGTGTGTGGGAATGTGTGGCGGCGGTAAAACGTCTCACTGCCCTACATCATAGTGTAGATTATATTTTCCTGTCCTTTGGGATCATTGATGCCATTGTGGAATTTTGAAAATATCTGAGGGTCACTGATGAGGCCTAATTGGCCGAAACTAGCTAGTCTGGCCCAGAAAACATGTACACTCGATATTTTTCACTTCTGTGGTGTATTCCTTGCTTCCAAAGGATAACCCTTTTATAGATCATATTTAATTTCACTACAGCTGGTGTGTGGGAATGTGTGGCGGCGGTAAAACGTCTCCCTGCCCTACATCATAGTGTAGATTATATTTTCCTGTCCTTTGGGATCATTGATTCCATTGTGGAATTTTGAAAATATCTGAGGGTCACTAATGAGGCCTAATTGGCCGAAACTAGCTAGTCTGGCCCAGAAAACATGTACACTCGATAATTTTCACTTCTGTGATGTATTCCTTGCTTCCAAAGGATAACCCTTTTATAGATCATATTATATAGGGAAAGCCTTCAAAAATCTTCTTGTCTGAAACCAGAAGACCCAGATCTTTGATATTTGGTATGAAGCTTCATCTAGTGGACCTCTACCAAGATTGTTCAAATTATAGCCCTGGGGCCAAAAAGGCCCTTACTCTAGGGCCCACTGGTTTTACATAAGTTTATATAGGGAAAACCTTAGATAAGAAGCTTCATCTGGTAGACCTCTTCAAAGATTGTTCAAATTATAGCCAAGGGGCCAAAAATGGCCCCGCCACGGGGCCAACATGTTTTACATGGGCTTATATAGGGAAAACCATTAAGAATATTTTTATCTGAAACCAGAAGGCCCATGCCTTCGATATTAGATATTTAGCTTCATTTAGTAGATCTCAAAAGATTGTTGAAATATAGACCTAGGGCAAAAAATGCCCTGAACTGGGACCCACATATAAATCTCTTAGCTCAGGTGAGCGATATAGGACCATCATGGTCCTTTTGTTTATTAAATTTGGCCCATTAGTTTGGTTGCTATGGCTATTGTTTCCATAGACTTATAATGGAGAAAATTGAAAAAAGGCATTTACTGCCAAGCCTTTGCCGATATTTTGACAAAACTTTTATAGAAATGTTTCTGGAGTAAACTTCTCTCAATCATATGCTTTTATGCAAACGTGAGGGTCCAGGGGTTGTGCTGGCCCACCCCTTTTCACTTCATAAAAGGCCATATATCTAAGAAACCATTCAGATCCCCACCCCTAAACCATATATATGTTCCTTATGATAAGAGGCATTCAGTGACATCAACCTTGGGGCCACCGGTCTGCGCCGGGGCTTTGCCCCACCCCCTCCACTTCATAAAAGGCCTAATTTATCGGAAACATTACACATCCCAACCCCTAAACCATATATATTCTTGTTTCTTATTCAGTGACATCAACCCATCAACCTGGGGTGGGGGGGATGCGCCGGGCCCTTGCTCCACCCCCTCCGCTTCATAAAGGGACAAATATCTCGGAAACCTTACAGATCCCCACCCCTAAACCATATTTATTCTTGTTCCTTATGATAAGACAAATTCGGTGTGATACAGGCAATGAAATAATGAAATAGACAAATGAATTAGCGCACAAAAATCGGTCGCACCGCAACCATCTCCTGCATTCCGGGCAGACGTGCTAACCATTACACCACCGCGGCCTTCCGACCTTGTATGCCAATTTTAACATTTATAAACCTTTCACGTCATTAGCGCTATTTAGAGACCTTTCATTTACCGCCATAGGCAACCCTATCATTATGCTGATGTTCTCATCAGTTATATGATGCGGCTCTCTTAACTAGAGGCTATACTCAGCATACTCTCCGTCCTTACATTGATTCTGAAATTAATTATAAACGCCATTTCTTCAAAATATCCTTCATTAATAAGGGTATGGATTTTATAGATTTGCCCAGTATCTTCCGTGAGAGATCGGTGCTTTCTTCCATTCCTGCTTATTTTCAAAATACTGAAACACCTATAATTTGCTATAAATATAACAAACCTCTTAGATCTATCATTTTTAATTTCAATAAACTTGTTTCAGATCTTGATATTGATACTAATACTCCTGATTCATGTGATTGTAAAAACTCAAAGTATTGCTATCCTGCTGCTGGTCATGTAATTACTGGCAATTTGAAAATTATTCCTGAATTTAGGATAAGGAATATAATTTCTAAAGGACCGAAATATCGGTTTCCTTCTAAAATTGATTTCAGTAAATGTAGAGATGAAATCGCTGCTTCCTTGAATGAATTCGGTAATCGATGGTGTAAGCGAGAGTATGTTGAGCATAAAGCCCTTAAGGACTGGAAACTTAGCATTTTAAAACTAGTGAATAAACGCATTTCCAACCAGGTTTACAAGTCTGCATCATGTTGATAAGTTCGTGTAAGGAGCACCCCTCTAAACCCCACTTTATGAAGAGAAAAAACTGGGATTTTCAGGGGTATATACTATTTTAAGCTCACCAGAGCCGAAGGCTCCGGGGGAGCTTATAAGATAGGCATCTGACGTCGCGTGACGTCAATTCTTTCAAACGACATCTTCTCTGACGCCGCTGGGCCGTTTGGACCCAAATGTCATCTGTAGCATCCTTGGGTTGGAGGATTGAAAGTTTGTGTTTTCAGTCACCTGAGCCTTCCGGGGGAGCTATTGAGATCACTCAACGTCCGTCGTCGTCGGCGTCGTCGTCTGTATGTCCGTTCACATTTCCTTTAAACAACATCTCCTCCTAAACCACTGGATGGATTCGAACCAAACTTGGCAGAAATGATCTTTGGGTGGCACTGTCTCAAAGTTGTTCAAAGAATTCCATTCCATGCAGAACTCTGGTTGCCATGGCAACAAAAAGGGGAAAATAGGAAAACACCTTTAAAAATCTTCTTGTCTGAAACCAGAAGGCCCAGGTTTTTGATATTTGATATGAAGCTTCATCTAGTGGACCTCTACCAAGATTGTTCTAATTATAGCCCTGGGGTCAAAAATGCCCCCGCGCCGGGGCCCACCGGTTTTACATAGGCTTATATAGGGAAAACCTTTAAAAAATTTCTTGTCTGAAACCAGAAGGCCCAGATCTTTGATATTTGGTATGAAGCTTCATCTAGTAGACCTCTACCAGGATTGTTCAAATTATAGCCCCGGGGCCATAAATGCCCCCGCACCGGGGCCTACTGGTTTTACATAGGCTTACAGCTGGTGTGTGGGAATGTGTGGCGGCGGTAAAACGTCTCCCTGTCCTACATCATAGTGTAGATTATATTTTCCTGTCCTTTGGGATCATTGATTCCATTGTGGAATTTTGAAAATATCTGAGGGTCACTGATGAGGCCTAATTGGCCGAAACTAGCTAGTCTGGCCCAGAAAACATGTACACTCGATATTTTTCACTTCTGTGGTGTATTCCTTGCTTCCAAAGGATAACCCTTTTATAGATCATATTTAATTTCACTACAGCTGGTGTGTGGGAATGTTTGGCGGCGGTAAAACGTCTCCCTGCCCTACATCATAGTGTAGATTATATTTTCCTGTCCTTTGGGATCATTGATTCCATTGTGGAATTTTGAAAATATCTGAGGGTCACTAATGAGGCCTAATTAACCGAAACTAGCTAGTCTGGCCCAGAAAACATGTACACTCGATATTTTTTACTTCTGTGATGTATTCCTTGCTTCCAAAGGATAACCCTTTTATAGATCATATTATATAGGGAAAGCCTTCAAAAAGCTTCTTGTCTGAAACCAGAAGACCCAGATCTTTGATATTTGGTATGAAGCTTCATCTAGTGGACCTCTACCAAGATTGTTCAAATTATAGCCCTGGGGCCAAAAAGGCCCTTACTCTAGGGCCCACTGGTTTTACATAAGTTTATATAGGGAAAACCTTAAAAAATTTCTTGTCTGAAACCAGAAGACAGATCTTTGATATTTGGTATGAAGCTTCATCTAGTGGACCTCTATCGAGGTTGTTAAAATTATAGCCCTGGGTCCAAAAATGCCCCCGCGCTGGGGCCCACTGGTTTTACATTGGCTTATTTTGGGAAAACCTTTAAAAATCTTCTTATCTGAAACCAGAAGGCCCAGGTTTTTGCTAGTTAGTATGAAGCTTAATCTAGTGGACTTCTACCAAGATTGTTCAAATTATAGCCCTGGGGCCAAAAATGTCCCCTTGCCAAGGCCGACTGCCTTTATATAGGCTTATCTTTGGAAAACCTTTGTGAAATTTCTTGTCAGAAACCAGAAGGCCCAGGTCTTTGATATTTTGAATGAAATTTCAACTAATGGACCTCTACCAAGATTGTTCAAATTTTATCACAGGGGTCCAAATGGCCCAGCCCCAGGACCCATATGTTTTACATAGGCTTATAAAGGCCCAGGTCTTTAATATTTGGTATGAATCATCATGTAGTGGACCTCTACCAAGATTGTTCAACTTATAGCCCTGGGGCCAAAATGGCGCTGCCCTAGGTTTTACACAGGCTAATATAGGGAGTACCTTTAAAAATATTCTTGTCTGAAATCAAAAGGCCTAGAGCTTTTATATTTGATAAGAAGCTTCATCTGGTAGACCTCTTCAAAGATTGTTCAAATTATAGCCAAGGGACCAAAAATGGCCCCGCCACGGGGCCAACATGTTTTACATAGGCTTATATAGGGAAAACCATTAAGAATATTTTTATCTGAAACCAGAAGGCCCATGCCTTCGATATTTGATATTTAGCTTCATTTAGTAGATCTCAAAAGATTGTTGAAATATAGACCTAGGGCAAAAAATGCCCTGAACTGGGACCCACATATAAATCTCTTAGCTCAGGTGAGCGATATAGGACCATCATGGTCCTTTTGTTTATTAAATTTGGCCCATTAGTTTGGTTGCTATGGCTATGGTTTCCATAGACTTATAATGCAGAAAATTGAAAAAAGGCATTTATTGCCAAGCCTTTGTCGATATTTTGACAAAACTTTTATAGAAATGTTTCTGGAGTAAACTTCTCTCAATCATATGCTTTTATGCAAACGTGAGGGTCCAAGGGTTGTGCTGGCCCACCCCTTTTCACTCCATAAAAGGCCATATATCTAAGAAACCATTCAGATCCCCACCCCTAAACCATATATATGTTCCTTATGATAAGAGGCATTCAGTGACATCAACCTTGGGGCCACCGGTCTGCGCCGGGGCTTTGCCCCACCCCCTCCACTTCATAAAAGGCCTAATTTATCGGAAACATTACACATCCCAACCCCTAACCCATATATGTTCTTGTTTCTTATGATAAGACACATTCAGTGACATCAACCCATCAACCTGGGGGGGGGGATGCGCCGGGCCCTTGCTCCACCCCCTCCGCTTCATAAAGGGACAAATATCTCGGAAACCTTACAGATCCCCACCCCTAAACCATATTTATTCTTGTTCCTTATGATAAGACAAATTCGGTGTGATACAGGCAATGAAATATTGAAATAGACAAATGAATTAGCGCACAAAAATCGGTCGCACCGCAACCATCTCCTGCATTCCGGGCAGACGTGCTAACCATTACACCACCGCGGCCTTCCGACCTTGTATGCCAATTTTAACATTTATAAACCTTTCACGTCATTAGCGCTATTTAGAGACCTTTCATTTACCGCCATAGGCAACCCTATCATTATGCTGATGTTCTCGTCAGTTATACGATGCGGCTCTCTTAAATAGAGGCTATACTCCGCATACTCTCCGTCCTTACATTGATTCTGAAATTAATTGTAAACGCCATTTCTTCAAAATATCCTTTATTAATAAGGGTATGGATTTTATAGATTTCCCAGTATCTTCCGTGAGAGATCGGTGCTTTCTTCCATTCCTGCTTATTTTCAAAATACTGAAACACCTACAATTTGCTATAAATATAACAAACCTCTTAGATCTATCATTTTTAATTTCAATAAACTTGTTTCAGATCTTGATATTGATACTAATACTCCTGATTCATGTGATTGTAAAAACTCAAAGTATTGCTATCCTGCTGCTGGTCATGTAATTACTGGCAATTTGAAAATTATTCCTGATTTTAGGATAAGGAATATAATTTCTAAAGGACCGAAATATCGGTTTCCTTCTAAAATTGATTTCAGTAAATGTAGAGATGAAATCGCTGCTTCCTTGAATGAATTCGGTAATCGATGGTGTAAGCGAGAGTATGTTGAGCATAAAGAACTAGTGAATAAACGCATTTCTTTCTATTCTCAAAATACTAACTTATTACCTCCTAAGCCCAAGACGTCTTTACGTCATCTTAAACTAGGTATTCAAGAATTTCATAAGAAGTATGTTTTGGCCCCTGCAGACAAGGCCTCTAACAACGTCGTCGTTGTGTGACGGCTCCACTATGTTAACACGCTTAAGCAGGAGCTTGGTGGTACTAAGGCCTATGAACTTCAGCCTTTAGCTGAAGAGAGAGCTATAGTAGATAAACATGTTTGTCTTTCAGCCACCAAGTTTGCTGTGTGTGTTAACGAAGGCCAAGACAAGCTTCCTACGCTATACTGGTTACCAAAACTTTATAAAAAACCTTACAAAGCACGGTTAATTGCAAATTCTAGCTCTTGCACTACCACTGAACTTTCTAAATTATTAACTTCCTGTCTTACTGCTATTAAAACGCATGTAATTAAATATTGTGATAAAGTCTTTGAAAGATCAGGAAGAAATCTATTTTGGTCTATAAAAAATTCGAATGAGGTTTTAAATAAATTGAAATCTAGACATTTTCGTGCTTCTAGTCTGTCTACCTACGATTTTTCCACTCTTTACACTACACTTCCTCATAATCTTATAAAAGAAAAGCTTAATGATTTAATTGAATGGGCTTTTCACAGAGAAGATTCTCTCTATCTTGCATGTAATGTCAGAAATGCATTTTTCACTTCTAAAGAGCATAAGAATTATACACTTTGGTCATGTCAGAAAGTGTGTGATGCCCTAACCTCTCTACTTGACAATATTTATATTAGATTCGGTACTAAATTATTCAGACAAATTGTGGGTATTCTGATGGGTACTAATTGCGCACCTCTTGAGGCTGATCTGTTCTTGTATTGTTATGAAAGAGACTTCATTTTGTCGCTTTCCATTGATAACCAATCTGAAATTATTGAAGCTTTTAGCTCTACTTCTAGATATTTAGATGATTTATTAAATATTGATAATATCTATTTTGATGGTTTGATCAGTCAGATTTACCCCCCTCAGTTAAATAAAGCAAATTCTTCTGATACCGAGGCCCCGTTTTTGGATTTACATCTATCTATTGTAGATGGATTTGTTTCGTGCCAAATTTATGATAAACGCGATGACTTTGATTTTGAGATTGTAAATTTTCCTTTTTTGGATGGTGATGTTCCTCGTGCGCCATCCTATGGCGTTTATATTTCGCAATTAATTCGATTTGCTAGAGTGTGTAGTCATGTAACTGACTTCAACACTCGTAATAAATTATTAACGGCTAAACTCCTTAATCAGGGTTATCGGTACCATAAACTACGCAAAGCCTTTTCAAAATTTTATAGACGCAAATCTGATTTAATTTCAAAATTCAATATTGGACTTAAATCTCTTCTGCAACAAGGTCTATCGGAACCCGAATTTTATGGTGACTTAGTATTTAAATTCAGAAAAATATATAACCGCAATGACTTCAGCACCCAATTTCGTAAAATCATTCTTCGATATAAAACGATTGGGTACAACATGGATATTATACGACAGCCTGCATGCATGGTAGTTAACCCAATCACGGTTGGCAACTTTGCTTCCCTCTTTAATTGCACGCCGGTGGGTCAGGCCTCAGATTCTATGACGGCTCCAACGTAAAGGCTTATTGAGAATTAGAGAGATAATGTTGGTTGGTGCCTGATGCTCTGTCTCTGGTCGGGCTCATCGGAGTCTAACTGTTGGTTTTCTTTTGCTCCAGCATTTCAGTGGTTTCTTGCTGTCGAGTCCTCACCGTTGTCTCACCTCTGTGGTTCTTTGATTTTTGTGTTCACGGAGATGTTGCACTGATGAGTTAGGAGGCCTTCATGCGGACTGAACAAATTATTTGTCTAAATCGCGACGGAAGTAAGGGCGAGGATTGTGGCCACGTAAAATCGATTTAAGCCCCCCCCCCCCCCCCCCCCCCACAGTGGAAATCTTCCACTGACCGTTCCAAGGCGGCTCTTCTGTGGCGATTTATTTATGTTGTTGTTTGTTACTTACAGTGTGTATCACTTGTGTCTTTTAATTTTGGATGGCCATATGGCCATTTTGTGGGAAAGTAACTGTCCTTATGGCCTTCCTTTGTTTAGGTTTCCATTATGGTCTGGTCGCTTAATGTTTGTATGTCTTTCCCTTTGGTATCTTTTATGGGTGGAGTAAGTTAATTGTATCAATTCCTGATCTTTGTTTTACTTCTACTTTGAAAAAGTTGGAGGGGCATATTGGTTCTGGTTCGTTCGTCCGTTCATCCGTTCGTCCGTCCGTTACGCTTTTGATGCATAGCATAACTAAAGAACCGTGTATTCTATGCTGATTTAAAATTTCATAAATGGATTCCTCATGGAAAATTAGCTGACGCGTACTTTTTTTCTCGTCCGGATTATGCCCCCTTCAAGAGTTATTGCCCTTTGAAATTTTTTTAATAAAATCTTGTCAACAAGATATCTCAAAAACTATTGGAGCTGGAGCCTTGAAAATTGGTGAATATATTGGTGGTGATAAGTAGATGAACTGATTAACTTTTGACAAAATTCCGAAAAATACTTTGTGAGTTATGGCCCTTTGTCATTTTGGTAATTTGTGCCCATTGTAATGTATGCTAAAAGTGATGCATTGCATATCTTTAGAACCGTGTATGCTAGGGTTTTGAAATTTCATGAATGGATTCCTCATGGAAAATTAGCTGACGCGTATTTTTTTTTTTTCTCGTCCGGATTATGCCCCTTTTAAGAGTTATTGCCCTTTGAAATTTTTTTAATAAAATATTGTCAGCAAGATATCTCAAAAACTTTTGGAGCTAGAGCCTTGAAAATTGGTGAAAAGATTGGTGGTGATGGGTAGGTGAACTGATTAACTTATGACAAAATTCCGAAAATTACTTTGTGAGTTATGGCCCTTTGTCATTTTGGTAATTTGTGCCCATTGTAATATATGCTAAAAGTGATGCATAGCATAACTTTAGAACCGTGTACGCTTTAGTTTTTAAATTTCATATATGCATTTCTGATGAAAACTTTGTCATTGCTCTAGCGCCTATATTTCTTCACTGATTTCAGTATAACTTCACATAAATATTCCTTATGACGATATTTCGAGCGAGTTCGACTTTCAGTGTCATGACCTCAAGGTCAAGGTCACTGTAGCTATTTTTAGAAAAACTTTGACATCGCTCTGGCGCCTACATTTCTACACCGATTTCATTATAATTTCACACAAATGTTCCTTATGACAATATCTCTAGCGAGTTCCACTTTCAAGGTCAAGGTCACTGTGGCTATTTTTAGAAAAACTTTGTCATCGCTCTAGCGCTTACATTTCTTCACCGATTTCAATATAACTTCACACAAATGTTCCTTATGACAATATCTCAAGCCATTTCCACTTTCAAGGTCAAGGTCACTCTGGCTATTTTTAGAAAAACTTTGTCATCGCTCCAGCGCCTACATTTCTTCACCGATTCTAATATAACTTCACACAAATGATCCTTATGACAATACCTCGAAAGAGTTCGACTTTCACGGTCAAGGTCACTGTTGCTATTTTTAGAAAAAACTTTGTCATTGCTCTAGCGCTTACATTTTGTCACCAATTTCAAAATCGATTCACACAAATGTTCCTTATGACAATATCTCGAAAGAGTTCGACTTTCAAGGTCAAGGTCACTGTGGCTATTTTTAGAAAAACTTTGTCATGGTTCTAGCGCTTACATTTCTTCACCAATTTCAATATAACTTCACACAAATGTTCCTTATGACAATATCTCGAGCGATTTCGACTTTCAAGGTCAAGGTCACTGTGGCTATTTTTAGAAAAACTTTGTCATCGCCCTAGCGACTACATTTCTTCACTGATTTCAATATAACTTCACACAAATGTTCCTTATGACAATACCTCGATCGGTTTGACTTTCAAGATCAAGGTCACTGTGGCTATTTTTAGAAAAACTTTGTCATGGCTCTAGCGCTTACGTTTCTTCACCGATTTCAGTATAACTTCACACAAATGTTCCTTATGACAATATCTCGAGCTATTTCGACTTTCAAGGTCAAGGTCACTGTGGCTATTTTTTGAAAAACTTTGTCATCGCTCTAGTGCCTACATTTATTGATGGATGTTAATTGAACTTCACACAAATGTTTCTTATGGTAATATCTCGAGTTGCTTTGACTTTCAAGGTCATGACCTTAAGGTCAAGGTCACTGTGGCTATTTTTAGAAAAACTTTGTCATTGCTCTACCGCCTACATTTATGATTTTAATATAACTTCACACAAAAAGATGCTTATGATAATATCTTGAGCAAGATCTACTTCGCGGCCATGGCCTCAAGTCAAGGTCCCTATGACTATGTTTAGAGAAATATTGTCATCACTCTAGAACCTACATTTATGTATGGATTTTTAAACAACTTTTACACAAATGTTGCATATGATAATATCTCAAGCAAGTTGGACTTTTGCCATTTCAGTGTTTTCCACTGAAGGTGTCTTGAGCGAGGGGATTTGTATCGCATGCGATGCCTTGTTTTTTTAATAAAATCTTGTCAGCAAGTCCATATCTTGAGAACTATTAGAGCTTCATTAATCATTCTTGGTACAAACTTGCATCCAGGCATTGTAACTCAACGCAAGCATCCATATCTGACCTTGACCTGTATTTCATGGTTAACTGACTTCGTGAATTATTGCGACCACCCTGACTTTCACCCTAATGTAAGAGTCCATTTCTCGAAAACTATTAAAGCTTTTTAAATTATAATTGATACAAACTTGCATCTAGGAATTGCAACTGCAACGCAAGCATCCATATTTGACTTTGACCCATATTTCATGGTTCACCGACTTTGTAAATTATTGCGACCACTCTGACTTTCACCCTAATGTAAGAGTCCATTTCTCAAGATCTATTAGAGCTTCATTAATTGTATTTGGTACAAGCTTGCATTTAGGAATTGAAACTTCAATGCAAGTATCCATTTCTGACCTTGACCTATGGTTCACTGACTTTGTAAAATAGTGTGACAACCCTAACTTTCACCCTGATGTACGAGTCTGTTTTTAAGAGTTTCATTGATGATACTTGGTACATGCATGCAACTAGGAGTGAAATTTTTATACAGACATCCATGTTTGACCTTGACCTAGATTTCATGGTTTGGTGACTTTGCGCCCCCACAGGCGCGACATAGCCTTCGGGGGAATTCTTGTTGTATGTTTTTGAGTCTTTAACAATATTTGTTGAATATTTTGCCATCTAGGGACAAGCAAAGGTTGGGGGCATTGTGTTTTACAAACACCATTTCTATTTTTCGCCTCTTTTTTAACCTACGGACAGCGGCCATTTTATTCTATTTATTTATTTATTAGATTTACAAATGTTCTACTGTTTGAGAGTAATTAAATGAAAATCAAAGTAAAGCATGATACAGGCAATGAAATAGACAAATGAATTAGCGCAAAAAAATGGGTCGCACCGCAACCGGGTCTCGAACCACGGATCTCCTGCATTCCGGGCAGACGTGCTCACCATTACACCACCGCGGCCTTCCGACCTTGTACGCCAATTTTAACATTTATAAACCTTTAACGTAATAAGCGCTATTTAGAGACGATGTAATTACACCAATGCGCTAATTCATTTGTCTATTTCATTGCCTGTATCATGCCGCAGTGGTGTAATGGTAAGCACGTCTACCCGGAATGCAGGAGATCCGTGGTTCGAGTCCCGGTTGCGGTGCGACCGATTTTTGTGTACTAATTCATTTGTCTATTTCATTGCCTGTATCATGCTTTACTTTGATTTTCATATAATTACTCTGATACAGTAGAACATTTGTAAATCTAATAAATAAATAAATAGAATAAAATGGCCGCCGTCCGTAGGTTAAAAAAGAACCGAAAATGATAGGGTTGCCTATGGCGGTAAATGAAAGGTCTCTAAATAGTGCTAATGACGTTAAAGGTTTATAAATGTTAAAATTGGCGTACAAGGTCGGAAGGCCGCGGTGGTGTAACGGTTAGCACGTCTGTCCGGAATGCAGGAGATCCGTGGTTCGAGTCCCGGTTGCGGTGCGACCGATTTTTGTGTACTAATTCATGCGCTAATTCATTTGTCTATATATAGTTATATACTCGGTCAAAAAAGTTCCTATACCTAAAATTGCTTCTATTACCATAGGTACTACAAATGAAAAATACATAAAATTTGTTTTGTTTTTGTTAGAAGACTCATTTCTCCATGCAAAAGCCCAAACTGTTTTTGTTTATGTAAACTCGCCAGCCTGGGCTATTGTTTTAAACACCCCAGGGGTCACTGTGACAATTTCGCAGAACAAATCATTACGAACGCCAAGATTCAACGTCATTAAAAATTACACTTAGCACAAGATTTCTAAAATCTGATACATGTAACCCTTCATTAGATACCCTGTGTGTCTATTCACAAAAGATTTGGAACTTAAGCGCCATTTGCTAAGAGAAACAGACGATCATATGTACATGTATAGGCCTCCAATTCTTTGAAGGTGTGTGTAAAATGCTGTTTTCAATTGAAACTCCATAGACAATTGCAATAGGTAGTGCTACAAACTACATGAATTTTCTACAATATTTTCCATCATTGTTAACAGCAATGGTGGCAACAAAGCGCTTTTTAAAGAAATTGCAAAAATAGAATGACAGGTATAGAAATAACAACAGTTTGAAAATTGCAATATTTTTAATTGAAAGGGAGATAATCTGATAAGTTCACAAATTAAAGTCTTGATTGTAGTGCAATATCATGAGATATTGTAAAGGTAAAGTGAGTTTTGATGTTCAATGAATATGATCTTTCATCTCAGACATAAAATGATTATCTGCGCATGCGCAATGTAAAATTCCTTGCAAAACCGTTCTAGGCACATATTGGAAGACAACTCTTGATGAGAATAGTATGGGCAAATGCAAATTTATGCATTTTGGAGCTAAACGTCCGATTCGTTTCAGTGGCACCAACATGGGGCCCCCTGGGATGCGCCGGGGCCCTGCCCCAGCCCTTCCACTTCATATAATGCCATATATCTCAGAAACTATTAAATCTCAACCCCTTAACCATATACCCTCTTGTTCCTTTTAATAATACGCATTCAGTGACACCAACTTGGGGAGCCCCCAGGGATGCGCAGGGGCATTGCCCCACCCCCTCCACTTCATTAAAAGGCCCAATATCTAGGAAACCTTATACATATTCTTGTTCCTTATGATAAGACACATTCAGTGACACCAAGCTGGGGTCCCCCTTGGATTCGCTGTGGCCCTGCCCTCCCCCTCCACTTCATAAAAGGTCATATACATGTATATCAGCAACCATTCAGATCCCCACCCCTTAACCATATATATTATTGTTCCTTATGATAAAACGCATTCAGTGACACTAACCTGGGGGCCCCGGGATGCGTGGAGGCTGGGGGCCTTGCCCCACCCCCTCAACTTCATGAAAGGCCCGATATCTCGGAAACCTTACAGATCCCCAGACCTAAACCAAATATATTCTTGTTCGTTATGATAAGACGCATTCAGTGACACTAACCTGGAGGCCTCCGGGATGAGCCGGGACATTGCCCCAACCCCTCCACTTCATAAAAAGGCCCAATATTTCGGAAACTTTACTGGTCCCCACCCCTAAACCATGTATACTCTTGTTCCTTATGATAAGACACATTCAGTGACCCCAACCTCTGGGTATGCTGGAGTGCGACAAGGCCATGTCCCATCCCTCCACTTCACGAAAGGCCATATATCAGAGACACCGTTCAGAGCCCCAGCCGTAAACCATATATTATCATGTTCCTTATGATCAGGGACTTTCATTTACACCAACATGTGGGTCCCCCGGGGATGCCCTGGGCAATGCCCCACCCCTCCATTTCATAAAAGGCCCAATATCTCAGAAACCTTACAGATCCCTACTCCAGAACCAACAGGTTTTTAGCTCACCAGAGCCGAAATCTCCGGGGGAGCTTATAGGATAGGCAGTTGTCCGTCGGCGTCTGCGTCGTCTGTGTCTGCGTCGTCTGCGTCAACACTTTCAAACGACATCTCCTCTGAAGCCACAGGGCCGATTAGGCCCAAATTTTATCCTTAGCATTCTTGGGCTGGGGTGAGTGAGTTTTAGTTTTACGTCCCACCAGCAGCTAAGGTCATACGGAGACGGGACCTCGGTTTAAAGACTCATCCGAAAGTCTGGAGAAGCCCGGGATCGATCCTGCGATCCCTGGTTTACAAGGCGAGTAGGGTAACCACTGCACCACGGAGGCTTCTCTTGGGCTGGGGGATTGAAAGTTTGTGTTTTTTATGAAAATCGGCTCATTAGTTTGGTTGCTATGGCAACTTAGAGTTTCCATAGACTTATAATGGGGAAAATTGAAAAATGACATTTACTGCCAAGCCTCTGCAGATATTTTGACAAAACTTTCATAGAAATGTTCCTTAGGCAATCTACTATCTGCCATATGATTTAAGGCCTACTGCTCATTTTTATTGGTTGCCATGGTAACCAAAATGCAAACAAGAGGGCCCAGAGGGTCCTGAATCGCTCACCTGAGACTCAGTGTCTCTAGGATTTTTGAAGTTCTTCCCTATATAAGCTTATGTAAAACCAGTGGCATCTGGCACGTGGACATTTTTTTGCGCTAGATTATTATTTGAATAATCTCAGTTGAAGTCCTTTAGATGAAGCTTCTTGCCAAATATCAAAGACCTGGGCCTTCTGCTTTCAGACAAGAAAATTTTTTGAAGGTTCTTCCCATATAAGCCTATGTAAAACTAGTGAGTCCCGGCGCAGGCATTTTTGACCCCAAGGCTATAATTTGAACAATCTTGGTAGAGGTCCGTAAGATGAAGCTTCATAGCAAATATCAAAGACCTTGGCCTTCTGGTTTTAGACAAGAAGATTTTTAAAGGTTTTCCCTATATAAGCCCAAGTAAAACTAGTGGGCTCTGCTGTAGAGGCATTTTTGGTGCCAGGGCTCTAATTTGAACAATCTCAGTAGAGGTCCACTAGATGAAGCTTCATGCCAAACATCAAAGACCTGGGCCTTCTGGTTTCAGACAAGAAGATTTTTAAAGGTTTTCCCTATATAAGCCTATGTAAAACTAGTGGGTCCTGGCGCAGGGACACTTTTTGCCCCAAGGCTATTATTTGAACAATCTTGTTAGAGGTCCATTAGCTGAAGCTCCATACCAAATATCAAAGACCTGGGCCTTCTGGTTTCAGACAAGAAGATTTTTAAAGGTTATTTCTGTATACGCCTATGTGAAACCAGTTGGCCCCGGCGCGGGGGCATTGTTGGTCTCAGGACTTTATTTGGAACAATCTTGGTAGAGGTTCACTAGATGCAGCTTCATGCCAAATATCAACGATCTTGGCCTTCTGGTTTCAGACAACAAAATTTTTAAAGGTTTTTCCCTATATAAGCCTATTTGAAACCAGTGGACCCCGGCGCAGGGGCATTTTTGGCCCTGGGACTATAGTTAGAACAATCTTGGTAGATGTCCACTAGATGAAGCTTCATGCCAAATATCAAAGACCTGGGCCTTCTGGGTTCAGACAAGGAGATTTTTAAAGGTTTGCCCTATATACGCATATGTGAAACCAGTAGGCCCCTGCGCGGGGGCGTTTTTGGACCAAGGACTATACTATGAACAATCTTGGTAGAGGTCCACTAGATGAAGCTTCATGCCAAATATCAAAGACCTGGGCCTTCTGGTTTCAGACAAGAAGATTTTTAAAGGTTTTCCGTCTATACACCTATGTGAAACCATTGGGCCCTGGCGCGGGGGCATTTTTGGCCCCAGGACTATATTTTGAACAATCTTGGTAGAGGTCTATCAGATGAAGCTTCATACCAAATATAAAAGATCTATTTTAAGCTCCTGTGACCTTGATGTGCAACGGACCGGAACCATTTGAACAACTTTGAAAGGGTCAAAATCCGATCAGTGGTTTAGGAGATGTCGTTTGAAGAAAAAGTTTACAGACGCACGCACGCACGGACGACGGACAAAAACTGATCACAAAAGCTCACCTTGTCACTACGTGACAGGTGTGCTAAAAAAATAGAAAAAAAAAAAAATACTTTAAAAATCATCTCTTCAGAAACCATATGCTCTAGGAGGCAGGGACTTTATGAAAATATTCACCATATTAGCCTGTACAAGTTTTGTGTTATTTGTGGAATTCGGCTCTTCGGTTTGGTTGCTATGGCAGCTTAGATTTTCCATAGACTTATAATGGGGAAAATAGAAAAATGGCATTAACTGCCAAGCCTTTGCAGATATTTTGACACAACTCTCAAAGAAATGTTCCTTCAGCAATCTTCCATCTGCCATATGATTTTATGCCTATTGCTTATTTTGGCTGGTTGCCATGGATACCAAAATGAAAAAACAAATACAAGAAAGAAACTTTTAAAGTCATCTCAGAAACCAAATGCTCTATGAGGCTGAGAGTTTATGGAAATATTCACCATATTTGCCTTTACAAGTTTTGTGTTTTTAGCTCACCTGAGCCGAAGGCTCCGGGGGAGCTATTGTGATCGGTCACTGCCGTCGTCGTCGTCGTCCGTCCGTCCACAATCTCTAAACGACATCCTAAACCACTCAACAGATTTTAATAATCAAACTTGGCAGAAATGATCCTTAGGTGGTCCTCTCTCAAAGTTATTCAAAGAATTTAATTCTATGCAGAACTCTGGTTGCAATGGCAACAAAAAGGGAAAAATAAGAAAAAACCCTTAAAATCTTCTCTGAAACCAGAAGGCAAAGGTCTTTGATATTTGGTATGAAGCTTCATCTAGTGCACCTCTACCAAGATTGTTCAAATTATAGCCCTGGGGGCAAAAACAGACCCGCCCCGGGGCCCACTGGTTTTACATAGGCTTATATAGGGAAAACATATAAAAATTTTCTTGTCTGAAACCAGAAGGCCCAGGTCTTTGATATTTGATATGAAGCTCCATCTAGTTGCCCCCTACCTAGATTGTTCAAATTATAGCCCTTGGGCCAAAAATGACCCCGCCCCGGGGCCAACTAGTTTTGCATAGGCTTATATAGGGAACATCTTTAAAAAATCTTCTTCTCTGAAACCAGATGGCTCAGGTCTTTGATATTGGGTATGACGTTTCATCTAGTGAACCTCTACCAAGATTATTCAAATTATAGCCTTTGGGCTAAAAACGCCCCGCGCCGGGGCCCACTGGTTTTAAATAGGCTTATATTGGGAAAACATATAAAAATCTTCTTTTCTGAAACCAGAAGGCCCAGGTCTTTGATATTTGGTATGAAGCTTCATCTGGTGAACCTCTACCAAGATTGTTCAAATTATAGCCCTGGGGCCAAAAACTCCCCCGCGCTGGCGCCAACGAGTTTCACATAGGCTTATATAAGGAAAACCTTTAAAAATCTTCTCTAAAACCAGAAGGCACAGGTCTTTGATATTTGGTATGAAGCTTCATCTTTTAGACCTCTACCTTGATTGTTCAAAGTAAAGCCCTGGGGCCAAAAACGACCCTGCCCCGGGGCTAACTGGTTTTACATAGGCTTATATAGGGAAAACCTTTAAAAGGTCTTTTTCTCTGAAACCAGAAGGCCAGGGCCCACTGGTTTTACAAATATGTAGGCTTATACAGGGAAAACCTATAAAAATCTTCTTGTCTGAAACCAGAAGACCCAGGTCTTTGATATTCGGTTTGAAGCTTCATCTAGTTGACCTCTACCAAGGTTGTTCAAATTATAGCCCTGGGGCCAAAAACGGTTTCACATAGGCTTATATAGGGTAAACCTTTAAAAATCTTCTTGTCTGAAACCAGAAGGCTCAGGTCTTTGATATTGGGTATGACGTTTCATCTAGTGAACCTCTACCAAGATTATTCAAATTATAGCCTTTGGGCTAAAAACGCCCCGCGCCGGGGCCCACTGGTTTTAAATAGGCTTATATTGGGAAAACATATAAAAATCTTCTTTTCTGAAACCAGAAGGCCCAGGTCTTTGATATTTGGTATGAAGCTTCATCTGGTGAACCTCTACCAAGATTGTTCAAATTATAGTCCTGGGGCCAAAAACTCCCCCGCGCTGGCGCCAACGAGTTTCACATAGGCTTATATAAGGAAAACCTTTAAAAATCTTCTCTAAAACCAGAAGGCACAGGTCTTTTATATTTGGTATGAAGCTTCATCTTTTAGACCTTTACCTTGATTGTTCAAAGTAAAGCCCTGGGGCCAAAAACGACCCTGCCCCGGGGCTAACTGGTTTTACATAGGCTTATATAGGGAAAACCTTTAAAAGGTCTTCTTCTCTGAAACCAGAAGGCCAGGGCCCACTGGTTTTACAAATATGTAGGCTTATACAGGGAAAACCTATAAAAATCTTCTTGTCTGAAACCAGAAGACCCAGGTCTTTGATATTCGGTTTGAAGCTTCATCTAGTTGACCTCTACCAAGGTTGTTCAAATTATAGCCCTGGGGCCAAAAACGGTTTCACATAGGCTTATATAGGGAAAACCTTTAAAAATCTTCTTGTCTGAAACCAGAAGGCCTAGGTCTTTGATATTTGGTATGAAGCTTCATTTAATGGACTTCTACCATGATCGTTCAAATCATGGCATGGTGGCCAAAAATGGCCCCGCCCTTGGGCCGACTGGTTTTACATAGACTAAAATAGAGAAAACTTTTAAAAATCTTCTTGTCCGAAACCAGAAGGCCCATGCCTTTGATATTCGATGTTAAGCTTCATTCAGTGGACCTCTGCTTAGATTGTTCAAATTATAGACCTGGGTCCAAAAATTGCACGGCCCTGGGACCTACATGTAAATCTCTTAGCTCAGGTGAGCGATATAGGACCATCATGGTCCTCTTGTTTATGAAATTTGGCTCTTAAGTTTGGTTGCTGTGACAACTTAGATGTTCCATAGACTTATAATGGGGAAAATTGAAAAAATGGCCTTAACTGCCAAGCCTTTGCAGATATTTTGACTAAACTTTCATAGAAGTGTTCCTTAGGCAATCTACTATCTGTCACATGATTTTAGGCCTACTCCTCATTTCTATTCGTTGCCAGGGAAACCAAAATGAAAAACACAATAAAAAAATACTTTAAAAATCATTTCCAAAGAAACCGTATGCTCTATGAGGCTGAGAGTTTATGGAAATATTCACCATATATGCCTTTACAGGTTTTGTGTTTTTAGCTCACCAGAGCCGAAGGCTCCGGAGGAGCTTATAGGATAGGCAGTTATCCGTCGTCGTCTGCGTAAACACTTTCAAACGACATCTCCTCTGAAGCCACCGGGCCGACTGAGCCCAAATTTTATCTGTAGCATCCTTGGCCTGGGGGATTGAAAGTTTGTGTTTTAGCTCACCAGAGCCGAAGGCTCTAGGTTAGCTTTTAGGATAGGCGGTTGTCTGCGCCGTCTGCGTCTGCGTCCGTCAACACTTTCAAACGACATCTCCTCCGAAGCCACTGGGCCGAATGGGCCCAAATTTTATCTGTAGTATCCTTGGGCTTGGGAATTGAAAGTTTGTGTTTTTTAGCTAACCGTCACGTAGTGACGAGGTGAGCTTTTGGGATCACTTTTTGTCCGTCGCCCGTGCGTCCGTCCGTCCGTCCGTCCGTGCGTAAACAATTTCTTCAAACGACATCTCCTAAACCACTGATCGGCTTTTGACCAAACTTCACAGGAAAGATCCTTAGGTGGTCCCCTTTCAAGGTTGTTCAAATGGTTCTGGTCCATTGCACATCTAGGTCACAGGAGCCAAAAATAGATTTATTTTTTCAATGAAAACTTAACAAAACTACTTCTCTGAAACCACAAGGCCAAGGTTTTGATATTTGGTATGAAGCTTCATCTAGTGGACCCTTACAAAGATTGTTCAAATTATAGTGCTGGGGCCAAAAATGTCCCCGCCCCGGGGCCCTTTGGTTTTACATGGGCTTATATAGGGAAAATCTTTAAAAATCTTCTTCTCTGAAACCGTAAGGTCCAGGTGTTTGATAATTGGTATGAAGCTTCATCTAGTGGACCCCTACCAAGATTTTTCAACTTATAGTGCTGGGGCCAAAAATGCCCCCGCCCCGGGGCCCTTTTGTTTTACGTGGGCTTATATAGGGAAAATATTTAAAAACCTTATTCTCTGAAACCGCAAGGCCAAGGTCTTTGATAATTGGTATGAAGCTTCATCTAGTGGACCCCTACCAAGATTATTCAAATTATAGTGCTAGGGCCGAAAATGCCCCCGCCCCGGGGCCCTTTGGTTTTACATGGGCTTATATAGGGAAAATCTTTAAAAATCTTCTTCTCTGAAACCGCAAGGCCCAGGTCTTTGATATTTGGTATGAAGCTTCATCTAGTGGACCCCTACAAAGAGTGTTCAAATTGTAGTGCTGGGGCCAAAAATGCCCCCGATCCGGGGCCTTTTGGTTTAACATGGGCTTATATAGGGAAAGTCTTTGAAAATCTTCTTCTCTGAAACCGTTAGGTCCAGGTCTTTGATATTTGGTATGAAGCTTCATCTAGTGGACCTCTACCAAGATTATTCAAATTATAGTGCTGGGGCCAAAAATACGCCCGCCCCAGGGCCCTTTGGTTTCACATGGGCTTATATAGGAAAAAACCTTTAAAAATCTTCTTCTCTGTAATCACAAGGCCTAGGTCTTTGATATTTAGTATGAAGCTTAATCTAGTGGACCCCTTCCAATATTGTTCAAATCATAGTGCCAGGGTCAAAAATGGCCCCGCCCCGGGTCCCTTTGGTTTTACATAGGATTATATAGGGAAAATCTTTAAAAATCTTCTTGTCTGAAACCGTAAGGCCCAGGTCTTTGATATTTGGTATGAAACTTCATCTAGTGGAGCCCTACCTAGATTGTTCAAATTATAATGCTGGGGCCAAGAATGCCCCGCCCCGGGGCCCTTTGGTTTTACATGGGCTCATATAGGGAAAATCTTTAAAAATCTTCTTCTCTGAAACCGCAAGGCCCAGGTTTTTGATATTTGGTATGAAGCTTCATCTAGTGGACCCTAACCAAGATTTTTCAAATTATAGTGCTGGGGCCAAAAATGTCCCCACTCCGGGGCCCTTTGGTTTTACATGGGCTTATATTATAGGGAAAATCTTTAAACATCATCTTCTCTGGAACCGCAAGGCCCAGGTCTTTGATATTTGGTACGAAGCTTCATCGTGTGGACCCCTACCAAGATTGTTCAAATTATAGCCCTTGGGCCAAAAATGCCCCCGATCCGGGGCCTTTTGGTTTAACATGGGCTTATATAGGGAAAGTCTTTGAAAATCTTCTTCTCTGAAACCGTTAGGTCTAGGTCTTTGATATTAAGTATGAAGCTCCATCTAGTGGACCCCTACCAAGATTGTTCAAATTATAGTGCTGGGGCCAAAAATGCCCCCCCGTCCCGGGGCCCTTTGGTTTTACATAGGCTTATATAGGGAAAATCTTTAAAAAAAATCTTCTTCTGTGAAACCGCAAAGCCCAGGTCTTTGATATTTGGTATGAAACTTCATCTTGTCGACCTCTACCAAGATTGTTCAAATTACAGCCCTTGGACCAAAAATGCCCCCGCTCCGGTGCCCTTTGGTTTTACATAGACTTATATATGGAAACTCTTGAAAAATCTTCTTCACTGAAACCACAACGCCTAGGACTTTGATATTTGGTATGAAGCTTCATGTAGTGGACCTCTACCAAGATTGTTCAAATTATAGTGCTGGGGTCAAAAATGCCCCCGCCCCGGGTCCCTTTGGTTTTACATAGGAGTATAGGGAAACTATTTAAAAATCTTCTTCTCTGAAACCGTAAGGCCCAGGTCTTTTATATTTGGTATGAAGCTTTATCTAGTGGACCCCTACCAAGATTATTCAAATTATAGTGCTCGGGCCAAAAATGCCCCCGCCCCGGGGCCCTTTGGTTTTACATGGGCTTATATAGGGAAAATCTTTAAAAATCTTCTTCTCTGGAACCGCAAGGCCCAGGTCTTTGATATTTGGTACGAAGCTTCATCTTGTGGACCTCTACCAAGATTGTTCAAATTATAGCCCTTGGGCCAAAAATGCCCCCGCTCCGGTACCCTTTAGTTTTAAATAGACTTATATAGGGAAATCTTTAAAAATCTTCTTCTCTGAAACTGCAGGGCCCTTGTCTTTGATATTTGGTATGGAGCTTCAGCTAGTGGACCTCTACCAAGATTGTTCAAATTATAGCCCTCGGGCCGGGCCCTTTGGTTTTACATAGACGTATATAGAGATAATCTTTGAAAATCTTCTTCTCTGAAACAGTAGGCCCAGGTCTTTGATATTTGGTGTGAAGCTTCATCTAGTGGACATTTATCAGGATTGTTAAATTATAGCCCTGAGGCCAAAAATGCCCCCGCCCCGGGGTCATTTGGTTTTACCTAGGCTTATGTAGGGAATATCTTTAAAAAGTCTTCTTCTCTAAAACCGCAAGGCCCAGATCTTTGATATTTGTTGTGTACCTTCATCTAGTGGACCTTTGCCAAGATTGTTCAAATTATAGCCTTTGTTGATATTTGGTATGAGTGTTTGTTTGATTTGAGGTTTAACATCCCCGCCAACACTATTTAGGTCATTTTGGAGACGTTGCTTCCAATTTTGTGGGACTTTTACCCGACAATGAGATAAAATGACATCTCAATCCCTGCCGTCCAATGAAACCAATAGGGTTATAAGCATGGACGGGCCGACTCGCAGCAGTTTTCCTGGGCAGCATTAGACCTTCTTAGTGGATTACCAGTACTAATGTGCGGTCGGTATCAGCTCTGCGTGGAAGCATCGTGCAGCCCAATCTATTTCTCCAAGCCCCGATATTTGGTATGAAGCTTCACCTTTTTAGACCTCCCTCAACATTATGCACATTGTAGCCCTGGGGTCAATAATGGCCCTCCCCGGGGCCCACTTGTTACTCTATGGATCAGGTGAGCGATCCATGGCCATCATGACCCTCTTAATTATCAAAATCGGCTCATTAGTTTGGTTGGTATGGCAACTTGTAGTTTCCATAGACTTATAATGGGGAAATTTGATGAATGGCATTTACTGCCAAGCCTCTGCAGATATTTTGACAAAACTTTCATAGAAATGTTCCATAGGCAATCTACTATCTGCCGTATGATTTTAGGCCTTCTGCTCATTTTTATTGGTTGCCATGGAAACCAAAATGCAAAAAATAGACAAAAAAATACTTAAAAAAAATCATCTCCTCAGAAACCATACGCTCTAGGAGGCTGAGACTTTATGAAAATATTCACCATATTTGCCGTTACAGTTTTTGTTTTTTATGAAATTTGGCCTTTTAGTTTTGTTGCTATGGCAACTTAGAGTTTCCATTGACTTATAATGGGGAAAACTGAAAAATGGCATTTACTGCCAAGTCATTGCAGATATTTTGACAAAACTCCTTGAGTAAACTTCTCTCAGCCATATGCTTTTATGTCAACCTCGGGGTTCCCTAGGTTGTGCCGGGGCCATGCCCCACCCCCTCCACTTCATAAAATGCCATATATCTCAGAAACCTTACAGATCCCAACCTCTAGACCATATATATTCTTGTTCCTTATGGTAAGATGCATTAAGTGACACCAACCTGGGGGTCCCCCGGGATGTGCCGGGGACATGCCCTGCCCCCTCTATTTCATAAAATGCCATTTATCTCAGACACCATTCAGATCCCAACCCCTAAACTATATATACTCTTGTTCCTTATGATAAGATGGACTCAGTGACACCAACCTGGGGGTCCCCCGGTATGTGCCGGGGCCATGCCCAACCCCCTCCACTTCATTAAAGGCCCAATATCCCAGTAACCTTACAGATCCCCATCCCTAAACCATATATATTCTCGTTCCTTATGATAAGTCGCATTCAGTGACACCAACTAGGGGTCCCCCGGGATGTGCGGGGACCATGCCCAACCCCCTCCACTTCATAAAAAGCTAAATATTCCAGAAACCTTACAGATCCCCACCCCAAAATCATATATATTCTTGTTCCTTATGATATGACACATTCAGTGACACCAACCTAGGGGTCACCCAGGGTGCGCCCGGGCCATACTCCACCCCTCGACTTCACAAAAGACCATATATCTGAGAAACTGTTCAGTGCCCACCCCTAAACCATATATATTCTTGTTCCTTATGATAAGACGCAAACAGTGACACCAGCATGGGGGTCCCCCGGGGGACCACGGGCCATGCCCCACCCCTTTACTTCATTAAAATCCATATATTTCAGAAACCGTTCAGATCCCCGCCCCTAAACCATATATATTCTTGTTCCTGGTGATAAGACTCCACTTAATAATAGGCCATATATCTCAGAAACCATTCAAATCCCCATCCTATAATCACATATATTCTTGTTCATTGTTATTAGACACATTCAGTCAACCCTGTCTTGTGGGGTCCGCAGGGGCCATTTCTCTACCTTCCACTTCATAAAAGGGCCTCATATCTCAGAAACAGTACACATCCCAACCCCTAAACCATATATATTCTTGTGCCTTATGATAAGATGGATTCAGTGATACCAGGCTGGGCTCTTTTGGGTCCATGTCTCATCCCTTCTCCTAATAAAAGGCCTAATATTTCAGATACAGAGTCGACATGGGTGCTCATTTGGAAATGGGGGTTTGTTTGGGAGACTATAATCAATAAATTAAAACCTGAAACCATACATGGCTGCCAGTGGGCAGTGCCCGCCTGAGCTCTGGTGAGCATTGTGGCCCATGGGCCTCTTGTTTTTTATTATTATTATTATTGAAATTCGGCTCTTTAGTTTGGTTGCTATGGCAAGTTAAGAGTTTCCATTGAGGTATTGGGGAAAATTGGAAAATAGCATTTTCAGATATTGCATAGTAATATTCTTTAGCTATCATCTATCTGCCATACGATTTTAAGTTACCTGCTCACTTTTACTGGTTGCCATGGAAACCAAAATGTCCCAGGAAAAAAAACACAGAAAAAACAAACACTTCAAAATCATCTCCTCAGAAACCATACACTCTATTAGGCTGAGATTATATTGAAATATTTATCATATTTGCCTGAACAGGTATTGTGTTTTTTATGAAATTCCGTTCTTTAGTTTGGTTGCTTTGGCAACTAAAGAGTTTCCATAGACTTAAAATGGGGCAAATTGAAACTTTGCATTTACAGCCAAGATATTTTGGCAAAACTTTCATAGAAATATTCTTTAAGCAATCTTCTTTCCGCGTTATGATTTCAGGCCTACTGCTCATTTTTATTGGTTTTAAAAAATAAATTAAAAAAAAAAAAATCTTAAAACATCATCTCCTCATAAACCATATGATCTATGAGGCTGAGAATTTATGCAAATATTCACCATATTAACCATTGCAGATTTTGTGTTTTTAATGAAATTTGGCTCTTTAGTTTGGTTACTTTGGCAAGTTAAGCGTTTCCATAGACACATAATGTTGAAACTTTTATGGAAATGATCTATCTGCCATATAATTTTAGGCCTATTGGTTGCCAAAAATGGGCAGTTGTCAATGGTTGTCTTTTGTCTTGCAACAGCACATTTATACGACATCAGTCCTCCGAAGCCACTAGCCTGATTGGGTCCAACTTCATCGGCTTCCATGGTTTATTAAAATACATGGCTGCCAGTGGGCAGTGCTCCCCTGAGCTCTTGTGAGCAAAGTGGCCCATGGGCCTCTTGTTCTTATTTTTGCTCCAAGACATAGGCTGTGGGTACTGATTAGAACTGCCTCAGCGAGGCGGTTCTAATGAGTACCCACAACCTTTGTTTGAAGTATAAATAAGAAAAAATATCACAGATTTTCATCAGATAAGGAAGCATTCTGATATAAGAAATGCACTTTATGGCATTGGTTTGTTATCGTAATGGCATATTGAGCACCCCTCTAAAACCCACTTTGTTTTGAAACACTTTAGTCCAGAGCCTAGTTGTTCAAAGCATCAGTAGCTTAGCCACCTCATTAGTGATTAAACTTTGAACTTTCCTAGTAAGTTCAGTATCTAATAGTGATAGGTTTGCTGAAAAATGTGAGAAGCTTTTGCATTTGCAAAACCTACTAACGTTTTTTAGCAAATATATTAATATATTTTTTATGTTTAATTATCAAAGTTTTACCAATATGTTAACAATGGAAATAAATTATAATATTCTGGCAAGCAGAAAATCTAATACACATGCACATCACGTGGACAAGTCCTTGAAATGAACACCCAGAAACCCCACTTTATATGGTGAAACTGGGGTTTACGGGGAAATATTTTATTTTTCTTATATCTGCTCCAAGACATAGGTTGTGGGTATTCGTTAGAACCCCCTCAATGAGGCGGTTCTAACGAGCAACCACAACCTATGTTTGGAGTACAAATAAGAACAAGAGGGCCATGATGACCCTGGATCGCTCACCTGATCCATAGAGTAACAAGTGGGCCCCGGGGAGGGCCATTATTGACCCCAGGGCTATCATGTGCATAACGTTGAGGGAGGTCTAAAAAGGTGAAGCTTCATACCAAATATCAACAAAGGCTATAATTTGAACAGTCTTGGCAAAGGTCAACTAGATGAAGCTACACACCAAATATCAAAGACCTGGGACTTGCAGTTTCAGAGAAGTAGATTTTTTAAGATATTCCCTACATAAGCCTATGTAAAACCAAATGGCCCCGGGGCGGGGGCATTTTTGGCCTCAGGGGTTTAATTTAAACAATCTTGATAGAGGTGCACTAGATGAAGCTTCACACCAAATACCAAAGACCTGGGCCTTGCTGTTTCAGGGAAGAAGATTTTCAAAGATTATCTCTATATAAGTTTATGTAAAACCAAAGGGCCCCGGGGCAGTGGCATTTGTGGCCCGAGGGCTATAATTTGAATAATCTTGGTAGAGATCCACTAGATGAAGCTCCATACCAAATATCAAAGACATGGGCTTTGCAGTTTCAGAGAAGAAGGTTTTTAAATATTTCCCTACTATACAAGTCTATGTAAAACCAAACGGTCTCGGGGCGGGGGCATTTTTGGCCCCAGGGCTATATTTGAACAATCTTGATAGAGGTCCACTAGTCGAAATTTCACACCAAATATCAAAGACCTAGGCCTTGTGGATTCACAGAAGAAGATTTTTAAAGATTTTCTCTTTTTAAGTCCTTGTAAAACCAAAGGTCTCGGGGCTATAATTTGAACAATCTTGGTAGAGGTCCACTAGGTGAAGCTTCATACCAAATATCAAAGACCTAGGCCTAGTGGTTTCAGAGAAGATTTTTCAAGATGTTCCCTGTATAAGTCTATGTAAAACCAAAGGTCCCCGGAGTGGGGGGCATTTTTGGCCCCAGCACTATAATGTGAACAATCTTGGTAGGGGTCAACTAGATGAAGCTTCATACCAAATAGCAAAGACCTGGGCCTTGCAGTTTCTGAGAAGATTTTTCAAGATTTTCCCTATATAATCCTATGTTAAACCAAATGGACCCGGGGCGGGGGCATTTTGGCCCCAGCACTATAATTTGAACAAGTTTGATAGGGGTCCACTAGTTGAAGCTTCATACCAAATACGTTGGCCTTGTGGTTTCAGAGAAGATTTTTTAAGTTTTCGGTGAAAAAAAAATCTATTTTTGGCTCCTGTGACCTAAATGTGCAACGCACTTTAACCATTTGGCCACCTAAGGATCATTCCTGTGAAGTTTGGTCGAAATCCGATCAGTGGTTGAGGAGGAGATGTCGTTTGAAGAAATTGTTTACGCACGCACAGACGCACAAACGGACGGACGCACGACGGACGAAAAGTGATCCCAAAAGCTCACCTTGTCACTACGTGACAGGTGAGCTAAAAATGTAGCAAATTTTCATTAGACAAGTTACCATTTTGGAGAAATGAATTTTGTCAGATGGCTATGTTATCATAATAACATGTATTTCAACTAAAACAAATTATTTATATTAATTAATCATTAAATAATTATTATTAGCAAAATTGTAAGTGCATTTTGCCATGATGTGTTTTAACATCACATGCTAGCTTTTACATGTAACAACGGGACCAAGGTTTTAATTAAGTCTCTAGTGTAGGCCCTGATCAGACATCACAGAGTGCAATGTCTTATAGGGGCTTCACTGAAAAACACCACCTTTTTACAACACTATTGTTAGGGTCCAAAAGCAGAATTAAGTTGTTTAACCAACCATTTTATGTCAAAACAAAAGTCTATAGATTATATTAAAAATACCATTTATGGTCATTTTTCTATATACTCTATATATTTTTCGGGATCAGTCTTTAAATCGTGTTATACCCCAAACTGTGTTACAAAGAATCGTCCTAAAAGAAGGTTGTTGCGTATATCCATTTAAGAAATGAAATTTATTTTTCTGCAGTTCATGGAAGTATGAACGCAGTGGGTCGCGTGCAAAGTAAATGAACCCCGAAGGGGTTCATGTAAACTTTGCTAGCGACCCACTGTCGTTCATACTTTCATGAAAAGCAGAAAAATTAAGTTTATTTTTTATATTTACATTTTTTCCCCCTCATCACTGGGCGAAAAAAAAATGCTTTAGAGCAAACTTTTAAAGCTGAAAAACATTTACACGCTGTTTTTCTACAAAGAGCGGAGCAGCGTTGACGTCATCAACGCCCGTAGAGAACAATGGTTTAGAATGACGTCATTTAACGTCACTGAAAATCATGTGATTCGATGCGTTCATTGACGTATGAACGCAATTGTTTTCTATAGGTTTACATTAGACTTTACACTGGAAATGTAAATATTCAAAAATAAACTGCTTGAATTGGGATTTAACGTCCCCATCAGCACCATTTAGGTAATTTTGGAGACGTTGCTTCCAATTTTGTGGGACTTTTACCCGACAATAAACTGCATGTCGCCTTCAGATTAACATATCTGTATATGCTTCTCAATGGCGAGCCCAAAATCATCATTTTAACAAGTCCATTAGATGAATACCCTTGTCATCACGTTAAAAAGTCCGTGCAACACTCCGCTTTATTAGCTCCTGTGCCGAAGGCTCCGGGGGAGATATTGTGATCGGTTTTTGTCCGTCGTTTGTTTGTTTGATTTGAGGCCCTGTCGCCCAATGAAACCATAGGGTTTATAAGCATGGACGGTCCGACTCGCACCGATTTGCCTGGCAGGCTTAGATCCTCTAAGCGGTTTACCAGTACTTGTGTGCGGGTCGGGTTTAGCTCTGCGTGGAAGCATCGTGCAGCCCATATATTTCTTCAAGCCCCGATGGGCGGGGGCCGCTTCGTCCGTCGTCGTCGTCCGTCCGTCCGGATGTCCGTCCACAATTACTATAAATGACATCGCCTCCTGATCAACTGAACAGATTTTGACCAAACTTGGCAGAAATGAACTGCGGGTGGTTCTCTCTCAAAGTTGTTCAAAGAATTCCATTCTATGCAGAACTCTGGTTGCCATGGCAACGAAAAGGAGAAAATAAGAAAACACCTTTAAAAATCTTTGTCTGAAACCAGAAGGCCCAGGTCTTTGATATTTGGTATGAAGCTTCGTCTGGTGGACCTCAACCAAGATTGTTCAAATTATAGCCCTGGGGCCAATAATGCCCCCGCGCCGGGGTCCACTTGTTTTACATAGGCTTATATAGGTAAACTCTTTAAAAATCTTCTCGTCTGAAATCTGAATGTCCAGGTCTTTGATATTTAGTCTGAAGCTCCGTCTAGTGGACCTCTATCAAGATTTTTCAAATTATAGCCATGGGGCCAAATATGCCCTCGCTAAGAGGCCCACTTGTTTTACATAGGCTTATATACGGAAAACCTTTAAAAATCTTCTTGACTGAAACCAGAAGGCGCAGGTCTTTGATATTTAGTATGAAGCTTCATCTAGTTGACCTCTACCAAGATTGTTCAAATTATAGCCCTAGGTCCAAAAATGCCCCCGCGCCAGTGGGCCTACTGGTTTTGTATAGGCTTAGATAGGGAAAACCTTCAAAAATCTGCTTGTCTGAAACCAGAAGGCACAGGTCTTTGATATTTGGTATGAAGCTTTGTCTAGTGAACCTCTACCAAGATTCTTCAAATTATAGCACTGGGGCCAAAATGCCCCCGCGCATGGGCCCATGTGTTTTACATAGGCGTATATAGGGAAAACCTTTAAAATTCTTCAGGTTTTATGTATTTGGTATGAGCTTCGTCTAGTGGACCGATACCAGGATTGTTCAAATTACGAGGGTAGGCTGAAACGTTCTGAACCTGACCAAGAAGCAGCATCGAACAGCCATGAAATTTTGTATTCATTTAATCCAAACCTTTATTACTTGATTTGACTCAAATGACTTCAAGTTTACCTGCAATAACGTAGAAATTTTAGACCTTGAAAATTGATACTAGCACGTTTTTTTGAGAAAATGGACAAAATCTGGCATCGTGGTGTCATCAAGTACCTCCATAAAAAGGGGTTAGCTCCTAAGGACATTCATGCCGATATGGTTGCTACATTAGTGGATGATGTTCCTTCGTATGCAACCGTGAAAAGGTGGGCAGCAATTTTTAAGATAGGCAAGGGCAGCCTTGAAGATGATGACCGGCGTGGACGATCCACAACGGCAACAACTGAGGAAACCATCAGCCAAGTGCACAGGGCCGTGACGGATGACAGGCGTTTAACTGTGAATCAGTGAGCTAACAGTGTTGGCATCACCTGTGAACGAGTAGAGAACATTCCACTCAGTGAATTAGGAATGTCGAAGGTTTCCGCCAGATGGGTGCCACGGCTTTTGACGCCTGACCAAAAGTTGACCAGATTGAACCTGTCACAAGCCAACTTGGCTATTTTTGAAGCAGACGAAGATGGTTTTCTTGACCGTTTTGTCACTCAGGATGAGTGTTGGGTTCATCACTTTGAGCCAGAGACCAAAAGACAATCCATGCAATGAAAGCACCCTGGCTCACCCCCTCCAAAGAAGGCAAAGGTCGTCTCCTCTGCAGGGAAGGTGATGGCATCAGTTTTCTAGGATGCCAAGGGTATAATATTCATAGATTACCTTCAAAAGGCAGAACAATTAATGGGGAGTATTATACAGATCTGCTAAAGCAATTGCAAAAAGCAATTAAGGCTAAACGACCCGGAAAATTGACAATATGGGTCTAGTGCCATCAAGACAATGCGCCTGCTCATAAATTGGTTGTTGCAATGGCTGCTGTGCATGACTGTGGCTTCACACTTGTCAATCACCCTCCGTAATCACCTGATCTAGCTTCATCAGATTATTTCCTGTTTCCAAACATGAAAAAGCACTTGGCTGGGCAGGATTCTCGGTCAGACAAGGAGGTGATAGCTCATGTGGAGGAGTTTTTCAGGGACCAAGATGAGGCCTTCTATACCACTGGGATCCAAGGACTCCAGCATCGCTGGAGGAAGTGTGTGGACAGGAAGGGAGACTATGTTGAAAAATAAGGCACTTTCAGCATGGACAAACCATTGGATCTTGGTCAGGCTCAGAACTTTTCAGCCTACCCTCGTATAGCCCTGGGCCAAAAATGTCCCCGCGAATATCAACTTCAAAACTGGATGAAAAATACACTGCTTTTTTGAAGGCGGTAACTCGGCACGTAGTATGTTATTCACACACTATTTGGTGTTCTCTAGACGTGCATGAAAAGAAAAGCATGAGCCTGATTATTCGATTGATTGATTGTTTTGGGTTCAAAGACACATCACCCTTTTTGGTCAGTTTGTGTCGTCACCCAGACAATGGAGAAAATGATAGATTGAAAGTGAGGGACAGAGGAGAAAAAAGAAAATGAATGGAAGTGTAGAAACAGAAGAAATACCCCCTAGCCTTACCTTCTCCAAGGACAACTGGAAGGCAATTTCAGCAGATGACATTTGACGTTTTTTGTTGTTGTTTATTTTTTTAAATTCCTACGTTAGTGTCCTAAAACGGCGTTTCTGAAAAACATTCATCCAAATCCCTTATGGATACATTACAACATTACAGTACAAAATAACCTAAATAAAAAAAAATGTTTAGAAAAGGCATATTCGTTTGGTCACTAGAGTCAGAAAATAGGGACTCTGTCAACATCTTTACTTCGCAACATAAAAGTATCGTGGTTTTAGTTTTCTTTGACAATACCTTTTTGCACAGTATGTCTGTATGCACAAAATATTCTCTTTATTGCAGATATACACTGTAATCATTGCATATATAGATGATTAAGTTACATGAGATCACCTTTTTGGCGTCTTTCAAATGTAAATTTCTGTCTGCGTTTCAACAGTTTTCGTAAACCAGACAGTAATTAACAATTAAAAGACGACAAAATTAACGAAGACAGGTAATTAAAATTGTTTTGAATTTGTGTTAATTTTAAATGGAGACCCCTTCCTCGTTCATGCAAAGACTTCCATGCAAGGGTGTGCATCCTTCATCAAATTTAAGTGATATCATGTGGTGTTGAAGTGTTGTTTAAAATGAAATTTTGATATCCGCCTCATAAGTTAGAATTTATTTCATAAAATATATAAGGTGTTGCTAAACTTATTTTACATAGTAAATTTCATCACAAAAAGACGCCACTATAATTCTGATCCCCTTTAACCCAACTTGGATATGGTAAAACTGGGGTTACCAGGGGTGTAGTACATTTTTTATTATTTCTACTCAAAAACATACATTGTTGGTACACATTAGAGCCGCCTGGCTCGCCGCGGCGGTTCTAACGAGTACCACAATGTATGTTTTGTCTTATCAATACGAATATTTCAGAATTTTGTATCTGAAAATTTTAATTTTTTGGTGATAAAATTTTCAAAATACATGTACATGTACATTAAAGTCATCAACGGGACAACAAGCTCTAGCAAAACGAATAAACTATGACATATAAAAAATAGAAGTGGAGGAAATTATCAGGAAGCGATACAATCAACCCACAGCTCCCATCAGAGACACCAAAGGGAAAGACACACAAACATGAAACAATAGACCCTAATGGAAACACCAACAACGGAAAGCCAAAAGGACAGTTACTTTCCCACAAAATGGCCAATAGGCTATCCAAATAAAATAACATAAGCGACACAAACACCCAAAGACAAACCATAACAAAAATAAACCGCGACAGAAGAACCGCCTTGGAACGGTCAGCGGAAACGAATTCCACTGTGTGTGTGTGAGGGGGGGGGGCTTAAATCGATTTTACGTGGCCACAATCCTCGCCCTTACTTCCGTCGCGATTTAGACAAATAATTTGTTCAGTCCGCATGAAGGCCTCCTAACTCAGTGCAACATCTCCGTGAGCACAAATAATCAAACAACCACAGAGGTGAGACAACGGTGAGGACTCGACAGCAAGAAACCACTGAAATGCTGGAGCTAAAGAAAACCAACAGTTAGACACCGATGGGCCTGGCCAGAGACAGAGCATCAGGCACCAACCAACATTACCTTGAATTAGATCTCTCTAATTCTCAACAAGCCGTCATAGAATCTAAGGCCTGACCCAACGGCGTGCAATTAAAGAGTGAAGCAAAGTTGTCAACCGTGATTAGGTTAACTACCATGCATGCAGTCTGTCGTATAACGTTTATGTTGTACCAAATCTTTTTTAATTGAAAATGATTTTACGAAATTGGGTGCTGAAGTCATTGCGGTTATATATTTTACTGAATTTATAAGTTTATGGTACCGATAACCCTGATTAAGAAGTTTAGCCGTTAATAATGTATTACAAGTGTTGAAGTCAGTAACATGACTACACACTCTGGCAAATCGAATTAATTGCGAAATATAAACGCCATAGGATGGCCCACGAGGAACATCACCGTCCAAAAAAGGAAAATTTACAATCTCAAAATCAAAATCATCGCGTTTATCATAAATTTTGCACGAAACAGACCCATCTACAATAGATAGATGTAAATCCAAAAACGGGGCCTCGGTATCAGAAGAATTTGCTTTATTTAACTGAAGTTCTGGGGGTAAATCTGACAGATCAAACCATCGCAATAGGTATTGTTAATATTTAATCAATCATCCAAGTATCTAGAAGTGGAGCTAAAAGCTACAATGATTTCAGACTGGTTTTCAGCAGAAAGAGACATCATGAAGTCTCTCTCATAACAAAACAAAAACAGATCAGCCACAAGTGGTGCGCAATTAGTACACATTGGAATACCCACAACTTGTCTAAATATCTTAGTACCAAATCTTATGTAAATATTGTCAAGTAGAAAAGTGAGAGCTTCACACACTTTCTGACATGACCGTAGAGTATAATTGTTATGCTCTCCAGAAGTGAAAAAAGCATCTCTTACATTACATGCAAGATAGAGTCTTCCCTATGAAATGCCCATTCAATTAAATCATTAACCCGAAAGCATCTATTAGCATTGAAGAGAAAACCTGCAGAACAGTACATCATTTTTTGCCATTATTTCCGATCCATGCAAGACCTCCGGCTTGAAAATGCTGCATAAACCTGCTCTCTCAAAGACATTTGATGCTAAACCTGTTCTATAAAAACATTTGATTCTAACATATTCTTCGAAAGCTATATGTGTCTAACTTTTTTCTCAATCGCCTTTATCGGTCATCTTTGTACTTAGTAAAATTTTGAAGAAGCCATTTGAATTTTGCTATTTAACATGAATATTGAAAATATCAGAATGTAAAAAAATGCACCTAGTCTGCAAGTTTATTATCTATACTATAAAGCAAGACCTTTCAATCATAATTTTGTCGCCATTGGTATGATATACATGTATTTTACATAATTAAGATCATTCTCTACAGATTTTCATAGTCATTCTGACAAATGGCATTTATTACAGTCACTGATTCACTGTATCACGTATGGATTTTTTTACGTCATTTGAATAAAATATTTACAAGCCTTTCAGACATTCCGTTCACCGCATGATATTTTTTTTATTAGCTTTTCAATATAATGACCCTTTTTGTGTGTCTGCTTTCACCCCCATTTCCATTACATAAAATTTCTTTGTAATTGTTCTTTAAATCGATTTAAGCCCCCCCCCCCCCCCCCCAGTAAAAAAAACTTTTCACTGACAGTTCCAGGGCGGTTCATCCGTTGTGGTTTATTATTGTTACAATTCGTCTTTTCTTGCATGTATTGCTCATTTATCATATGACGTCGCGTCTGAGAGTGTAATAACGTCATGCATTATTTTCGATAATCCACTAGTGGATTAAATATGCAAATTAGCTAGATACGTCCCGTAACGTTACATGTACGACACACTTAACGACGTCGCGTGTACTAATGGCGGAATATTGATATTTTCGTAAACAATTGTGAATAAAATGCGTTTTAATTTCATATGATAAATAGAATCTTGCATTCGTGCTCATGTATTATTGAATTTATTTAACTTGGTGAGGAAAATGGATAAAATGCTCGGCAAAGCCTCGCATTTTATCCCTTTTACTCAACTCGTTTAATAAATTCAATATTACATGAACACTCATGTAAGATCCTCTATTTATCTTTATTTTGGATAACCATTTGGTCAATGTGTGATTAAGTAACTGTCCTTTTTGGCTTTCCATTAATGACGTTTTCATTATTGTGAAGTTGTTTTATGCTTGTGTTTCTTTCCCTTTTGTGTCTTGGTTGGGATGTGGGCGGTATTTGTATCGATTCCTGATCAATGCCTTCACTTCTATTTGATTTGTTTGTTTGTTTGATTTGAGGTTTAACGGCTCCGTCAACACTATAAAAGTCATTTTGGAGACGTTGCTTCCAATTTTGCGGGACTTTTACCCGACATTGAGTTGAAATGACATTTTAAGCCTTGCCGCCAATTGAAACCAATAGGGTTTATAAGCATGGGCGGGTCGACTCGCACCGCTTTGTCTGGGCAGGCTTAGATACTCTAAGCGCTTTACCAGTACCCGTGTGCGGGTCGGTTTCAGCTACACTTCTATTTGAGAAAATGAAGTAAACTATGCATTTCAACTAATAAAGCCTTTCATACCAGTTATTCAATGATAACCAGGTTAGTTATATGACCCTTGTTTATCAGTGGATCATCACTTCCGGAGAGATCAGAAGGACAGTAACAATTAACCTTTTTTATAAAGATCAACTGCATATAGAGGAGAGAAAATTTATAGCCTGAGAAAGTTGGTGCTGTAAGGGACCTTGATTGACTGTTCACATATTATGGCCATTGAACATCTTGCGTAAACTGATAGCAAAACATATCTAACCATGTACTAATAAAATTATAATTTCTCGATTATTAACAACATTGCACAGCCAAAAATTTTGTGTAACATCAGAATTATTAAATTGTAAATATGCACTTTTGAAAAATGCATTAAAATTGACAAATCATGGTGGAGTCTATCCTTAAGTCATATTCTTTCGAAGCAGTATGAATATAATCTAGACATATTCCGTTGATGCCTTTAACTTGGTCTGTTAGGCAAAATATAGACGGGATTTAAATAATAACACTCGTACACATTGACTTCTAGTCACCAATAAGGAGTGCTACAAGGTTCACTCCTATGAAGCCTATTCATTAGGATAAATGAATACATAAACAAGTGGCCTCAGCAATAAAGAGGCAATGCATTAACGCCTCTAGAAACCTATTGGTTGAGTCCTGTTCGGGTCACGGGTGAGAGGATAAGTCCTGCAACGGAAGATCAGATTTTTTGCTGGTTCACCTGTTTCGCCCACTTGATTGACGATTGGTGTTGCATTAATAAAATTATCTTGAACGGGCCGGAAACACTTATAACAAGAACCCCAGTAAGAGACAAGCAGCCTAGACTTTTAGATTCTCAGCAGGTCATCCGTGAGTTTTTTGTTGTTGTTGTTTTTTTTGTTGTTGTTGTTTTTTTGTTGTTTTTTTTTGCATAACGCGAAGTAAGTAAGCATCGATGCGATTCTTATGAGAATACAGAACATGTGTTTTCAAGATAAAATAACATATCTCCCCCAATTATCCCTGAAATTTTCTTATCTGAGACTATATGGGAAGTATTCAAGGACTTAATACCGATCTCAAGGCAGACATTGAAAACGAGCCGTCGATGTTACAATATTTGAAATTTCAATGTATATGAACTGTATTGGTTTATCAAGTAGGGATGCTTGGTTTATCAGCTAATCAGATGGCCTGCGAATGTCGTATAGGTATCTCCGTAGATTCGTGTTTCATGTTCGCTCTGAATACACACGATATCACCTGAAAAAAAACAAAGAAACGAGGTTATGAAAGGAAGGACTTATCGCATAGGCGGCCAGCAGAGACGCGCAGTCTCGCCAGAACTTTTGCTGCTCGCAGACATGCATACGCGCGTATAGCGGTGGAAAAGCGAGCGTACTTAACCCTTATCTTGCTGTTCACGACAAACCCTATCTTTGCAAACAGTGTAGATCCAGATCAGATGGCTTCTGAAGAAGCCATCTGATCAGGATCTACACTGTTTGGCATTCATTTAATGAATTTGTAGCAATAAATTACATCAAGTAATTTGATTGGTTGATAGACAGAAATGGGTGTGGCTTAAATGAATATTCAGCAAGAGAAGGGTTAAGGGTGATTTGGATGACCATAATCAGCCAGTCAAGGCTATTAGACTGCTGCTCATACATTCTCAAACTCAATGTTGAAACCTTCATTCTTTCAAATATTGATATATTAATTTCTGTTGACAAGGCTTTATCACCATAAATTTGTTTGTTTGATTTGAGGTTTAACGTCCCCGTCAACACTGTAAAGGTCATTTTGAGGACGTTGCTTCCAATTTTGTGGGACTTTTATCCGACATTGAGATGAAATGACATCACAGGCCCTGTCGCCCCATGAAACCAATAGGGTTAATTAGCATGGACGATCCGCCTCGCACCGCGGTTCCTGGACAGGCTTAGATCCTCTAAGCGGTTTACCAGTACTAGTGTGCGGGCCAGATTCAGCTCTGCGTTGAAGCATCATGCAGCCCGTATATTTCTTCAAGCCCATATGGGGGGTGGGGGGTGGGGGGGGGGGGCTAGTTTATCACCATAAAATTTTATAACATAATTTTATAAAAACTGAAGCCAGTATTCTGGTTCTGGGAACCAGCGTCAATAAAAAAAGAAGTGCCGCGCATCCTGGGAACTGCCACAACTGCATGAGGGTGAAACTGACATATTCTTAAAGAACAAATCTAATTTTAAAGAGGCGAGGTCAAAGAACGACTCCATGGAATAGGATGCGAACCTAGACTAAGGTATTCTCTAACTACAGGCGGCTTCGGCCGGTAAATCGAGACCGCTGGTGCTTGAAAGAGTAATATGGTCTACATGTGTCAAAGCAAGTCATTGACATACGTTACGCAAACACACCTATATAACTACATTGCCACCTTTATCGCAGAAAAAATGAAAATTTTATGATGAAAAATTGTGACATCTTTCTTATTTCTGCTCCAAATATAGATTGTGGGCACTCGTTAGAACCGCCTCATCGAGAAGGTTCTAACGAGTACCCACAATCTATATTTTAGAGCAGAAATAAGAAAATTAAGGTTTACCCCTGTAAACCCCAGTTTTACCATATATAAAAGTGGGGTTCAAGGGGGTCAGAATTATATAGGCGTGTTTTCGTGATGGTTTTGGCATGGAAACCCAGAGCTATTGGTGCATCCACTAATGAAGATTGGTTGAGTTGAGACTGGTGGCGTCACATGGTAAACTAGATACGTGGTCGTTTCGGCAAAGAAGGTCAAAATGGCCTAGTGTTTTGGGATGGTGATCTGCAGCCACTAGAGACGTTTGGTTTAGCTTGGACTTTCTGGTAAACAAGACACGTAGTCGATGTTTGAGAAAGTAAATAAATGTGCTTTAAATTTTTGTGGTGGAGACCCGGTGTGGTTTGATGCATCCACTGATGAAGTTTTGTGGAGATGAGACGTTTGTTAGGGGATATACAGTCGACATGGTGAACGAGAAATATGGTCTATGTTTGTGAAAGCATGTTTCGGAGTCCTAGCATTTGTGTGACCAATTTGGTTCACCATGATGTACATACCATCGGGGTCTTAATATCCTAGGTACCTTGGAAGTTGAGATCTGAATGTACACGGGCGGATGGATGGACGGACAGGCCGGCTGTCTCGCTGAAAGCCTACTGTCGAGACACACACTATCATTTTACGTGTTTCTCTCTGGGGTCAATATATACAAGTCTTGTTTGTTTGTATTGGAGTTTAACGGCTAAGTCAACACTATTTAGGTCATCTTTTGATTCTAATTTTTAAAGTGACATTATTAAAGCGGCTCCTCGATGTTTGGTTACACTAAAATTAATTCAAATTTCTCACCTTTGCTCAGTTTCAGGATAATTGTTTGTGAGCCCTGGTCATGTCGATTGTCCGTACCTCTTGCGTATATCTGTGTTACAGGTTTATTATTCAATGCAAATCTCGCCCAGACCTCTGCCCCATTGTCCGCCAAGATACTGGCCGAGAATAGGTACAAACCATCTACTGGTGCCGTAAACAAGCCATGGTCAGAGTTGTATGCATCTCCCTCATTTGTAATCACTTTTTCAAATACTAAGATTTGATTGGCTCCAACTTTACCCAATCGTTGTTTGTCAACAGTAGCGAAAAACGCCACCTTTTTCGACGTGCCTGAAAATGTAAATAGTAATAATAATAATAATAATTATAATAATAATGCTAAAAAAAACTTTCCGGACAACAGGCTAATCACATACGAGGCAATACGATAGCAGAACCGTGTGATGAAATGACATCCTTCTTATATCTAGAACTAGCATGTTTAGATGAAAATATTTAGTTTTCTCTTTATTCTAGTCCAAGCTATATAATAATTATATTCTATATATGGCCATTCCATTGAATTATAGTGGTGCGCCAATATGTCGAGCAACTATCCGGTGAAGGAAGTGAGACTGACTCCCACACCGCGTGCTGCATGTACATATAGAGGATATTTTTCTTGAATTGCGCCAAACCTTCAGGGAGTTGCAGAGATAATTATTATTTTTAATTTCTTTCCAATTAAATTTTCCAATAAAATAACTCTGAAGAAATAAAGCTGTAAATAAAAATGAAGTTTTATTTATAGCCCACAAAAATGGGGCTATACTGGATTTGCAATGTCCTTCTGTCATTCAGTGACTGCAAAATCAATATGCATTTTGCTAAATAACTTTAATGTTTGTGGTCCTACTTCAATTAAAATTATACCACAATTGGTCCCCGTCAAGCGATTTTGGTACTTATCGCCTATGCGAGCAGCGAAGGTTCAGGCGAGCCTGCGCATCCGCGCAGTCTCGCCAGAACCTTCGCTGCTCGCTCATACAATCAGTGAATCAAGAGGAACCTTCAGACAGAAAGCCATATCCCTGGCCCCTCTGAATGGCTGGGCATGCGCAGCTAAAATTTGTCATGACGGAATGCTCGAAGACACAAATTCGCTTGGCGGGGCTCAAGTAAGGTGTAGTCGCAGAATAGTGGCCAAGGGCCCATAACTAGGAGTTATGTCCCTTGGTAGGTTTTCAAGTTTTGCCATTCTGGAACTATGAAAGCTAGAAAGCTGAAATATAGTATAAACATGGACAATGGCGGGACGTTTCCTGTATAACGAAATATTCTTTGTAGATTTTCAAAATGAAAGACGAATTTTGGTGAATAACGTTTGTTTATGATCCTACCTCAACACGCAAGTCCTCTAAGATTAGAAAGGTGTATCAGTAGAATAGTGTCCAAGGGACCATCGCTCTTGGAGTTATGTCCCTTGGTAGGTTTACAAATTTTGCCAGTCTTGAAAATTTTCGCTACAAAATCCTCAGCAACTATGAAAGATAGAAAGCTGAAAGTTGGTATACACATGGTCAATGTATGTATGTATTTTGTATACAAGAATAGTGGTCAATGGTCCAAACCTCAATGAGTTATGTCACTTGTTATGTTTCAATTTTTGCCATTCTAGAAAAAAATTATATTAGATTTCTCAGGAACTATGAAAGCCAGAAAGATCGTATATTGTTTGTTTGTTTGATTTGAGGTTTAACGTCCCCGTAAACACTGTATAGGTTATTTTGGAGACTTTGCTTCCAATTTTGTGGGACTTTTACCCGACATTGAGATGAAATGACATCTCAATCCCTGCCAAGATTGTATAAACATAGACAATGACGGCTGTACCGTGTATACTGGAATAGGGTCTAAGGGTCCATAACTCCTCGACTTATGTCCCTTGATAGGTTTTCCAAAAAATAGATACAGTCGAACTTCAATGGCTCGAACACCTTTGGGACCTCAAAAATCTGTTCGACACTGGGGTAGTTCGAGCCACTGAGTGTGTCAACCAGGAGGATAGCGAGATACTTTTGGACATCTTTTCGGTGTTCTATAATGAAAATGTATGCTGTGTGTACTCATTAGAATCGCCTCATCGAGGCGATTCTAATGAGTACACACAACATACATTTACAAAATAAAAGACGAAAATCTCGTAAATTATCCCCAACTTTTATTATGTAGAGGATTTCCCTAGGGACTCAAGAATTGGTTCGACCATTCCATTGTAAACACTGAAGCCATCGGTGTTCGAGCCATCGAAGTTCTACTGTACATTTTGTTAAATGACTTTTGTTTTCAATGAACTTTATACCACACTTGGTCACTAAGGTAAGGAAAGTGTAGTAGCAGAAAAGTGACCAAGGGCCCATAACTCTCGCATTCTTGAAAACTTCCGCAACAGTTTTCTCATGAACTATGAAAGCTGGAAAGCTGAAGTTGATATAAACATGGAAATGACTGGATGTATTGTGTATGGCAGAGCAGTGGCCAAGGATCCATAACTCATGGAGTTATGTCCCCATCTATGTAGGTTTTAAAAATTATTTAACCAATCTTTCTCTCCAACTCTCCTGTCATAGCACTGCAACAGGGCTTTAGTCAGCTTTAGGTTTTTTATTTACATTATAAACAAAATAGTGCTTAAAACGCATCAAAATGACATAAAAGAGTTTACAGGTTTTTGACAGGTCCATTTCTAATAATGCATGTGTATCCGATAGGCTTTTGCAGCGTCTGATCTGGTCTACACTGTTTACCATTGACCCTTTAAGGGTTTCTATATGAGCTAACGTTCTGCATGCTGGGTATTTTTCAGCAGACGCCAATTTGAAATATTTTTCTCAGAAAACAGGATTTGACATTCATTCAATTGTCTCCTGTTTTCTGGGAAAAATAAGAAAGAGTATCATCATTAACAATTTGACGCCTGCTAAATTAGAGAGTGAGGCCATGCTTAAAAAAACTCTTGGTTTGCTGTGCTCCTACCTACCCGAACAGATTGCCCCTACCCAAAAAATTTTATTACCCTTCTGAGGAAAAGATTTTTTTTTTTTAAATCCTGATTAAACTCAAATTTAACACACTAAGCCAAATTTCAAGAAGATGAAATTCTTTTTTTTTTTTTTTTTTTTTTTTTTTTTTGCTGTTATTTTTATTTATTTTTTTTTTTTCAGAGAAAATCAGGCTTTACATTTCATTTGAATGGTCTGCTAGTTTCAGAGAAAATCAGGCTTGACATTGCATTTGAATGGTCTGCCTAGCAGACCATTCAAATGAAATTTCAAGACTGATTTTCTCTAAAAATCAGAAAATAAGTATTTGAAATATGTTTCCGGTTGTTGTATGGTGCTTTAAGGGTCAAATATCTTTTTCAGATCTAAAAAAAAAGACCTACCTTCCTACCCACCTCACATATGATGGGTAGGAGCACAGGAAACCAAATTTTTTTTAAGGAGGGCCTGATAAAGGTTAAAGCTCTAAAATCAAGCAGATTGTTTTACCTGAAAATTCCTCCGGTACACACTGCATCGTTCTGTATTTGACAACAATTAGAGGGAAAGAGGACAGGTGTTTTGCTCTTGCAAATAACGGTACCTGCAACACGAATTCGGAAATCGTAATCCCCAATCAGTACAAGTAAGACAACTGTAATTGCCGACCAGAACAAGTAGGACAACCGTAATTGCCAACCAGTACAAGATAATCGTTATTGCCAAACAGTACAAGTGCGACAACAGTAGTTTTATTTGCCAACCGGCCTAATTTCTAATCCGTAAAGAGACAACTGTAGCTGTTATTGCCCTCCAGTAAAAATACAACTATAAATGTACAAGTATTAACCTTTACAAAAAGCTTGAGTCTACGCTAAGCACACACTAATTTGTGTAGTACCTGGACTGGAAAGTAAAATGACAAAACTTATTACGTGTATGTTGTAACAATGTATAACAGTCACAGATTACCAATAAGGATTTCCAAATGTTCTCTCCAATGTGACATAAGGACAAAATTACCGATTACAACTACTTGTACTACATGCCTACATTTACGGTTTCTTTCATTTCGCATTCTAAATGTTTATTTTGGTTGGGTGGGGGTTGGGGTTGTTGTTGGTGTTTTGGGTGGTGGTTTGGTGGTTGTGTTTGGGGGGTTTTGTTGGGGGTGGTTTTGGGTGGGGGGGTGGGGGGTGTTTGGGTTGTGGTTGTGTTTGGTTGGGTATGTTTGGGGTTTTGGGTGGTTTGGGTTTTTGCAAGCGTGAGAGCACTCATATATGCACATGTGATAAACTTAAGGCAGCGTTCCGGTAATTACCGGGTTTCAATAATTGTGATGACCAGTCAACAGGAAATCATTCAAACAGTCAATGCTTCCGGAGCAAAAGTCATCATTAGATTGTCTACGCCTACATGACATCTGCAACTGTAACTGCCACAAAGTACAAGTACGGCGAAAACCATAATTAGAAACCATTAGAAGTAGGACTTTATCAGTTACCCCCTATATATATTGCATTGTAACGCATTGACCTGATAAAGATATGCTATCTCAGGTCAAGTGAGCTTTATCACGTCAACGTGACATTGCACTTTTATGAATGAAACGGAAAACTGGAAAAATGACGAAATGTTATTTTACTAGAAAAAAGTGGAAAAAATACATTAAAAATATCAAAAGAAGAAGAATGGTCAGCTGATAGTAAATATACTGATCGATTATATTCCGCACCGGAATGTCGGGACGCACTAAGGAAAATCGGTAACTGAACGTAAACTGCGAATTTAAAGAGTTTACAAGGGGATAAACTGATAAATAGAATACCAGATTCATGTCATTTGATATCAAGTTTATCAGGCTCGGCTTCGAGAACGCATGTAGAATCGCTCGGCAAGCCTCGCGATTCTACAAGCGTTCTCGAAGCCTTGCCTGATAAACTTAATACCAAAAGACACAAACCTGGTATTCTCTATGTATCGGGACTGCGAGTCCATGCAAATACAACACCAGTGCAAGGGGAGTTGTTGGATGTGCCGAAGGTATCGTGTATCTTACGTCACCGGGGCATCAAACTGATACTACCGATTTCAATATTCATTAGACTTTGGAATGGACATGATACTCAACAACTGTCTAATCCCAACCGATTTCAAAGATGCTGCTGCAGCCTTTGAACTTTAGATTATGATGTCATAATGTCACAAGGATAAACAAGTACTAGAAATTATGACACAACAAGTGTGCGGGTATCCAATCAGAAACAATTTCCATTTTCAGTAACTAGCACATGTCCAATAAAAGATAGTCTATCACGTGTCAATCACCTGTGACAAGTCTGGAGTACAAAGAGTTTGGTGCAAGTTTGATGTATCTTTCTCAGGTGCACTCACCTCTGAAATTATATCAGAATGTACCCCTTTGATCTGCTACATTTGACTAAAGTCTAATGGATATTAGCTGATATAAGCAAGGCCTGGGCGTGTAAGAGCGAGGATTGCAGCTGCGTAAAATCGATGTGGAATTCGTTTCACTAACAGTTCCAATGCGGTTCTTCTGTCGCGGTTCATTTTTGTTATGGTTTGTCTTTGAGTGTGTCTTTCGCTTATATTAGCCAGTTGGCCATTTTGTTGGAAAGTAACTGTCCTTTTGGCTTTCCGCTATTGATGTTTCCACTAGGGTCTAGTTATTTCATGTCAGTGTCTCTTTCCCTTTGGTGTCAGTGCTGGGAGCTGCGGGTTAATTGGACTGCCATCACTTCTATTCTGATATCCATCACGAAAACACGCCTATATATTTTGACCCCCTTGAACCCCACTTTTATATAGTAAAACTGGGGTTTACAGAGGTAAATTTTATTTTTCTTATTTCTGCTCTAAAATATAGATTGTGGGTAGTCGTTAGAACCGCCTTATGAGGTTCTAACGAGTACCAACAATCTATATTTTGAGCAGAAATAAGAAAAAGAAGGCCATGATGGCCCTGGATCTCTCACCTGATTCACAATGTAGAAATGAAATGGTAGGTAATATAGAAAGGTGCCTTGTCAGAAGAATATACATGCCAACTATATTGGCTGTATCTCAAATGGTTCAAACGTTATGATAAAATAGGTAAAAGGTGGTGGTATTATGTCAAACTTTTTGTATTGGTCGTAAGCCCTTGTCACAAGGAACTGGCATGCCAAATATGGAAATTCTATCTGAAATGGTTCAAAAGTTATGGCAAAGTAGGTCAAAGGTCAAGGTCACAGATCAAAAGTTTTGTAAGAGTGGGAGGCCCTTTTCAGAAGGAACATGCATGCCAAATCCGAAGGCTATCTCAATTGGTTTAAAAAGTTATAATTAATAGGGTCAAGGTCACAGGTCAAACTTTTTTGTATGGGCGGGAAGCCCTCATCACAAAGAATATGCATGCAAAATATGAAGGCTCTATCTCAAATGGTTCAAAAGTTATGATAAAGTACGTCAAAGGTCAATGTCACAGATCAAAAGTTTTGTAAGGGTTGGAGGCCCTTTTCAGAAGGAACATGCATGCCAAATTCGTAGGCCATCTCAAATGGTTAAAAAAATATGATTAAGAGGGTCAAGGTCACAGGTCAAACTTTTTTGTATGGGCGGGAAGCCCTCATCACAAAGAACATGCACGCAAAATATGAAGGCTCTATCTCAAAGGGTTCAAAAGTTATGATAAAGTAGGTCACAGGGTAAGGTCAATTTTTTTTTAAATGGGAGGGAAGCCCTTGTCACTCGAAACCTACATCCCAAATATGAAGGCTCTATCTCAAATGGTTAAAAAGGTATGACAAATTAGGTCAAAGGACAAGGTTACAGGTCAAAATTTTTTATGGGTGGGAAGACCTTGTCACAAGGAACGTACATGCCAAATATGAATGCTCTATCTCAAATGGTTCAAAACTTATGATAAAGTCTATCACATGTCAAGGTCAAGGTCACATGTCATTTTTGTATGTATAGGAAGCCCCTGTCACACGGAACCTACATGCCAAATATAAAGGCTCTATCTCAAATGCTCTAAAAGTTATGCCAAAGTAGGTCAAAGGTCAATGTCCCGGTCAACTTTTTTGTATGGTTGGGATGACCTTGTCACAGGGAACATACATGCCAAATATGAAGGCTCTATAGCAAATGGTTCAAAGGTTATGATAAAGGATATCACATGTCAAGTTTTTTGTATGTGTGGAAAGTCCTTGGTACAAGGAGCCTACATGCAAAATATGAAGGCTCTATCTCAAACAGTTCAAAAGTTATGACAAAATGACCTACTGATAGGTCTACTTTTTGATTCGACATGACTCATATTCGACCTTGACCCCGATATTGTTAAGATGATCATTCTGGGCAGTTTGATGATGATTGGACCAAAACTTTGACCTCTACAGTTTTCACAAGGTTGTTCTATGATTTGACCTACTAACCTACTTTTTATCCAACATTACCCATATTCCAACTTGACTGAGATATTGTAAAGTTGATCATTCTGAGCAAGTTTCATGATGATTGGACCAAAACGGTGACTGCTAAAATGTTCACGTTTTCCTATGATTTGACCTACTGACCTACTTTTTTAAACCGACACAGCCCATATTCAAACTTAACCGTGATGTTGTCAAAAATGATCATTCTGAGCAAGATTTATAATGGTAAGAATTGTTACTGGTGATACGACAAATGATATTCATACACCTGGAACATTCATACACCAACAAAACAAAACTGTGGCCTCTAGTGTGTTCACAAGGTTTTTCAAAGATTTTACCTACTGACCTACTTTTTGACAAGACATGACCCATATTCAAACCTGACCCAGATATAGTCAAGATGATCATTCTGAGCAAGCTTGATGATGATCGGACCAAAACTGCGGCCCCTAGTGTGTTCACAAGGTTTTTCTATAATTTGACCTCCTGACCTACTTTTTAACTGACGTGATCCATATTCGACCTTGGTCCAGATATAGTCAAGATGATCATTCTGAGCAATTTTGATGATGATCGGACCAAAACTGTGGCCTCCTGTGTGTTCACAAGGTTTTTTCTATAATTTGACCTCCTGACCTATTTTTTGACCAGACATGACCAATACTCGAACTTGACCAAGATATTGTCAAGATGATCATTCTGAGCAAGTTTGGGGATGATCAGACCAAAACTGCGGCCTCTTGTGTGTTCATAAGGTTTTTCTATGATTTGACCTACTGACCTAATTTTGACCAGACATGGTCCATGTTTGAACTTGACCGAGATATTGTAATTATGATCATTCTGAACAAGTTTTAATGACGGTCGGACCAAAACTGGCCTCTAGTGTGTTCACAAAGTTTTTCTATGATTTTACCTACTGACCTACTCTTTGACCCGACATGACCCATATTCGAACTTGACCGAGATATTGTCATGATGATCATTCTTAGCAAGTTTGATGATGATTGGCCCAAAACTGTGGCCACTAGTTTGTTCACAAGAAAAATTTACGCACGCACGACGGACGACGACGCCGGACATCTCGCAGTCACAAATGCTCCCCATGACCTTCGGTCAGGTGAGCTTAAAAAAATATCACATTTTTTCATCTTAAATGTTTCATTTTTTCGGCGATAAAGGTTACAATGTATTTGTATAGGCGTGTTTTCGTAATGCTTGTAGTTTTTTTTTCTTCCGTTTCTTCACTTTCATTCGTTTTCTTCTATCTTTCTTACACACCAGGATTTTACCCTGGGATAGAAATTTATGTTCTTACTCTGGTGTTCCCACCCAAAATCGAATATAATCGCGTGTGGATGATAAATGCACTGGTTGATTACGACCTCGTATGCGCCGTCGTTAAGAATGGCGTCACAACCCGTTACGTGACGTCACTAAACATTCCTGCAGTGCCATCACAATATGGCGGACGTCGGTAACCGAAGTGACTGCAGCATTAAAAATCCGCGCTATGAAATGGAAGGTATGCAAGAAAAAGAATCCTATATGGGTATGAGGGGCGGGTAGAAAAAATCCGTCCCTCGGGATCACTGTCCGGCATCACTCGGCAATGCATTTATCTGCTGGTTCCTAGTCTGAAGGTTATCAGAGTTGGAAAAACAGGTAACCAGACCCCACCCCGACCTTGACAGGTCAGTGGGGTCTGGTTACCCGTTTTTCCAATATTAACAATGTGCAAGCTGGGAGTCAGCAAATAATGCAAATATGGTGAATTGTCGTTAAACCCCAACACAATCAATCAAAACAGTGCGAGTACGACAATCGTAATGGCCAAACAGTACAGGTAGCAACCGGTACGAGAACGGCAAACAGTACAAGTACGACAAACGTACAAGAAAGACAGCAGCGCAAGTACGACAAAAGAGTACAACAACACCTTCCAGAAGAAGGGCGTTTTTATGCTCCCACCAGTCGAAGAATGGTTGAAGGGCATATAGCGTTGTCTCTGTCCGTCCGTTCGTCTGTCCGCCCGAAACTTAAACGCGGTCAATAGCTTTCTTTTTTCTTGGCGGATTTTGAAATTACCTTGCAGAAATGTTCACCATCATGAGACGACGTATTGCACGCAAAACTCAGGTTTTGTTTGTTTGTTTGTTTTGGAGTTTTACGGCCCAGTCAACACTATTTAGGTCATTTTTGAGCCGGTCAGTTTACCTATCAACACTTTCCTGGGCAGGCTTATACGTAAGCGGTTAACCAGTACAGTGCACATTCTTTCGCCAGAAACTGACAACTGCCCTTCTTGAATCAGCGGAAGGGAGAGAATGACCGTAGAAAAGATTTCATGATCAATCTCCATGAAAGAATGTTGCCGACCCCGGCGGGAGTCGAACCCGCGTCCTCCTGATCACCAGTCAGACGCGCATCCGACTGAGCCAATGAGGCCGGGAACGCAAAACTCAGGTCCGTACCTCCAAGGTCAAGGTCGTACTTAGAGGTCAAAGGTCGAAAAATGCCCAAAACTTAAACACGGCCAATAACTTACTTATTTCTGAATGGATTTTGAAATTACTTGGCAGAAAAGTAAATCATCATCAGACGATGTGTCACGCGCAAAACCAAGGTAGGTACCTCCAAGGTCAAGGTCGTACTTAGAGGTCAAATGTCAAAAAAAGTGTCCAAAACTTAAACACGGTCATTAATTTTCTTATTTCTGGATTGATTTTGAAATTACTTGGCAGAAATGTTATCCACCATGGGACGATGTGTCGCGGGCAAAACCCAAGTGGCTACCTCCAAGCTCAAGGTCGTACTTAGAGGTCAAATGTCAAAAAAGTGTCCAAAACTTGAACACAGTCAATAACCTTTTTATTCCCGGATGGATTTTGAAATTACTTGTCAGAAATCTTTACCATCATGAGACGATCTGTCTCTCACAAAACCCAGGTCCGTATCTCCAAGGTAAAGGTCATACTTAGATGTCGAAGGTTAAAATACAGGGTTCGAAACTTAAACACAGTCAATACTTTTCTTATTTGGGGATGGATTTTTAAATTACTTGGCAGAAATGTTAACCATCATGAGACAATATATCGCGCCTAGGACCTTCAGGGTCATACTCGGAGGTAAAAGGTAAAGAAAAATGTCCTTTTCTCGTGTCCGATTATTCTAAATGGATTTGGAAATTACTTGGTAGACATGTTAACCATCATGAGTCGATGTGTCATGCGCAAGACACAAGTTGGTATGTCAAGGTCATACTTGGAGTTCAAAGATATGGAAAAGTGTCTTTTTCTTGTGTCCGCTCAGTATCTTTGTTGTTCCTAGATGGATTTGGAAATTACTCGGCAGAAATGCTTACCATCATAAGACCATTTGTTGCATGCAAGACCTGTGACGTCAAGGTCATACTTAGCGATCGAAGGTCAAACAGTAACAGCGACATATTTTCAGTTTTCAGGCGGGGGCATCCGTGTCCTATGGACGCATCATTATTATTATTTAAATAATTTTCTTCTTCTATGTACGTTTCAGTACAATGCCATCAAAAAGACGCAATGTTTACACTCATGAAAGAAAGCATTTTATCGTATGTTAGTGTTTTATTGTGTGGATTTTGTTTGTTTGAATCGGGGTTGAACGTCCCCGCCAACACTATTAAGGTCGTTTTGGAGAAGTTGCTTCCGATTTTGTGCGACTTTTACCCGACATTGAAGTGAACTGACATCTCAAACCCTGCTGACCAATGAAACAAGAAGGCTTATATGCATTGGACGATCTGACTCACTTTGCCTGGACAGGCTTAGTCGTTCTAAGCGGTTTGCCAGTACTCGTATGTGGTCAGAAAGCACCATGCAGCCCAATCTATTTCTCCAAGCCCCGATGGGCGGCGGCGGACATTCTTGTGTGGAAGAGTTTTGTTGCTGTTGTTTTGTTTTTTTACATTTCGAAGAGTTTACAAACATGGGCAGCGAAATGCATATTAGCACACCTAAGCCTTTAGAGTCATTGGTGAGCTTAAAGAATAGCCATGATCCCTCGTCACTTGTCCGTTCACCATTTCCAATGAACTCCTCCTCTGAAACAACTGAATTTACTGAAGTCCAATTTCATGTGGATCACTTATGGGTTGGAGGAACGAAAATTTGTTTGTATGGTCCAGGTCATATGACCATGTTGGCCGCCATGCCCATATAAGATAAAAACTCTTCAAAATTCCTCTCTTGAATCAGTCGACCGCCTGTCATGAAACTTGGTATGTAGCATTGAGGACTCAATACAATCCTAGTTGTTCAAATGATGGCCCTGGTTGACCGCGACCTATTTTACGACAAGGTCGCATATAGACTTTTATTTGGAAAATGCAGATAGCAAAATGAACAATTGAAACAAAAGGAGTATTCAAGGCCGAGGTCAACTCTTGACCTTGGCCCAAGGTCATTCAGATATACATTTCAAGTGTAAAGTCTAATGCTGACCTATAGAAAACAATGTAGTTTATACTCCCATGAACGCATCGAATCACATGATCTTCAGTGACGTAAAGTGACGTCATTCTAAACCATGGTTCTCTATGGGCGTTGGTGACGTTAACGCTATTCCGCTCTTTGTATAAAACAGCGTGTAAATGTTTTGTTGTTTTTTTTTTTTTTGTTTTTGTTTTTGTTTTTCAGCTTTAAAAGTTTGCCCTATAAGCATTTATTTGCCCATTGATGAGGGGCAAATAATGTAAATATAAAAAATAGCGGGTCGCTAGCAAATTTTACATGAACACCGAACCCCTTCTGGGTTCATTTACTTTGCACGCGAGCCACTGCATTCATACTTCCATGAACAGCAGAAAAATAAATTTTATTTATTAAATAATAATTATAACTTACATTTCTCAGAAATTACAGGGCCTTTTGTAACCTTTATGAAAAGGTTACAAAAGGCCCTGTGATTTCTGAGAAATGTGAAAGCCTTTAGGAACAAGGAAATGGGAATTTATCCATATGAGATTGTTTACAAGACCAATATGGCGGACAACCAACGCCTTCAGAAATCATCTCCGTAAGCTGTGGGCCGAGTCTCATAAAACTTTGTATGATGCATTGGTGATTTTAGCAAATTAGAAGTTGGTCAAATGATGACCCCTGGATGGTCTTGACTTATTTTTGGCCAAGGTCAACTTTGGTCACATAGGCTTTCGTAGGGGAAAAGTCAAAACTGTGTATTTTTATTTATTTATTTTTTTAAACTATTGCAGATTATGATTTGAAAATTGGCAGATGCAGTTAACTAAATTGGTAATTGAAACAACAGGAGTATACATGGTTAAGGTCAGTCAGATATGAAATAAAAACTTAGTATTACCAGCAACTACAGTGCCGTTTGTAACCAAATTTCATACGAAAGCTTTTATGAAAAAAGGAAATAAAAATAAATTAATACGAGTATGGTCGCATAACCAATATGGCCGGCATGCCCATTATATATAACGAGAATCCTTCAATGCTCCTCTTTAACCCATGGGTCGATTGTCATGAAACTTGGTAAATAGCATTGAGGACTTGAGCCAATCACAGATTGTTTAAATGATGGTCCCTAGATGACCTTGACCTATTTTAGACCAAGTTCAGCTTTAGTCACATAGGTTTTTGATTGGAAAAAAGTCAATACCATTTATTTTTCGAAACTACTGACGCCTGTGATCTAAAAGTTGTAAAATGAGTAATTTTAACTACATGAGTAATCAAGGTCATTCAGATATGAAAATCAAAAAAAATATACATTTTTCTAAGAAACCACTAGACTGTTTGAGAGCTTTTAGGAACAGAGAAATCAATTAATATGGGTCTGGTCACATGACCAATATGGCTGAAATGCCCATATAGTGTAACCATTTCAAAAACCTCTTTCTCTGGAACCGATGGGACAATTGCCTTGAAACTTAGTATGTAGCATAAGGGTATCTGACCCATCATAGTTTGTTCAACTGATGACTGTATCTTGGCCGAGACCCAATTTACATTATGATCAAATTTTGATGCATATGCTGTTGTTTGGAAAAGGGGCGATTATTAATCTTTTGGAAATTATTGTTGCATGTGAACTTAAAATTTGTAGACGCGCTCAATTAAATTAAACTACATAAGTATCAAAGGTCAAGTTCAGTGTTTGACCTTGGACCAGGGTCAGTCAGATTGCAAAAATAAAACTTACTATTCATTAAAAACTACGTGCAAAGTCAAATTTCACATGAAGCTTTTATGAGATCGAAGAAATGAAATTTGTTCGACTGGTTCCGGTCAAGATGTCTACAATGACCGTATATGGAAAAAAAATCTTCAAATATCTTATGATTACCTTGAAACTTTTGTTTTGTTTGATTTGATGTTTAACGTGCCCGTCAACACTATATAGTTCATTTTGGAGACGTTGCTTCCAATTTTGTGGGACTCAGTTTACCCGACAATGAGATGAAATGACATCTCAAGCCCTGTCGCCCAATAAAACCAATAGGGAATGTGAGCATGGACGGTCTGACTCGCACCGATTTGCCTGGGCAGACTTAGATCCTCTAAGCTATATACATATGTATAAAGTATGAATCCAGTATACTAATCTATTCAATAGGTAATGAACGGAAACCATTTTCATGTAAAAATAAAGTTGAAAATGGGCCATATCTCTCATAATAATTGGCGGACTTCTTTAGGAAGACATGTCCGTGGGAAATAATGGCGTCCAACATGGTGTCAGAAATTACAAATATTAGATAAAAAATTGAAACATCTTTCTTATGTCTGCTTTCAACATAGATTGTGGGTGCTCGGTAGAACCGCCTCGGTGAGGCGGTTCTAACGAGTACCCACAAAGTATGTTTTTGAGCAAAAATAAGGCAGCTAATGTTTATCCCCTTACACCCCACTTTTCCTATATAACGTGGGGTTTAGAGGGGTCTTCGTTTCACGGGCTTGTTATCGTGATGTTACCCGAAATCAAACTTGACATACTTTTGATCATATACCTGTGTATAAAACAGGAATATTTCAAAAGATTTCGGACGGAAACCATTTTAATGTAAAAAAATGGCCGTAACTCGCGCAATATTCTGTGGATTTTTCCTGAAATCAAACTCGACCTATATTTTATGATTATATACCCTTGTATGAAATATGTACCAATACACAAATATTTTCAAAAAAAATATGAATCTAATCCACCAATGTTTTTAAAATATATCGCACAGAGACCATTTTTCATGCCAAAAAAAAAAGATGAAAAAAAGCCATAACTCTTGTAATGTTAGGTGCATTTTACCAGAAATCAAGCCGGCCTCGTTGGCTCAGTCGGATGCGCGTCTGATTGGTGATCAGGAGGACGCGGGTTCGACTCCCGCCGGGAGATTGATCATGAAATCTTTTCTACGGTCATTCTCTCCCTTCCGCTGATTCAAGAAGGGCAGTTGTCAGTTTCTGGCGAAAGAATGTGCACTGTACTGGTTAACCGCTTACGTATAAGCCTGCCCAGGAAAGTGTGGATAGGTAAACTGACCGGCTCAAAAATGACCTAAATAGTGTTGACTGGGCCGTTAAACTCCAATACAAACAAACAAAACCAGAAATCAAATTCGGCCTGTATTTTATGTTTACGTACCTGTGTATGAAATATGAATCCGAATAAAAAATCTCGGATTCAACAGCGGCAATGGCAACCCATTACACATCACAAAGTGCCTTCCGCTGAATAGCTACAGAGGACCCGCGTTATAACGACAGTATTTGTTCCCTATTATTGTGGCGTTATAAAGAACTTGCCGTTATAAAGAATTCCATTTTGGGTATGTTAGGTAATAAAAGGCCTTTTCCCTCATTATTACTCCTAGAAACAAATGTTATAGACATTTGTTAGAATCGCGATTAGAACAAACATTTAAAACCTTTGTTTCTTTGATTGTTTGTTTGTTTATTTGTTTTGTTTGATTTGAGGTTTAACGTCCCCGTCAGCACTGTATAGGGCATTTTAGAGACGTTTCTTCCAATTTTGTGGGACTTTTACCCGACATTGAGATTAAATGGCACCTCAGGCCCTGTCGTCCAATGAAACCAATAGGGTTTACAAGCATGGACGGTCCGACTCGCACCGCTTTGTCTGGGCAGGCTTAGATCCCCAAAGCGGTTTACCAGTACTCGAGTGCAGTCGGATTTCAGCTCTGCTTAGAAGCATCGTGCAGCCCATCTATTTCTTCAAGCCCCAATTTGTTTCTTGTAGTATTAGATTACAAGACCCTTTCATGCTATGGACTCGATTTGTGCATTTCCAACACGACGCGCGGAACCGAGCTAAGTCGCGGGTGGACATCAGGGGAGCTATCGCGAAATCGCGACAACGTAATTTTGCTCCCACGACACACGGGAACACTCGCGATAGTTCCTAGGATCTTGAAATGGTAAAAAAGGTAGGTACCCTTGTGCGTTTTGATTTATTGTGAAAGAATGAGAGGATAATACAAATGTATAAAATTTCGGTGATACTGAGCAATGTTAAAATGATTTATTGAAATATTGAAAAAATCGTTGCTGAAAGTAGGTGACCGCAACAAACACGTCTGGCCATAGTTTTATGTCAACACGACTGTTTTGTAAGTTTTCGCTTAAAACGAGATAATTTGGCTCAAATTCTGTGAATGTCGGCCTTCATTCGCCATTGTAGATGTAAAAAATATCAGTTCATGTATTGTGAAGGAGTGATGCCAAATTTTCAGGCGGAGTAGCTCCCACATCATCGCGCCAGCTCCCAAAATACGCTCTAGTTCCCACGAGTCTATCAGTCCATCACATGGAGAGAAGTTTTTAGATTAGATTACATGTCGATTTAAACCACCAGGCAACCGCTAACATGATATAAATGACTCATTGTTACAAGAATGAAATGTAACAGGTTTTTAAGGCAAAGAGCGAAATCCCGTGAAGTTACACGCCTGGTCTATATTAACCGTGGGGAACTGTGGGCCGTAATCATTGGAAAACAAGGGGAATTTTAGAAGAAAAGAAATGTCCTCCACAAATTGTCATTTTCTACTAGATTATACATCCAGTCAACGATTTCTAATAACATTTTATGATTTCTGATATGTTAAAGTAAGTAAATCTTGAATATATCGTCAACAATATCTGCACGATACTTGAATAAAATCGGCATTAATCTCAGTATTTATCCAAATGAAATAACCAATAAATTATCAGAACGACTTTTAAAACGAATTTTTCCGACACTTGTAAGATTTTTAATGTGTTTTGCTGCTACTCTATATCCTCATACTGACTTTTAACCCGTCACCGGTCAAGAGTTGTCTTTATAAATTCGGGGTTAAAAGTCCATGTCAGGACTGGATAGAATTACAAATTAAAATTCAAAATATTCATATTTTGTAGCCAAAGAAATTAAAATTCTTACAATTATCATAAGATTATCAATTTAAAGCTCTTTCTGGTAATTTTAATTAGTATTTGGATAAATTATTAGATTTATGCCCATTTTAAATTGTTCAAGTACGGTTCAAACGCCGTTGGCAAATTATGCAAGATGTTTATACTGCTACATTTCAGAAGTCATAAGCGTTTATTAGAAATCGTTGCCTGGATGTATAAATTTGTAGAAAATCGCAATTTGGGGGAAGATTTTGCTTTTATTCACAGTTAATCTGCGGCGGTTAAAAATCTCTTGAATTCCAGTTGTTTTCTGTTGGTTACTGCCGGTGGTAACCCCTCAGTAATCTATCTATCTCTCTATCTATCTATCTATCTATCTATCTATCTATCTATCTATCTATCTATCTATCTATCTATCCTGCCTACGTTAGCCCCCGCCCATCGGGGCTTGAAGAAAAAGATGGGCTGCATGATGCTTCAATGCAGAGCTGAAACCGACCCGCACACGAGTACTGGAAAATCGCTTAGAGGATCTAAGCCTGCATAGGCAATGCGGTGCCAGTCGCCCGTCCATGCTTATAAACCCTATTGGTTTCATTGGACGACAGGGCTTGAGATGTCATTTCATCTCAATGTCGGGTAAAAGTCCCACAAACTTGGAAAAAACGTCTCCAAAATGACCTTACAGTGTTGACGGGGACGTTAAACTTCAAAATAAACAAAACAAAAAAATCTACCTACGTTCTTTCGCGCATTTTCGGCTGGTGTAAATTACATACCCTTCAGATTTGCCGGATGAAAGCCTACACAGAAACCATTTACGTTAAGGATCTTTCACCTGCACATGGGATGATTCTCCCTGCACAGGGAGCCCTCCAGTTATCGGACCGATTCGGAGGACGGTGCACTTTGTGGCACTCATCCGTGCAAGTGGAGCACGTTCTGACACCGCAGTTTTACTAACTCTGCCGGGAATCGAACCGGGGCCCTCTAGCACCATAGGCAGATGCACTAACCACTATGCTACCACACTCCTTTCCTAAATTGAGATCGAAGTCTAGTTTTCTAGAAAAGTTAAATAATTAAATTTAAATAATGATTTATGAAAAATTTATCATGATGCCCTACCCTAAACAATAATACAACCCAGACCCACCGAACCGAACCTCACGCTACCATAATTTATAAAATCCTTTTCCACAATACCCGCACAAATCGAAAAGGAAAAAAGGATCCACTGCCTTTTCTACCATATATGTTTTAAGAAGACACGTGTTGGGCGTCCACAGAGCGATCAACAGTCTGTAAAATCACTGGCTGTCGGCTGCCAGAAAAGGCATTGTTACGAATTTCTATTGTAAATAATGCCAAAAAGGGTGAAAAGTGGTTATAAGTAGAGTATTTTGAGTCATAAAATTGAATTTCCGACAGTCACGGTTTGCAGAACAGCCCGGAATTTTGTTTTCAGAAAAATGGCCAACCTGGGAGGATTGTGTTTGTTTGATTTGAGGTTAAACGTCCCCGTCAACACTGTTGGTCATTTGGAGACGTTGCTTCCAATTTACGGGACTTTTACCCGACATTGATATGAAATGACATATCAAGCCCTGTCGCGCAATGAAACCAGAAGGCTTATATGCATTGGACCATATGACTCACACCGCTTTGCCTGGGCAGGCTTAGTCCTTCTAAGCGGTTTACAGTTAATCTGTGTGGTCAGATTCAGCTCTGCGTGGAAGCATAATGCAGCCCAAACTATTTCTCCAAGCCCAGATGGGCGGGGGCGAAAACAACAGTCACTATCATAGTTATCAGGCCTATAGTGATGCACTTAAGAATTTCTTCTTTCCCGGAACTATTCTTCAGTGGAATAGTCTCTTCCACCTCTGTGGAAAATGCCAAAACTACAGAAGAGTTCAAAGCCCGCAAGGTATAGACTGGGACTCAGAGGTATACGTTTTAGTATAATAGACTCTAAATACTTTAAAGAACTCATCCATTATTTTAATTTGCTTACTTTAGCGAACCACCTAATTGATGTAATGGTCAAATGTAACTGCCTCAGTATCTGATAAGCTCGTGGGAACTAGATCGTGTTTTTGGGGCTGCCGCGATGATCTGGGAGCTACTCCGCCTGAAAATTTGCGGCATTATCCCTTCACTGAACATGGATTGATCAATTGTTTTACGTCTAAATGATGAATGAGGGCTGACATACCCAGACCATGTGCCAAAGGATCTCGTTCTAAGCGAAAACTTACAAAACAGTTGCTTCATTCATTTGTGTTGACATAAAACTATGGTCAGATTACCCTGTGTTCGATTTTGTTACGGTCACGTACTTTCAGCAACGATTTCTTCAATATTGTTTTCGGCCTGCTTAGAAAGATAAATCATTTTATATTAAATTTCATATTATTCTCTCAATCAAAACGCACATGGATACCTACCTTTGTTTACCATTTCTAGGTCCTAGGAACTATCGCGAGTGTTCCCGGATGTGTCATGGGAGCAAAATTACGTTGACGCGATTTCGCTATAGCTCCCCTGATGTCCACCCGTGTAAGTAGCCATTCCATTCAAAATACCGCTATAACGAGTTTTGCCGTTATGACGAATGTCTGGACGGTGCCATTTCCCATTTCAGAAATGTCATCTTATTCTATCTGTTGTAGGTTTTGAAAAATTCCTGTTCAAACTAACTTTAGACCTTAATCACACGCCGCGCTACAAAAACGTCTGATCTGAGTCTACACCAGTTTTTGTGACACTTGCCATCACCGAAATGTGTGGTGCCGCCTTTCATATACTGTGCCCAAGACGACACTACGGATTATTACATAGGCCTATGCCAGCCTCGGTAGCTCAGTCGGATGCACTACTCAGGAGGTCGCGGGTTCGATACCTGCCAGGTAGGCAGCATTCATCATGACTTTCTAAGGTCATTCCCTTCCTTTAGGGCAGTTGTCGGTTTCTGACGCAAGAATGTGCAGTTTACTGGTAAACCGCTTATGCTTAAACCTGTCCGGGTAACTGGCAGAAAATAAACAAAACTCAACTCACAATATATCCTCCGTGTGATGTTTACACACAAAACTGCCTACACCCGTATATGCACATATGAATTGGTCAATACAATAAATCGAAGTCTGTTTTGAGGTTTTTGTTTGCTTTGAAGTTAAATATGTCCCACCCCCGTCAACTAGGTCATTTCGAGGCGTTGCTTCCAATTTGCAACATAGAGTCAAGCCCACCAAAAGTGTCATTCCGACTCGCAATTTTCAAGCGTTATTTAGGGAGTTAACACGACTGTGTGTGTGTGATTTTGTAATATCGCAAATTCGATTTAGTGATATCACTAAATAGACATGATTTAGTGATATCACAAAATAGGATTAGTGATGTCACTAAATATGAACGAATTAGTGATATCACAAAATCGAATTAATAATATCACTAAATATGTTATATTTGCAAACAATGCAATGTATACTCCATGGGCGTAGCTGTTGGTGAGATTGGTGCGATTTGGTCGCACCAATATTTTGTATTGGTGCGACTAGTCTCACCAATAACTTTGACACAGATATTCTAGGTAAAAAATGCAAAATTGTTGCTATCATTCAAGGAGAGAAACCCTTCCCAAAATACGTCAGAAGCCACCAGAATGCACCATTTTTTTCAAAATTTTCCGTGGAAAACCCCAGCCCACCCTAGGAGGGCTTCACGCCTTAGGCGTTGTATAAGTTTTGGACGCACCAATGTCAAATTTATGGCTACGCCTCTGTACTCCCTTACCCATTGTATACTAGTGGTCTCTTCCACTTCTATGTTGGACAAGTCCATTTGTCATATAAGGGGTGGCAGGCCTAGTTTTTCGTTTTTATTTTATTTTGACGGCAAATTATGTTAGCAAATAGTGCAGGCCCTGATCAGATGCCGCGTTCTGTGGCGTCTGATCTTGGTCTGCACTGATTGCAGGAGTTTCCCGAACCAATAGGCTAATAATTAGTTGCCCGACAGACCGTTACGTCACGTATTGTGTGGTTTTCAACCGTTCAGCTGTAACTTGTGTTCGTTTATATAATAAGCAGGGCGTTGCAATAAGATATGATCAGCGCATTAAAAAGGTTAACATCTGGGTTACATGTTTTCATGAAGAAAAATTTCACAAGTTTTCTTTTTATTCACAACTACCCCAACAAATTCGTAATTTTGTTACTCTTACCGAGAGCTATTTCAGTAAGGATGTTTACTGCCAGTCGAATAATAAAAATCCAAAAAATTCTTTGTCATCATGACATGGGTTGATGCCACTCTTCAGAGCAACGTCGGTCATATTCTGAAGGCTATTTTGAATTTTGAGACTGGTGAGGTGATGTAGACGACAGTGGGATTTTACTAGAACCCCGTCTTTGTCTGAGGTAATATTGACCCAGATAATGCGGGACACATAAGGGAGGCTATCATAGTATGACTTGTTATTTCATGTAAATAGCCTTACTAGCAGACGACTTACATGGATACATAAGTTCATTTATATACTAAAATGCCTACAAAGTTCCATTAATCTAAGCCCAACAGTTCTTGAAAAATCTTTGGCGGAACAAAATCACACATACACACACACGCAGCAACGTCTCCAAAATGACCTTTACAGTGTTGACGGGGACGTTAAACCTCAAATCAACCAACCAACGCACGCAAACGGATAAAGACATGGCAAACTGGTAAATGCCGGTTTTGAATGGCAGTATGCGGATAATATGCCGTAAGAGGATGTGCAGTAGATCGCATGCGCAGTGATCATTCCGGGAGCCCTCATTATTAGAAAAAACGAATTTGTGATATCACAAAATCGATTTAGTGATATCACAAATTCATATCTATTTAGTGATATCACAAATTCGAATTAGTGACATCACAAAATAGATTTTGTGATATCACTAAATATAGATGAATTTGCGATATCACTAAATCGAATTAGTGCTAAACGTGTTTTGTGATATCACAAAATCGATTTTGTGATATCACTAAATCGATTTTGTGATATCACAAATTCAATCTTATTTTTTGATATCACAAAATCGATTTTGTGATATCACGAAAATCGATTTAGTGATATTAAAATGGATTTTGTGATATCGCAAAATAATTAGTGATATCACATAATATTTAGCGATATCACAAAATCGATTTAGTGATATCACTAAATCGAATTTGTGATATCAAAAATAGGGGATTTATAGTAAAACGGCACCTCATAGGTGGCCACTTTGACAGTCTTTACTGTAAGCATAATTATTTCAGTCGCCTCTTATGAAACGACTTTAACCCTTATCCCGCTGCATAAATTAATATAGCCACACCCATTTCTGACTATCCACCAATCAAATTACGTAACATAATATATTTGTTAATGGGGAAATAAAAAAAAACTCAAAGCATTCACAGCGTATCCGCGAATGAAGGCTTGAACAATGAACGGTGACTTAGACTGTTAAAATTTCTATTGACCCGTACATTCCTGTTATGTAAGCAAACAGTGCAGAGCCTGATCGGACCCCGTGTCCTGCGGCGTCTGATCTGGGTATACACTGTTTACCAAACCCAACATTAAGCGATTACGCAACACGTTGACCGCACAACGATAAGGAAAACGTGGCTTTTTTTATACAGAGTAGAATTCCGCTAAGACAACCTAAAATTATTATTGCTTTAAAAAGCTTATTTATTAGGCTACAGTTATTCTTTCTGTGCGTGTTCTGCATACCGTGTCCTCTAGTCAGAGACCGCCTTTGAGACTGTTCAAAAGGGGTCTAAAGACCACTTTTGAACATTCGCAAAGGTGGTCTTAATATAGGCATTTTATTGAATACAGTAGAACTTCGATGGCTCGAACGCCGATGGCTCGTTTAGCATGGATGTGTCGAACCCATTCTTGAGCCCCTAGCGAAATCCTCTACATAAGAAATAGTGGAGGATAATTAAGAAGATTTTAGTCTTTTATCTTGCAAATGTATGCTGCGTGTACTCATTAGAATCGCCTCGATGAGGCGATTCTAATGAGTACACACAGCATACATTTTCATTATAGAACACCGAAAAGATGACTAAAAGTATCTCGTTATGCCTCCTGACAATAACCTCAGTGGCTCGAACTACCCCTGTCTCGAACAGATTTTCGAGGCCCCAAAGGTGTTCGAGCCATTGAAGTTCGACTGTATATATAAATAACTGTTGCCTGGATTTCCTACAAGCCAGTGATAGTCACTATAGGTCTTAAGCACTAAAGAGCTTCTATGCATAGTAACTTTGGGTCGATTGACAAAGAATCGACCTAAAATATACCAAGAAGGTTCTCAGTATTCTCCAGATCTGGATGTATGATACACTTCTAAAGAGAACTGTCCTAAATATTCGGGCATCTTGAAAACTTGCTTTAATTCATTAATTCGAATTATGGATATCCATAATTCGGTCAATGTATGGATATCCATAATTCGAATTCTGGATATCCATGAATTGAATTATGGAATCTATAAATATGTATTAAATAGTAAAACGGCACCCATACTAGAGAAGCTTATATCTTCAGTTATATCTCTGTAACCTGCAGGCTGATCTCAACCATTTCTCATCTGTAACATGCCTCTCGTGGGGCATTGATGACATAATCGAATGAAAACTTTGGTTACAATGGCAACCACAAGGTCCCATAGAATCACAGTGGTCAATACATACGCACAGGCTGCGTAGCGGTCGCATAGGCTTCGTATTTTGGACGCATAGGCTTCGATGAAAAATGGCGGCTGACAGTTCGTCGCTGCAGGTAAGAATCCGTTTTTACGTGAATCTAACTGTTGTATAGCGTTGCCCAATACTGACATCAGCCTTACGGACCACTTTATTAATGTACGGCTTCGTCTGTTGCAAGAAAAAGTTTGAAAAACGGAATATGGAAAAATAGACCCCAAAAGAAATTTGGCATTGAACACAGATTCACCTGTATTTTCACTTTGGTCCGGTCGTCCTATATAACTACAAGTTTTGGGCTGGTGCTCTGGCCGATAAATTGTGAATAAGGATAATGGAATCCCAAAGATAATATGCAACTTTCGTCACATCTTCTGCGAAAAAGAAAAATCTTGATATTTCGATGCAACGCAGGTAGCTTCGTTACCGATTACAACGCAGAGGCTGCGAACTAAATTTGAAAGCCCTGTATTATGTAGCATAATAGCGAATTGTATTTAATTAATATCGAGAAATCAGTCAACCAGCGTTAGTTGGGGATGCTAAAGACATTCTGTTTCATTTATACCGAACACATTTTCAGTCTCAGCTATGCAAATACTACATTTTGATTCGAATGCACAAAATCTGTCAAGTTACACTTATTTACACTACCGTTCATAAACTTGGTAATTCTTCGTCATATCTGTTAAGTATTTAGCCAAACAGTATTTGCACTGTATGAATTTCTGTCGTGTTTTATTACAACGCACGTAGCTTCGGAATTTACGACGAGCAGGTTACAGAGATGGGAAGACGCATTACGAAAGCGCGCCTATTAAAATACCACCAAAAAAGATAAAAACTTTCAGATAAAACATTCTGATAGTTTAAATATTTCTGCCCAAGGTATAGTGTGTGGGAACTTGTTACAACCGCCCGGGCCAGGCGGTTCTAACGCGTATCCACAATCTGTGTTTCTGAGAATCACAACAATTGTCGTCTGCTTTGTCATCTGAAGCTTACTTTAAAAGTCATTTGGACCAATCTCTGACTGCACCCTCTCTAGTCTGATCTGGGTCCACACTGTTTGACTATATGCAAAATATTAATAATAATAAAAAAAGCTAACGAAGCTGCAGCAGACAGTATAAACAGGTTTTCTTACGGTTGATAGTATGAATTTGCATGACTCTGGAAAGAACAACAACCCTTTTAACCTCTTTTTCATGTGATCTGTAATTGCCAATTACGTGTACCAGCACACAAGCCCAGTCTAGATTTTATTTTTACATAGCGCTCTGAAGTCAGAGGAAAAAGACAAACGCTGCTTTAAATAACCGGTTCCCGATTTGTGTACATACTCGTAATCAGCGGCAGTCACGTGGACAACAGAAGGTGAAGTTTGTAAATTTTTTTATTTTTATATTTTGGAATAAATTGCTAGTGTCTGTGCATCTATTTAATTACGCGCACGCGTACGTACACGTATGTATGCACATAGCTCCGCCCCGCCAATCGGGGCTTGAAGAAGTAGATAGACTGCAAGTTGCTCAAACGCTGAACTGAAACCAACCGCTCATGAGTACTGGTAAACCGCTTAGAGGGTCTAAGTCTGACAAGGCAAAGTAGTGCGAGGCTGACCGCCCATGCATATAAACCCTATTGGTCTGATTGGACGGCAGGTCTTGAGATGTTATTTCATCTCAATGTCGGGTAAAAGAAGCACAAAACTGGAAGCAACGTCTCCAAAATGACGTGTATTGTATGACCTCAAACCAAACAGATAATCCAAAATCTACGTTCAAAGTGTTAATGCAGACACTTGTGTGACTTCGTACACTATGTTTGTAGACAGCAAGCTCAACTCTGCACGGGCCTCCATGGCCTATTGGATAAGAGCACTGACTCATAATCATAAGGTCTCTCACTGCTGTGGGTTCGAGCTGGCTCGGATCACATGTGAGGTGCCAAGTTATGCAACGGAAGGTCAGGTGGTTTTTCTCAGGTTACTCCCGTTTTTGGTTAACGGTAGGCTTGATCTTTGTGAAATAATCTTGAAAGTGCCGTTTAACCACCCTTAAAACATAAAGCTCAATAAAAGTGAAGGCAATGATCAAGAATCGACAAAATTACCCCACACCTCCTATCCGACACCAATTGGGAGCTATAATAAGTACATATATGCAAAATAAAAGCTAAAAGGTTGCCTTTGGAAACAAATAACAAATAAAACGAAAATCGGAGACTCGGTTTTATTGAGTCTTTTTATACACAGCAATGTAGTTTGCAAGGCTGCACACGCCTCCTGACACTGTATTTGAGTTTCAATGCATCCAGAATGGGCTCGATAATCCCAAAGGAAAAGACAATAAAACCTGCACTATGATGAAGCACGGGGAGACTTTTTACGGCCACCACCCGGCAGTTAACACCAGCTGCAGTGAGGTAAAATAAAAGCTAAAAGGTTGCCTTTGGAACCAAAGAACACATAAAAGAACGAAAATCGGAGACTCGGTATTAATGAGTCTCTTCATACACAGCAATGTAGTTTGCAAGGCTGCACCGGCTTAAGCGATATTCGATTTTCAATGTAACCAGAATGGGCTCAATGATCCCAAAGGAAATGAAGCACAGAGGGGGGGGGTTGCTTTGTCTCTGGTCGGGCCCTTTGGCCCCCGCCCATAGGGGCTTGAAGAAATATATGGGTTGCTTCCACGCAGGGCTGAATCCTGCCCGCACACTAGTACTGGTAAACCGCTTACAGGGTCTAAGCCTGTCCAGGAACCGCGGTGCGAGGCGGACTGGCCATGCTAAGAAACCCTATTGGTTTCATCTCAATGTCGGGTAAAAGTCCCACAAAATTGGAAGCAACGTCTCCAAAATGACCTTTACAGTGTTGACGGGGACGTTAAACCTCAAATCAAATCAAACAAACTCTGGTCGGGCCCATCGGAGTCTTTACTGTTGGTTTTCTTTTGCTCCAGCATTTCAGTGGTTTCTTGCTGTCGAGTCCCCAGCGTTGTTTCATCTCTGTGGTTGTTTGATTTTTTTGTGATCACGGAGATGTTGCACTGATGAGTAAGGAGGCCTTCATGCGGACTGAACAAATCATTTGTCTAAATCGCGTCGGAAGTAGGGTGCGAGGATTGTGGCCACGTAAAATCGATTCAAGACCCCCGGTGGAATTCGTTTCACTGACCTTTCCAATGCGGTTCTTCTGTCGCGGTTTATTTTTGTCATGGTTTGTCTTTGAGTGTTTGTATCGTTTATATATATTTTTGATAGCCAATTGGCCATTTATACCGTGGGAAAGTAACTGTCCTTTTAGTTTTCCGCTGTTGATGTTTCCATTAGGGTCTGGTTGTTTCATGTTTCTGTCTCTGATGGGATATGTGGGCTAATTGTATCGACTCCTGATCATTGCCTTCACTTCTATGTTACGGGGAGACGCACTATAACAATAATAAACCACGACAGAAGAACTGTCTTGGAACGATCAGCAAAATGCATTCGGGGTGGGGGGGGGGGTAGGGGGTGGTGGGGAGGAGGGGGTGGGGGTGCTTAAATAGATTTTACATGGTCATGATCCACTCTATGCTGTCCTTGTTTTCATCAGAACAGCCTACAGAGTCCAGTGCGACAATACTACTGTCAGTGCAGTCTGCTAATAACTCTGTGACAATATGCAGGTGACGTATGCAGAATTAGGTAAAGCGGAGCAAAACAGTAACACGCCCGAATAGAAAGGTTGAATGTTCTGATTTATCAGATTCTATGTGAAAACCAGACATTTCGAAATTTGCGACACAAACCAGCCAATAAGAAAAATATGATTAAGTACCACTCACCGCAAAATGGCTTGAGTATCTCACAAATGGACGCTAGTTGCATATGCCTCGCCTGCTTTGGTTGCCTCTACCATGTCTTTTTCTGTGGGAATTATTGATGCATGTACAACCCACCGACATATATTTTTTTTGTTTGGTTATTTGCCGTAAGATCAGTAAATTCTGCTCTGTTCACAGCAAAAAAAAAAAAAACATAGTGACGTCACTGTCTATACTGAAAGTCACGAAAAAAGGAAACAATGAAAGAAAAAAAAAAGAATTCTCAATTTCCCCGTATTATGTTATATCTGACGACACTGACTCGTAAGTAGAAGTAGAAAAAGGATTTATGGAGTACAGAAGTTGCATAAGACAAGGAACAAACTAGCGTCCGTGAAATGAACACCCCACCCCTTAAACCCCACTTATATTATTATATTATATAGAGAAAACAGGGGTTTGCGGGGGTATACATCATTTTACTTATTACTTTTGCAAAACATAGGTTGTGGGCACTCGTTAGAACCGCCTCAATGAGGCGGTTCTAACAAGCACCCACAACCTACTCGTTAGAACCGCCTCAATGAGGCGGTTCTAACAAGCACCCACAACCTATGTTTGCAGTATAAATAAGAATACAAGAGCACCGCATGCGAGTGCCAACGCTCGGCTGCAAACATTCTAAGTCAAAAAAGGGACATAACTATGCCAAAAATATTTTGAGGGATACCTCACCTTTTGGTATGAGTTCCCCGTTTCATAATGAACAACTAGTCCGAGTTTCAAGTAAATTATGTTCAGTAATGACAGAGATATTACAAAATGTCCAAGTTTTTGCAAAAATACTAAGTCGAAAAAGGGGCATAACTGTGCCAAAAATATTTCGAGGGTTACCTCACCTATCGGTATCAGTTCCCCTTTTCATAATGAACAACTAGTCCGAGTTTCAAGTAAATATGTTCACTAATGACAGAGATATTACAACATGTCCAAGTTTTTGCACGACGACGCAGACGCAGACGACGACGACGCCAGAGCTATGGCAATACCTCGTCGTTTTCTTCGAAAACAGCCGAGCTAAAAATCACGGATTGTAATCTGAAAAAAAAAAGCCATTTTGGAGATGTAAAAATGCACTCTGTCGCACGGGTGTGCTACCATAATGGCAAAACATTCTGTATCATAACATAGGAGCATTTGAAAACTAAGCCAAAACACGGCTACACTTTGATTTCTTTTGCCAATTCGTGTTATCACTGCTCGCTATCTTGGTATCTAACGCTTCAACTTCCTATGTATTGAGTTCATACTGGCTTCAGTGGGTGAGATGGCCAGTTTTCAAGAATTTCTGGTCGCAAACTTCTAACACAGGGACTTGAGCCACGTGCGTTGTAATAAAAACACGACAGAAATTCATACAGTGCAAATATTATTTGGTTAAAAACTTATAAATAAAAGATTTGACAAAGACTTGCCAAGTTTATAACCGTAGTGTAAATAATTGTAACCTGAAAGATTTTGTGCATTTGAATCAAAATGTAGTATTTGCATAGCTGAGACTGAAAATGTGTTCGGTATAAATGATACAGAATGTCTTTAGCATCACCAACTAACGTTGGTTGGCTGATTTCTCGATATTAATTTAATATAATTCGCTTTTATTCTACATAATACAGGGCTTTCAAATTTAGTTCGCAGCCTCTGCGTTGTAATCGGTAACGAAGCTACGTGCGTTGTATCGAAATATCAAGATTTTTCTTTTTCGCAAAAGATGTGACGAAAGTTGCATATTAGCTTTTGGAGTTCCTTATTGTTATTCACAATTTATCGACCAGAACACCGGCCAAAAACGTGTAGTTACATAGGACGACCGGACCAAAGTGAAACTACAGGTAAATCTGTGTTCAATGCCACATTTCTTTTGGGGTCTATTTTTCCATATTCCGTTTTTCAAACTTTTTCTTGCAACAGACGAAGCCGCACATTAATAAAGTGGTCCGTAAGACAGATGTCAGTATTGGGCAACGCTATGCAACACTTAGATTAACGTAAAACAGTTTCTTACCTGCAGCGACGAACTGTCAGCCGCCATTTTTCATCGAAGCCTATGCGTCCAAAATACGAAGCCTATGCGACCGCTACGCAGCCTGTGCGTATGTATTGACCAGTGTGAGAATTACAGTGGGGAAATAATTGTCATCACCGGGGCGCCTTCAGTTTTGATGGATCTTTCTGAAACTTATATGTAAGGTGGATGGGGATACAAACTCGGAATAAGTTCGAAAACCGGCTAAGTTGGCCCATTAATCATAGACTTATGTGGTCGCTGAAAATGTCTATTTTTAATCTTATCATCACCTTAGCCCTTAAGTTTTGATCGGATCTTCTTGAAACTTTCATGTAAATAGTCAGGATTAAAAGCTCAGACGAGTTCGAAAACTAACGATATCGGTCGATTACTCATGGAGTGATATCACTACTTTGCTGAAAATGCTTATTTTTGACATTGTCATCACCGTAGCCCCTTCAGTTTTGATAAACTTTTCTTGAAATTTGCAAACAAGTAAGTCAGGGATAAAAGCTCGGATGTGTTCAAAAACTGATGAGGTCGGCCTATTTATCCAAGAGCTACGTCCTTTTGTTTTTACCTTGTCATCACCATAACTCCTTCAGTGTTTATCGGATCTTCTTGAAACTTACATATAAGTAGGTCAGGGATAAAAGCTCGAATGGATTAAAACAAACCTGATGATGTCGGTCTATTTATCATAGAGTTACGTCCCCTTGATTACTAGCTATGTGGGTCGATTAATCATAGAGCTACGTCCCCTTGATTGCTGAAAATACCTATCTTTATGTCCCCGGTAGCGATAGCGGGGGCATATTGTTTTTGCCCTGTCTGTTTGTTAGTTGGTTTGTTTGTTTGTACGTGGACAACTTTAACGTTGGTCATAACTTTTGAACCGTTTGAGATAGAGCATTCAGACAAGAGCTTTACATTCATGCAAAAAAATTTAACGTGACCTTGACCTTTGGCCTACTTAAAAGGAAAAAAAAATAATATTGGTCATAACTTTTGAACCGCTTGAGATACAGCCTTCATATTTGGCACGTATGTTCCTTGTGACAAAAGCTTAACATTCATGAAAAAAAAATGACCTGTGACCTTGACCTTCACTTTTGACCTACTTAAAATAAAAAATAACATTTTGGTCATAACTTTTGATTCGTTTGAGATACAGCCTTCATATTTTACTTGTAGGTTACTTGTGACAAGAGCTTTACATTCACACAGAAATGTTTTACCTGTGACCTTGATCTTTGACCTACATAAAAGAAAAAGTTAACATTAGTCATAACTGTTGAACCGTCTGAGATACAGCCTTCATATTTGGCATTTAGGATCCTTGTGATGAGAGCTTTACATTCATACAAAATAAATATGACCTGTGACCTTGGCCTTGACCTTTGACCTACTTAAAAGAAAAAAATAACATTTTGGTCATAACTTTCGAACCGTTTCGAATAGAGCCTTCATATTTGGCATGTAAGTTCCCTGTGATAAGAGCTTTAAATTCATGTAAAAAACTATTGACCATGACCTTGACCTTTGACCTACTTAAAAGAAAAAAAAAAAATTGTTCATAACTTTTTAACCGTTTAAGATAGAGCCTTTATATTTGGCATGTAGGTTCCTTGTGACAAGAGCTTTACTTTCATGCAAACCTTTTTGACCTGTGACCTTGACCTATGACCTACTTTAACGATTTTTTTTTATTGTTCATAACGTTTGAACCGTTTAAGATAGAGCCTTCATATTTGGCATGTAAGTTCCTTGTGTCAAGGGTTTCCCTCTCAGACAAAAAATCTTGACCTTTGACCTTGACCGTGAACTGTGACCAACTTCAAAAAATGACCATGCCCGGGGTCATCGTTTTATTTAATCATAACCGTAGCCACTTAAGTTTTGCTTGGATCTTCCTGAAACTTTCATATAAGTAAGTCAGGATTAAAAGCTCAGGTGAGTTCAAAAACTAGCGATGTTCAAAAACTAGCGATGTTGGTTGATTACTCAAGGAGTTTATTCCTGAAAGCGCTTATTTTTGACATTGTCATCACCGTAGCCCCTTCATTTTTTATCGGATCTCCTTGCAACTAACAAATAAGTAAGTCAGGGATAATAGCTCGAATGAATTCGAAAACTAATGCGGTCCGCTTATTTATCATAAAGTTATGTCCCTTTGTTTGCAAAAAAACAACAACAAATTTTGACCTTGTCATCACCATAGCCCCTTCAATTTTATCGGATCTTCTAGAAACTTACATGTAAGTAAGTCAGGGATAAAAGCTTGGATGTGTTCGAAAACTGGTGAAGTACATATTTATTGAAGATTTACATCCCTTTGATTGCAGACAATGCCTATTTTAAACCTTGTAATCACCGTAGCCCCTTCAGAATTGAATGGATCTTCCCGAAACTTTCATATAAGTAAGTCGGGATTAAAAGCTCAGACGAGTTCGAAAACTAGCGATGTTGGTCGATAACTCACGGAGTTATGTCCCTACTTTACTGAAAATGTTTATTTATGACAGTGTCATATGCCCCTTCAGTTTTTACTGGACATTACGATAACACACCCGTGCGACATAGTGCATTTTTCACATCTACAAAATGACTACTTTTCGGATGAAAATCCATGATATTTTCGTTATTTATACTGCTAACATAGGTTATGGGTGCTCGTTAGAACCGCCTCATTGAGGCGGTTCTAACGAGTACCCACAACCTATGTCTTGGAGTAAAAATAAGAAATATAATGTTTACCCCCGTGAACCCCAGTTTTCTCTATTCAAAGTGGGGTGTAAGGGGGTGTTCATTTCACGGACTTGTTCACGTGATGAACTTCTTGCAACCTACAAATAAGTAAGTCAGGGATAAAAGCACGGAAGAGTTCGAGAACTGATGAGGGCGGCTTATTTATCATATCTATACTTATGACCCTTTTATTGAAAACAAGAGGACCATTATGGTCCTATATCGCTCACCTGAGCTAAAAGATTCAAAGTTTCAGGAAGTTCCAATCTTTACCTGAGGATTTATGCTGATGACAAGGTCAAAAACAGATATTTTCAGCATTCAAGGGAATGTTACTCTATGAGAGATAGGCAGACATCACCAGTTTTCTAACTCATCCAAACTTTCATTCCCAACCTACCTACATGCTAGTTTCAGGAAGATTCAAACAAAACTTATGGTGAAGACACGGTACAAAATAGGCATTTTCAGCAAAGAAGGGGATTTAACTCTATGAGTAATGTGCTAGCAATATTAGTTTGCAAACACATTCAAGCTTTTATCTCTAGCTTACTTATATGTAAGTTTCAGGAAGTTCCAAGCAAAACTTAGGGACTTATGATGATGACAATGTCAACTAGAGCGATGACAAAGTTTTTTTTTCTAAATATAGCCACATTGACACTGACCTTGACCTCAGGATCCTGAAAGTCGAACTTGCTTGAGATATTATCAAACCCAACATTTGTGTAAAGTTACATCAAAAAACTTTTGTGTGAAGTCATATTGAAATCGGTGAAGAAATGTTGACGCTAGAGAGATGGCATAGTTGTTGTTTTTTTTTTCTAAAAAAAAGCCACAGTGACCTTGACCTTGAGAACATGACCTTGAAAGTCCAACTTGCTATAAAGGAACATCTGTGTGGAGTTATATAGAAATCAGTGAAGAAATGTAGGCACAAGAATGCTGACAAAGTTTTTTCTAAAATAGCCACAGTGGCCTTGACCTTGAGGCCACGACCTTGAAATCGTACTTGCTCCAGATATTGTCATTAGGAACATTTGCGTGAAGTTATATTGAAATCGGTCAAGAAATATGGGCGCTAGAGCGATGACAAACTTTTTCTAGAAATAGCCACAGTGACCATGACCTTGAGGCCATGACCTTGGAAGTCGAACACAATCGAGATATTGTCATTTGGAACATTTGAATGACGTTATATTGAAAGAAATGTAGGCCTTAGGGCTTGAGCAAAGTTTTCTAAAAATAGCCACAGTGACCTTTACCTTGAGGCAACCCCCTTGAAAAAATTGTGGGCGCTAGAGCGATAACAAAGTTTTTCTAAAAAATAGCCAAAGTGACCTTGATATTGAGGCCAAGACTTGAAAATCAAACTCGCTAGAGATATTGTCACAAGGAACATTTGTGTGAAGTTATATTAAAATCAGTCAAGAAATGTAGACGCTAAAGCGATGACAAAGTTTTTCTATAAATAGCCACAGTGACCTTAACCTTGAGGCCATGACCTTTTAAGTCGAACTTGCTCCAGATATTCTCATAATGAACATAATGAACATTTGTATGAAGTTATATTGAAATCTGTCAAGAAATGTAGGCCCTAGAGCAATGACATTTTTTTTTCTGAAAATAGCCACAGTGACCTTGACCTTGATGCCACGACCTTGAAAGTCGAACTCGCTCGGGATATTGTCATAAGGAACATTTATTGCTAGAGCAATGACGTTTTTCTAAAAATAGCCACGGTGACCTTGACCCTGAGGCCATGAACTTGAAAGTCGAAATTGCTCTAGATATTGTCATAAGGAACATTTGTGTGAAGTTATATTGAAATTTTGTCAAAAACTGTAGGCGCTAGAGCGATGACAAGGTTTTTCTAAAACTAGCCATAGTGACATTGACCTTTAGGCCACGACCTTGAAAGGTAAACTTGCTCGAGATATTGTCATAAGGAACATTTGTACGTATAAAGCTATATTGAAATTGGTCGAGAAATGTCGGCGCTAGAGCGATGACAGAGTATTTTCTAAAAATAGCCACAGTGACCTTGACCTTGAGGCCACAACTTTTAAAGTCGAACTCGCTCGAGATATTGTCATAAGGAACGTTTGTGTGTTATAATGAAATCAGTGAAGAAATTTAGGCACTAGAACGATGACAATGTTTTTTTTTTTTTCTAAAAATAGCCAGAATGACCTTGACCTTGAGGCCACATCATTGAAAGTCGAAGTCGCTTGAGATATTGTCCTAAGGAACATTTGTGTGAAGTTATATTGAAATCAGTCAAGAAATGTAGGCGCTTGAGTGATGACAAACGTACGTACGGTGATGACAAGGTCAAAGATTGGCATTTTCTGTAATCAAGGGAGGCATAACTGTCTGCAATATAGGCCGACCTCACCAATTTTTTAACACAAACGAGGTTTTATCCCTTACTTACTAACATGAAAATTTCAAAACGTTCCTCTGAAAACTTAAGAGGCTACGGTGATGGCAAGGTCAAAAATAGGCATTTTCAGTAATCAAGTGGACGTAACTCTATGATAGATCTACAGGCTGACCTCGCAAGTTTTTGAACTCATCCGAGCTTTTATCCCATACTTACTTGTTTGTAAGTTTCAAGAAGATCCGATCAAAACTGAAGCGGCTACAGTGATGACAATGTCAAAAAAAAATCAGCAAAGTAGGGGACATAACTCCCTGGGTAATTGACCGACATCGCTAGTTTTCGAACTCATTCTAGCTTTTTACCCTGACTTACTTGTATATAAGTTTCAGGAAGATCCGATCAAAACTGAAGGGGGTACGGTGATGACAAGGTCAAAAATAGGCATTTTTAGCAATCAAGGTGACGTAACTCTATAATAAATGGGCCGACCTTGCCAGTTTTCGAACTCATTCGAGTTTTCATCCCCAGTCTACTTATATATAAGTTTCAGAAAGATCCGATCAAAACTGAAGGTGCTACGGTGATGACAAGCATTTTCCCAATGTAAGTCTATGAGACCTTGTGGTTACCATAGCAACCAAGGTTTTCATTTGATTTCGATAAAAGGCTAATTTCATCAATGCCCTTCCACAGACATGCTACAGATAAGATATGATTGAGATCAGCCTGCAGGCTACAGAGATATAACTGGTCAAATGTGTCGAAGGACGGACGGACGGACGACGAGCGGACGACGGACGGACCACCATCCTATAAGCTCCCCTGGAGCTTTCGGCCCTGGTGAGCTAAAAATGCCTGTTTTTGACCTTGCCATCCCCATAGTCCCTTCAATTTTTATTGAATCTTCTTGAAACTTACTTGTAAGTAAGTCAGTGATAAAAGCTCAGATGATTTCGAAAACTGATGAGGTAGGCCTATCTTTCATGGAGTTATGTCCCTTTGTTTGCTGACAATGCCTATTTTAGACCTTGTCGTCACCGTAAGCCCGTCGTGTTTTTTTTTTTTTTTTTTTTTTTTTTTTTTTTCGGATCTTCTTGAAACTTAAGTTAGTAAGTCAGGGATAAAAGCACAGATCGATTCGAAAATTCGTGAGGCCTGTACGTCCCTTTGATTGCGGAAAATGCCCGTTTTGACCTTGTCATCACCATTGTCCCTTATACGGGCCTCCGTGGCCTAGTGGTTAAGAGCGCTGACTCTTAATCATTAGGTCTCTCACCGTTGTAGGTTCGAGCCTCGCTCGGGTCACATGTGAGACGCCACGTTCTGCAACGGAAGGTCATGTGGTTTTTCTCCGGGTACTGCGGTTTTCGCCCACCTAACGAGTACCGACAATCTATATTTTGAGCAGAAATAAGCAAAATATCACAATTTTTCATCTTAAAAAAATCGTTTTTTTTTTTGTTTGTTTTTTTTGACGTTAAAGTTTACAATGTATTTGTATAGGTGTGTTTCATAATGCATCTTGGAGTTTGCGAAGTTCAACTCGTAGTGTCCGACGTTGCTAGATGGTAACGTGGAGAGCAGAGAATACCCTCAATTTAGGCCATTTGTTAATTGCTTTCTTTTTTTTTTTTTTTTTTTTCATACCATTGCCAGATTTCTAATCTCGAAAATTCTAAACAATATTCAACAGCGATACTTGTTGTGCTCAAGTCGCACAAGCTAACAACAAAGGCCTACGCAAGCCTGCCCATACGATCAGTCTTGTGAGCCCTTATCATCATATGCATCCTATTTCCCCTTTCTAATAGACCGGGGTAACATTTGCTTGTCGCCAGTCATCTGGTACAGTGCCCTGGGCAAGTGATTCATTGAAGATAAAGGCCAATACAGGAGAGATTTCAGCACTACATTCCTTAAGTACCTGGCATTCAGGTCGTCAGGCCCAGATGCCTTATGTATCTCATGTGTATCTTGAGCTTACCCAACAGTTTAGCGACCCCCTTGGGGTCAACTGTTATGTGCCCCATAGAGGGGAACGGACTGTTACTCATATTCCAATAACAAGAACTCCGCAAAAGGCCATGTCGCTCCTGTGGGGTTGCAAAGTCACCGGACCATGTCAAATATTAATGCTTCCATAAAAGTTGCCATTCCTAGATGCAAGCTTGTACCAAGTATCATTAATGAAGCTGTAACAGCTGCTGAGAAATGAACTTAAACATTAGGTTGAACACTAGGGTTGATGCAATAGTTCATTAAGTCAGTGAACCATGAAATTTAGGTCATGGTCAAATATGGATGCTTGCATTAAAATTGCCATCCCTATATACATGTTTGAACCAAGTATCATTAATTAAGCTCTGATAATTCTTTTGAAATGAACTTTACCTTAAGGGTGAACGCTAGGGTGGTCACAATATTTCACAAAGTCAGTGAACCATAAAATGTAGTTCAAGGTCAAATATGGATGCTTGCATTAAAATTGTCGTCCCTAGATACAAGTTGGTACAAAATATCATTAATGAGTGTGTGTGAATTCGGGTTTTACGTCGCTTTCAACAATTTTTCAGCCATATCACGACGGTGTCTGGTTGCGACAGGGAGCTCAATGCTCACGTTTATAGTGCTGCCTCACTGAAGTATCATGTCCCAGACACATTACATGATACCACACCCAGTCACATTATCCTGACACTGGATCGACCAGTCCTAGCTCTACCCCGTAAATCTGAGTGCCAAACGAGGAGCAACTAGTACCATTTTTAACGACTTTGGTATGTCGCGGCCCGGGATCGAACCCGAGACCTCCCGTTCCCCGGAGCGGACACTCTACCAACTGAGCTATCGGGGCCGGTATATCATTAATGAAGCTCTTATAGTTCTTGAGAAATAAACTTGACCAAAAGGGTGAACGCCTAGGGTGGTCGCAATATTTACAAAGTCAGCGAACCATGAAATGTAGGTCAAGGTCAAATATGGATGCTTGCAATTAAGTTGCCATCCATAGATACAAGTTTGTACCAAGTATCATTAATGAAGCTCTTATAAATCTTGAGAAATAAACTTGAACCTCTGGGTGAACGCTGGGGTGGTCGCAAATGGTGACGCCTTGACAAACGGACGAACGAACGAACGGACGAACAAACGGAAAACCGGGCGCCTATATCGCGCCATGCTAATAGCAGGCGTGACAAAAACCGGTCTCACCTAGCTGCGCACGCACAAGTCATGCAGTAATATCCATTCAGGTGGATACATGAATGAGTCTAAGCTCTTGAGTGTACGTAGTAAACAGAAGAGGATTAAGCCTTTAAATGGTTAGTTACTTTTTCTGAGTCGTGTGTGATGACTCGCTTGATAAATAAGCCTGGTAGCCACTTATCCCGGCATTTTAAAATTTATGAGCAGGATAAATGCCATTCTGTGCTGATCTGAGCAGGACAATTGGCCTGATTGGTTTGTATTTTAATAGTTATGAGCATAACAAATTTCATGCTCAGCTGAGTTGAGCATAAAAGATGTTTTATAACCTCGGGGCCTGGTCTGAATAGTGTTGCGCTTAGTGAGACTGACCATTGTCGGCAGATGAACGCTCAACATCTACAGAAAGTCTACACACAATAATCATGTAATTACATTAAGCATTTTTAACACACGAAAGCGATCAGATCATAACATAGGGTGGGGACTGCATGGCTGGTGTGAGCAGTTGGCCGTTGATCAGAATTGATGTGTTGTCATGTCTCAGTATTATTGGAGCCCCGCCAAGCGAATTTGTGTCTTCGAGCATTCCGTCATGACAAATTTTAACTGCGCATGTCCAGCCATTCAGAGGGGCCAGGGATATGGATTTCTGTCTGAAGGTTCCTCTTGATTCACTACTTGTATGAGCGAGCAGCGAAGGTTCTGGCGAGACTGCGCGGATGCGCAGGCTCGCCTGAACCTTCGCTGCTCGCATAGGCGATAAGTACCAAAATCGCTTGACGGGGCCCATTGTTGCCAAAAATAAATATTCTAAATTACAAACGAAGTCTAAATGTGTCATATTGCGAGGGCATCACGAAAACCACGCCTATTTGATTTTGACCCCCTTGAACCCCACTTTTTATCTCACCTGTCACGTAGTGACGGATGAGCTTTTGGGATCACTTTTTGTCCGTATTGCGTGCGTGCGTCCGTCCGTAAACAATTTCTTCAAACGACATCTCCTAAATCACTGGTCGGATTTTGATTAAACTTCACAGGAATGATCCTTAGGTGGTCCCCTTTCAAAGTTGTTCAAATGGTACCGGTCCATTGCACATCAAGGTCATATGAGCCAAAAATAGACTTTTTAATGAAAACTTAAAAAACCTTCACCTCTGAAACTGCAAGGCCCATGTCTTCGATATTTGGTGTGTAGTTTAATCTAGTGTACCTATGCCAAGATTGTTCAAATTAAAGTCCTGGGGCCTAAAATGTCCCGGTCCCGGGGCCCTTTGGTTTTACATAGACTTACATAGTGTAAACCTTTAAAAATCTTCTCGTCTGAAACCAGAAGGCTCATGTGTTTCATATTTGGTATGAAGCTTCCTCCTGTGGACTCCATCAAGATTGTTCAAATTATAGCTCTGGGGCCAAAAATGGCCCCGCCCCGGGGCCCTTTGGGTTTACAAAGACTGAAATAGGGAAACGTTTTAAAAATCTTCTTGCCTGAAACTAGAAGGCTCAGATGTTTGATATTTGGTATGAACCTTCGTCTTGTGGACCTCTATCAGGAATGTTCAAATTATAGCCCTTGGGCCAAAAATGCCCTCGCCCCGGGGCCCTTCGGTTTTACAATGACTTATATAGGAAAAATCTTAAAAACATCTCCTCCGCTGAAACCACACGGCCCAGGTATTTGATATTTGGTGTGCAGCTTCATCTAGTGGACCTCTACCAAGATTGTTCAAATTATAGCCCTTGTGCCAAATTTGACCCCGCCCCGGGGCCCTGTGGTTTTACATTGACTGATGTAGAAAAATCTTTTAAAAAATCTTCTTCTCTGAAACCAGATGGCTTAGGTGTTTGATATTTGGTATGAAGTTACGTATTGTGGACCCCTATCAAGATTGTTCAAATTAGAGCCCTGGGACCAGAAATGCCCCCGCCACGGGGCCCTTTGGTTTTACATTGACTGATATAGGGAAAACCGATGAAAATCTTCTTATCTGAAATCAGAAGGCTCAGGTGTATGATATTTGGTTTAAAGCTGCGTATAACGGATCTCTATCCAGATTGTTCAAATTATAGCCCTGGGACCAAAAATGCCCCCGCCCCAGGGTGCCCACTGGTTTAAAATAGATTTATATAGGGAAAATCTTCAAAAATCTTCGTCTGAAACGAGAAGGCTCAGCTGTTTGATATTTGGTATGACGCTTCGTCTTGTGGACCTCTATCAAGATTGTTCAGATTATAGCCCTGGGGATAAAAATGCCCTTGCCCGGGGGCCCTTTGGTTTTACATTGACTTATACAGGGAAAATCTTCAAAAAAAAATCTTGTCTGAAACCAAAAGGCTCAGGTGTTTGATATTTGGTATGAAGCTGCGTCTAGTAGACCTCTATCAAGATTGTTCAAATTATAACCCTAGGACCAAAATGCCCCCGTCCCGGGGCCCACTGGTTTAACATAGATTTATATAGGGAAAATCATCAAAAATCTTCGTCTGAAACGCTCAGATCTTTGATATTTTGCATGAAGCTTCGTCTTGTGGACCTCTATCAAGATTGTTCAGATCTTAGCCCTGGGGACAAAAATGCCCTCGCCCCGGGGGCCCTTTGGTTTAACATTGACTTATACAGGGAAAATCTTAAAAATCTTCTCTGAAACTGCAAGGCCCAGGTCTTCGATATTTGGTGTGAAGATCATCAAGCAAACCTCTACCAAGATTGTTCAAATTATAGCCCTTGGGTCAAAAATGGCTTCGCCCCGGGGCCCACTCGTTTTACTTCCACTTATATATGGAAAACCATTATAAAATCTTCTTGTCTTAAACCAGAAGGCCAAGGTCTTTGATATTTGGTATGGTGCTCCATCTGGTGGACCTCAACTATGCTGTTCAAATTATAGCCCTGGAGCCAAAGATTGTCCCACCCCCGGGCCCGACCGGTTTTACATAGGCATATATGGAAAACCTTTAAAAATCTTCTTCTTTGAAACCACTAAAGGCCCAGGTCTTTGATATTATGCTTGAAGCTTCAGGTTGATGACCTCTACCAAGATTATTCAAATCATAGCCTTGGGGTCCAAAATGGCCCCACCCAAGGCCAACCGGTTTTACATAGACTTACATAGGGAAAATCTTCAAATACCTACTCGTCTGAAACCAGAAGGCCCAAGTCTTTGATATTTTGAATGAAGCTTCCTGTAGTTGCTATCTACCAAGATTGTCCAAATTATAACCCCATGGGATCAATAATGGACCTGCCCAGAGCCCACTGGTTTTATATAGGGTCTCTGTCTGGTTCACTAGGACCTGACCCTCAATGCACACAAGATGCCTAGACAGAGACATACAAGTCAGCTCTGTATTGTCAAAGGGAACCTTTGATCCTTAACCCCACCCCCCCCCCCCCTCCCTTTGTCACCATGTGACATTATTAATAAGTCCGAGCCGCTTCATCTCCTTCTGTTGCAATAGGACCTGACCCTAAATGTCCACAATGTGTCCGAATAGTGACATACAGGTCAGCTCTGTGGTGTCATTTTTTTTTTTTTTTTTTTTTTTTTGATTTGAGGTTTAACGGCCCCGTCAACACTGTAAATGTCATTTCCAATTTTGTGGGAACTTTTACCCGACATTGAGATGAAATGGCATCTCAAAACCTGTCGTCGGATGAACCCAATAGGGTTTATAAACATGTATGGTCCGACACGCACCGCTTTGCCTGGGCAGGCTTAGATCTCTAAGCGGTTTACCAGTATTTGTGTGCTGGTCGGATTCAGCTCTGCGTGGAAGCATCATGCAGCCCATATATTTCTTCAAGCCCAGATGGGCGAGGGCCGGAAACCCTGTATTGTCAAACTGACACATATGTGTATCATCTTATGCCAATTCTTGCGACCCCACCCCATCCCCCTCCCCTTTTGACACAACGATGCATTGTAAGTTAAACTGAGCAAATATATCGCCATGCACTAGGCTCTGACCCTCAATGTCCAGAAGGTGCCCATATAGTAACATACAAGTTAGCTTTGAAGAAGGGAACTTTTGAAAGACTTCATCCTCTGAGTGAGTGTTTTGAGTTTTACGTCTCACCAACAGCTAAGGTCATACGGTGTGTGTGTGTGTGTGTGTGTGTTTGTGTGTGTGTGTGTGTGTGTGTGTGAATTCGGGTTTAACGTCGATTTCAACAATATTTCAGTCATATCACGACGATGTCTGGTTGCGACAGGGAGCTCAATGCTCACGTTTATAGTGCTGCCTCACTGAAGTATCATGTCCCAGACACATTACATGATACCACACCCAGTCACATTATCCTGACACTGGATCGACCAGTCCTAGCTCTACCCCGTAAATCTGAGTGCCAAGCGAGGAGCAGCTAGTACCATTTTTAAAGACTTTGGTGTGTCGCGGCCCGGGATCGAACCCGAGACCTTCCGTTCCCCGGAGCGGACACTCTACCAACTGAGCTATCGGGGCCGGTAAAAAAGGTCATACGGGGACGGGATCTCGGTTTAAAGACTCATCCGAAAGTCTGGAGAAGCCCGGGATCGATCTTGCGACCCCTGGTTTACAAGGCGAGTAGCGTAACCTCTACACCACGGAGGCTTCAACTACAACCTCTGAAAGAAAACAATTTGTAAGGAATGTTCCATGGTTGACCCTCTGACAAAATTGCTCAAAATAGTTTCGCTCCACTGAACATTATAGCCACCAAACACCAAAACTAAACAATAAACAAGCTTTAAAATGGCTTTTACTACTAAATAGTAAGACTGATTTTGAAATACTTTCACAGACATGTTCCTTGGGTCACTCTCAACCAAAATGGCTCAAACCATCCACTCCACTTTACTCATATATTACCTACCACTTTATCTGTACAATAAGGGTCAGGTGAGCGATCCAGTGCCATTATGGCCCTCTTGTTATTGTAAAATTGGGGTTTAAAGGGGTAAACCTAATTTTTCTTATTTCTGCTCAAAACATATAGATTGTGGGTACTCGTTAGAACCGCCTCAACGAGTACCCACAATCTATTTGTAAAGCAGAAATAAAAAAAAATGCCACCACTTTTCATCTTAAAAATTTCTCTTTTTTCAGCGATAAAGTTTACATTGTATTTGTATAGGCGTGTTTTCGTAATGCTCTGGGACAGGCCATGAAGTGTCTTTGTTGTGGTTAGCTTTAAGTATGGCGCAATGGTACTTAAACAAGACGATGCATAATATCAACACTGCTGGGACGTGCATCTGCCCATCTCTGGCATCCTCTATCAGCACTCACCAGAGGCAAGTGCACTAACAGATGAGGTACCGCACTCCATCGGATTAGCGATACTGCAAACATCAGAGTTCAGATTAAATATTTGTCATTCTAACTGTTGTAAACCTGAACACTACAAAATCATATGTTGATTTTGTTCGACCTGAAATGTAATGTCCCACTCAATGCAATATTCTGGCGACGTGCTTCCACTACATCTCAAACCTTGCCGTCATGGACGGTTGGACTCGCGTCACTTTGCCTTATCAGGCTTTGACCTTCTTGGCAGTTTAATGTGCCGTCGACTTCGCGTTACGCGGGAGCACCATATATAGCGCTTTGGTGCAATGGTAAAGCATCGAATTTGAGATCGAGAGGTAGCCTGTTCGATCCCCGCAAGCGCCAGGTGTTGTTTCCTAGAGCCAGAGACTTTATCCACTCAACTTAGTACTGGTTCCTACCAAGAAAAAGAGGGCCACATGGCAGATTAGTGCTGGTACTAAATGTCTTACTGATTATTATTATATGTCCAAGCCAAAATAATGTTGGATCAAATAATAGTTAATTTGGTCCAACTGTCTGTCTTTGTTGTGATCTTTTTCCATGGGCTGACTCAAAATGATTGCCACTTTCTTCTACATTACTTTGACAGTGAAAAATTCTGTTAATTTCACCAGAATCTCCCCAAGAATATGGAATGCCGTTTTACTATTTAAGATAGCCATAATTCGATTGATGGATATCCATAAGTCGAATTATGGATATCTATAAATCAGCCGAATAATGGATATCCATACAGCGAATTATAGATATCCATACATCAAATTATAGATATCCATAATTCGATTTATGGATATCATTATTTCAGAGTGATTTATTGATATCCATAATTCGAATTATGGATATCACTAATTCCATTTATGGATATCAATAAATCAAAATACGCATATCCATTATTCCCCTGATTTATGGATATCAATTATTAATTATGGATATCCATAAATCGAATTATGGATATCTTTAAATCTGGTTTAATTATGGATATCCATATTTCCGATTATGGATATCCATAATTCACCACAAATGCCTTTGGTTTCAGTCATTATTTATTGTATATATTTGCCAAGACGAATCATGGATATCCATAATTCGAATTAATGATATCCATAATTATCTCCACGTTTTTCGAAGAAAAGTGGGGATATTGTTATCGCCTCCGTCTGTCCGTCCGTCCGTCTGTCCGGCGATCTCCTCATAAACCGTTGTCCGGAATCCAACCAAATTCGGTATGTGAGTTGCTTACATTAATGGCTTGCGCGAGATCACGTTCATTTTTTACCCCGCCCCCTGGGGCCCTGGGGAGGGGTCAAAGGGTCAAATATCAATAAAATTCAATTACAAAGTCAATTGTGAAGATTTTGATGCCAAACTTTGCACATGTACTTAGTAAAGTAAAACATATTGAACGGGATTTTGGCTGTGAACCCCTAGGTCATGCCCTGGGGGTCGGACTAGGGGAGGGGGGGGGGTCGGGGGTCAAAATTAAAGTTTTTCAGAACATAGTCATGTTGCATATCTATGCGAAGGGGATAATGAGTAGAATAAACTACACGTAAAATTTTGACCCTGGGGTCAGATTGGGGCCCTGGGGGAGGGGTCAAAGGGTCAATTTTTTTTTGGAACATAGTCAAGTGGCATATCAAATTGAAGGGCATGATTAGTACAGGTAATATTTTGACCATGGGGTCAAATCAGGGCCCAGGGTGAGGGGTTTTCGGTACTTGGCCCCTCTGTAGAAAGCGTGGGGATTTGCGATGGCGCGCCATCGACAGTATTCTAGTTCAAATTATGGATATCCAGAAATCGATCTGAATTATGGATATCCATAAATATCCATTATTCGATTTATGGATATCCATAATTCGAATTATGGATATCCATAATTCGACTGATTTATAGATATCCATAATTCGAATTATAGATATCTGGCGGCCTCATGTTCAAACAGCTTCCTCGGGAACCGGCGAATGTTAATGCATGAAAAACCAGCGTTGATCCCTATAATATTAAACTTGTTTTATTTATGTTAAACTAAGGCAAATAAATTTGTTACCACTTATCCATTTACATGGCAAAAATTGAAAATTATGCCATCATAAAATCATTCTGTCAAAACATTTTATTTTCTCTCTCACTAGAGCAATTAGTGCGCTATGAATATTATTGCGTGCGTAAAATAGTTGTATATGTACATATGATTTTTTGGCGATGAGCTTGTATGCTTTATAAGTCACAATAAATTTTCTGTTCTGTTCTGTTCTGTTGTTTGTAAATGTCGCAGACCTAGGTTTTATCGCGACTGGTTTAGTTTATCTCTCTTTTTTTTGTTTCTTTTTTTGTATTATTTTCTTAATTTTCGCGTGATGTAAAGTAAATGGGATATCTTAAATGACAATACTGACTGGTTTAGCAAATGAAGTTGATAGTTTTAATGTTTAGCAATATAACAATATATACAGTAAAACTCCTATATTAAGACCAGCTGTGGGACTGTTCAAAAGTGGTCTTTAAGACCACTTTTGAACAGTCCCAAAGGTGGTCTCTGACCAGATGACCCTGTATGCAAAAAACCACAAAGAAAGAATAACTGTAGCTTATATAAATACGCTTTTCAAAGCAGAATTAGCCTTAATTTTAGGTGATCTTAATAGCGGAATTTCATTGTATTTAACTAAATAGTTACGAAGATTTTTCTGTGTTTACATGCTTTAAGCTGTATGTGATGTATCAGCTCGATTTCTGTTTATACCAAATTCAACACGAAAACCCGCCTATATAATTTTGACCGCCTTGAAGCCCACTTTTATATTATAAAACTCGGGTTTACAGGAATAAACCCACTCAGACAAGTGCGCATCTGTTGATGAGTATTTGTTTGTTTGATTTGAGGTTTAACGTCCCCGTCAACACGCGGGTTCGATACCTGCCGGGGTCGGCAACAATGATCATCAAATCTTTTCCACGGTCATTCTCTCCCTTCCGCTGATTCAAGAAGGGAAGTTGTCAGTTTCTGGCGAAAGAATGTACACTGTACTGGTTAACCTCTTACGTATAAGCCTGTCAAGGGAAAAGTGTGGATAGGTAAACTGACCCAAAAATGCTTTTTGTCTGTCGTCCGTCGTGCGTCCGTGCGTGCGTCCGTCCGTGCGTAAACAATTTCTTCAAACGACATCTCCTCCTAAACAACTGATCGGATTTTGACCAAACTTCACAGGAATGATCCTTAGGTTGTCCCCTTTCAAAGTTGTTCAAATGGTTCCGGTCCGTTGCACATCTAGGTCGCAGGAGCCAAAAATAGATATATTTTTTTCACCGAAAACTTAAACAATCTTCTCTGAAACCAAAAGGCCCAGGTTTTCGATATTTGGTATGAAGCTTCGTCTAGTGGACCCCTACCAAGATTGTTCAAATTAAAGAGCTTGAGCCAAAAATGCCCCCGCCCCGGGTCCCTTTGGTTTTACATTGGATTATATAGGGAAAATCTTTAAAAATCTTCTTCTCTGAAATCGCAAGGCCCAGGTCTTTGATATTTGGTATGAAGCTTCATCTAGTGGACCCCTACCAAGATTGTTCAAATTATAGTGCTGGGGCCAAAAATGCCCCCGCCCCGGGGCCATTTGGTTTTACATGGGCTTATGATAGGGAAAATCTTTAAAAATCTTCTCTGAAACCGCAAGGCCCAGGTCTTTGCTATTTGGAATGAAGCTTCATCTAGTGGACCCCTACCAGGATTGTTCAAATTATAGTGCTGGGGCCAAAAATTCCGCCGCCACGGGTCCCTTTGGTTTTACATAGGCTTATATAGGGAAAAACTTTAAAAATCTTCTTCTCTTAAACCGCAAGGCCCAGGTCTTTGCTATTTGGTATGAAGCTTCATCTTTTGGACCTCTACCAAGACTGTTCAAATTATAGCACTGGGGCCAAAAATGCCCCCGCTTCGGGGCCCTTTGGTTTTACATAGACTTATATATAGGGAAAATCTTGAAAAAATCTTCTTCTGTGAAACAACAAGGCCTAGGTCTTTGATATTTAGTATGAAGCTTCAACTTCAAGACCTCTACCAAGATTGTTCAAATTATAGCCATGAGACCAAAAATGCCCCCGCCGCGGGGGCCCTTTGGTTTTACATAGACTGTTAAAGGTTATAAAGGGAAAATCTTTAAATATTTGTTCTGTGAAACCACAAGGCCTAGGTCTTTGATATTTGTTGTGAAATTTCATCTAGTGGACTTCTGTCAAGTAGCCTTGGGGCCAAAAATGACCCCGCCCCGAGACCCTTTGGTTTTACATAGACTTATATAGGGAAATATTTAAAAATCTTCTTCTCTGAAACTGCAAGGCCCATGTCTTTGATATTTGGTATGGAGCTTCATCTAGTGGACCTCTACCGAGATTTTCAAATTAAAGCCCTCGGGCCACAAATGCCCCCGCCCCGGGGCCCTTTGGTTTTACATAGACTTATATAGAAATAATCTTTGAAAATCTTCTTCTCTGAAACAGCAAGGCCCAGGTCTTTGATATTTGGTGTGAAGCTTCATCTAGTGGACCTCTATTAAGATTGTTTAAATTATAGCCCTGAGGCCAAAAATCTAAGAGTCTAACGAGTACCCACAATCTATATTTTGAGCAAAAATAGAAAAATATCACAATTTTTCATTATCCCCACGCTTTAAAAAAAAAAGTTCGGGGATATTGTGAACGCCTCCGTCCGTCCGTCCGTACGTGACGCTATCTCCTCCTTTATCACTGGCCGGAATGCAACCATATTTGCTACATGGCTTCCTTACATGGTGAGGGCGTGTGAGCGGGACGTTATAGTTGGCTCCGCCCAACGGGGCCATCTCAAGGGGTCAAAAGGTCACGTCTTCTAGTGTAACTACACTGTAAAAGTCACGCTATCGCCCTAGCGCCTACTGTTCTCCACCGATATCAATAGAACTTCACACAAATGTTCCTTATGACAATATCTCGAGCAAATTTGACTTTAAGGTCGTGGCCTCAATGTCAAGGTCACTGTGGCTGTTTTTAGAAAAACTTTGTAATCGCTCTAGCGCCTACATTTCTTGACCGATTTCAATTTAATTTCATACAAATGTTCCTTATGAAAATATCTCAAACAAGTTTGACTGTCAAGATCGTGGCCCCAAAGTCAAGGTCACTGTGTATATTTTTAGAAAAACTTAGTAATCGCTCTAGCGCCTACATTTCTTGACCAATATTAATATAATTTCACATAAATGTTCCTTTTGACAATATCTCGAGTGTGTTTCACTTTCAAGGTCAAGGTCACTGTGGCACTGTGGCTATTTAAAAAAAACACGAAACATTGTTATCGCTCTAGCGCCTACATTTCTTGACCGATTTCAATATAACTTCACACAAAAGTTCCTTATGACAATATCTTGACCGAGTTCGACTTTCAAGGCAAGGTCACTGTGGCTATTTTAGAAAAAACTTTGTCATCGCTCTAGCGCCTACATTTCTTGTCCGATTTCAATATAACTTTACACAAATGTTCCTCACACCGGTTACCGCAGTACAACGAACGCGACAGAGTACAACGAACGCTACAGAAATCATGACGTCACAGCAGTATTTTCGGTAAGAAAAAGGGTTATTTTAGCCCAGATCCTAATCTTTTTGGGTGTTTTTTTTTGCATAGCTGCAGAGGAATGGTATTACCATTTACTGATACAGTTGCAGAGAATTCTGATCATTATAAACGAAAACACAAACAATTTTCTTTCGTCGAGTGTGTTTTCACCAACCCCAGCACACTTCGGTAAATGTTTTTTGACAGTAACACATCTTTTGTGCACATGATTTTGTGATTTATATGTTATTGCGATTTCAGAGCATCCATTGATGCATTTGCTTGAGCCCCAGTTCATGTCAATACCGACTGAATCCGTGGATGGTTCAATGGCTGATTTTTTTGTTAGGGTACACCTTACCACGGGTTATGATACACCATAACGCGGTTAGTCAGCACAATTTGGGTGCAACAAACACGGATTATATTCTTCATAAATTGAAATATTTGTTTGAATTGGGCTTTAACGTCCCCGTAAACACTATTTAGGTCATACTGGAGACGCTGCTTACAATTCTGTGGGACTTTTAACCGACATTGAGATTAAATGACTTCTCAAGCCCTGCCGCGCAATGAAACCAGAAGGCTTATATGCTTTGGACGATCTGGATCACACCGCTTTGCCTGGGCACGCTTAGTCCTTCTAAGCGGTTTACAAGTACTCGTTTTTGGTTAGATTCAGCTCTGCGTGGAAGAACCATGCAGCCAAATTTATTTCTCAAGCCCCGATGGGCGGGGGCGAAATAAATTGAAATAAACTCTTTAATCCGTAAGCGAAGGCATGATACATGATGCTGTTTTTAATTCAAAACGATCCATTTTGCTGTTACATACTCTTTAATGCCTGTTTGATTCTCATTATGATCTCCGAACTTATACACGTGCGTATTTAAAGGGTTGGGTAAAAATCTTTGACAAAGGGGACGGGTGAACACATTTATTCTTGCTTTCCAGAACGTTTTTACCACATCCCCCACTTATGAACAACTGAAACCCAACTTATTTAGTTTCGGCATTGTTGGGGAGGGGAGACTCTTGAATTTATAGATTCCTTCTTTGCTACTGAAAATAGTAAGTTTTATGCCATCCCCCACCCCCGAGAATCTTTGATTCGGGGGGGGGGGGGGGACGTTAGTATTTGCCCATTCTGTTTCATTTTTGGCTGAATTATCTCCCCTTGAAATTTAGCAAAAACTCAGAAATTGGCTCCCACGGGGTCATTGGTCACCTATAGTTTCAGCTCTTGTTCTAAATGATATTGACCCAAAATGAGTTAATGGCGAGTATATGGAGTGTGTTCCAGTTTTGTCTGGGTCCCGAATGGGACTGTTCTTAGTCCTCTGTTATACACCCTGTATATTGATCATATTTCAACCGCCATTGACTCAAGAATAAGACTGTTCGCAGACGACTGGGTATACTGCCGGGAAATAAGAGTTACAGAGGACTAATGTAAACTTCGGAACCAAATTGATAGACTAGGATGTTAGGCATGAAAATGTGGCATGACATCATGCGAACAAGTCAGTGAAATGAACACCCCTTACTTTGTATAGAGAAAACTGTGATTTAAGGGGATATACATACTTTTTTTATGATATCTGCTAAAGACATAGGTTGTGGGTACACGTTAGAACCGCCTCCTTTAGACGATTCTAACGAGCACCCACAACCTATGTTTGCAGTATAAATAAGAAACATATCATGGATTTTCATCAGAGAAGTAGCCATTTAGGAGATGTGATAAAATACACTATGTCGCACGGGTGTGTTACCGGAGTGAGTTTTCAGGCCGTTTAATGCAATACATTAAGCAGACAACTAGGCAGAGAACCAATGAAATTGAGGGTTCGTGCATTAGAACTCCTTGAGTATCATTTCACATGATTCTCGGACTCACAATAATTCGAGGGCGAATTTCAATGTTGAGGGGGAGAATGTCAAAGCGTATAGGTATATAGCACACTTGTACTGCCTTTCGGTACAAGCCGGCTTTTACAGCAACGCGGTAGAATTGCTTAACAATCCGGCGGCCCGGGTTCGAACCCCGGCCGGGCCAAAGGTGTGTAGCATGTTTGTCACCTGTAACACAATGTCAGTAAAAATGTCATTAATGTCCACGAAGAACAAAACTGGACCGAAGACGGCACCTTGTGAGACACCAGACAAAACTTGAGCCCAATCCTAAGTTTCACTGTTAGGTTCGGCAATAGTATACATGGTGTTAGGGTCATCTGGATGACCAGCATCGCTAAACTCAAACTCAGCCATATTGTATCTTTCTGAAATAAAGAATATAAGACTCTTACTTGGGTTTTCTTACAACATGAATGTCGTAACAATGGAGAGAAGCATAGTTTTAAAAAAAGGGGAAAAATCGCTTATGGTGAGATTTGAACCTGGGACAATCGGGTAAAATCAACTGCTCTAAGCACTAAGCCAAAGAGTCAACTGTCTTCCTCAGTTGTCTTCCGCATAATCAACCAAGGCAGGTATAATGTAGGTTAGGTGCTACGGGCCGTAACACTTCACCCCTTTTCTTCAAGTCCGTATGTTAACGCGAGGTCATTTTTGTGAAGAAAGTCAAATCCCGGGCGAGCCACCATCTTCCGACATGACAGCCATAATGAGGCCGGCCTCAGTGGCTCAGTCGGATGCGCGTCTGACTGGTGATCAGGAGGACGCGGGTTCGACTCCCGCCGGGGTCGGCAACATTCTTTCGTGGAGATTGATCATGAAATCTTTTCTACGGTCACTCTCTCCCTTCCGCTGATTCAAGAAGGGCAGTTGTCAGTTTCTGGCGAAAGAATGTGCACTGTACTGGTTAACCGCTTACGTATAAGCCTGCCCAGGAAAGTGTTGATAGGTAAACTGACCGGCTCAAAAATGACCTAAATAGTGTTGACTGGGCCGTAAAACTCCAATACAAACAAACAAAACAGCCATAATGAAGGAATGGAGCATAGCTGAAAAAAAATCGACTCTGTGCGAAAGAGCCGTATCCATGACGCAGTTGTCATTGGTTATAAACCTGTAGACCAAGGAAGATAATTCAGGATTAGAAGTTGTGGGTTGTAACCGTATCAGGGGCGTAGCTGGAAGAAAATCATTTGTACGCAAACCAAAGGAAATACTAAAAATAATAACTCCGTTCAGCAAATGGGGATCACTCTTACAGGAAAGAATTTGCTCCCATCAGGGAGCAAATTCTTTCCTGTAAGTGCGGCACCGTGGCAGAGGAGAAAACTATGCTAGCTAATAAATAGTGTTGCGTACATCCTAGACAAATACAGATTTTCTTCTTCTTCTTCTCCACGTTCTTCTTCTTCATCATCTTCTTTTTCTTGTTACTTCTTCTCTCTGCTTCTTTTTTTTTTTCTTCCTCTTCTTTTTTCTACTTTTTCTTCTTCTTTTTCATCTTCTTCTTCTCCTTCTTCTCCTTCTTCTCCTTCTTTTTCTTCTTTTTCTTCTTATTTTTCTTCTTCTTCTCCTTCCTCTTCTTTTTCTTCTTCTTTTTCTTCTACGTCTATTTTTTTTTAGGCCGGCCTCGGTGGCTCAGTCGGATGCGCGTCTGACTGGTGATCAGGAGGACGCGGGTTCGACTCCCGCCGGGGTCGGCAACATTCTTTCGTGGAGATTGATCATGAAATCTTTTCTACGGTCATTCTCTCCCTTCCGCTGATTCAAGAAGGGCAGTTGTCAGTTTCTGGCGAAAGAATGTGCACTGTACTGGTTAACCGCTTACGTATAAGCCTGCCCAGGAAAGTGTTGATAGGTAAACTGACCTGCTCAAAAATGACCTATATAGTGTTGACTGGGCCGTAAAACCCCAATACAAACAAACAAACAAACGTCTATTTTTTACGTTTGTAATGTGTGTAACGTGTAGTGTGTATCTGCGTACAGGTAGCTACGCCCCTGAGTATCATGGACAAACTTTCCTATCTATCGCTCACACTGATTTCTTTGGCTGGCTTGTTTCTTCGTTTGGTTGGGAGTTTAACAGCCCAGCAAGCACTATTTAGGTCACATCGAGCCAGTTAGTTTACCTTGAAGGCTTATTAAACCAGCACAGTGCATATTCTTACGCCAGAATTTGACAACCACCCTTCTTGAGTCAGTGAAAGGGAGAGAATGACCGTGTGTGTATTTTGAGTTATACGTCTCAGCAACCCGCTAAAGTTATATAGAGAGGGGGCCTCATTTAACGACTCGTCAGAAAGTTTGGAGAAGCCAAAATCGAACCCAGGACCCCTGGTTTATGAGGTGAGTAAAACAGAATGATTACCAAAGAGAACATTTCATGGCAGACCCATTTCAGATTCTTTTTCTTGCATTACTTATATCTTAAAACATAGATTTTGAATATGCGGTCACTTCGACTGCTAACGTCCATTGTGACGTTTAGTGACGTCGCATTACGGGCAGTGTACACGACTTTCTATACAAATAGCGCACATAAGACACCCTTTGAGTTAAACACCTCAGAATTCTCGACTTCAATGCCAGCCCTTCGTAGAAAACCCGGGTAGGATAAAAGTTTCTATCGCAGGGTAAAATCTAGGATTTCCTCGTCTGGTGTACAAGAACTTGTAAAACGGGGCTAGTATTTCGTTGCTCGCAGAATTTGATCGCTTTCAGCGATCAGACTATGTGCATGCGCAACTTCTGTACTAACAAATTATTTTGCAGATTCGTGTGGTTGCACTGTAAGTGTTGTCTCATTGAAGTTGGTTTTGCTGTTGGCTATTTGAACGGTCCCTCTGTAGTTTTATATTGTTTACATGTTTATGTACAAGTTATTCTTGGGCCCCATCCACCGCTGCTTGTGGAAATAAATGGACTGCATGATACTACTGGTTAACCACTAAGAAGGTCTTAGTCTTCCCAGGCAAAGTGGTGCGAACCCGACCGTCCCATCATATACATGTAAACCCTATTAGTCTCCTTGGGCGGTAGATTTGAGATGTTGTTAAATCTAAATGACGGATAAAAAGACTTGCAAAATTAGAAACAATTCCGAAATGACCTTAATAGTGTTGACGGGGACGTTAAAGCTCAGTTCAAACAAACACCAGGTTATTTTGTGACATTTTTGATGGATTATAGCGACTGTTTATTGTGCATCTGTTGTAAAAATGTGTCTCTATGTCATAAACACATCTTACAACCCAAAACCTTTTTTTGTTTTAAGAATGACCAAGCGCATGTCGTACATATTGTGGTTTTTCAACTAAAGGGCAAATATGTATCGTTCCTGTTGGCTGTTTCTTGAAAATTGGCGCTTATAATGGGTAAAAACGTCAAGATTCGATTTTTCATATCCGTGTTTGTTGTTCCATTTGTTCCGTGTTTAGTGTACTCAGACTCAACACATGATCCGTGGTAAGGTGTACCCGTGTTTCAAGGTAGTGAGCCAAGAAAAATCGATACGATTCTTATTCTAAATGTTTTTATGAATTATTAAAAATAGTATACTTACTTCGATGCCTAGAGGCATGAAAAACCCAAGAATGCTCGTGTATATATCATTTATTTCTGATTGATAGACCCTTAAAACTTGAAGTTTTGTTTTTCTACCTATTTTGGCCTAATTTATGGCTTTGATCCCTTCTCTGACCGTGTCATAAATTAAAATTGGGACAAAACAACAAAAACACAATCTGTTGCCATCGCAAAACCAACAGAAAAACGTAAATCGTGATATGTTCGACAAAATAAAGGAAACATTGAACTCACACTTCTCCTGTCAAAAACAAAAGACGGTAGCGTTTGTTGTACTCAGTCGCGTCACGTTGTACCGTGGTAACCGGTGTGTTCCTTATGACAATATCTTGAGCGAATTCGACTTTCTGTGCCTATTTTTAGAAAAACTTTTTTTTTTTTTTCAGTTACCTGATGGTAACCCATTTATTCTCCCCGTCAAATGATATACAGTGGGTCGGGGAGGACCATCCCACTGTATACCTTACAAACTACATATTTTCAAATGAGCATGTAGCATAAAGATGTTTCGTCACAGCATAGATCCACAACAAAAGCGACATCGAAGGAGCAGTTTTCTTTTCTGTATCTTTTAATTCCATGATATATTTTAACCATGCATGTTTTAATATAATATAAACAGAGATTTGGTTTTTTAATTTACGACCCTTTAAAGATTGTTTCATGCATATCTAGCTATCCTTAATCAGAAGTGGATGAAAACCAGAGTGCCCGAAGAAACCCTGTACAACTGGGCATCTCGCATCTGCCCTTAGCCAGGCTCGAACCACAGTGGTGGGCAAGAACGGCCTTAACATTGTTTATTAACATGGATAAACTGCCCTATCAACGTCATTTCAGTTGTGGGTTTATATAAGGTAACAGACATGCAATATATATATTACAGAATAAACAACACATCATCAGGTAATCGAAAAAGCATATTCGAAAGAAAAAAAAGTGAAAAAGCAAGAAAAAAAGTCTCATTATCCCAGCCCCACTCAGCATGGCAGCACCTATATTTTTATACTCGACTATGTTAAGGTATTTATGTATATATTTATATCTGTCAGGGGTATAAATAACATTAACCCTTATCTTGCTGAATATCATTTAAGCTACACCCATTTCTGTCTATCAGCCAATCAAATTACTTGATGTAGTTTATTACTACAAATTTATAAACCGAATGCCTAACAGTGTGGATCCAGATCAGATGGCTTCTTCTTCAGAAACCATCTGATCTGGACCCACACTGTTTGCAAAGATAGGGGTTGTCGTGAACAGCAAGATAAGTGTTAAAGTATGTGTATTATGATGTACACGATAGCATTTTTTATCAGGCAGATGTCTTGTTGTAATGCAACTCAGTGTATTGTATCTATCAATGCTTTGTATTTGATCCATTTATTTTCGAATTTATCCAGACAGTCATTTTTTGTTGCTGTATGTTGTTTCAGTGTATAAAAATATTTTATTTTATTTTGCAAAGCAGTCAATGACAAAGGTAGATTAAGCCGTTTTGTTGCATATATATAGTACTTAAGAATAATAAAAAGTTCTAGATCTGCAGTTGAGTATATATTTCCTATATTGAAAATAAATAGTTCCTCAACTAATGGGAGATTAATATTTTTGGTTTTTAGCCAGTTGTTGAAATCTGCAAGTAATTTTTTAGTTTCCTGGCAATGCCAGAACATATGTCTTATTGTCTCTTCTTCTTGACAGAAGGTACAACTAGGGCTTGGTGAAATCTTTATTATGTATAGATACTTTTTTGTTGGGAGAATTCGATGGTTAATTTTTGTTTGAAACCATTGTAACTTGGTTCCTAAATGTAAATGAAAAGGCAGAGAATAAATAGAATTTCAGGTTTCTTCCTCAATATTATAAATGTTGTTCCATTTAATCTGGGAGGTAGGTTTATCTGTATTTCTGTTAAGGATAGAATAAAAATCTTTGCATCCCTTCCTTGATTTTATTAGGAACAAGATATTTGCAGGACGAAACGGTGAAGCTAGTTTCTTAGTGAAGTGAATGATTTTATGCTTCTCTGCAAAATCCTTAATTGCCTGTTTTAGACCTAGAAATTGGACAAAATTTGTTTTAACCTTGTAATTATTTTCAAATTCCTCTTGTGAAAAATATTCTCCATTTTCATGAATGATATCATTAACATATTTAACACCTTTTTGATACCATCTTTTTATATGCACTGGCTTATTACCTATTTGTATCTCATTATTATGAAAGATGGGGCTGGAGAGAACATGATTTTCATTATCTTGTTGGTTAAGGCGTAAAATATCGGCATATGCTTTAAGTACATCAACCCAAAATTTATTTTTAATATTTCGTGTAAGAGATACTGCATAATCCGTTCCAAAACTAAATAGTTCTTGAAAATTTATTTCGTGCTTTAAGACAGTTTGCCAAGGACTGTCTGATATTACTACCCTTCTTAACCATGTCAGTTTCATACTGTTGATAAATGCTTTCAAGTTGATCATTTGCAAACCTCCATCGCAGTACTGCTTTACTACTACACTTTGTTTTATTTTTGCAGGACCTTCCCACAAATATTCAAAAAATATGGAGTTTAATTGTTTGATTATTTGATCAGTCGGGTTTGGTATTGATATAAACAGGTGGTTTAAAATTGGCAGAAGTAGTGATTTTATAACAGTAATCTTACCTAAAGGTGTTAAGTATCGCCTTTTCCATAGCTTAATTAATGACTTAATTTTTTGTATTTTTTCATGAAAGTTAATTTTTTGCATGTTCTCAAGGTCAATATGAAAGTTTACGCCTAAAAGTTTGAATTCCGTTTTACCCCATGATAGTTTCCATCTTGTTTTGATGGATGATGTATTGTATTTGTTTTTTCCTATCCATACAGCATGTGTTTTTTCAAAGTTCACGTTTAATCCAGAAAATTTTGAGTACTCAAACAATACACTGAGTGTTTCGTGTAAGGATTTATTGCTGCCATCTAAAATGAAAGATGTATCATCTGCATATTGAGATAATTTATGCTCCTTATTATTTATTATTATTCCATTGATTTTCTTATTATTTCTTATCATTATTCCTAAAATCTCAGCACAGAGAATGAAAAGAAAGGGTGATACTGGGTCCCCCTGACGACACCCTCGGCCTATATTGAAAAAGGATGATAGATTACCACATTGATTCACACTAAGTCTTACATTTTGATTAAGTATCTTTATCCAGGAGATGACAGAATTACCGAAACCAAAGTATTCCATTACTTTGTAAATGAAAGGCCAGGATACAGAGTCAAAGGCTTTCTCGAAGTCGACTAGCAGAAGTAATCCGGGTTTATGATTTTCTTCTGTGAAATGCATGATATCGTAGATTAACCTAATATTTTCTCCTATATATCGGCCAGCAACAAATCCAGTTTGGTCAGGATGAATAAGTTTCTGAAGAGTACCTTTTATTCTGTGGGCGATGACTCCCGAGGCTATTTTATATGTACAGTTAAGTAAAGAGATAGGCCTGTAGTTTTTAATAAAATGTCGTGGCTTGTTATCTTTTGGTATACATGTGATTATTCCCTCCCTTTGTGTAACTGATAGTTCCCCTTTAGCAAATCCACAGTTGATGGAACGCACTACAAAATGACCCAACTTTTTCCAAAACATTTTTAAAAATTCCGCTGTGAAACCGTCAGATCCAGGACTACGGTTATTGGACATTGCCTTGAGAACCATAGTAGCTTCTTCATATGTAATGGGCCCTTCAATAGAATCAGATTCATGTTTAGTCAATTTTCTGATTTCATCGGTATTAAGTAGATCATTCAGGTTTATATCGCTTAGTTGGCTGTCTCTACTAGCATACAGGTCTTCATAAAATTGTTTTGTTTCATTTAAAATTTCGTACTGGTCTGTAATTATTTTTCCATCATTTTTTTCTAGCTTAGGTATGATTTTACTTGTAAAATTATGTTTTTCAAGGTTACAGAAAAAATTAGTTGGTTTTTCATCATCTTCAATAATTTTGGCTCTTGATCGGATTAATATACCCTGCATTTTGTTTTTACGTATTACGTTTAGCTCTTCCTTTAAGATTTCTATTTCATTTATATTAGTCTGTGACAGGTTTGTTTCTAGTACCTTTATCTTAGCAATTAATTCCTTTTCTTTCTTTTCTGTTTCTTTTTTCTTATAACTTGAATATGAAATAGACATTCCTCTTATCTCCATCAGGAGGGTTTCAAGAAAGAGTTGATCATTAATCATGAATTGGATTTGATCATCTGGTATGTTCCTTATTTGATCTAATTCATAAACTGGTAGTGCATATTGCATCTTGATATTGTCAATCTTATCATTAATTTTATCTATGTATTGTTTATCATGTAAAAGTGAATTATTATGTTTCCAGAGGGGCTTTCCTTTTTCAAACTGAACAAATGAGATCTCCAGTGTAATCATAGAATGATCAGATCTGTAACTTCCTTCAATGGAACATTTATTTACTGCCGGGAGTAAATCTTCAGAAAGGAGAAAAAAGTCCAATCGAGCTTGTTTAATAGGTGATTTTTTCCGCCATGTGTATCGTTTCAGTGAGGGGTATAATTCTCTAAAGGGGTCAAACAGACTGCAATTTTCTTTTATTTCAAGTATTTTCTGATGTGACCTTTTGTTATTGATGGTTGTATAGTTAAAATAATCCAATTTTTCATCTTGAACTACGTTAAAATCTCCACAAATAATTATTCTGATATTTCCGATTGTTTCCGCCATGTTTATTACATTATCAAAAAAGTTAGGAGTGTCTTTGTTGGGTCCGTATAAATTTATTAGTGTAAACCTATCATTTTCTACCGTTATGTCACATATTATATAATTTCCTCCAGGATCGGAGATACAGTTATGTATTTTTAAGTCCAGATTTTTTCTAAATAGTATGGCTACTCCTCGGGAATTTGATGTACCTGAACTGAACAGACATTCATTATTCCACTGAGATCTAAATAGACGTTCAGATGCTTTGGTAGTATGTGTATCTTGAAGACAATATATATCGCATTTTCTCTCAGCTAAATAATTTAGAACATCTAATCTTTTTTCTGTGGAGCCTAGCCCCTGACAGTTAGCAGACAGAATCTTTATTGCCATATTAAAAAAAAGTAGAGAGGCTGCCATGCAGTGGGACCAGAGACAATTTCACAGAGACTTAAAAAAGTGAAGAGCAAAGATAGTGGCGCTCTCTCCAACCTTAAACATAACATTTTCGCAACTTTGCAAGTCTTGCACAGCTGGACTGTTTCGATGGAGTAGTCTTTTTACCGTGAATGCCCAGACCAGCCCGAGCCTCCACCCAAGGCTGGGCTGGACCTTCACAGTTGCAGTTATGAAGCACTCAATGAATGCATGAGCTAGATCACAAAGTGGGTACTGGTGGGTCGATCGTCTCAGCGTGCAGGCCGAAGAAATGTTCCTGGACCGTGACCTAAACTGCCCCACTCAACACCAGATTCCAGTTTTTAATCAAACAGTGCAGACTCCAACCAGACGGCAAGCTCCGCGGCGTCCGATCCGGGCCCACACTGGTCGCCAAGCCCAACCCATGATCCCTAGAGAAAACACCCACACAACAACCCAGTCTCAGTCACTTGGGCTATTTTCTATGAAAAAAAAGTAATTCCGACATGTCAGTGTTAGTCACATGGACTTTAGCACCGAAAAGCCCTCTTGTCCAGTAACTTTAGGTCATGATCCAAAAACAGCCGCGTCATTTGTTCTACTGTGATGTTAGAGGTTGACCACATGTAGACAGAAATCATGTGTTATAGGCTTGGCAAAGCGTAGACCCAGACCAGACGCCGCAAAAACGCAGCGTCTGATCAGGGCCTCCACTGCTTGCATTTATTACAAAAAACCTAAGGGTGAAGTGAAGCCGTCCAACCCCAACTCATGGCCAGTTTCCAAGCCTGCACTCAGAGATAATAGGCCAATCCATTTATGTTGTCAATAAACTAACACATTTTAATGTGTTCATAAAGATTTGGTCTCCCTCTCTTGCGTCCCTTTCCAATTAAAGGGAAGCATGAAGGAACCATCACAATTTATCCTGGTGGCTTTTACCAGAGGAGGTATTCCTGCCGAAACGAAATACAGGACCTGACCTCCTCCAGTTGAAGTTATTTTTAATATTTTCTATCTGTGCAAGGTACTTGGTCAGCATCGCACCTGCAACCGATCCAGCTCTGATATGCCGCCGAGCTAACATCTGGTTGCACCCGATCAAGATTTGCAAATTTTCTGGGCGACAGTTTTGGAAAATTTTTAAGAGATTGTAAAATAACAATTATATCGAGGATAAGGTACTTGACTCTCTCAATGCAAGACCCACGAAAGAACACCAAAGATGTACCTTCGCGAGCGGTAATGCCACGAGCAAAAATACGTCTCTCGGTGTCACAAGCAAGATGAAAATCAATCCCACACCGAAAAAATCAAACTCTCTGTTAAGTTCACGAAATGAACACCCCAAAAACCCATTCCACACAGAGAAAACTGGGGCTTACGTGGCACACATTACCCTTTCCATTCCCACCCCAAGACATAGCCAATGGGTACCGATTAGAACAGCCTCTAACAGCAGTTCTAACGAGCACCCACAACCCATGCCCGCAGCATAAACACGAAAAAATATCTATATATCTAAAGTAGTCGTTTTGGAGATGTGAAAAATGCACCGATGTGTTTTTGTAATGCCTTCGTGCTTCAAACTTTATTTTTAATGTAATTTCAAAGCATCTGACTAACATTGAATAAACCCAGTATATATGTTATTTCTGATGTTACCCTGAATTCCCGTAACAATGAAAATCCAAAATTCATACACATACTGTTTACAGTGACGATATTGATTCTCATCCTGAAAACACGCCCATACAAATACAGTGTAAATTTTACCGCGGATAAAAACGAAAATTTTTAAAATGAAAAACTGCGACATTCCTGCTACAGCCGACCAAAACACCGACCATAGGTACTCGCAAGAACCGCCCGATCGAGGCGGTTCCAGCGAACACCCACAATCCGTGCCCAAGAGCAGAAATCAGCAGAATAACGCTTACCCCTGCAAACCCCAGCTTTACTTTATAAAAGTGGGATTCAATGGTGTCAGATTATATAGGCGTGTTTTCGTGATGGACTTCATTGTGAAAGTATATTTTTTGAAGCGCATGTAAGAAATCTCCTCAGCATCTGGAAATGGAATCTTTGGATTATCAAGGAAAAAAAAACAAACAAAAAAAAAACATGTACTCAAGCCACAAATGGCTTCACTGTAAATTCGATGTCCACCGAACGTCCTGTCGCTGAAACCAACAGGGTCCACCAGCACGGACGGCCCGCCTCGCACCGCGTTCCCGGACAGGCCCAGATCCTCTAAGCGGCCCACCAGTACTAGTGTGCGGGCCGGACTCAGCCCCACGCTGAAGCACCGTGCAGCCCATATATTTCATCAAATAAAGTTCAGGTATTTAATCACATCAAGCAATCCAATAAAAAAATCCAGTTCTGTGGCATCCAAATTCAGTTTACAGTTTTCTGAGACCAGCACAAAATTCTAGTCCATATTCTTTACAAAATACTCTGGTCTCATCCAAATAAGAAAAGAAAAATGTTTTTAAATATCAAACACAGTAAGAGTACTATATTAACACCACCTTAGGGACCGTTTAAAAGTGATCTTAAAGATCACCTTTGAACAGTCCCAAAGGGGTCTGTTATTAGGAGAAACCAAGTGCAGCAAACTCAAAGAAAGATTAACTAAAACTCTCAATTTTAGGTGATCTCAATAGTGGAGTCACACTGCACTTGATTTCCCTATGCATCAGTGGTTCGCAACGCAGAGCCACCGCATAAGTTGCATTGTGTTAAAATCCATAAAACCCTGCTGAATCCCGATACATGATCCTATTTAAAATACATGTGGAGTGGATAATGACCATTTCAGTTGAGAAACCCAGCTAATCTGGGAATCACAATTCTCTGGATCCACTGTAAATGTAAACATCGAAGAACCTTAGATAGATTTAGCGTACCGAGGTGTACAGCAGGGCATGAGTCAAGTCACAGATCTAGATAAACTATATGAACCAGCACATGGTAAAACACACAAAAAGGCCCGAACTGGTCGGATCAGCCTGCGCATTTGCGTTGTCTGACTAGTGTCTTTGCCAACTGCATCCACCCAACACAGGCCAACATCTATGCAGAGACAAGCAAAAGACCCCGTCACAGTGGATGGGTACGCAGGCTGATCCGAGTCTCTACCGGCCACAATAGTCCCATTGTGGGTTCCGTCATGCGCCAGCTCCTATATTCTTAATTTTAATCAACATCCTCAAGCTGTGCCATTCTTCAAGGAATGAGAAACTGCTCCCAGTCAGCTAAAGTCCGCAAATAGAGGTCCATATTATTGAAACTGAAAGTGTATGTCTTGCACTGGGGGCAATAAGATAACTTTACCTTTATTGTAAGATCATATATTGTTTGTCAACCCCTAAGACGCCGAGAAAAACTGCATCTGGAAATGTCCGCTACCTATGTCGCCTGCTGAATGTTCTTGCAAACTTTTCCAGTAATATATATTTTTTTCATACTGGCAAACAGTGAGAACCCAGATCAGACTGCTCCTAGAGTAACAGTCCGATCCGGGTCCAGACCGTATACCAATTTTTTTAAAGTAACCGGCGGACGACAATGCAGACGACAATTGTCGTTATCGGCATCTTAAGGGTTAACCCTTGTCCTGCTGACAACCCCTACATGTGCAAAACAATGTAGATCTAAATCAGTTGGCTTTTAAGGAAGCCATCCGATCAGGATCCACATTGTCTTTTATATTGTGAATCTGAGAGACAACCTTATACCATGCAAAATGATTAACTAATAATCAGATATGGATGTGACTATTAAAATATTCAGCAGGACAAGTATTGATTATTGTTTGTTTTCACACAAAATGCAGTCAACTATGCTTTAGTTTGAAATAAATCCAGTATAACCAAATCTATTCATATAATCCTGAAACTGTCCATTACACAAACACGCCTGTACAAATACATTGCCACCTTATCACCGAAAAAATGAAAATTTTAAGATGAAAAATTTTAAGATGAAAAATTGTGATACCTCCCCTACCCCCGCCCAAAAAATGGACCGTGGGCACTAGTTAGAACCGCCTCATCGAGGCTGCTCCAACGAGTACCCACAATCCACACTTCAGAGCAGAAATAAGAAAAATAAGGCATACCCCCGAAAACCCAAGTTTTACTAAATAAAAGTGGGGTTCAAGGGGGTCCAAATTATACAGGCGTGTTTTTCGTGATGTATTTAGGCTCTGGCAACCATAGAATCTATGTCATCATGGAGGTCAAATTTGAGTCTTTTGCCAGCAGCAGTCCTTCCAAAAACTGACCCATTGAAATACCAAGCTGCCTCAATGGATCTGTTGGTCAGGAGGTCAGAAATTAGCGTGCTATTGAGTCTTGTAACATCATCAACCAGTCTGTGACCTGCGCTTTTCACTGCCGCTCGTACCCTCATAAGTTTTGACTTAATGTTACTATTTTTAACCTTCATAAGGACAGGCCTGTCTGAGTTAGGTCTACCAGGAATTCTATGTATAGCCTGAATTTCACTAGGCTGTAGATCCACATTACACTTATTAAACAATGATGTAACCTTTTCTATCAGAGCAATTTCACTTTCATCTTTACTATCTTTAAGATTAAGGATTTTTATGTTGTTCTTCCGTGAGTACTGTTCATTATGGTTTGCCATCTTAATAGCAGTCTGTGACTGTTTTTCAACAGCTTCTAGTTTGGTAGTGGCATTATCAAGTTTTATTTTCAGGCTGTGATTTTCTTCTGAAAGTTTCCTATTCACAGCCTTTGTGTCATCTAAGTCCTTTTGCATGGCTTTGGTGCACTGCTTTAATTTTGATTCTATGGTAATTTCTATACCCTTGTTTATTTCATTCATTATCTCCTCCACTGTTATCTTTATAAATTTCTGCATGTCATCTTTTGTCATTATTTTGTCTGTTTTGTCACCCACAAGGTCGATACTGTCCTTGAGGAGCCTCAGGTCAGAAGAGATCTCTTCTATTTGCTCATGCAGAAATAAAAGTTCTTCTGCACTTGAATTAGCAACCTCTGAATGAGGTCGTTTTGGTTTTGAAGGTGTAGTGTGCCCAGAGGCATTACCTATTTTCTTCACTTCTTCAGTCTTTTTGTTTCCTGATTTACTCATTGTTCAGTATTTCAGTATTATAAATACTGCTTTTATAATAGTCCAGAAGCAATGCAGCACAGGTAAGTTTATAAAATCCAGATAACTGTAAATCTTTCTTTGTTTAGATTGACAATTTTCTATTTTCTTCAATAAATCCTTTATTAAGTTTTCTTTTTCAAAAATATTTTTTCAGTGAAATTCAGAAAACATAATCTCCATTCTAGTACAAAAATTTCCAAGAAAAAGTCACTAATTCCAGCCCATTTGAACAAAACTTGCAGAGAGAAACTAACACTACATGTCAGGTAAAGATCACTCACTCACCTTTTTAGAAAAACTTAGTCATCGCTCTAGCGCCTACATTTCTTGATTGATTTCAATAAAACTTCACACTAATGTTCCTTATGACAATATCTCGAGCGAGTAGACTTTCAAGGTCATGACCTCATGCCATGGCTCATGGTCAAGGTCACTGTGGCTATTTTTTAAAAAAACTTTGTCCTCGTTCTAGTGACTTCATGTATTGATGGATTTTATTATCCCACGCTTTTAAAAGAAAGCGTTGGGGGATATTGTGAACGCCTCCGTCCGTCTGTCCGTCCGTCCGTCTGTCATGCTATCGCCTTCTTAACCAATGGCCGGAATGCAACCATATTTGCTACATGACTTCCTTACACGGTGAGGGTGTACGAGAGGGACGTTAAAGTTGGCTCCGCCCAAAAGTCTTTTTGTGTCCCGTCAATACCCTTTTATATTTCTGGATGAACTTTTTAAAGTAACCTTGCAGAAATGTTCACCTTCATTAGACGATGAGTCGTGTGCAAGACCAAGGTCCATACCTCCAATGTCAAGGTCATACCTAGGGGTCAAAGGTCAAAAGGGGGACCTTTTTGTGTACAGTCAATAACTTTCTTATTCTTTTTATGAATTATGAAATTACTTGGCAGAATTGTTAACTATCATGAGACGATCTGTTGTACCCCAAAGATCAAGGCCATATTTAGAGGTCAAAGGTAAAAAAGGGGCTTTTAGTGTACGGTCAATAACTTCCTTGTTTCTCTATGGACTTTTCAAAGTTACTTTGCAGAAATGTTCATCTTCATTAGTTTAGTTTATACTAATTTATTTAGTTCGAGTGCGATGGAAGCTGCTAGCTTATTTAATCGCTGTCGAACACTCATTCCGGATCTTCATTAGATGATGTGTTGCACACAAGACCCAGGTCAATACCTCCAATGTCAAGGTCATACTTAGCGGTCAAAAAGTGGGGAGACATCTGTGTTTTTGTAGAAAAACAAATTTTAATTTGAGTATGGAGGTACGTTTGGGAGACCTCATCATCGGTAGATTATAATCATATTTTGTTCTTATTTCTTTTACAAGTATATATTGTTGGTTCTCGTTGGCGCCTCATTCAGACGTTTCCAACGAGTACTCCCAAATGACCGCCTCCGTGAGACCATTCTATGGAGTTATGAATAGAAAAAATTAAAATGAATACCCATGTAAACCCAGTTTTACATACGGTATAAAGTGAGTTTTAGATGGGTTTTTCATACGGAGTACGACACGTCAACCCTTGTGGGTCATTTTGTGTCGTCTCCCAGAGAAAAGAACAAAAGACATAGAGGAGATATTAGATTAGATGGGCCCCGTCAAGCGATTTTGGTACTTATCGCCTATGCGAGCAGCGAAGGTTCAGGCGAGCCGCAACCGCATACAAGCAGTGAATCAAGAGGAACCTTCAGACAGAAAGCCATATCCCTGGCCCCTCTGAATGGCTGGGCATGCGCAGTTAAAATTTGTCATGACGGAATGCTCGAAGACACAAATTCGCTTGGCCATCACGCAAACAAGTCCGTGAAATAAACACCCCCTTACACCCCACTTTATATAGAGAAAACTGGGGTTTACGGGGGTATACATTATTTTCCTTATTTTGCTCCTAGACATAGGTTGTGGGTACTCGTTAGAACCGCCTCATTGAGGCGGTTCTAACGAGTACTCACAACCTATGTTTTGAGTACAAATAAGAAAAATATCACAAATTTTCTTCAGATGATTGACCGTTTTGGGGATGCAAAAAATGCACTATGACGCACGGGTGAGTTATCGTAATGCGGGGCTCAGATGAAAGTGAGGGATATGAGAGAAAGGGGAAAATGAACGGAAGTAGAGAAACAGAAGATATAACAACACTTCCTGCTGCAAGGACAGAAGGAAGCAAATATCGGTTGGACCCTCAGTGACACAAGATACACGTCACCTTTGCTTCACCAAACCACCCCAACGCCCCCCGCCCATCGGGGCTTGAAGAAATTGATGTGCTGCATGATGCTTCCACGCAGAGCTGAAACCGACCAGCACTAGAGTACTGGTAAACCGCTTAGAGGATCTAAGCCTGCGCAGGAAATGCGGTGCGAGTCCATGCTTATAAACCCTATTGGTTTCATTGGGTGACAGGGCTTGAGATGTCATTTCATCTCAATGTCGGGTAAAAGTCCACAAAATTGGAAGCAACGACTTCAAAATGACCTTTATAGTGTTGACGGGGACGTTAAACCTCAAATGAACCAACCAACCAACAGAAACAAAAGAAATAACAACACTTCCTGCTTCAAGGACAGCAGGAAGCAAATATCAGTTAGACGCCCAAGTGACACAAGATACACGTCGCCTTTGCCTCACCCAACCACCCCAATAGCATGTTAGCATGGTGTCTTTTGAAATGCTAAGTCTTAATTTCTTGACAGTTTAAAAAAAATGAAAATGTTGTTTCTTCAGCTCATCACATGCACAAGTTCGTGAAATGGACTTCTTATCAAAACATTGCGAACCCCACTTTATGTAGAAGAAAAAATGAAATGACGGAGGTTTAAATCTTGCTAACATTACGAAAACACGCCTATACAAATACATTGTAAATTTTATCGCCGAGTAACGAAAATTTTTAGATGAAAAATTGTGGTATTTTTCTTATTGCTGCTCAAAATATAGATTGTGGGTACTCGTTAGAACCGCCTCATCGAGGCGGTTCTAACAAGTACCCACAATCTATGTTTTAGAGCAAAAATAATAAACATAAGGTTTACCCCTGTAAAGCCCAGTTTTACTATATAAAAGTGGGGATCAAGGGGTCAATATTATATAGGCGTGTTGCCGTGATGTACTGTTTTGTTTGTTTGATTTTAGGTTTTATGTTCCCGTCAACATTATTTAGGTAATTTTGGAGACGTTTGGTTTATATGCAGGGATGGTCCCACTCGCACCACTTTGGCTGGGCAGGCTTAGACCTTCTAAGCGGTTTACCAGTGCTCATGTGTGGTGGGTTTTTATGGGGCGCCGTTTTACTATTTAATCCGTATTTATAGATATCCATAATTATTTATGGATATACATAATTCGAATTATGGATATCCATTATTATTTATGGATATCCATAATTATTTATGGATATCCATAAATCGAACTGAATTAATGATATCTAAAATCGAATAATGGATATCCATTATTCGATTTATGGATATCCATAAATCTAATTATGGATGTCCATTATTCGGCTGATTTATGGATCTCCATAAATCAAATTATGGATATCCATAAATCGAATTATGGATATCCTTAATTCGAATTATGGATATCCATTATTCGGCTGATTTATGGATATCCATAAATCGAATTATAGATATCCATAGATATCCATAATTCTCCTCTGCAAATAAACCTAATGAACAATGACTGCTCCCTTTGCAAATAAAAAAAATAAATAGATAAAAAAATCCCCACCATTCGCGTCAGGTTTCCGATTAAGGTATGTAATAAAAGCCCGGATGGAGGTGGAGGTAATGTAGGGTAGGCTTAGTGGTGTCCTATGGTATGGGAGAGAGATGTTTTGTTTGAATGGAGGTTTAACGTCCCCTTCGATACTATTTATGTCATTTTGGAGACGTTGCTTCCAATTATGTTGGGCATTAGGCCTTCATTGAGATGAAATGACATCTCAATCCCGCCGGCCTCGGTAGCTCAGTCGGACCGCGTCTTACTGGTGATCAGGAGGACGCGGGTTCGATACCTGCAAGGGTCGGCAACATTCGTTCGTGGAGATTGATCACGAAATCTTTTTCTACGGTCATTCTCTCCCTTCCGCTGACTCAAGAAGGACAGGTGTCCATTTCTAGCGAAAGAATGTGCACTGTACTGGTTAACTGCTAACGAATATGCCTGCCCAGGAAAAGTATGGATAGGTAAACTGACCGGCTCAAAAATGACCAAATTAGTGTTGACTGGGCCGTTAAACTAAAATTCAAACAAACATTTCAATCCCTGTCGCCCACTGACTCGCACGACTTTGTTAGGACAGGCTAAGACCTTCTAAACGGTTTACCAGTACTCTCAGCTCATGCAGCGGTACTCCATACACCTCAAGTAGAGTATTATATGGATATATGTTTGTTTGTTTGTTTGATTTGAGGTTTAACGTCCCCGTCAGCACTGTATAGGTCATTTTGTAGACGTTGCTTCCAATTTTGTGGGACTTTTGCCAGACATTGAGATTAAAAATAAACTCAAGCCCTGTCGCTCAATGAAACCTTTGTTTGTTGGATTTGAAGTTTTACGTCCCCGTCAACACTGTAAAGGTCATTTTGGAGACGTTGCCTTCAATTTTGTGGTACTTTTACCCGACATTGAGATGAAATGACATCTCAAGCCCTGCTGCCCAATGAAACCAATATGATTTATAAGCATGGGCAGACCGACTCGCACTGCATTGTCTGGGCAGGCTTAGATCCTCTTAGCGGTTTACCAGTACCCATGTGCGGTCGGTTTCAGCTCTGTGTGGAAGCATCATGCAGCCCATCTATTTCTCCAAGCCCCGATGGGCGGGGGCCGATGGATATATGTTAATACTATATATACCGATCAGGTGCATTTTTTTCTCCCGAAACCATGCACGGATTGCCTGTTTTGATTATTATAATCTGATGTCCGACTTTCAGTGTCCTTAGGTGCGCAGTCCTCATAGAGGTGATTCCAGAGGGCCTGAATTTCCAGTTTTTACGGCTGGTTCCAATATTTAACTGCACACATGGCGGGCGTTCTGCGTATGGCGTCCATTGCTTTGGAAGCCTTACGGGCTGACAAGGCTGCACGGCAGAGAGGTCCCTTTGACTGGCCATCATCTTCCAGCGAGTATGAAGACCTTGAAGATTTTTAAACAATCACGTGTCTTAGGGAGAAATCATTAAACCAAAAGCTTTGGTGGCGATTTATGGATATCCATAATTCGAATTATGGATATCCATAAATCGATCTGAATTATGGATATCCATAAATCGAATTATGGATATCCATAATTCGAATTATGGATATCCATAAATCAAAGGAATAATTGATACCCATAATTCGAATTATGGATATCCATAAATCGATCTGAATTAATGATATCCATTAATCGAATTATGGATATCCATAATTCGATTTATGGATAACAATAATTCGAATTATGGATATCCATTATTCGGCTGATTTATGGTTATCCATAAATCGAATTATGGATATCCATAATTCGATTTATGGATATCTGTAAATACGGATTAAATAGTAAAAGGGCGCCCCATAGGTTTCAGCTCTGTGTGAAAGCATCATGCAGCCCAATCTAAGCCCCGACCGGCGGGGGCCCTCATTACCGTAAAATAACACTATTTAGACAAGCCGGTTTTAGGACAACTCTTCTGTGTAAAACCCACTGCTTAGGCTTTCTCCATCATTAACGCTCCGCATGCTGGGTATTTTTTTCGGAGCCGACATTTTTATTTCATATATATTGACAAAAAAAATTAAAAGTCTAATTCCTACGGAACCCGGGAAGGGACATAATTTTTTTTATATTGTTGTGCGAACAAGATATTAAGTTGTGCGAACAAGATATTATCTTGTGCGCACAAGACAATATGTTGTGCAGAAAAGATATTATCTTGTGCAGACAACATAATTTATGTTGTGCGGACAACATATTATCTTGTGCGGACAAGATGATATCTTGTTTGCACAACTTAATATCTTGTGCGGACAAGATATTATCTTGTTCGCACAACATATTATCTTGTTTGCACAACATAGATCTTGGGAAGTTGTGCGAACAAGATATTATCTTGTGCGGACAACATAATAAAAATAAAAAAAAAAACATGTCCCTTCCCGGGTTCCGTAAATTCCACCACAATATTATAAATTTATTTTAAGCTGATCGGTTTCATGTATTAATAATTTTCAAGGACATAAATAATCCGTCTACATAAACAAAAGCGCTTAGATTTTCAAGGCAATTTCTTTAAGTTATATACAATTTTTTCCCCAGAAAAGAGGATTTTTATTCAATTTTGCATTATGTTTCAAGTCCTATTTTCTGGGAAATATACGAAATATATTAACGATTTGTCCGGTTAAGCTTTGCGAAATAAGACCAAGGAGTGGTAAAAGTTGCGACCACTCCACTTATTAGACCACTTCTGGGCAGTCTCAAAGGTGATCGTAATACAGAAATTAATCGTGTCAAGCAAAAATTTGGCGTTCTGACATATGCACACGGCATATCCGCTTAGTCAAATCAGAAGCATCGCAAATCACAAGGGTGATCAATGGATCATAGCAAATTTACTGAAACAGGTATACAGTAAAATTCCGCTTTAAAGACCACCTAAAATTAACACTAATTTTGCTTTAAAAAGCTTATTTTGAAGGGTGGACTTAACCGTTCTTTGTGTTTTCTGCCCTCAGTGTCCCCTCATTAGACTGTTCAAAAGTGGTCTTCAAGACCACTTTTTAACAGTGTTAAAGGTGGTCTTAATATAGGAATTTTACTGTATATATATTCATGGTCTGTGAGTGGTCCTGAAAGGAGACGTTGGCTGCTAAGTTTTAGCCTTAATTACCTGTCTTTCAAGCAAACAGTGTAGATCCGCTGATCTGTTAGTCAGTGTCCTCGCATGTGTCCAGTCCATGATTTTGAGCAGAAATAAGAAACCTCTTTACACCCGGCAAGAAGAATGATTTGACCGCTTGGTCAGCGAAAGTCACGTGATATACAGTAATTTTTTTATATTAGTCCCAAAGGTGGTCCCTGAGTGAGTGAGTGAGTGTTTCAGTTTTACGTCCCACCAACAGCTAAGGTCATACGGAGACGGGACTTCGGTTTAAAGACTCATCCGAAAGTCTGGAGAAGCCCGGGATCGAACCTGCGACCCCCGGTTTACAAGGCGAGTAGCGTAACCACTCGACCACAGAGGCTTCTAGGTGGTCCCTGAGCAGAGGACATTGTGTGCAGGAAATTCGAAGAAAGAATAACTTCACACTTCTAAGCAGAATTGGTCTTAATTCCAGGTGGTCTTAACCCTTATCTTGCTGTTCACGACAACCCTTATCTTTGCAAACAGTGTAGATCCAGATCAGATGGCATCTGATCAGGATCTACACTGCTTTGCATTCAGTTTATGTATTTGTAGCAATTAATTACATCAAGTAATTTGATTGGTTGATAGACAGAAATGGGTGTGGCTTAAATGAATATTCAGCAAGATAAGGGTTAATAGCGGAATTTTACAGTACTTTTGGGAATGTTTGTTTGAACTGAGGTTGTTTTGTTTGTTTGTTTGTTTTGTTTTGTTTGTTTGTTTGACTTGAGGTTTAACGTCCCCGTCAACACTGTAAAGGTCATTTTGGAGACGTTGCTTCCAAGTTTGTGGGACTTTCACCCGACATTGAGATGAAATGACATCTCAAGCCCTGTCGCCTAATGAAACCAATAGGGTTTATTAGCATGGACGGTCCGCCTCGCACCATGTTTCCTGGACAGGCTTAGATCCTCTAAGCGGTTTACCAGTACTAGTCTGCGGGTCGGATTCAGCTCTGCGTGGAAGCATCATGCAGCCCATATATTTCTTCAAGCCCCTATGGGCAGGGGCTTTGAACTGAGGTTGTACGTCCCCGTCAACTGATAACATGACATTTAAAACGCAGTTTCATCATATTCTAGAAGGTTTAGTTTTATTTAGGTCATTTTGGAGACGTTGCTTCCAAATTTGTGGGACTTTTCGCACAAACAAACCAAAAGGGTTTATATGTAGGGACTGTCCGACTCGTACCACTTTGCCTGGACAGGCTTAGGCCTTCTAAGCGGTTTACCAATACTCATTTACGGTCGGATTCAGCTCTACATAGAAGCATCAAGCAGTCCAAGCCCGATGGGCGTGGGTTCGGGTCGATGGATTAGTAACTTTGGATCTGATAAACGATCGACTCAAAAATTTAGACATATTCATTGCTAAAACACGCCTATACAAATACATTGTAAACTTTTCCGGCGAAAAATACGAACATTTTAAGATGAAAAATTGTAACATTTTTCTTATTTCTGCTCAAAATATAGATTGTGGGTACTCGTTAGGCGAGTACCCACAATCTTTATTTTGGAGCAGAAATAAGAAAAATAAGGTTTACCTTTTACTGTATTAACGTGGGGCCCAAGGGGGTCAAAATAATATGGGCGTGTTTTCGTGATGTTGATGTGATAAACTGGCGTTAGTCCTCTCGTAACTACGAAAATTCGCCTATTCAATTATATTGAAAGTTTCAACACCAGTATATAAAACATTTCAGATAAAAATTCTGATATTTATCATATTTCTGTTTAAAATATAGATTTTGTGAGCACATAAGAACCGCCTCGTCGAGGCGGTTCTAACGAGAATGCACAACGAGGCGGTTCTAACGAGAATGCACAATCTATGTTTTTCAGCAGAACTAAGAATAAGTAAACCCATGTAAACCCCAGTTTTACTATATAAAATGGGGTGACAGGGGGCCAAACATTATAAAGTCCTGTTTTCGTCGGGCTCCATTATAATCTGTTGCGCATTGCATAAAACTGTACATGTCACCCCTTTTGAAATTATATAAAAGTTTAATAAGACTTCACGATATGAGATCACGTTTTTATTGATTTGGTAGTGAAAGGAGTGTTCGCTCTTCAAGCAATATATTTAACTTTTGAAAAGCTTCACTAGTTTAACTCGAACGTGAATTTCTATACACAATTTATCTTTGTATATAGCAGAATCACAAAAAAAAATGTATACACTTGAAAACTTCCTCGTATTTCACAAAAATGAAAACAAACAGTCTTGCGCACGTCTTGCTTATATATATAGATTTCGCCCTCTTGTGCACATTGCAAAATGAAGTGACCCCGAAAAAAATCAGAAAAGAATCAGGGGACCATACTATAATTGAGCCATGTCAACCCAAATTATGCTTTAGGACAATTTTCGCCCATCGTAGACTCGAATTTACCTGGGTATCTGATTACTGTGGAGACACGTGGATCAACGTTTGATTGTTAAGCGCACAACTAAGACTGGTCAGACTGCGCACCGCGCAGTCTGATCAGTCTCAGCTGTGCGCATATAATTATCCGGAGGTACATGTTCGCTGGCCCCGGCTCATATTATGCTTATATATATTCAAACATAAATTGACAGCAGGTAATTATTTAAGAAGTGGCTCTATATGGCGACAAATGTGCCTTATTATGGATCGGTAAGTTAATCGTAGAACACTTCCTGTTTTATATTTCTTATTTATTTATTTATTAATTTATTTTTCTTGCCTGCGTGCCTGCCTGCTACTTTAACGTAAAACCGCTATTACCAGCCACTCCGTTTATTTATTTATTGTCAGTGTTAATAGCTGATACAAGGTAACAAAACACGTCTACGTTAACTTTGACATTGCCTATTTTGCCCCCGTCCACCGGGGCGTGGATACATAGATAGGGATGCATGGTGCTTCCACGAAGAGCTGAAATCGACCGCACATGATTACTGGTAAACCGCTAAGAAGGTTTAATGCTATACCCAGGCAAAGTGGTGCGAGTCCATGCATATAAACCCTATCGGTTTCATTGAATGGCAGGTCTAGAGCTGTCAAGTAGCAACGTCCCCAAAATGTCCCATATATAAAGTGGGACGTGATACCTCAATTCAAAACCAACAAAATAAACTATTATTATATTGAAGGGAGGTCATTCTAGAAAGTAATGAACACCCGTCCGAACTGGCAAATTTTCTTTTGTTTGTGTTGAGGTCTTACGTCCCCGTCCAAACTATTTAGGTCGTTTTGTTTTGTTTGTTTGATTTGAGGTTTAACGTCCCCGTTAACACTGTAAAGGTCATTTTGGAGATGTTGCTTCCAATTTTGTGGGACTTTTACCCGACATTGAGATCAATTGACATCTCAAGCCCTGTCGCCCAATGAAACCAATAGGGTTTATTAGCATGGACGGTCCGCCTCGCACCGCGGTTCCTGTAGAGGCTTAGATCCTCTAAGCGGTTTACCAGTACTAGTGTGCGGGCCGGATTCAGCTCTGCGTGGAAGCATCATGCAGCCCATATATTTCTTCAAGCCTCTATGGGCGGGGACCGCGGGTCGTTATGTAGACGTTGCTTCCAATTTTGTGGAACACGACATTGAGATGAAATAACATCTCTCACCGCCAAAGAAACCCTTAGGTTTTAAAGGACGGCCCGGCTCGCATCACCTTTCCTGGGCGGCTTAGAGCCCTTCTGAACGGCTTACAATACCAGCACTCAAATGTGCGGTCAGTTTCGACTCTTCGCGGAAGCACCCTGAACCCCAGTCTACTTCTTCAAACCCTGATGGGCGCATATTTAGAGTAGGAGAGTAAAAAAAGTTGCCACCCCTGAAAGTTTATTCATCCTCTTAAGCCATATAATGACTATGGACTCTTCCATCTATTAACCTTTATCTTGCTGAATATTCATTTCAGCCACACCCATTTATATCTATTGACCAATCAAATTACTTGTTGTAATTTATTGCTACAAATTCATAAACTGAATGCTAAGCCGTGTAGATCCTGATCATTCAGAAGCCATCTGATCTGGATCTACAGTTTGCAAAGATAGGGGTTGTGGTGAACAGCAAGATGAGAGTTAAGTTTGGAGTGATCCGTTTCTAATTACAGTGGAACTTCAATGGCTCGAACACCTTTGGGCCCTCGAAAATCTGTTCGAGACAGGGGTAGTTCGAGCCACCGAGGGTCTCTGTCAGCAGGCATAACGAGATACTTTTGGTCATCTTTTCGGTGTTCTACAATGAAAATGTATGCTTTGTGTACTCATTAGAATCGCCTCATCGAGGCGATTCTAATGATTGCACACAGCATACATTTGGAAGATAAAAGACTAAAATCTCCTTAATTATCCCCCACTTTTTCTTATGTAGAGGATTTCCCTTGGGGCTCAAGAATGAGTTCGACTCAGCCATAGTAAACGAGCCATCGGTGTTCGAGCCATCGAAGTTCTACTGTATATTTAGGGGTGACAGGTTTGTTTTGTTTGAGTGAGTGATTGTTTGAGTTTAACGTCCCACCAATAGCTAAGATCATACGGAGACGGGACCTCGGTTTTAAGACTTATCCGAAAGTCTGGAGAAGCCCGGGATCGATCCTACGATCTCTGGTTTACAAAGCGAGCAGCGTAACCACTACACCATGGAGGCTTCTTTGTTTTGGTTGAGTTAAGTTTAACAAAAAAAAAGTTTGTACTTTAACTAAACAGTGTAGACAGTGGCCGAGTGGATTAAAAAATCAAAGTACTGAAAGTACTGAGAAGCGGGCGAGTAATATTATCGGGATCAACCATGGTTTTTCATGCATTAACATTTGCCGGATCCCGAGGAAGCTGTTTGAACATGAGGCCGCTAGGCCGAATGTTCAAATATTTTCCGAGGGATCCGGCAAATGTTAATGCAATGAAAAAAACATGGATGATCGTTGTTCATGCATAACTTACGAATCCGACCGCAAATTTTGACTTAAACGCCCAGAAGCTACATATAAATTCCACGTAAACTTTTCAAATGCGACAGGCAAACCAAAATGGCGACAAGTTCAGAATGTTGTTTACAATGACGTTGTTATTCAGTGACGTCATCATAGAACCCCAAAACGCAACGTTCAAGCGATAACGTTACGTCGCTCAACCTAATGTAAACAAAACAAGGCCCGTCTTGTGATATCAAAAGCTCAAAATCCATGTTCAAACAGCACGCGAATTACATGATTTGAACATGGTTTTTGCTGTTTGAGCACGGCTTTCGTTCCATTTGACAATGGCTTCAAACAGCCATGCACATTGGTATTTATGCAAGAATATAAGGATCAACCATGGTTTTTCATGCATTAACATTCGCCGGGTCCCGAGGAAGCTGTTTGAACATGAGGCCGCCAGGCCGAATGTTCAAATATCTTCCGAGGGATCCGGCAAATGTTAATGCATGAAATAACCATGGATGATCGTTGTTCTTGCATAACTTACGATTCCGACAGCAAATTTTGACGAAAACGCCCCAAAACGCCATATAAACTCCATCTATACTCTTGAAATGCGACCGGCGAACCAACATGGCGGCCATTTCAGAATGTTGTTTACAATGACGTTGTTACGCAGTAACCATCTGACGTCATCATAGAACCCTAAAACGCCACGTTCAGGGCGATAACGTTACGCCGCTCAACGTAACGTGAACAAAGCAAGGCCCGTCTTGTGATATCAAAAGCTCAAAATCCATGTTCAAACGGCACGTGAATTACATGATTTGAACATGGTTTTTGCAGTTTGAGCACGGCTTTCGGTCCATTTGACAATGGCTTCAAACAGCCATGCGCATAGGTATTTATGCAAGAACATGTGTTTACAACGCTCTTGAAAAATTGAAAAATTGAAAAAAATAATGACTTCAGTCTTATTACGCTCTAGTCATACGTAATTACTCTTGAATTTATCACTGAGTGTATTTATCTTCAAACGGGCTATTTCAAAAAAGACCACAGACACGATGCAGGTCTCCAAGAATGTGACTCTTTGCTAGCTGGAAGAAACTGTTATTTATTTATTTATTTATTTATTTGTTTACTTATTTATTTATTTAATGATGTATAGTTTATCAACGACCTTTGAGAGTTCAAAGTTTAAGCGTTACGAGTCGATTCCATTTTTTAGGGGAAGCAGGTTGCGGATACCTTTTTTCTCGGGCTTTTAAAGATATAAATCAATGTTTGTATAGTTTCTACCTAGAAGTCATGGTCAAGTGGTTAATGCGATGTACTGCGAGTCACTCTAAAAAATTTTTTGGCGAGGGTTCGAGTCCCAGTGGCACATTTTTTTTATATTTAATGTTTCATTTTTATTTTATCTTTTTTATGTTTAAAGTTATTTTCTCTATTTTTTATATTTACATCCTTAATATTTTGTTTCCTTTGTTTTATGTTCAACAATTATATTTTTATGTTATTGTAAATCTTTTGGATGCCGGCCTCGGTAGTTCAGTCGGATACGCGTATGACTGGTGGTCAATAGGACGCGGGCTCGATACCTGCCGGGGTCAGCAACATTCTTTCTCATGGAGATTAATCATGAAATCTTTTCGATGGCCATTCCCTCCCTTCCGATGATTCAAGAAGGGCAGTTGTTAGTTTCTGGGGAAAGAATGTGCATTGTACTGGTTAACCGCTTACGTATAAGCTTGCCCAGGATAAGTGTGGATAAGTAAACTGACCGGCTAAAAATGACATAAACAGTGATGCCTGGGCCGTAAAAGCCCAATACAAACAAACGAAACTCTTTCAGATTCATTTCAACAGCGCATTTGACTTCACTGACGGCTGTGAACGTACGTTCAATCAAAGTAACATTTTTGATAATACCTCTTGAATCCGAGCTACAACGATTCGCTTGTGCTCGTTCCATCCTTTCAATAAAATGAATATACATCTAATGTGATGGCACCGCCCATCGGGGCTTGGAGAAATAGTTCGAGCTGCACGATGCTTTCAAGCAGATCTGAAACTAACGACACATGAACAATCGTAAACTTACTACGCAAGTAAGTCCGAGCCTGCCCAGGCAAAGTGGTGCGGGTTGGACCATCCATATTTATTAAACCCGTTTAGTTTTATTGGGTGGCAGGGCTTGAGATGTCATTTCATCTCAATGTCGGGTAAAACCCCCACAAAACTGGAAGCAACTTCTCCAAACTTGACGGGGACAATAAACCTCAAATCAATCGAACAAACAAACATCTCCTGTGCTCCAATTTTATAGGTACGAAAAAATGTTAAGAAAAAGTAAAAAAAAAAAACATCTGCATAAGATTCGAACCCCAGATCTCCAAGATGGGAGACGTGTTACTAGACTGTCTCGACTGGTCGTCAATCTGGTTAAAAAGCGCGCAAGTTTAAGAATATGACGGTAATTATCGCCCAGTGTAAAACATACCCACTGCAGGCGACTTACCTAAAACACGGACGAGTCCAAAATTAAAAGTGCAGTCACGTCTCACTGCGTTTTGAAAGACTATACCTTCCTGTATCTGAATTAATTTGCACCAACTTTGCTGACGATCACACTGTATAGGTCATTTTGGAGACGCCACTTCCAATTCTGTGGAACTTTTACCCAACATTGAGATGAAATGGCTTCTCAAGCCCTGTCGCCCACTGAAACCAATAGGGTTCATAAGCATGGACGGTCCGACGCGCACCGCTTTACCTGGACAGGTTAAGGTCCTCTAAGCTGTTTACCAGTACTCGTGTGCCGTCGGATTTCAGCTCTGCGTGGGAGCATCATGCAACCTATCTATTTCTTCAAGCCTCGATGGGCGGGGGGAGACTGACAATCACATATCTTTACACTGAGGACAACCTACAAATTATCATTCTGTGTATTGAACCGATCAGAAATTTCACTTGTGCATCTCACTCGTGGTAATACAGGTGTTTTCAACACACTCGTATTCCGCTGTATTTGATCACTGAGTCGGAGCAAACTTTATGTATACAATTTTATCATTACGATAACACACCCGTGTGATAAAGTGCATTTTTATGCCCCCGCATCATATGATGCCGGGGGCATATAGTTTTTCGGTTTTCCGTACGTGCGTACATGTGTACGTCCGTCTGTACGTGTGTGTGTACGTACGTACGTGATCCTGTAACCTCAGGTTAAAGTTTTTGTAACAGGTAGAGCCTGAAATTTTAGAACTCATATTTTCCTAACCATTTGATGGAACTGGTTCATCTATGGTATGATGATAGATATAGGTCCAAAGTTTTATTAAGCAATACCCCCACCCATGCCTGTGACCTCAGACTTAGAAATTTTCAATGTTAAAGACTCAGGTTAAGGTTTTTGTAACAGGTAGACTTGAACATTTTAGAACTCATATTTTCTAAACCATTTAATGGAATTGGTTCATATTTGGTATGATTATAGATATAGGTCCAAAGTTTTATTCAGCGATACCCCCACCCATGCCCATGGCCTCAAGGTCAAGGTCATGGACTTTGAAATTTTCCATGTTAAAGACTCCAGTTAAGGTATTTGTACCTGGTAGAACCTGAACTTCTATGATGGCTTTGGTTCATATGATGATAGATATAGGTACAATGTTTTATTCAGCAATACCCCCACCCATGCCTGTGACCTCAAGGTCAAGGTCACAGACTTAGACAATTTTGATGTGAAAGATTTTAAAGAGCTCAAATTTTCCAAACTATATTATGGATTTGGCTTATGTATGCTATGATGAAAGATACAGGTCCAAATGTTTATTTGGCAATACCCCCACTCATGCCTATGGCTTCAAGGTCAAGGTCACAGACTTAGAAATTTTTAATTAGATATTTAAAGAGTTGATATTTTCCAAATCGTGCGATGGATTGAGTTGATATTTGGTATGATGTTAGATACCTGTCCATTTTATTCAGCGATACCCCACCCATGCCCATGAGCTCAAGGTCAAGGTCACATACTTAACAAATTTTAATTATCCTTTTGCACAACATAGCTCTAGCGTCTATATTTCTTCACTGATTTCAATATAACTTCACACAAATGTTCCTTATGACAATATCTCGAGCGAGTTCGTCTTTCAAGGTCATGACCTCAAGGTCAAGGTCTCTGTGGCTATTTTTAGAAAAATTTTGTCATCACTCTAGCGCCTACATTTCTTCACCAATTTCAATATAACTTCACACAAATGTTCCTAATAAAAATAGCTTGAGTAATTTCAACTTTCAAGGTCATGGCCTCAAGGTCAAGGTCACTGTGGCTATTGTTAGAAAAACTTTGTCATCGCTCTAGCGCTTACATTTCTTCACCGATTTCAAAATAACTTCACACAAATGTTCCTTATGACAATATCTCTAGCGAGTTCCACTTTCAAGGTCAAGGTCACTGTGGCTATTTTTAGAAAAACTTTGTCATCGCTCTAGCGCTTACATTTCTTCACCGATTTCAATATAACTTCACACAAATGTTCCTCATGACAATATCTCGAGCCATTCCGACTTTCAAGGTCAAGGTCACTGTGGCTATCTTTAGAAAAACTTTGTCATCGCTCTAGTGCCTGCATTTCTTCACTGGTTTCAAAATTACTTCACACAAATGTTCCTTATGACAATACCTCTAACGAGTTTGACTTTCAAGGTCAAGGTCACTGTGGCTATTTTTAGAAAAACTTTGTCATTGCTCTAGCGCTTACATCTTTTCACCAATTTCAATATTACTTCTCACAAATGTTCCTTATGACAATATCTCTAGCAAATTCCAATTTCAAGTTCAAGGTCACTGTGGCTATTTTTAGAAAAACTTTGTCATTGCTCTAGCGCTTACATTTCTTCACCAATTTCAATATAACTTCACACAAATGTTCCTTATGACAATATCTCGAGCGATTTTGACTTTCAAGGTCAAGGTCACTGGCTGTTTTTAGAAAAACTTTGTCAACGCTCTAGCGACTACATTTCTGCACTTATTTCAATATAACTTCACACAAATGTTCCTTATGACAATACCTCTAGTGAGTTCGACTTTCAAGGTCAAGGTCACTGTGACTATTTTTAGAAAAACTTTGTCATTGCTCTAGCGCTTACATTTTTCACCAATTTCAATATAACTTCTCACAAATGTTCCTGATGACAAGGTCACACACTTAGAAAATTTTGTTGCAACATGGATTTTCGGGGTGAGGCGGGCCCTTGGCGGGGGCATCTGTGTCGTCTGGACACTTTTCTAGTTCAAACCTAAAAAAAGGTAATTTTTCTTATCAAAATTTGTGATATTTTTCTTATTTGTACTCCAAACATTGGTTTTGGGTGCTCGTTAGAACCGCCTCATTGAGGCGGTTCTAAGGAGTACCCACAACCTATGTCTTGGAGCAGAAATAAGGAAAATAATGTTTACCCCCGTAAACCCCAGTTTTCTCTATATAAAGTGGGGTTTAGGGGGGGGGGGGTCTTTTTTTCACGGACTTGTGGTCGTGATGTGTTTCCAAATGAAATCAAAATACTGAGGGAGGTTGATTTATTAGGCCAAATTATAGACGGACCCAATGTTTTGACTTGTGACCTTGTTTACTTGTCACCGCGCATGCGCAAAACTACTTTTCCCTTTGATAACAATATTTCGTGGTTGACAAAAAGCCGCTGGTTCCATATAAACACATTGTAAATAGGTTTAATATTAAGGGCATATTTTAGTTGACTGATACAGAAAATCGATCGATAAATATATTCTAGACTTCATTCCTGCATCTTCCGCACTTTAGTCATTCGTTTTGCGCATTTTATTACAAATAATTACGACCATCCCGCTTCGTTACCTGCCTAAGTTTAATAGGTTATTATCATCAAATATTCTAGAAACCAATAATTACTAGCTAAGACGTGTCTATTTTAAAAAGTATAAAGATCAAATTTGTCCTTTCGATTCCAAACAAAGTACAATTTTACAGAAAATAACATCGTATTAACAGTGGCGACAAACGGCCAAAGACGTTTTTTTGCCCACCACCGGTAAGTCCAGGCAAATAGTATTACTGAGTGATGACGTAGTGTTTGGATGTGTCTATACTGTCAATAGTTTTATCATATTTTATTGCATATAATAGCAAGCAATGGGGTTGGGCCACAAGTTCTCACAACATTAGTTACGGCCCTTCCCCTACAATTATACACACAAATTATTTATGCACATGGTAATGGCTAAATATAATACAGCGTATTGAAATAAATAAATGAATAAAAATAAATAAATAAATAAATAAATAAATAAATAAATAAATAAATAACCATGTCGGGAAATTCTGTAAGTCAAGGCAGCCACTTTTAACAAGTAAATAATAGACAGGTTCATGATCTGTCAAAAGAGATGCATGTTCATACATGTATTTTTTAAGAATTATTGAAACGTTTAGTATCTTTGATAAATTTTTGGACAGCACCGAAAATAAGTAGATTATCCTGATCAGTCAAGAAAGGATCCCCAAATAAAATCTTGTTCAAGGACAGAGGGTGAAAAGGTCTGGTAGTCTTGAATAAAGTAACACGTTCTGTGAGGAAATTTGGACATCTAAAAAAGAAGTGTTCAGCGTCTTCAATAACTTCTGAACAACTGCAGTATGGCGAAAGACAAATATGATTTGAATATAAGTCTCCTTTGAGATTGCTACATTTGTTCCTAATCCTTGCATGTATAACAGAGAAGAACCTTTCTCCACTCGTATAATAAACAGGAATTTTAGGAATTCGAGGGGAACTATTTTTTAAATGTTGTTTAAAGGCTGATATACTTCCTGCTGCACGAACATCGTTATCAAGAGAGTTCCATAAGGAGATAGAAGAGGGTATACAGGACCGTTTAGAAATTTCTGTGCGAGTATATGGAACTGTGGTGTTGCTGCTATTTCTCAGAGGATAGTTTGTGACTTCTCTAACTAGCGGAGGAATAAGATCGGTTATATATGAGGGAACTAAGTTGTTATTTACCTTGTACATAAAAGCCAATTTCTGATAATTTCGTCTGTCAGATAAGGGTTCCCATCCACATTCTCTATAAAGATTTTCAAGTGACACGGACCTTGTAAGACCCGTGACTAATCTAGCCGCCTCGTTTTGAAGCTTTTCAAGGGCTTGCTTATCATAAGCAGAACAGCCGTCCCATACTATTGAAGAATACTCAAGGATAGGTAATACGTATGAAATATATATCTGGTTTAAAGCAGTTCTATGAAATGTAAACTTCAGTTTTCGCATTATCCCTATGACCTTGGATGCGCTGGTTATTATATTTTCTATATGTCTATGCCATTGGCCGTTGTTACTAAAAGTTAAACCTAGATGCTTGTGAGCCTCTACAAATTGTATCGGGGTATCATCGAAAATAATTTGAGGATAATTTTCAAAATGTTTAAGGGTAAAAAAGACTGCCTCGGTTTTTAAAGGGTTAAAGGTAATTAACCATTGCTTAGCCCACCCAGAAAGAATATGTAAGTCATGATTTATGATTCCTTCTATATCAGCAATTGAGGACGCTGCATAATACAAAGAGCTGTCATCGGCAAAAAGTCGAGTCAAACTTAGCAGTGAGTCAGAAATGTCGTTTACATATATGAGAAATAACAGTGGTCCTAGCACAGAACCTTGAGGGACTCCAGCATGTATTTCTCTAGAACTTGAAGTGCAGGACCTTATAACAACTTTTTGTCTTCTATTGCTTAAATAATCGTTTATCCAATTAAGAAGAGAACCAGTTATACCATGCTGTTTTAATTCGAAAAGGAGCCCTTTATGCCATACTCTATCAAAAGCTTTTGACACATCACAAAATATCATACAGGAAAACTGATTATTATCAAATGTCTGACATATATGCTGAAAGATGTCTATTAATTGGAAAGGAGTAGAATGTTCTGGTAAAAATCCAGACTGGTATCTATATAAAAGGTTATTTTCATGGAAGAAATTATACATATTTTATGTGCTATTCTTTCCTGGAGCTTTCCAACACCACTTAAAAGTGAAATTGGTCTATAATTGGATAAAATCGATTTGTCCCCTTTCTTATATAGAGGCAGCACATTGGATGTTTTCCATATATCCGCAAAACAACCTTCACGAAAAGATCTGTTAAAGATAATTGACAAAGGGATGGATATTTCCCTAGCAACAGCCTTAAGCATCATATTGCTTATGGCATCAGGACCCGTAGCTTTGTTAGGATTCAGAACTAATATCAGTTCTGTTATTTCTTCCGGAGTACAAACAATATTAGAAAGAGAATTATCAGTTATAGATTGAAATGCAGGCAGTTGTGTGTTATTATCACCTAGATCACAAATTGAACTAAAATAGGAATTAAGACATTCAGCCTTTTCACTGTCAGTCAAACAATAGACATTCTGGTCTTGAAGTGAATTTAACAATGGAGGTATATTTCCAGAGTTGCTGTTATTTTTTACAAAATGCCGGATGACCTGCCAAAATTTTTTCTTGTCATTGTTTTGAAAATCAGACAAAGAAATTTCCAAACTGTTATAAAACTTTTCTTTGGCGTGTTTTTTTTTTTTTTTTTTTTCAGATTGTTAACTTTATTTCTCATTTGTTTAAATTTATTCCAATCATTGATACTGCCAGAATTATTTGATTTCTTTCTAAGTTTATCTCTTATACGAATAAAATGGCGAATTTCTGCATTAAACCAAGGTTTATCATTTGGACGAACTGTTACAATTTTGGAAGGTATACATAATTTTACGAATTCCAGAAATTTATCAGTGAACTTCATACAAGCTTCATTTACAGAACCCTCAGACAGGATGCTCCAATCATAGTTTGAAACTAAAGTTTTCAGTTGTTGAAAATCAGCATTTCTGTACAACCATACAAGTCTCTTAAAAGTTGCCTGACAACTGTAATGGAAAGGGATTCTAATAAAGGTCGCTCTGTGATCGCTTATATCAGTTGGAGTTTCTAGAAGACCAGAATCTGAGAATAACATATCGTCAGGTATTAGAATAGGATCTAATATAGCTTGTAAACCAGTACCTTCATGAATAATATTCTGCAGTGAATTAATAGTAATAAGATCTTTTAAACTGTGAAAATTAGAGTTCGAAAGGTCTTCATTGAGGTCACCAAGAATTATCAAATTCTTGGAAAGATCAAGTGCTTCCTCGATAAACGTTTAAGTTCAAATTATGAAAAAAGTCAATGTCAGCTGTTCGAGGACTGTAAAATAGACCAATGAGATAATTTACGTGATTAATCTTGACTTCCACCCAGATTGACTCATCACAGAATACTTCTAAATCAGTTCTTCTTGAGTGAATAAGATTTGAATTAAGATAAACCATCACACCCCCACCATGGTTGGATCTATCTTTTCTGTAGGGTTCATCAAAAATGTCTGATAGGAATAACATATCATTCGTGATGCTATGATCAAGATGTGTCTCAGTAAAGCAAAGTATGTCAAAATCTGAGAAATAATCCTTAACATATTCAATTTTGTTTCTTATACTCCTTATATTCAGGTGTAAAATTGAGAGATCAGTAAATACTGTCAATTAAGCAGACCTATAGATCCGAAATGGTTAAAATGGCTTACTCGAAAAGGGAGACATACTAAATCCGACGGAGGAAATGCACACATAAATAATAAATAAATAAATTAATTAATCTAAATAAATAAATACATAAACGAGCCTGTTCCTTTTTGTTTTTCATGCTAATACTGCAAATTAGAAGAAAATAGCTCAACTTTACGCCACCTTGTTAGTTAATGTTCTGTTCTGTTCTGTCCCCCCTCTGTAAAAATGTCTAAGCCTAACGGACACGCCAGCCCATTTCCTTTGGAAGTGGGGACATAAAAAGACGCAGAAGAAGAAAAAAAGTTTCGCTAAATTTACCATGTCAGTCGTTTGACCCTTTAATTTCTGGATTTTAAATCAATAGTGTATGCCTTGATCAGACAGATGCAGCTTATCTGCCCATCAGTAACAAGCGTCCCTTTACTGGGGCATTCGAAACACTGAAGACCCTGATGTGGCATCTGATCAGGACCTTCATTATTTGCTTAAAGCACGGAACTTCATGTAAACTCACAGCAAATACAATTTATATTTTGAACTTATACATGTAATCAGACCTCTCCAAAGCGGTCGGATATGTTTGATGTCGATCAGTACAGAGACGCAAATAAAACCCTATTGGTTTCAATGGGCGACAGGGCTTGAGATGTCATTTAATCTCAATGTCGGGTAAAAGTCCCACAAAATTGGAAGCAACGTCTCCAAAATGACCTTTACAGTGTTGACGGGGACGTTAAACCTCCAATCAACCAACCAACAGAGAAGCGTGTCAACCCTTTCAACCCTGTACATCGCTGCAGATACCGATTCAGGTACAGATACCGATACAAACCTTACATATACAGATCAGACGGCATGTGACGAGCAGTCTCATCAGATTCTACATCGTTCGCCAACTGTCAATGACTTGAACAGTACTCCATTCTACAAGAATTGGTACACTGAATATTAAAGCTAGAAGGGTCTGTTCATAAACTGAGGGATGAAAGGGAATGATTTCAAGCATAAACAGCAACGGCGTAGGAAAATATTGCCGGTTTTTTTACTCAGCTTTCAGCGCAAATTTATTCGTGAAATCTAAGAAGTAGGTTTATTTTTTGTTACCTCCCTTCCATTATCTACCTTGGTAGATCATATGCATAGCTTCTAGGTTTATAAACACTCTCTGACAACTGCGTCAGGGAGTCGACTCTTTGGCTCAGGGGTAAGAGCAGTGGACTGTCACCCGAGCGGCCCGGGTTCGAATCCCACCATAGGCGGGGATTTTTTCAGGCTATGCATCTTTCCTTTGTTACGGCTTTCAGGTCGTAAGATGGGGGCTCGTCCGGGATGCCAGAATTGGCTTGTGCCGAAGTTGGTATCCTTCACGTCATCATAAATGATGACTTCCTTGAAGAGGGGGTGTGTTACCTCCCTTCCATTATCTACCTTGGTAGATCATATGCATAGCTTCTAGGTTTATAAACACTCTCTGACAACTGCGTCAGGGAGTCGACTCTTTGGCTCAGGGGTAAGAGCAGTGGACTGTCACCCGAGCGGCCCGGGTTCGAATCCCACCATAGGCGGGGATTTTTTCAGGCTATGCATCTTTCCTTTGTTACGGCTTTCAGGTCGTAAGATTTTACAAACATTATTCATTTTTTAAACAGTCCGGTCGAACTTGATTGGATTTATTGCGTGTATTGCTTTTTTCATTTTAGGTTTTCTTTTTTGAGCGGCGGACTACAAAAAGGCATGCCTAAAGAGGTGCACAAAATGTGTACGGTGACTATAGACGGGCTAACGCCCGCCTAAAAAGCGCTGACTCTTACATGTAATCACTGACAATGGAATATTACATCTAATAAGTATGGAGTGGTCCGTTTTCTGTCAGATTCGTTTTGTTTGTGTTAAGTTTTACCCAAAAGAAATCTATGTATTTTAAACAAGCAGGGTAGACCATATACATGTACTGGCCTCCGTGGACTATATTTGATAAGAGCGCTGACTCTTAATCATTAGGTCTCTCATACGCCGCGGTGGTTCGTGCCTCGTTCGGGCCGCATGTGAGATGCCAAGTTCTACAACGGAAGGTCTGGTGTGACTGTGTTTTAGTTTTAAGTCCAACGAACATCTTAGGTCATATGGAGACGGGACCTCGGTTTAAAGACTCATCTGAAAGTCTTGAGAAGCACGGAATCGATCCATCGCGGCGAGTAGCTTATCCACTACACACGGAGGTTTCTACGGAAGGTCAGGTGGTTTTTCTACAGGTGTTCCAGTTTTCGCCGAACTCAGATAAACGGTCAGCTCGAAATATGTGTAATCTTGCAAGGGACGTAACCCCCCTCCCCCCACCCAACCCCATTAAATACCCAGATCAGATGCCGCGTTCATTCTCATCTGATCCGAGTCAAAAAAAGACAAAATGGGCCGCACGTCAATGCACGTCACACTATGTTCCCATCTAGCGCTAGAAAAATAGATTGGCTGCATGAAGCTTCCACGCAGAGCTGAAACCGACTCGCACACGAGTACTTGTAAAACGCTCAGGGGATCGGCAATGCGGTGCGAGTCGGCCCCGTCCATGCTTATATCCCAATTGGTTTCATTGGGCGGCAGGGCTTGAGAAGTCATTTCATCTCGATTTTGGGTAAAAGTCCCACAAAATTGGAAGCAACGACTCCAAAATGACCTTTACAGTGGTGTTGAAATCAAACAAAACAAACAAACCATGTTCCCATCCAGGCCGGCACATGTCGCTAGGGTAACGTCAAATCAACGTCGGTTCAACGTCTCGACGTTGCACAGACGTTAATGTAACGTTGCATAAACGTCACGATGTTGAACCGACGTTGATGTGACGTCACAATTACGTCATTTGCATGCTGGGATAGAGTCCCTGCTGTTCCTTTTATGTCGCATCAATGTAGCGGTTCAAGGGATGTTGGTACGACGTTGCCCACACGCTGAGTTCAATTGCCAGAATAGATATTAACCCTTTTTGTACCAAATGAAATCTTCCACCTTATATATAGCAGGAGTGAATTTCAAATTTAGGGTTGTCAGGCTTTGTTTTCTTCAAATTTATTTGGAAAATGGCTGATTTTGTTTGCAAACATTTTTGGCCCTGATCAGACGCCGCGTTCTGTGGCGTTGCGTTCTGTGACGTCTGATCTGCGTCTGCACTGTTTGCCAAGTACCCGTTTTGGGGTTTCCAGTACAAAAAGGGTTAAAACATGGACGTTGTGTGAACGCTGAGTAGATACGAAAAAAAGAAAATGAAACGGGCCTCCGTGGCCTAGTGGATAAGAGCATTGACTCTTTCGCCGCCAAAAATAAATAAATAAATCAATAAATCATTAAAAAAATCAAGGGCTGACTCTCAGTCATTAGATTTTTCACCGCAGTGGCTCTGCAACGGAAGGTCAGGTGTTTTCTGAGTACCCCGGTTTTCACCCACCTCTGACTAACGATCGGCTCGATATGAGAGAAACAATCTTGAAAGGGTCGTAACCCCCCCTACATGCACGATATGTCTCGCGGATGTTTCACCCTGATGTCCTACGCAGGCAGCAGAGATACTGCTAGATATTTTTCCATGGCACAACTTAATACTGTTTGTTTTTCGTGTAAAATTATACCCTTAATTTCTTCTTAAATATTGACAAAACGTATCCTAAAAAAAAGAATCTTAAGAAATACCAATCCATAATGAAGTTCGAATAGAAACCGCTTGCTCAAGCATCAACAAGCTACGTACCAATAACGTTTGTCTTGGGCATGATAATTTGGGGCAGTATACCTATTTTATATTTCCACACAAAGCTTTGTCGGATAAAGTGCAGTACATAAACAACCACGATACTCTTATCGCTGTGCGGTCAGGGTGTTGCGTAAGATGATTATAAGATGATTATTTTTAGAATCTGTACCGAATTTGCAAAAAAGAATGTTGACCAAGATCAGACGTCGCATTTTGCGGTATACCTAATCAGGGTTCTGTGGCGGCGGATCAGAGTCTAAGAGGTAAATGATACAGTCTAAGTTACCGTTTAGGTGGACTATTTCCCAGCCCACCCATTACCGTCAATGCTTTGCATTACGAAAACACGTCTATACAAATACATTGTAAACTCTACCGCCCAAAAGCGATAATTTTAAAATGAAAAATTGGGATATTTTTTATTTCTGCTCAAGATATAGATTGTGGGTACTCGTTAGAACCGCCCCAATGAGGCGGTCCTAACGAGTATCCGCAATCTATATTTTAGAGCAGAAATACGAAAAATAAGATTTTCCCCTGTAAACCCCTGTTGTGCTATATAAAAGTGGGGTTTAAGGCGTGTTTTCGTGATGGATTCTGCATGGTATTTGATACGAAAATAAGTCGCGGGGGGTTTCCTAAAACGGTCGAGGAGCTCAAAGAGCTCGAAAGACAAACCCCACAGACAACATAAACTTTGTAGGTATTTAACCCTTATCTTGCTGTTCACGACAACCCCTATCTTTGCAAACAGTGTAGATCCAGATCAGATGGCTTCTGAAGAAGCCATCTGATCAGGATCTACACTGTTTGGTATTCAGTTTATGAATTTGTAGCAATAAATTACATCAAGTAATTTGATTGGTTGATAGACAGAAATGGGTGTGGCTTAATTGAATATTCAGCAAGATAGGGGTTAAAAAAAGGAAAAACGATAGCTAAAGCCATCAGGACATACGCAACAGGGGTGCCCCAATGTCTTTCCATGTCTTACAAGAGCACCCCAATGGCATCCGCGTTTAGTTGAAACGCGACAAGAAGACTGACCCTGTTATCCCTTCTCTTGCTGAATATTCATTTTAGCCACACCCATTTCTGTCTATCAACCAATCAGATTACTTGATGTAATTTAATCCTACAAATTCATAAACTGAATGTCAAACAGTGTAGATCCTGATCAGATGGATTCTTCAGAAGCAATCTGATCTGGATCTACACTGTTTGCAAAGATAGGGGTTGTCGTGAACAGCAAGATAAGGGTTAATTGGCGATTACAAAATCACTTTTAAGAACCTAGATCACTCTTTAAACGTCCTAGGGCTACAATGACACCGCGGACGGTCCCAAAGGTGGTCTTAATATAGGAATTTTGCTATAGCTCTATCAACACATTTGTTTGCTTATTTGAATAGGGGTTAACTTCCCCGTCAACACTATTTAGGTCATTTTGGAGACGTTGCTTCCAATTGTGTGGGACTTTTACCCGACTTGAGATGAAATGGCATCTCAAGCCCTGCCATCCAATAAAACCAGACGGCTTATATGCATTGGACGATCTAACTCACACCACATTGCCTGGGCAGGCTTAGTCATTCTAAGAGGTTTACCAGTACTCGTGTGTGGCCAGATTCAGCTCTGCGTGGAAGCACGATGCAGCCCAATCTATTTCTCCAAGCCCCGATGGGGGGGGGGGGAGGGGGGAGGGGGTGCGAATCAACACATTTACTATAGCGACAAGAAGAGATGCACAGTTTCAATTTTACCCTTACCCTGCTGTTCACGACAACCCCTACCTTTGCAAACAGTGTAGATACTGATCAGATAGCTTCTGAGAGCGCTAATTGATTAAGATCTACACTGTCATGCCGCGTGTGAATTGAATGACTATACGAGGGTCGTTCAATAAGTATCTGGCCTGACTTCTTGCTTGACTTCTTCTTTTTCCACATAGTCACTTCGCAGCAATAAGAATTTCCTCCGCCGATATCCCAGGGCTGAAAGAGGTAATCCACCCTCCAAGCGCTACCTTAACCCATTTTGTACCAGAAACCCCAAAACGGGTATTTGGCAAACAGTGCAGGCCCAGATCAGATGCCGCAGAACGTGGCGTCTGATCAGGGCCTCTACTGTGTGCTAAAAGTTCAGACATTTTCCAAATAATGTTTGAAGAAAAAACAACCTGACACCCCTAAATTTTGAGATGGACTCATGCTGTATATAAGGTGGAAGATTCCATTTGGTACAAAAAGGGTTAAGCTCTTCGTCTGACCATAAGTGACGTCCACGTAATTCTTTCTTAAAGTTCGGAAACAAAAAGTAATCACTGAGTGCAACATCAGGAGAATAGGATGGATGGGCTAAGGGTTTGAAACCGTTCCGCTTCATTGCGTCCACGAAACTTTGCAACTATGGACTCTAGCACTGTCATGTTGCAACAGCACACCTTTCGTATTTTTACACGCCTTTTCTACACTATAACTGCACGTATAGTAGTCGTAGATAAGATTGACTAGGCGGAGCTATTCGGGTGTTGTCAATATATGTCAAATTCGCCGAGTCCACCAGAAGATTCGGTAGGGTGCCTTTCGCACGCTTTCTACAAGCGGATGAAATGGTCATATACGCAACAGCTATGCTTGTGTTACAGTTGAATTCACACAATCAGGTGACTTGGTTTACCTTTTTGTTAATGGGATATTCCTAAGGCAGGTACAAACGATAGCTCCGCCTAGTCAATCTTATCTGCGACTACTATAATTGGTCCACAATGGCGGTATTCGACTGGTGATTTCGTGGTCCACGAACTGAAGCGTGGAGCACGTTTTTTGTTCGACTGGGAGATTCGTGAAATTTCGAACAATTTCGTGGAGCACAACGACCACGTTTCAAAAAGAGCGTGAAATCAGTCACGTGACTGAATTAATATGGCTGAACATAGAAAAGTATATGGCGTGCCGTTTTACTATTTAATACAATTTCGAGATATCTATAATTTTACGAGATATCTATAATTTTATAATAGATATCTATAAATCAAATTATATGTATCTATAATAAACATTGGAGGTCATTGTAACAAGACATACTTTGGTTTGGAAAGAGATAAAAATATAAGTAACTGGCTTATAATGTCATTGATCAAGAAATTTCGCATTGACCCAGGTACAGGTCCGAGGTCTGCTGCATTGGCCCGAGGCCGCGAGGCAATTTTAGAAAGTAACCATAATACAAGTTTTATAAACTTAAGCTATTTATTGTGCTTGTCATTTGCAGTTAATATGGAGCTAAGACACAGCTCGGATCTATCTGATTATAAATGATTGGCTGGGAGGTGCCTCTTTGCCTTTTGACTGTTAATCATAGCTCTCTCACGGCTGTGTTTCGAAACTGGCTAGGGTCACATGTGAGACGCCAACCGGAGGTCGGGTGGTTTTTCTCCGGGGATGCCGGCTTCGATTTTCGCCAACCTGTGATTAACGATCGGTTAGATACAAGTGAAATAATCTCGACAGAACAACTTGAACAAGGCAACGCATGCGTAGCATCCCCTCGCCGCAACAGCATACCATTCATCGACATGAAGGTTTGAAGCTTCTACGATGATAGCTGTATATTCTGTCCTGTTCATAAGATTTTTAAGGTCAAGTCCATTGTGACCTTGACCTCTGACCACTGACCTTGAAAGTCAATACGGTTCATCGTCTCTTCATGGGGAACATTTGTAGAAGGTTTGAAGCTTCTACGATGATAACTGTGCATTCTATCATGTTCATAAGGTTTTAAGGTCAAGTCCATTCTGACCTTGATCTCGGCCCCTTGACCTTGAAAATCAATAAGGTTCATCGTCTTTCCATGGGGAAAATTTGTGGAAGATTTGAAGCTTCTACGCTGATAACTGTGTCTTCTATCCTGTTAATAAGGTTTTTAAGGTCTAGTTCATAGTGACCTTGACCTTTGAACCTTGACCTTGAAGATCAATAGCGTTCATCGTCTTTCCATGGGGAATATTTATGGAAGGTTTGAGGCTTCTATGATGATAAATTCGTCTTTAATCGTGTTCACAAGGTTTTTAAGGTCAAGTTCATTGTGACCTTGACCTTTGATCTTGAAAAGAAATAGGGTTCATTGTCTTTCAATGGGGAACATTTGTGGAAGGTTTGAAGATTCTAGGATGATCTATTTGTCTTCTATTCTGTTCACAAGGTTTTTAATGTCAAGGCCATTGTAGCCTTTACCTTTTACCCTTGACCTTGAAAATCAATAGGAGGTTTTAGAGATTCTGTCTAAGACGTCATTCTTGCGCATGCGCAAAGCACTGGCCGTCAATTGAAACGGCCATCGCTATTCAAATGTATTGTCGGAACCTAAAATGCCAACAATATTCAGACATTTTGAGAGAAAATGTACCCGTTTACATTTAAATATTGCCTCGAGAAGAAAAGAATGATATGTTGTTATCGACGAAAATCTCTTCGTGAATGACCCATGTCAATGGCTTACGAAAGCTTACTTACAAAATAGGGTTTTACGTAACTTTTCGTTATTCGCTATCCAAGTATAGCTATCACATACGGACAGAACTGCTATCTATCTATCTATCTATCTATCTATCTATCTATCTATCTATCTATCTATCTATCTATCTATCTATCTATCTATCTATCTATCTATCTATCTATCTATCTATCTATCTATCTATCTATCTATCTATCTATCTATCTATCTATCTATCTATCTATCTATCTATCTATCTATCTATCTATCTATCTATCTATCTATCTATCTATCTATCTATCTATCTATCTATCTATCTATCTATCTATCTATCTATCTATCTATCTATCTATCTATCTATCTATCTATCTATCTATCTATCTATCTATCTATCTATCTATCTATCTATCTATCTATCTATCTATCTATCTATCTATCTATCTATCTATCTATCTATCTATCTATCTATCTATCTATCTATCTATCTATCTATCTATCTATCTATCTATCTATCTATCTATCTATCTATCTATCTATCTATCTCTATCTATCTATCTATCTATCTATCTATTGAGAAAACTGTCCAACGATCTGTCTACATGTGCAATTATAAAAATGTCCAACGATCTGTCTAGAAGTGCAGTTTTAATAAATTGAAGATACTTGTGGACAGATAACGTTTGTTTTTGTTTAAACAATATTTTATTTATAGCAAACATCATGTACAGAGAGAGAGAGAGAGAGAGAGAGAGAGAGAGAGAGAGAGAGAGAGAGAGGGGGGGGGGTTTGACTGAGAAACTGACAGTAGACAGACAGACGACATACAGACCTACTGACCGAATGACTGACTAACCGATGAACGGACGGACAGTTAGACAGAAAAATAAACTGATACTGATAGTAGAAAACAACTAATGAGTGGACTGACAGACGGGCGTTGAGTCAACGTTGGTTCGACGTCATGCCGTCGACACCAACTTCAACTCACTTCAACGTCACATGGCCGTTGAGAGAGAGAGAGAGAGAGAGAGAGAGGTTTGACTGACAAACTGACAGACGACAGACCGACCGACTGAATGAATGAATGACTAACAGACGTACAGACGAACAGACAGAACAATAAACATACTGACAGTCGAAAAAAAAAGCTAATGAGTGGACTGAAAGACGGTCGTCGAGTTAACGTTGACTCGACGTCATGCCGTCGACACCCACTCCAATTCACGTCAATGTCACGTGACCGTTGAGATGAGAGAGGTTTGACTGATCCGTGTATCCAAGAAGGTATTGTGGAGCTTAGCTAATAAGCCATTAACCCTTTTTTTACCAAATAATGGAATCTTCCTCCTTATATATAGCAGGAGTCCATTTCGAAATTTAGGCGTGTCAGGTTGTGTTTTCTTCAAAATGTGTTTGGAAATTGGCTTGACTTTTGCAAATAGTGCAGGCCCTGATCAGACTGATCTGGGCCTGCACTGTTTGCCAGGATACCCGTTTTGGGGTTCCAGGTAATGTAAGGGCTGGGCAGGTTGATCTACCTGATTTTACTGTAAAATGTTGCACTTGCGAAGGAGTGTTTCATTCTCATGCACTGAAAGGGTGTTCTATGTTTGTTTTGAATTTAATGTTCAAATCCCACTGAGTATTGATGGGTCCGAGCTCTAGGCAAATGAATCTTATTAAGCAACGCCGTATTATCGCCAATGCAACGTTCTGACGGTTCATCGACGTTGCAAAGTCAAATTCAGTGTATCGCTTTGATGTTTGTTTGGTGTAGACACGACGTTGTTGACACGTCACATGTCGGTTGACGTGGAACTGTAATTTACATTTACCTACGCTCGTTAAGTGTTGGTACGCTAAGAGAGAGAGAGAGAGCAACATGTAGGCCATGGCACACTCAGAGAGAGAGAGAGAGAGAGAGAGAGAGAGGACCCTGTTGGATCGTTTGTACAATATATCTTGAAGAGCAGTTAATTGAAACATAAGACTTGGGATTTGCCATCATGAAAAACACGCCTATACGATTTTGACCCCCTCAAACCCCACTTTTATATAGCAAAACTGGGGTTTACAGGGGTAAACATTATTTTTCTTATTCCTGTTTGTGGGTACTCGATAGAACCGCCTCAAAACATAGATTGTTGGTACTCGATAGAACCGCCTGTACTTAATGCAAAAAATGATTAAATGTTAAAAAAAAAAAAAAAAAACGGACAAATAAATAAAAATCTTCATCGCGTAGGGGCGGTTCTATCGAGTCCCCGCAATCTGTGTTTCGAGCAGAAATTAAAAAAAAATATCACAATTTTTCATCTTAGAATTTCCATTTTTTCCCCCGAAAAATTGATAATATATTTGTATAGGCATTTTTCGTATTGCGAAATTTCACACCTGGTAGCATATCGGTGTTTGTCCCATTATCTTACATTAGAATTCGTCAAAAGTTAAATTTACGCTGTAATTTACACTTTATCTGTCCCACTGCCTTGAAGCATATACGACGTTGACAGCCAGGGCTTTTCCCGTTCTATTTTTAGAAGCGGAAGTGCGTCACGAAAAAAAAACCCCATAAGGGTCGTCGTCTTTCCATGGGAAACATTTGTGGAAGGCTGGAAGCTTCTACGATGAAAACTGTGCCTGCTATCGTGTTCACAAGGTTCCGGACGGACACACACACACTAACACACACACACACACAAACACACACATGGACGCAATCCCCGTCACAACGTTGTTGCGAGGGGATAAAATAGGGTTGTCAGAAGACAACGTACCTCGCCTGTGGTGTCCTAAGTTGAATGAAGGCAAGTGAAATTTTAATAACACACTATTTGACCCAAAATGTCGATTTCTCTTCAAAAGAGCCCAACAGATTACAACAATTAAAAGACAACCAGAAAGTGTCCCAATGAATCACTAAACAAGAAATCTCATTTTAGTGCTTCTGTTTCACAAAACAATAAAATTTCAGTTTGCTGTTGTTGCCCCTAAAAAAGAGCTAAAAAGACGGCGAACTAATCAGAATGAATTAAATATCATTTAAAAACACATTTTTTTTCCAGTTTTTGACAAAAAATCTACAAACGTGCAAGTGATAATAGCAGTAAATATGCTTAAATAAAAGAAAAGAAAAAAAGAAATAAACATCCACTGTGACTTGAACTAACGCCCCCCTTGCGGTGCAAAATTGAACTTTTTTGAACATAGTCCAGTAGTTTATCCACTGCGCCACGAGATTCATCGATATGAGTCATTGAATTCAAGCAATATAGAGCATATATACGAATATATTTGATAATTTGTTTTCTGATTGTTTGTTTGTTTGATTCGAGGTTTAACGTCCCCGTCAACACTGTATAGGTTCATTGCTTTCTGTACAACCGAGGTACGTACAAGATGCTAAAATATAAAACAGTCTCATTAGTTTTTCATTTTCTTGCTTTAGGCATCAAGCTGGAAGCACGGATCACATTTGACTGGTACAAAAACGTGGAGCACGATTTTCCACTGCGCATCATGGGCGGAGCTCAGTCGTGCTCCACGAAATGTCTCCAGTCGAATACCGCCAATATTAGCAGCATAATAGTCCCCATTAATAGCCTGGCCATGAGGTAAATAGTCTACAAAGAAAAACCCCTTGCTATCCCAAAACACAGTTGCCATGACCTTGCTAAATGAAGGCCGAGTCTTGGATTTCTTTGGACGCGGTGACCAGTGACCAGTCCGTTGTTTACTCTGCTGTTTTGTCTCAGGATCATAGTGATGGATTCAAGTTTCGACTCGGGTAACAAGTCTTCGGGATCAGAACAATGTACTTCCAATGTGACTCAGACACCTAGGGCGAGTTCAGCTGAAACTCTAGAGTCGACTCGATTAACACGGGTTACAGCAAAACGCTAAGAGTTCCTACTCGAATTACGTCACTTAACCTTTGACTCTTACTCCAATCGAACCCAGCTTTCACGCCGGGTTAATCGAGTGTCAAGATGGCGGCTGGTGGTATTGAAAAGAACAACAAGTTCAGCTGAAACTCTAGAGTCGACTCGATTAACACGGGTTACAGCAAAACATCGCTTTCTTCGTCCAAAAGTTCAGTCAAAGTCACTAACCCAAGTATTTCACTGGAGGCCGCCATGTTAGGGACTACTCGATTGAAGAGTTCGTCGTTTACCTGAATCGATGCGTGCGCATCTATATCAAGTTCTAAAAATAGATTGAGAGTTTACTCTAGTGTTTCAGCTGAACTCGCCCCTAGTGTCGCCAAACTTGGTACAAATGTCGCTTAGGAACTGCAGATGTGCATACGGGTATCCAAATTATGATCTAAACCCATGCGGTCATAGGCTGAGGTCAAAGGTCAATTTTTCAAAGAAATTCCTGTGAATGCAACTTCTTATTTTTTTTTTTTTTTTACGTATGGTTGCCAAACTTGCGAGTCTAACACATGAAAACTGAAAATCGACAATAATTTGTTTTATTTCCAATTCTCTCAACCTTTCGCCATTGTTTGAAGAAATCGCGCCAATTAACACACTTGACTGTACCAAACATTTAAAGCCTTTAAAATTGCATGCATCACGAGAACATGTTCACGAAAACACACCTATTCAAATACAGTAAAACCTGTCTTAGTGGCCACCTCTATTAAGCAAGCAACCTGTTTTAAGCAAGCAGGCTTTCAGTTCCATAAAAAGGAAAATGTATTAAAATTCACCTGTGTTAAGCAAGCATCTGTCTTAAGCAAGCACCTGTCTTAAGCAAGCACTTTTTGATCATCCCATGGGTGCTTGCTTAATAATGGTTGGACTGTATATCGTAAATTTTACCGAATTTTCAGATTAATAATTGTGATATATTTCTTATTTCTGCTTAAAATACAGACTGTGAGTACAGGTAAGAACTGCCTCATCTCATCGAGGCGGTTGAAATGAGTTTTAAGAGCATAAGATTTACTACGGTGTTTACCACGGTAAACCCCATTTTGAGCTCACTGTCACGTAGTGACGAGGTGAGCTTTTGGGATCACTTTTTATCCGTCGTCCGTCGTGTGTCCGTGCGTAAACAATTTCTTCAAACGACATCTTATCCTAAACCACTGATTTGATTTTGGCCAAACTTCACAGGAATGATACTCACGTGGTCCCCTTTCAAAGCTGTTCAAAAGGTTCCGGTCCGTTGCACATCCAGGTCACAGGAGCCAAAAATATATTTTTTCACCGAAAACTTAAAAAATCTTCTTCTCTGAAACCACAAGGCCCAGGTCTTTAATATTCGGTAGGAAGCTTCCTCTAGTAAACCCCTACCAAGATTGTTCAAATTAAAGTGCTGGGGCCAAAAATGCCCCCGCTCCGGGGCCCTTTGGTTTAACATGGGCGTATAAAGGGAAAATCTTTAAAAATCTTCTTCTCTGAAACCGCGCGGCCCACATCTTTGCTTTTTGGTATGAAGCTTCATCTAGTGAACCCCTACTAAGAATGTTCAAATTATAGTGCTGGGGCCAAAAATTTCCCCGCCCCAGGGCCCTTTGGTTTTACAAAGGATTATATAGGGAAACTCTTTAAAAATCTTCTTCTCTAAAACAGCAAGAGCCCAGTCTTTGTTATGAAGCTCCATCTAGTGGACCCCTACCAATATCGTTCAAATTATAGTGCTGGGGCCAGAAATGCCCCCTCTCCGGGGCCCTTTGGTTTACAGGGGCTTATATAGGGAAACTCTTTAAAAAATTTCTTCTCTGAAACCGCAAGGCCCAGGTCTTTGCTAGTTGGTATGAAGCTTCATCTAGTGGACCCCTACCAAGATTGTTCAAATTATAGTGCTGGGGCCAAAAATGCCCCCGCCCAGGGGCCCTTTGGTTTTACATAGACTTATATAGGGAAAATCTTTAAAAATCTTCTTCTCTGAAACCACAAGGCCCATATCTTTTATATTTGGTATGGAGCTTCATCTAGTGGACCTTTACCAAGATTGTTCAAATTATAGCCCTCGGGCCACAAATGTCCCCGCCCCGGGGCCCTTTGGTTTTACAAAGACTTATATAGAGATAATTTTTGAAAATCTTCTTCTCTGAAAACAGCAAGGCACAGGTCTTTGATATTTGGTGTGAAATTTCATCTAGTGGACCTCTATCAAGATTGTTCAAATTATAGCCCTGGGACCAAAATTTCCCCCGCCCCGAGACGCTTTGGATTTACATGGACTTATATAGGGAAATCTTTAAAAATCTTCTTCTCTGAAAATGCATTGCCCATGTCTTTGATATTTGGTATGGAGCTTCATCTAGTGGACCTTTACCAAGATTGTTCAAATTATAGCCCTCGGGCCACAAATGTCCCCGCCCCGGGGCCCTTTGGTTTTACAAAGACTTATATAGAGATAATCTTTGAAAATCTTCTTCTCTGAAAACAGCAAGGCACAGGTCTTTGATAATTGGTGTGTAGCTTCATATAGTGGACCTCAATCAAGATTGTTTAAACTATAGCCCGGAGGCCAAAAATGCCCCCGCCCCGGTGCCATTTGGTTTTACATAGGCTTATGTAGGGAATATCTTTAAAAAATCTTCTTCTCTGAAACTGCAAGGCCCAGGTCTTTGATATTTGTAGTGTAGCTTCATCTAGTGGACCTTTGTTGATATTTGGTATGAAGCTTCACCTTTTTAGAACTCCCTCAACATTATGCACATTATAGCCCTGGGGTCAATAATGGCCCTCCCGGGGCCCACTTGTTACTCTATGGATCAGGTGAGCGATCCAGGGCCATTATGGCCCTCCTGTTTACTGTACAAGAGGGGGTTTAAGGGGGTCAAAATTATATAGGCGTGTTTTCGTGATGTTTTTAACACCCATGAAAAACCCACCGCACATGAGACAAGTGTATTAGCATTTTCTACAATTATGTATGTATGTATGATTTGAGGTTTAACGTCCCCGCCAACACTGTAAAGGTCATTTTGGAGACGTTGCTTCCAATTTTGTGGGACTTTTACCTGACATTGAGATGAAATGACATTTCAAGCCCTGTCGCCCTATGAAACCAATAGGGTTTATTAGCATGGACGGTCCGCCTCGCACCGCGGTTCCTGGACAGGTTTAGATCATCTAAGCGGTTTACCAGTACTAGTGTGCGGGCCGGATTCAGCTCTGCGTGGAAGCATCATGCAGCCCATATATTTCTTCAAGCCCCTATGCATGGCGGGGGCCGTTTCCTACAATTAACATGTGCGCTCAGCGATGACTTAGATCAGCCTGGGCATCCACGCAGTTTGATCAGAGTCCTAGTTGTGCGCTCTAAGGATAGCTAAGGGCCCAATGCTCCTTCATGCAGCAAGATAAGTCTCTGGTCAGACTATATGGATGCACAGGCTCACCTGATTCTACCCTGTGCGCACATGTAAATCGTACGAAATGCTGTGCCCCGGCTCAACTTTTAGTTTCCTTATTTTCACTCAAACCAATCCCCACCCATCGGAGCTTGAAGAAATAGATGGGCTGCTTGATGCTTCCACGCAGAGCTGAAACCGACACTACACGAGTACAGGTAAACTGCGTAGAGGATCTAAGCCTGCCCAGGCAAAGCGGTGCGAGTCCATGCTTAATGTCATTTCATCTCAATGTCGGGTAGAAGTCCCTAACGATTGGAAGCAACACTGTTGATGGGGACGTTAAACCTCAAATGAAAGAAACAAAATCACTCAAACCATTAGATTGTGTATAATGTAAGTTTTTGAGATTCGTTCTTTTTGTGTGTGTTGTTATACCCGCTTTTTCGAAGAAAAATCGGGTATATTGTTTTCGTACCACACTTCACTCCGGCGTCAGTCCGTCCGTCCGTCTGTCTGTCTGTTGTCCGTACACACAAATGGATAGATAGGTGGCTATGAACTTGGACAGAATCAATGTAAGTCAATGAGAGAAAGTGCGATTTATTCCGTTAGACACATAAAAGGTCTGTTATGTGGTTAAAATTAGCCACCTAAGTATCAATCTTGCTCAAAATAGCCACATAAGTATCCATTTGTGAGAACGTCCGTCTGTCTGTCCGTCTGTCCGTCCGTCACGTTTCTTGTGATTGGATCTCCTCTGCAACCACTGAAGTTACACTTTTGAAACTTTGCATGTGGATAGTACATGGAATGTAGATGGCAGTGGGCAACTTTTTTGTGACCTTGACCTCAACATGACCCCAAGGTCAAAGGTCAAAAATTATGATTTGCCATATCTCCTAAACTATTGGAGTTACACTTCTGAAACTTTGCTTATTGGATGGTCCTTGGAATATAAAATATGTCAGGTTAATTTTGGTGTGACCTTGACCCCAAGGTCAAAGGTCAAAAAGTATGATTTTGCCATATCTTCTAAACTATTAGAGTTACACCTCTGAAACTTTGGTTATTGGATGGCCCTTGGAATATAGAATAAATTTGGATACTTTTGGTGTGACCTTGACCTCAACATGACCCCAAGGTCAAAGGTCAAAAATTATGATTTGCCATATCTCCTAAACTATTGGAGTTACACTTCTGAAACTTTGCTTATTGGATGGCCCTTGGAATATAGAATATGTTGGGCTACTTTCGGTTTGACCTCGACCCCAAGGTCAAAGGTAAAAAAATATGACTTTGCCATATCTTCTAAACTATTGAAGTTACACTTCTGAAACTTGGTTATTGGATGGCTGTTGGAATATAGAATAAATTGGGATACTTTAGGTGGACCTCAACATAACCCCAAGGTCAAAGGTCAAAAAGTATGACTTTGCAATATCTTCTAAACTATAAGAGTTACACTTCTGAAACTTTGCTTATCAGTTAGAATGTTCTTTGCAACTTTTTTTAACTTACATGTAGTTTTGGCTTGCTAATACATAGTAATTAGTGTTATTAATAGAAAAAGCGGGTATTTGCGATGGTATACCATCGACTGCAGATCTAGTTTTAGTTTGATTTGAGGTTTAACGCCCCCGTCAACACTGTATAGGTCATTTTGGAGACGTTGCTTCCAGTTTTGTGGGACTTTTCCCAGACTTTAAGATGAGATGACAACTAAAGCCCTGTCTCCCAATGAAACCAATGGGGTTTATAAGCATGGGCGGTCCGACTCGCACCGCTTTGCATGAGCTGGTTTAAACCCTTTAAGCTGCTTACCAGTGCTCGTGTGCGGTCGGTTTCAGCTCTATGTGGAAGCACCATGCAGCCCATTTATTTCTTCAAGCCCCGATGGGGCCATGGACTAAAGAGTTGTGTTTGGAATCATTGTTGCTCATTTTAAGTCGTCTCCCATAGAAAGTGGGGAAAGAGATATAATAGACAGTAGAAGAGATGACCTGTCTGTCTGTACAGCAGACCTTGCCCAACGGTATGCCAATAACCAGGACGAAAGCACGCATATATAATTTTCACCCCCTTGAACCCCACTTTTATATAGCAAAACTGATGTTTATAGGGGTATACTTTATTTTTCTAATTTCTGCTCTAAAATAAAGATTGTAGGTACTCGTTAGAACCCCCTCCATGAGGCGGTACTAACGAGTTCCCACAATCTATATTTTGAGCAGAAATAAGAAAAAATATCACAAATTTTCATCTTAAAATGTTCGTGTTTTTTTTTTCGACGGTAAAGTTTATAATGTGTTTGAATAGGTGTGTTTTCGTAATATGAACCGTCTACTTAGAGTGGAGTTTGCAATGCTTTGATAAGGTTAATTGGATGCCCAGTGACGCAATACTCGCGACGCCTTCGCCTCACCATACCACCCAAAAAGAAGACTGTTACTACTTGTTGTTGTTGTTATTATACTAAGGGAAACAAGAAACGCAACATTATAATTTTTGGCGAGAAAATAACCATCTTTTTCTGGTTAACAATAGTTTTAAATTGTACTATCTAACCGTGAATGAACCATAGCAAAAAACGTCTGAGAATTGTGAACGTCCCGGAGTTGACGCTTCCGTATTTAACCAACCCCATAGAAAAAGAACTGCACAAAATTGCATTAAAATCACAAAAAGAAGAATGGTGTCGTGTTTGTAACACACTATACGCGTTGAGACTTCACCGGAAAGGAATGAATAAAGCCAAAATTCCGTTACTTGTTTCGACGTTGACGGTTCATCATACGAGATATAGAAATTATAAAACGTCAGCAATTTACGCAGACATTCAAGAATACAACTGTTGCGTTTCTTTTTTCCTCTAGTATATTATTATTATTATTATTATTATTATTATTATTATTATTATTATTATGTGAACGTGACGAGACAGAAATAACACGTATTAATTTTATAAATTCGCATGTAATTTGAAACAAATACAACTAAAACACCTTTCCAATTGAGAGAGAGAGAGAGAGAGAGAGAGAGAGAGAGAGAGAGAGAGAGAGAGAGAGAGAGAGAGAGAGAGAGAGTGGGGGGATAGAGAATAGGCCCTTGTAATGAAGTGGGCTCTTCATTTTTCTTACTGCCCATTGATTACACAGGTCAGTTGAAATAAAAAAAAAACATAATAGAGGCTTAATTTCGCAAAGGTATATATGTTGGCGAACTGTAAAGAAAAGAAAAAGATTGACTGATGAACCCTTGAGTTCAGGGAAAGGCCATTGTCATTCATTTGCCTTTACCTGTGTTTTATGATGAGTTAGTATTCTATACTGAGAGGCGAAAGAAATTATACACCTTCGTCTCTGCCTGACAGTGAGCGTGTTATTTTAACAGTGGCCACACCTTTGTCTTTGCCTGACCGTGAGTGTGCAATTTTGCCCGTAGCCTCCTAACTGTGAGTGTGTAATTTTGACTGTGGCCACATCTATGCCTTTGCCTGACTGTGAAGCGGGGGGGGGGGGGGGGGGGGGGAGATTGACCATGAAATCTTTTCTACGATCATTCTCTTCCTTCCGCTGATTTAAGAAGGGCAGTTGTCAGTTTCTGGCGAAAGAATGTGCACTGTACTGGTTAACCGCTTACGTATAAGCCTGCCCAGGAAAAGTGTGGATAGGTAAACAGACCGGCTCAAAATGACTTAAATAATGTTGACTGGGCCTTTTAACTCCAATACAAACAAAAACATTCATACTTCAAAGGAACGCTAAATAAATTACATTATTTTTTTTCAAATTTCAGTTTTCTTAGTCTTGCTTTGTTGGTGAACATGTACATTTTATATCTGAATACATCGCGTTAATAAGTCCACGAAATGATCAGCCCCGTAAACCCCACTTTACAGAGAAAATTGGTGTTTCCTTTTTTTCTTATTTCAGCTCAAATACTTAGATTTAAGGTACTTGTTAGCACCCACAACCTATATTTTGAGTATAAATAAGATAAATATATCATAAATTTCAGCAGTAAAATTACCGTTTTGGAGAATTAAAGGATGCTCTATTTATCATATGATGTCGCGTCAGAGAATGTTATAACGCCATGTAATAAATTCAGTAATCAACTAATGGATTAAATAGAGTTTATTTGGTTGTTTTGATCGATTATAATGAAATAATTCACATGTGTTCTAAGGCTTCCGAGTAAAAAACGAGTGAGCGATAGCGAACGAGTTTTTTTTTTACAGGAAAGCCTTAGAACACGAGTGAATTGTTTCTCCGTAATCAATCAAAACAACAAAATAAACTATTTATTACAATTCCATTCGTGTTTACCTTTTTCAAATTCAACCGTTCTGATTTCCAACGTAAAAAGTTTCAGTGAAGGCATGGATTTCATTGGGCGTGGTTTAGTTTGAAAATCAGTCGCCATCTTGTTTTCATTTCAATGCAAAAAATATCCTGTGCTTCAAATACAGATATAACAATGTCATGAAAGTAGAACTGTATTATCAAAAATAAAATCATACTTTATCTTCGTGTTGCAGGTCTTTCGTCAAAAACGTCAAATTGAAGTCTTATTTCTATGATTTTATCAGATTTTCCGCCAAACGTCAACTATTGTTATTGTTGTTACAACCGACGTCAGCAACGTCGCCTAGCAATTATGACGTCAAAACGTTCGAAATGAAATAATTCACACTGTGAATTCTAATTCACTGCGAAATCTCAATAAACCACTACTGAAAATGTAATAAATATAGATTATTCATTCTCCTAGTTGAAATATGGGATTTATAAACCGAGGGAGGTAAAACAATCCGATAAAGAAACGAGTGCGAAGCACGAGTTTCTTTAACGGATTGTTTTACCTCCCGAGGTTTATAAATCCCATATTTCAAATAGGAGAAATGTATAATCTGTATATTACATGCACTTCCATAGGCTTTTAGGAGAGTTTGGATGTTGAATTTTGGATCTGAATGCCCGTTCAGTTGACTGTTTACAGCTCATGTAAACGGTTCATTCAGCGAAGTGTTACAGAATCTGGGTGGAAGAACAACTGGATGGGCGCCATTTTGAAAGCGCTTTCTAGAGTTTTGAACAAAAATAGAAGAAACAAAGTGTTTCAGTGATAAAACAAGTAAAACGTTAGATTAAATAAAGCAAAACTTACATCCTAATCAATGGTCATATCCATGTTTTCTTTTGTTTCAGCGTTGCATCCGACTCAAACGTCACGCATTCTGAACGTCTGTTGATATTTCTTAGACGCCATTACAATGACGTCATGAATAACGTCGCCGTGATTGAAACTTTCCCGCGTTTGAATAGAACAATTTCACTGCAAAGCGGTATCTCGTATCTTGTACATAAAGTAGTTCCAGCTGAAGGGATTTATTTCCCCGGCTAAGAGGAAATATTTCTTCTTAGCAAAAAGGAAAATACCAAGTTTATGTCTGGTAGAAATCATGGTATTTCTCTGTAATGCATGTAATATATATGCATATTAGTCAGATACGCCTGTAACGTTACACGTACGTCGTCTTTAACAGCGTCGTGTTTACTAATGACGGAATATTGACATTTTGTAAACAAATATTGAATAAAATGTGTTTTATATGTCACATGATAAATAGAATCTTGCATTCGTGCTCATGTATTATGAAATTTATTAAACTCGTTGAAGAAAGGGGGTAAAATGCGAGGCTCAACTCGTTTAATAAATTCAATAATACATTAACGCTCATTTAAGATCCTCTGTATGTCATCACGGATGTGTTATCGTAATGAATATAAATGGGCCCCGTCAAGCGATTTTGGTGCTTATCGCCTATGCGAGCAGCGAAGGTTCAGGCGAGCCTGCGCATCCGCGCAGTCTCGCCAGAACCTTCGCTGCTCGCTCATACAAGCAGTGAATCAAGAGGAACCTTCAGACAGAAAGCCATATCCCTCACCCCTCTGAATGGCTGGGCATGCGCAGTTAAAATTTGTCATGACGGAATGCTCGAAGACCCAAATTCGCTTGGCGGGGCTCAAATATTGACTTGACTTGACTTGGCTTGCTATGAGAACTTAGATTGTTTGGGTAGGGGAGACCGGGGCTAGTTGGTCCGTGGGGCAAGTTGGTCCGAGCGCAATTTCTCTGAACTGAGAAGGGTCATAGCAAAATGATTTGGCTCAATGGAATGTTTGATCGTGACACACGTACTGAAGAAAATTAGATGGCGATCAAAAAAAAATTTTAGAGAACAAAAACTGATTTTGTACCACAAAACTCACTTTATCACACTTGGAATCATTTTTTTTTAAATTTTCTTTGTGTAAAAAATAACATGCAAATGTTATACTTTTCCTGAAAGCTCATTTTCTAAGGTATTCAAATGGGTGTATTTGGTGTTTCTAAATTCAATGACGTTCTTGTCATTTATGGAGATCTACCGGGCGGAAAGGTCGGGGTTCGTTGGTCCATTCGCGACGGGGCAAGTTGGTCTGTTGAAAAAGCATTTGTATTTATCAGAACCTGGCATGTTCTGAATGAAAAACAGCAGCAAATTATTGAACAAGTTACATAGTACCAAAATGATTCTGAGAAATAGATAAGAGCCACAGCTGTTGACGACAAATCATAGTCTTAGGGCCAACTACGAGCCCGGTCTACTCTACGGTAAGAGTTTTAAATATGGTTTTCCAATCAAATAGGCGGTTTTTAAGAAAAATAACTAACAAAATGCACAGTTAGCTGATCATCTGAGTAATTTGTGATAAGATTATAACCTGGTAGTCTACTGCATTGTTACTGAAGCCACGCAATTTCTCATATCTTTTGTCAAAAGTGGCGTTTATCGACCCACCATTACTTCTTGATTTTCTCTTTGAATCCCAGTCGGTCCAACTTACCCCGCAGCTCGGACCAACTTACCCCGATAGTGGGGTAAGTTGGTCCTTTTTACCCCGTCTTTGAAAATGGCAATATCTGTCAGAATATGTCATTTTCCGGACGTGAAACTATGAAATAAGTTGGAGAATGGATTATACTAGATGCATACTGTAAACGTATTACAAGCTAATGAATATTTATGTCAGCATTTGAAAAAATGCAATTTTCGGACCAACTAGCCCCGGCCTCCCCTACTGGCTAGAACTGTCTCAATGAGCACCCAACAATCTGTATTCAGAATGAGAAAAGTGTCTCAGTTCGACATTTCAAAGCATGTTGGCCTCTTTTATGTAGAGGGGTTTGTTGGTAAATAGCTTTGATAGCTAATGTTAAAATATTGTATATTAAATAAACATTCTTGTATCTCGTTTGTTTTCTGTCTGTTTGTTTGTTCGTTTGGAGGTTTAACGTCTCCCTCAGCACTGTTAAGGTCATTTTGGACGTTGCTTCCAATTTTGTGGGTCTTTTACCGACATTGAGATGAAATGACATCTCAAGCCCTGTCCGATCCAATGAAACCAACAGTGTTGATAAGCATGGACGGTCCTACTCGCACCGCTTTTCCTGAGCAGGTTTAAATCCTCTAAGCGGTTTACCAGTACTCGTGTGCGGGTCGGTTGGTTTCAGCTCTCCGTGGAAGCATCGTGCATAAGTTTCTTCAAGCCCCGATGAGCGGGGCGTGGGGGGGGGGGGGGGGCAATATTGTATCTGGTATTTTGCACGGGGTACGCACCGTTTTCCTTAATTATATTCAAAACAAAGATTGTGCGCACTCTTTAGAACCGCCACTTGAAAAGGTTCCAACGAGCAAAGTTTCTTTCGATTACACACAATCTATGTTTGGACTTAAAATAAGAAGAAAAAAAAAAAAAAAAAAAAAAAAAAAAACATTTTTATCTGAAAAGTGCTTGTTCCTGATATGAAAATGCCATTGTTGCACGTAAGTATGTTTTTTTTTTTCGTAATGGATAACTGAGCCGAGTTATATCTATCTTATACTGGGTGACAGGTGACAGGTCATTATCTCAGTTGGCCAAGTCCTGCAATGGAAGGTTAGGTGTTTTTTCTCCGGGTACTGCGGTTTTCACCCACCTCTAATTAACTCGCAATAGGTATAATAATCTTGGGAGGGTCGTTTGTTTGTTTTATTTGAGGTTTTACGTCCACATCAACACTGTAAAGGTCATTTTGGAGACGTTTCTTCCATTTTTGTGGGACTTTTACCCGACATTTAGATGAAATGACATCTCAAGACCTGCAACCCAATGAAACTAATAGGGTTTATAAGCATGGACGGGCCGACTCGCACCGATTTGCCTGGACAGGCTTAATTCCTCTAAGTAGTTTACCAGTACTCGTGTGCGGGTCGGTTCAGCTCAACGTGGAATCATCATGCGGCCCATCTATTTATTCCAAGCCCCGATGGGCGGGGCCGTTGAAAAGACCGTTAAACCGAAAATAAAAATGCTCAGTTGGCTTGTTGTCAGTTTTTTTTTTTTATTATAGGCACATACATGACGTTAATACGTCGTATGAAGCAACGTCTCCAAAATGACCTAAATTGTGTTGACTGCTCAAAAGAAAGAATGTGCACTGCACTGGGTAACCGCTTACGCATAAGCCTGTCCAGGAGAAGTGTGAATAGGTAAACTGACCGGCTCAAAAATGACCCAAAAATAGTGCTAACTGTGCCGTCAAATTCCGATACAAACAAACAAACAAAACTGCTCAACTATTAAATATGCACTCTTTCTTTTGCCTTTGAGTATACAGTAGCTCACCCGTAACCAGGCCATTGTTGGAAATTCTATACAAAACCGATATGTAACACGCCATGTGTTCCCCTGTAGCAAGGTTATCCGTACTTTTTTTCAACATATAATTGGTATGTTCAATGCGCACTGGGTGTGACTGTGAAGAACTTATATTGAAGTATTACAAAATCGCACAAATCTCACCATCAAAGGAGTAATATTATTGGGGTATGTATAGTCTTTAATAACCTACTAAGCAGCCGTGTATACAGAAATGTGGCTTATTCTATATATATATATTTTTTTTTTTTTTTCATTTATTTGTTGTTGTTTTTTTGCCCTCCTCAAAATACTGGCCGGCCTCGGTAGCTCGGATGCGCATCTGACTGGTTATCAGGAGGACGCGCGTTCGATACCTACCGGGGTCGGCAAAAATTATTTCGGGGATTTTTGTTTGATTTAAGGTTTAACGTCCCCGTCAAGGCCATTTTGGAGACATTGCTTTCAATTATGTGGGGCTTTTATCCGACATTGAGATGTAATGACATCTCATGCCCTGTCGCCCAATGAAACTAAAAGGGTTTATAAGCATGGACGGACCGACTCGCACCTCTTTACCTGGGCAGGCTTAGATCCTCTAAGCGGTTTAATACCAGTACTCGAGTGCGATCGGTTTCAGCTCTGCGTGGAAGTACCACGCATCCCATCTATTTCTTCAAGCCCCGATGGACGGGGGCGATCTTTCGCGGAGATTAATCATGAACCCTTTTCTATGGTCATTCTCTACTTTCCGCTGATTCATGATGGGCAGTTGTCAGTTTCTGGCGAAAGAATGGTTAACCACTTATGTATAAGCCTGCCTAGGAAAAGTGTGGATAGGTAAACTGACCGGCTCAAAAAGGACCTAAAATAGTGTTGACTGGACCATTAACTCTAATACAAACAAAGCAAATTCTCAAATATTTCATTACGATAACACACCCGTGCGACGTAGTCGATGCTTTCACATCTACAAAATGGCTACTTTTCTAATGAAAATTGGCCCGGGTATTATTTTTGTTATTTCTATTTAAAATGTAGTTTGTGTGTGCTCGTTAGAACCGCCTCATTGAGGTGGTTATAACGAGTACCCACAACCTATGTCTCGGTGCAGAAATAAGAAAAATAAGGTTTATCCCCGTAAACGCCAGATTTCCCTTTATAAAAAGGGTTTAGGGGTGTTCATTTTACGGACTTTTTCCAATGATGTATTGTGGGTGCTCGCTAGAACAGCCTCGTTGAGGTGGTTCTAACGAGCACCCACAATCAATGAATTTGTAAGCAAAAATTAAGAAAAATAAAATCTTTGGAAATGTTTTCATCCTGCAGGCGGCCCCCGCCCACAGGGGCTTGAAGAAATATATGGGCTGCATGATGCTTCCACGCAGAGCTGAATCTGGCCCGCACACTAGAACTAGTAAACCGCTTAGAGGATCTAAGCCTGTCCAGGAACCCCGGTGCGAGACAGACCGTCCATGCTAATAAACCCTATTGGTTTTATTGCGCGACAGGGCTTGAGATGTCACTTCATCTCATTGTCGGGTAAAAGTCCCACAAAATTGGAAGCAACGTCTCCAAAATGACCTTTACAGTGTTGACGGGGACGTTAAATCTCAAATCAAACAAATCAAATCATCCTGCAGGGAAACAGTCAGGTGTGTTTTATTTGTAAATGTCATTCGTTCATTACCTCATTACCTCAGATACTATTGATTGCTATATAATACCGTCAATATTCTTCTTGTGTGCATTTATATTTACTGTCTTAATACATGTTGCATAAAATCAATCTCCAGAATATTTTCTATCAACGCAAAAAAAAAAGAAAGAAAGAATGGTTAAAAAAAGGCGACAGACCTGCAAAGAAATATACAACGAATACGTACGAGGCGGTTTTTTTTTGTTTTGTTTTGTTTTTTTCTTCACCTGTGTTTTGTTTTCGTAGCACCTGCACAGGTTACACGTCAAATAACATTCATTCGCCAGGATAGCCGGCCTCGGTAGCTGACTGGTGATCAGGAGGTCGCGGGTTCGATGCCTGCCGGGGTCGGCAACATTCTTTCGTAAATATTTATCACGGATTTTTTCTCCGTTCATCGCGGCCCCCGCCATTCGGAGCTTGAAGAATTATATGGGCTGCATGATGCTTCAACGCAGAGCTGAAACCGACCGCACACTAGTAATGGTAAACCGCTTAGAGGATCTAAGCCTGCCCAGGCAAAGCGGTGCGAGACGGACCGTCCATGCTTATAAACCCTATTGGTTTCATAGGATGGCAGGGCTTGAGATGTCATTTCATCTCAGTGTCGGGTAAAAGTCTCACAAAATTGGAAGCAATGTCTCCAAAATGACCTACACCGTGTTGACGGGGACGTTAAACCTCATATCAAACAAACAAATTCTCCGGTCATCTCCCATTCCGTTTTTTTCAAGAAGGACATGTGTAGTTTCTGGCGAAAGAACATGCACTGCACTGGTTAACTGCTTATGTATAATCCAGGCTGTCTAGTATGTGTGGTTAGGTAGACTGACCGGCTCGATATGAGCTAAATAGTGTTGACTGGGTCGTAAAAATCGTTCATCCGTCTTTCCAGTGTGCGTTGACCATATCTGCGTGATGCGTGATTCGTAATTTCCATACCGTCACGAAAACACGCCTATATAAGTTTGACCCCCTTCAACCCCACTTTGTATAGGAAAACTGGGATTTACATGGGTAAATCTTATTTTTCTTATTTCTGCTCTAAAATATAGATAGAGAGGCGGTTCTAACGAGTACCCAAAATCTAGTTTTATACCCCGGCATACGAAGTATGTCAGGGGGTATGTCAGGGGGTATATAGTTTTCGTCTTTCCGTCCGTTCGTTGGTTGGTTCGTTGGTTAGTTCGTTCGTTCGTTCGTTCGTTCGTACTTCCGTCTGTCCCGCCGTTCGTCAACCTTTACGTCAAAGTTTTGCGTTAAACCTTTTTGACAGCTCATATCTCTGTAACCACATGTTAAATGCTTTCCATATTTGGTAAAGTATATCTCTATAGCATTACCTTTCATATGGAATATCTAAGCCCCTGGGTGGGCTGTCTGTCTGTCCGTCTGTCTGTCTGTTCATCTACTTTTACGTCAAAGTTTTGTGTTAAACCTTTTTCATTGCTGATATCTCTGTAACCACATGTTAGATTCTCTTCATGTTTGGTAAAGGATATCTCTATAGCATTACCTTTCATATGGAGTATCTAAGCCCCTGGGTGGGCTGTCTGTCTGATTGTCTGTTCATCTACTTTTACGTCTGTTCATCTACTTTTACGGTAAAGTTTTGTGTTAAGCCTTTTTCATTGCTGATATCTCTGTAACCACATGTTAGATTCTCTTCATGTTTGGCAAAAGATATCTCTATACCATTACCTTTCATATGGAATATCTAAGCCCCTGGGTGGGCTGTCTGTCTGTCCGTCTGTCTGTCTGTTCATCTATTTTTACGTCAAAGTTTTGTGTTAAACCTTTTTCATTGCTGATATCTCTGTAACCACATGTTAGATTCTCTTCATGTTTGGTAAAGGATATCTCTATAGCATTACCCTTCATATGTAATATCTAAGCCCCTGGCTCAAGCCCCTAGGTGGGTTGTCCGTCCGTTTGTCAACTTTTACGTCAAAGTTTTGTGTTAAACCTTTTTGATTTCTCATATCTTTGTCACCACATGTTGGATTCTCTTCATATTTGGTACAGGATATCTCTATAGCATTACCTTTCATTTGGAATATCTAAGCTCGGGGTTCAAGCCCCTCGGTGGGCTGTCCATCCGTCAGTCTGTCTGTCCCTTCAGCAACTTTTACGTCAGTGTTTTGTGTTAAACCTTTTTGATTGCTCATATATCTGTAACAACATGATTCTCTTAATATCTCTATAGCATTACCTTTCATATAGAATATCTAAGTCCCCGAGTCAAGCCCCTGGGTGAGCTGTCCGCCCGTTTGTAAACTTTGACATCAAAGTTTTGTGTTAAACCTTTTTGATTGCTTATATCTCTGTAACCACATGTTAGATTCTCTTCATATTTCGTAAAAGATATCTCTATAGAATTACCTTTAATATTGGAATATCTAAGCCCCTGGGTCAAGCCACTGGGTGGGATGTCCGTCCGTTTGTCAATTTTTACGTCAAAGGTTTGTGTTAAACCTTTTTGATTGCTCATATCTCTGTAACCTCATGTTAGATTCTCTTCATATTTGGTACAGAATATAGCTGTAGTATTAACTTTCATATGGAATATCTAAGCTCCTGGGTCAATCCCCTGGGTGGGGCTAGGGGTCAGTAATTAAGACTTAGGCATTTTGATTACGTCCAAGTTTTGTGTTAATTGCTTTCATTATACTCCTTGTTGTTGAAATGCACTAGTTATTCTCAGTGGACTAAATGGTTATATGGAAAGGTTCAATGCTACAAACAAACATTTCCACTAAAAGGGGATGGCACTGGCCGGGGGTATAAGAGCCCCTGTGGGCAATTTCTCTAGTTTGAACAGAAATAAGAAAAATATCACAATTGTTCAGAGTTGAAGTTTACAATGTATTTGTAAAGGCGTGTTTTCGTAATGCCCTTGTGAGTGAGTAGGCAGGTCCAGCAGGCAGGTCTCATACATAACAACTAACTTGAAGGCAAATAAACCCTTGGTGTCCCGGGGAGACATTTTTGTCAGTGTCCCCAGGTGGAGCGCTTTGATGCAGTGGTAAAACATCGGATTTGTGATCAAGAGGTTGCGGGTTCGAGCCTCACGCTGACCAAAGTGTGTTGTGCCCTTGAGCAAGGCACTTCATCCACATTGCTTTAAAAAAAGTACTGGTTACCACCCAGGAAATCCTGCTCGTAATGCTCAGATGTAATAGGAGAGACAAAAAAGGACAATAAACCCTTGGTGTCCCGGGGAGAAATTTTGTCAGTGTCCCCAGGACGCAAAAGAGGTAGCATTAACCCTTGTCCTGCTGAACCCGGATATGTCTTATCTTTCAAACACTGAAAATCAAAATCAGATGGCTTCTGAAGAAGCCACCTGATCAGGATCTCCATTGTTTGTCATTCAGTACATGAATTTGTCACAATAATTTGCATCAAGTAATCTGATTGGTTGATTATCTGTTGTGGGTGCGGCGTTACTTAAATATTCTGCAGGTCAAGGGTTAAAAAAACATAAATGACTTGTGCACATAATCTTGAAATACTTCCTTTCGCATCCTCCGCGATAGAAGTCACTAACTACACACTAATTGGCTGGATTAACTACAAACTAAGAGAAAAGCAACAACCAAAAACACCAACATATGACATCCCAACGCGGCGCAATTAGGGGCCAGTAGTACACGGTACTACAAAGATTATCTTCGTAGAGACCTGGGGGTGGCGACACAGCATAGGTGTGTTTTCAGGGTGGTAGAGCACGGGTACTAGGACATTTTGCAATAGCCGAAATTGACTGGTCTAATAGTAACCCTTCCTGGCTCACTTTTGGCCGCCGTTCAAAATTCAAAATTACATGCATTATCACCCTTTAACAAGCACCGTGTCCATAGGCGTTTTCTCTTCCATGGCAGGGGTTGGGGTAGAGACTAATGGAAGCCAAAAACAGATAATGCATGAGAAGCTTTTTTCCTCGGTCAGACAAGGGCTGTGTACTGACACATTTTGCAGCCGGAATTGGCAACGTGTCACCACATTCTAGAGCCCGACCATTGGTCTGCATTTGCATTCAAAATTCGAACACCGCCAGAGGACTGCTCATTTTACAGGACAAACGCTTAACATTGGGTGCATTCTGTGCCTACATGACATCTTGAGCGGGGTATGGGAGAGGTAGGATTGACCTACTTCTCACTTCCTCCGCGAAAGAAGTCACCTAACTCCCAATCGGCTAGCTGATAACTGTCAAGCAGACAGGAGTCAGCAAATTGGCAGCCTAGGGACAAGAGCAGTACCTACAACTAATCCCAGCTGGCGAACTGGGGGTAGCCCCTATGTGCCCTTGGCGCCCGGTTACCTTAAAAACATCCGTCAGTCAGTCTTGAAATACTGAAGTTGCGTCCGGGACAAGGGGCTGGTCCTTAGAGCTGCTAGACTTGCGACTGTTACTGCTTTGAAACTGGGAGTGAATGAAATCAAAGCTCTGAGAGTGCTGGTGGTTCGATTGTGTCTGAGTGTAGATTGAATAAATGGACCTGAACGGCGGCTTAGACTGTTCGTTTAACGCTTAAATTCCTGTACTGTAAGCAAACCGTGTAACTGGGTTTTTCGACGTCCGACCCTTAAATCCCTGTACTGTAAGCAAACAGTGTAGATCCTGATCAGACGCCGCGTTTTGCGGCGTCTGATCTGGGTCTACACTGTTTATCAAGCCCAGCCCATGATTTCATTTCAGATTCTACACATAACACTTTTACGGACGGTCCGATACGGACCACTATGCCTTCTAAACGGTCCACCAGTCAGATTTCTACTCTATGCGACCCAATCTATTTCTCCGGGATAAAGGATTTGCAGGAACAGTTAACATTTTTTATTTAATCTAACGAGCTTGCTTTGAAAAGCTGGTCCCCGACTCATAAAGAGACTTATGAGTTTTTTGTTTGATTTGAGGTTTAACGTCCACGTCAACACCGTATAGGTCATTTTGGAGACGTTGCTTTCAATTTTGTGGGACATAGAGATGAAATGACATCTCAAGCCCTGTCGCCCAATGATACCAAAAGGGTTTTTAAGCATGGACGGTCCGACTCGCACTGCTCTGGCTTTGCAGGCTTAGCATCATAGTGTAGATTATATTTTCTTGTCCTTTGGGATCATTGATTCCATTGTGGGATTTTGAAAATATCTGAGGGTCACTGATGAGGCCTAATTGGCCGAAACTAGCTAGTCTGGCCCAGAAAACATGTACACTCCATAGTTTTCACTTCTGTGGTGTATTCCTTGCTTCCAAAGGATAACCCTTTTATAGAACATAATTAGATAATCTAAGCGGTTTACCAGTACTCGTGTGCGGTCGGATTTCAGCTCTGCGTGAAAGCATCATGCAGCCCATCTATTTCTTCAAGCCCCGATGGGCGGGGGCCGTTAATGACGACCTAAAGTTAACGCAAAAAATCCTAAAACTTCGGACACCTAATTGTCCTAAAATTTAACTGTTTTGTTTCACGATCCAGCAAGGAGTCCAAAAGGTGCAGACGATGCACGTGGCAAACGTGGTAGATCCTGATCATACTGCTCTGTTTGCTCACGCCTATCTGCCTCAATAAATAGCCCCCCGCCTATCGGGGCTTGAAGAAATATATGGGCTGCATGATGCATCCACGCAGAGTTAAAACCGATCCACACACGAGTACTGATAAACCGGTTAGAGGACCTAAGCCTGCCCAGGCAATGCGGTGGTTGTATTGGTTTCATTAGGCGGCAGGGCTTGAGATGTCATTTCATCTCAATGTCGGGTAAAAGTCCCACACAATTGGAAGCAACGTCTCCAAAATGGCCTTTACAGTGTTGAAGGGGACGTTAAACTTCAACTCAAACAAACAAATTATGATCATTACGGTAGGTCGTTCTGGTGTCGTCTGACACGTTATTGCATGCTCGAATAGGTGACGGGAAGAAAGATCTATAAATCGGATATTTTATATTTTATTGTGAAGATTATATGAGCCCCGCCAAGCGAATTTGTGTCTTCGAGCATTCCGTCATGACAAATTTTAACTGCGCATGCCCAGCCATTCAGAGATGCCAGGGATATGGCTTTCTGTCTGAAGGTTCCGCTTGATTCACTGCTTGTATGAGCGAGCAGCGAAGGTTCTGGCGAGACTGCGCGGATGCGCAGGCTCGCCTGAACCTTCGCTGGTCGCATAGGCGATAAGTAACAAAATCGCTTGACGGGGCCCATATGGTTTGGTTTGTTTCTTTGTATTGGAGTTTAAAGGCCCAATCAACACTTTTTAGCTCATTTTTAGCCGGCCATTGACCTATCCACACTTTTCTTGGACAGGCTTATACGTAAGCGGTTAGCCAATACACATTCCTTCGCCAGAAACTGACAACTGCCGTCCTTGAATCAGCAGAGAGAGAATGACTCATGATCAATCTCCACGAAAGGATGTTGCCGAGCCGGGCGGGTATCGAACCCGCGTCCACCTGATCACCAGTCGGACGCGACGCGCATCCGACTGAACTACCGAGACCGGCCATGATTATATGGCAGTCCTCCTTATCAAAGTATATAGGAACAAAATCAGCAGACAGTCCTGCGTAACAAAGGATGGATTTAAGAGGTTTGAGAGGTTTCCGCAGCACTAATTGCAAGAATAAGGTCATCTGTTGGAATGCTGGCAGCGCCCTTTAGACATTTGTACATGCGTATAAGTCTGTTGCCTATCCTGCTCTACTCGAGAGACTCGCATCTTAATTAGGGTTCCAGTCTCTTATGGTTCGAGTTTGTAAATGCCATTTTTGACAGATTAGAAACTCCCACATATCTATACGAAATGTTTAATCCAAGAATTATAGATGACAATACCCCTTTTTTAAGATCTGTAATTTCTTCTAACTTTATCCCACCAAGGCCTAAAAGAGAGATATTTAAGCAAAGTATTCTTTATTCAGGACCCATTGTATGGAACAGCTTACCTGCGCAACTGAAAAATCTGAATTCTCTTAGTTCTTTCCATAATAATTTCATAAAGTGGCTAAAACAATAACAAAAAGAATGTTTAAGTATTAATGTGTAACTAGGCATTTTCTTCTTTGTGTGTGTTTGTGTGTGTGTTTCATTTTTATTGTAAATACTCATTCACAGCAGATTATATCTATGTGAGCTTTTGAATGTCTATATGTATGTGGATGCATGGCAGTTTTGGGATGTGTAGTTTAGTTCAACATTCCTTACTTGTATTTGGAGACTGTATCTTGTAAATATGTAGTCTAACTTTAAGAGGGCCACATGGAAGATTAGTGTATAGCTAAATGTGTTTACCCTCATTAAATAAAGTCGATTATTATTATTATTATTATTATTATTATTATTATTATTATTATTATTATTTTTGCTGGGTATCCCAGACACAGCTACCATATTCGTAGAAAGGGCGAACAAGCCCCTTTTAACTCCTAAGGACATTGATAAAGATATCTTCTGAGGAATGGCCGTATGAAAATACTTGAAACTTCAGTTTTCGAATTAGGCCAGTCGCGGAAGGATTAAACCACGTGCTGGACTTTTCAGAACGAGACCAAGGTGCTTCGGGCAGCATTATATATGTCTTAATAACGGTGGCTGATTTACGAGAAAGGTTTCTGTAATGAAAGTCGGCTAACCATTCCATTCGGTTGCTCAGATTCTGATGGTATCAAGATCGGCATTAGTGAGATTTGCAGCTATATGAGTAGATTACAGTAATGTACAGACTTGCATCGTCTGCGAACAACCAAATACTGTAAAGCTTTGATGGCTCGAACACCGATGGCTCGTTGACCATGGCTGAGTCGAACCCGTTCTTGTGTCCCGAGGGAATTTCTCCACATAAGAAAAAGTGAGGGTAATTAAGGAAATTTTCTCCTAGTCTCCTGAATATGTATGCTGTGTGCACTCATTAGAATCGCCTCGATGAGGCGATTCTAATGAGTACACACAGCATACATATTCATTATAGAACACCGAAAAGATGTCACAAAGTATCTCGTTATGCCTCCTGACAGTAACCTCAGTGGCTCGAACTACCCCCTGTCTCGAACAGATTTTCGAGGTCCCAAAGGTGTTCGAGCCATTGGAGTTCGACTGTAAGTTTCAATCACAATTACCGCGCATGCGCGATTGTTACTAGGTCCAGTTTGTAAAGAAATTGGCTCAGTTGCTTTGTTTTATTTTCCAGGATCCCTACGATCCACGTCGTTATGGACACCAGTCTGTGATTGGGCGCGTTCCGTATTACCAAAGATATATCCCTAGTTGGCTATACGATCCCTACAGACTGAACATGGCAGCCTCAGACAATTACCAAACGATTAAAGGCACAAAGCAACCAATACAAGCAATCGCCTACTCACAGGCGTATGATAATGCCGGGTATTACTCAACGTCATCTGTTAGGAAGGCGGGAAATTACAGTTTAGGTGAGTAAAATTACGATGTCACGTCCGTGTCCTTAACACATTTTGTAGGCCCCCGCCCATCGGGGCTTGAAGAAATAGATTGGGCTGCATGATGCTTCCAAGCAGAACTGAAACCGACCACACATAAGTACTGGTAAACTGTTTAGACCCGCCCATCGGGGCTTGAAGAAATATATGTGCTGCATGATGCTTCCAAGCAGAGCTGAAACCGACCCGCACACGAGTACTGGTAACCCGCTTGGAGGATCTAAGCATGCCCAGGCAAAGCGGTGCGCGAGTCGGACCGCCCATGCTTATAAACCCTATTGGTTTCATTGGGCGACAGGACTTGAGATATCATTTCATCCCAATGTCGGGTAAAAGACCCACAAAGTTGGAAGCAACGTCTCCAAAATGACCTTTATATTGTTGACAGGGTCGTTAAACCTAATAACAAACAAAAACTGTTTAGAGGCTCTAAGCCTGTCCAGCAAAAGTGATACAAGTTGGAGTATCCATGCATATAAACCCTATTGGTTTCATTGGGCTGCAGGGCTTGAGATGTCATTCCATCTCACTGTCGGGTTAAAGTCCTATATATATACAAAATTGGAAGCAAAGTCTCCAAAATTACCTATACAGTGTTGAAGGGGGCGTTAAACCTCAAATCAAACAAACAAGTCCGTTGTACCAAATGGAATCCTCCCCATTATATATATAGCAAGAGTCCATTTCAAATTTCAGGGGTGACAGGTTGTGTTTTCTTCAAAATTTATTTGAAAAGTGGCTGGTCTGTTTGCAAACAATGTAGGCCCTGATCACACGCCGCTTTCTACGGCATCTGATCTAGGCCTGTAATGCTTGCCACATCGGCCCCCGCCCATCGGGGCTTGAAAAAATAAATGCGCTGCATGATGCTTCCACGCCGAGCTGACTCCGGCCGCACACGAGTACCAGGTAAACCGCTTAGAAGATCTAAGCCTGCATCGGCAAAGCGGTGCGAGTCGGACCGCCCGCCGATAGAAATTCTGTTCTTACTCTAATGTTCTTTTTTTTTTTTTTTTTTGGTTTAGGTTTTACGGCCCTTTCAAGATTATTTCACTCATATCGAGCAGATCGTTAATCAGAGGTGGGCGAAAATCGGAGTACCCGGAGAAAAACCACCTGACCCTGCGTTGCAGAACTTGGCGTCTCACATGTGACCCGAGCGAGGCTCGAACCACAGCGGTGAGAGACCTAATGATCAAGAGTCAGCGCTCTTAACCACTAGGCCACGGAGGCCCGTTGCTCTGATGTTCTTATCCAGGCAAACTACTTAAGTATAGTGCGCGAAAAACGAAACGTTGAATAAAGTAAAATGAAATTTTCGGTGGTGTTGTGCAAGAAAAAGAATCTTATACATATGGTGCTCTGTAGTAGAGGGCGTTCTAACCCTCGGTATGACCGTGCTGACCGGAACCTCGGCGTAGCTTCATTTTCGCTCAGCACCGTCATCCCTCAGGTTGGAAACGCCCATCTACAACAGAATCCCATATCATATTCTTTTAGTTTACTCCTGTAATCCCAACTTTTCCATATATAAAGTGGGATTTAGAGGGGTGTTCTTTTCACAGACTTGTTAACCTGACGAAATGCTCATTAAGATTATATTCCCATGTGAGAAAATGCTTTCCTTCATGCCGCTTAAACAGTTTTATGCCCCGAGTTTAGAGCCATTTTCTTTTTGATAAGATAGCATTGAAATCTTTTGTACACATTACGAAAACACGCCTATACAAATATAGTGTAAACTTAACCGCCAAAAAATCAAAAATTTTAAGATGAAAAATTGTGATATTTTTCTTATTTCTGCTCAAAATATAGATTGTGGGTACACATTAGGGCCGCCTCATCATTTTACTGTATAAAAGTGGGGTTCAAGGGGGTTAAAATTATATAGGCTTGTTTTCGTGATGAATATATCTAAAACAAGAAATATCTTTAAAAAAGATATGCGGCGTAGATTTAATTGGAAGGTTGTTTAGAAATATGAGCTACAATAGTGACAGCAACAGTTGTCTAGCTATAAACTGGCTTACTGTATTCAAACAATTCAGATGTCACGCGAGGTAAAATAGCTTTGCAGAGGGCGGTGTCCCGCCTGTTTGAGCTAAGGTCAATGTAAAAGGTCAAGGTTAAAAACATGACCTCATTTCATTTATGATCTCAAGTATATGCACAACAAATAAGAAAACTTTATCATTTACTGTTTTTGAACACAAATTCTAGGGTTAACATTTAGGGTTGTCGCCATGGTGAACGTAAGCGCATAGACGGACGAACGCACGGACGAGCAGACAAACGGACGGAAACTTGATCTTATGTGCACCTAACTAAAACTCAAATTACACTTATTCCTTTTCAGAATTGATATAACATTAATGATATTCGAAAATGTCCATTTTGTGTTAAAATGGAGGACATAAAGTATGCTGAAGACAAATGATACACTGCAACTTTTATTGGGCATATATTGTAAATTAAACATCTGTCAATTTGTAATGCGATTATTACATGTTTTTGTCATGCTATATCTCTTTATTGGTTTCATTGGCCAACAGGGCTTGAGGTGTCATTTTATCTCAATGTCGGGTAAAAGTTCCACAAACTTGGAAACAACGTCTCCAAAATTACCTACACAGTGTTGATGGGAACGTTAAACCTCAAATCAAACAAACAATTCCTTTCGCAGAAAATTCTTCCTTTCGCGAAATGGTTCCTTTCGCTATATAGACCAACCACGTGAAATTAGGTCAAAATAGCTATTCACCGCAGCAGTTTCAGAATTCACTAGAAAGACAATTATACATATGACGTATGGTCATCAAAGGACAAGACGGTGAGCAAGCCGAAACTGTATATATTTTTCATTCATGTCTCACATAAAAAATGAAACATTTCCTAGTTTAAAACTTCGGTAAACTGTCGTGTTTTTTTAGTAGATTTATTTATGCAAATCATTGACCAATGAAATGGTCATCTCCTTGGACATGTGGTTTTATTGACTAATGGAATAACGAAAAATGTAGGACAAAAGCAAAAACATAACGGCTACGCCGTAAAATTATTTGAGCTAGAGCTACTGATTGGGACTGAGATTCAATATTCAAACATTTTAGTGAAAAAAAAAACCACAAAACATTTTACTGAAATTTGCTTGGAGCTATGGCCCTCTGCACTTTCTGGCCATTTACCGCAACCCTGTTGCTTTCTTGTGCATAGCGTAGCTTTAGACCCATGTCTTCTAGTGCTTAAAAATTTCATATATAGATTCCGCATGAAAAATTAGGTGACCCATATTTTTTCTTATCCGAATTATCTCCCATTTTAGAATTTTTCCCTTGTAATAAAATAACATTGAAATCTTGTGTACAAGATATCTCAAAAAGTATTTGAGCTAGGACCTCGATATTTGGTATACTGACTTGAACTGAAATGGAGATGGCCTGATTAAATTATGAACTAATTTTATTGGAATAATGACCTTTTGCAATTTCTGGCCATTTAATCTTGTTGTTTTCTTGACATAGCATAACTTTAGAACAATGTATGCTATTGTTTTAAAATTTCATATATGGATTCCTCATGAAAATTATGGATATCTATAAATATGGATTAAATAGTAAAACGGCACCCCATACTGGTGTAACATTTCTCGACAATGCCCAAGTGATTTCTGGGGTGTAGCATGCCGCTCACAATTACTTACATGTATAGCAATTTATATCTTTGTCGCTCATGTGAAATTCCCTTGTACCTTTCAAAAAGATGCTGCCAGACTGAACGATGAACGATGAAATATTGTACTTGTGCAAAGAACGATTCATTTTTCTCGTACTTTTCCAAATAAGAAATATTTCATTTCTTCCAGGGCTTTAAAATGATTTTTTCACTCCATTAAAAAGATCGAGTCTTCAAACCGAGGTCCCGTCTCCGTATGACTTTAGCTGTTTGTGAGACGTAAAACTCGAACACCCACTCACTCTCCTTTAAAAGAGGGCATTGCGATACCCGGCACCTGTGCACCATCATAAGAATCTGATATGGTGTTCTGTTGTAGATGGGCGTTTCCAACCCCAGGGATGACCATTCAGAGCGGAACTTCGGCGTAGCCTCGGTTCCGCTCAACGCGGTCATCCCGAGGGTTGGAACCGCCCATCTACAACAGAACACCATACTAGATTCTTTTTCTTCATTTTTGTCTTCCATGTCAATAGGGGTCGACTCTTAAAGGAAAAAAATGGTCCATAGGAGAACATTCTTTCATTTGAGAGTAGACCCCTTTTTCAGTAGGACAAGGCGAACAGGAAGATCCGAAATTTGTCTCCCTTTGAAAAATGGCGGGAAAGTCTGTCAAGTGTATCCATTCCCCTTAAGGCCATGGTAAATAGTTATAATATGATGTCTTTGAATTTCAGGCTCAGAGGGTGAGAGTAGTGATTTCACTCGGAGAAAAGCCAGGAAGCGGTCTTGTTGCATCATAACTTGTATTGTGTTTGTGGCACTTCTACTGATTGCTGCTTTAGTAGTAGGACTGTACTTTGGAGGTAGGCTTCATAAAATTCAGTATCAAGCTTGATTCGGCCCCCGCCCATCGGGGCTTGAAGAAATCATGAGATGGGCTGCATGATGCTTCCACGCAGAGATGAAACCGACCGCACACCGCTTAGAGAATCTTAGCCTGCCCAGGCAAAGCAGTGCGAGTCCATGCTTATAAACCCTGGCGACAGGGCCTGAGATGCCATCTCATCTCATGTCGGATAAAAATGCCACAAAATTGGAGGCAACGTCTCCAAAATGATCTATACAGTGTTGACGGGGATGTTAAACCTCAAATCGAATAAACACACGCACACACACACGCAGAACGCTGAATCTATTACATGACCAAAGCCGGGCACCACGCAGTTCCTTGCATGTGTTACTTACACCACAGTCTCTATTTCTTTTCACACTGTGGAGACGGATCAGGTCCAAGATTTTGACTTATGTATCCATTTTACGTGTACATAGGATTTCTTAGATGACACATCCATCACGAAAACACGCCTATATAATTCTGACCCCCCCCCCCTCCCCCCCCCACCTTGAACCCCACTTTTATACAGTAACACTTGGGTTTTCAGGTTTCTTATTTCTGCTGTAAAATATAGATTGTGGGTACTCGTTTGAGCCGCCTCATCTCGTTAGAAGGCGGTTCTAGCGTGTACCCACATTCTATATTTTTAGCAGAAATAAGAAAAATATCACAATTTGTCGTCTTAAATTTTCGTGTTTTTTGTTTTAGCTCACCTGTCACGTAGTGACAAGGTGAGCTTTTGGGATCACTTTTTGTCCGTCGTCCGTCGTGCGTGCGTGCGTGCGTCCGTAAACTTTTTCTTCAAACGACATCTCCTCCTAAACCACTGATCGGATTTTGACCAAACTTCTCAGGAATGATCCTGAGGTGGTCCCCTTTCAAAGTTGTTCAAATGGTTCCGGTCCGTTGCACATATAGGTCACAGGAGCCAAAAATAGATTTTTTTTTACTGAAAACTTAAAAAATCTTCTTCTCTGAAACCGCAAGGCCCAGGACATTGCTATTTGGTATGAAACTTCATCTAGTGGACCCCTACCAAGATTGTTCAAATTATAGTGCTGGGGCCAAAAATGCCCCCGCCCCAGGGCCCTTTGGTTTTACATAGGCTTATATAGGGAAAATCTTTAAAAATCTTCTCCTCTGAAACCACAAGGCCCAGGTCTTTGATATTTGGTATGAAGCTTCATTTTGTGGATCTCTACCAAGATTGTTCAAATTATAGCCCTGGGGCCAAAAATGCCCCCGCTCCAGGGCCCTTTGGTTTTACATAGACTTATATAGGGAAAATCTTGAAAAATCTTCTTCTCTGAAAGCACAAGGCTTAGGTCTTTGATATTTGTTATGAAGCTTCAGCTAGTTGACCTCTAACAGGATTGTTCAAATTATAGCCCTTAGACCAAAAATGCCTCGCCATGTGCAGGGTAAACCTTTAAAATCTCTGAAACGACAAAGCCCAGGTCTTTCATATTCGATATGAAGCTTCATCTTGTGGACCTATACCAATATTGTTCAAATTATAGCCCTGGGGCCAAAAATTGACCCTGCCCGGGGCCCACTTGTTATACATTGGATCAGGTGAGCGAACCAGGGCCCTCTGGGCCCTCTTGTTTTTTTTTTGAGTGGTAAAATTTACAAAGTATTTATAAAGGCTTGTTTTCGTAATGGTCCATTTTTATTGCTCCTGCTTTTAGCTTTTAATACGCGATATACGAGTCCAAGTTTTCATCTGTCCGTTTGTCAAGCCGTCAGCATTTGTCATCATCCTAGCGTTCACCCTAATGGTCAAGTTTCATTAGAGCTTGTTCAAAATTGTATCTGGGGGTGCCAACTTTAATGCAAGCATCTATTTGACCTTGGCCTATATTTCATGGTTCACTAACTTTGTGAACTATTGCATCAAAGCCAACTTTCGCCCTAATATTTAGGTTCCGTCATTTCTCAAAATCTCTCAAGAATGTCTATTAACGATAACTGGTACAAACTCGTGTCTAGCCTGTATTAATGCAAGAATCCATATTTGACCTTGACATACATTACATGGTTCACTGTTTCCCCCCGCCTATCGGGGCTTGAAGAAATAGGTGGGCTGCATGATGCTTCCGCGCAGAGCTGAAACCGACCGCACACGAGTACTGGTAAACTGCTTAGAGGATCTAAGCCTGCCCAGGCAAAGCAGTGCGAGTCGGACCGTCCATGTTTATAAACCCTATTGGTTTCATTGGGCGACAGGGCTTAGGATGTCATTTCATCTCAATCTCGGGTAATTGTCCCACAAAATTGTAAGCGACGTCTCCAAAATGACCTATACAGTGTTGACGGGGACGTTAAACCTCAAATCAAACAAAACAAACAAACATGGTTCACTGACTTAACTTGCGTTAACCCTAGCATCCAGCCTATAATATTTAAGTTCAATTCTCATGAGCTGTAAGAGACTTGGTACCAGCTTGCCTCTTGGATTTTTTTTATTCAAGCATACATGTTTGATCTTGACCTAGATTTTATGGGTTGATGACATTGCGCCCTCACAGTCGCGACGTAGCCTTCGGCGGAATTCGGCTTTGGTCAAAGTCGTGATCATTGCGTTTCCGCGCCATCCCGGCAAATATAATCACGCCGGTCTTGCACGTGATAAATGACGTCAGGCACGAGTTGTACTGAATGGCAAAACACTCTCAGAATCTACCAAAGCTATTGCATTTGTCATTGCATCTCTTCATGCTCTTGGTGTGTGCTGTATAGCTCAGTCACAGGCACTTGTTTAGCTAACAGCTAATTTCATGCCTTCCGTCTCTTCGATGTAGATTTCAGGTAAAGGAAATAGAAAAATAAGGAAATCTACACCAAAAGAACTGGTGGCCAACCTAGCTCAGTGACTACATGTATTTTCAGCCTTTTAGCTTTCTTCTAACGTAGGGTCTAAGAAGTACTAGTTAGTCCAATACTCCACTGATTAAGCAAACGTATATAATACTGATATGTTATTTAGAAATGGTATGAACCACCAAAAATTAAATTTTATGAGTGCCAACTTCCGAGTAACAAAGTATGTCATGAAATGTTACCTTGGATAATTGAAAAATAAAACAAGTTTTCCTAAACTATAATGTCTTTGATATGAGTTAATAAACTGATATGAATGCCTTTGGCCTGAGGTCAGAAGAATTGAATATGCTCCAATGTCTTCTGAAACTGCTGTGCTAAATAAAGTCTTATTTCATATGGGGCCTGCATATAATGAGATACTTTTTTTGTCCAATGGCCAAGGTCATGGTGAATAGCCAGTATATAAAATGTTAGAAAACCTTCCTCTTCAGAACCAATATGCCAGTGCCCTTGAACCTTGGTATGCAGCATTTGGTAGTGAAGTACAACTAAACTGGACCAAGCAATGACCTTTACTTGACCTTTTTGGCAATGTCAGTTGAATGAATTTGGTACTTAATGTTTTTGTATTCCCCTTATTTGCATTATCTGCTGGTTCCTACCGGTAGTTTGAAGGTTATCAGTGTTGGAAAAACAGGTAACCAGACCCCCCTGACCTTTTAAGGTCAGGGGGGTCTGGTTACCTGTTTTTCCAATACAGACAATATGCAAGCTGGGAGCCAGCAAATAATGCAAATATGGTGAATTAGGAGAAAAGTTGGAAGTAGAAGACTTAAAATGGTACGTCATTATGAAAACATATCTATTCAAATATATTGGAAAATTTTATTGCCAAAAAATAAAAATTTTCGGATAAAATATTCCCATATTTTTCATATTTCTGCTCTAAACATAGGATGTGGGAACTCGTAAGAGCTGCCTCATCGAGGCGGTTCTAATGAGTACCCATATTTTATGTTTTGTTTGTTTGATTTGAGGTTTAACTTCCACGTCAACGCTGTATAGGTCATTTTGGAGATGTTGCTCCCGATTTTGTGGGACTAACACCCGACATTGAGATGAAATGACATCTCAAGTCCTGTTGCTCAATGAAACCAATAGGGTTTATAAGCATGGACGGACAGACTCGCACTGCTTTGCCTGGGCAGGCTTAGATTCTCTAAGCGGTTTACCAGTACTCGTGTGCAGTCGGATTCAGCTCTGCGTGGAAGCATCATGCAGCCCATTATTTTCTTCAAGCCCCGATGAGCGGGGGCCAACAGTTTATGTTTTTGAACAGAAAAAAGAAAAATAATGTAAACCCCTGTAAACACCAGTTTTACTATATAAAAGTAGGGTTTAAGGGGGTCAAAATTATATAGACGTGTTTTCGTGATGACACAACTCTTTTTAATGCAAAGGTCAAGGTCATTATAATGCGAGAACAAAATTACCAAATAGGGCGCAGGGAATTAACCCTTTTTGTACCAAATGTAATATCAAACTTAGGAGTGTGGCTATGTCAAGTTGTATTTTCTTAAAATTTTATTGGAAATGGCTTACTTTTCGCAAACAATGTAGGCGCTGATCGGACGTCACATTCTGTGACGTCTGATCTTGGCCTGCACTGTTTGCCAATTACCCGTTTTAGGGTTTCTGGTACAGAAAGGGTTAACCAGGAGCTCATGGTTGTGTTAAGAAATGAGGAGGGAGTTTTTGATTTTTAAAAGGAAAATAAAAGGACGTTCTCAATTTTTTAAGTGCGAAATTGATCTCAAAAGTCAACTTTTTGCGGTTTATTTTTGTTACAGTTTGTCTTTGAGTGTTTGTATTGCTTATATTTTTTAGTTTTGGATAGGCAATTGGCCATTTTGTTGGAAAGTGACTGTGCTTTTGGCTTTCTGCCAATGGTGTTTCCATTAAGGTCTAGTTATTTCATGTTTGTGTTTATTTCCCTTTGGTGTCTCTGATGGGAGCTGTGAGTTAATTGTATCAATTCCTGATCAGGCCATCCTTAAAAAATTCTTGGTTTGCTGTGCTCCTACCTACCAACACAGATTGCCCCTACCCAAAAAATTTATTACCATTCTGAGGAAAAGATTTTTTTTCTTTTTGTTGAAATCCTGATTAAACTCACTAAGCCAAATTTCAAGAAGATGACATTCTTGTTGTTTTGTTTTTTTTTTTGTTTTTTTTTTTTTTTTTTTTGCTGTTTTATTTTATTTTTTTTTCCAGAGAAAATCAGGCTTGACATTTCATTTGAATGGTCTGCTAATTTCAGAGAAAATCAGGCTTGACATTTCATTTGAATGGTCTGCTAATTTCAGAGAAAATCAGGCTTGACATTTCATTTGAATGGTTTGCCTAGCAGACCATTCAGTTGAAATTTCAAGCCTGATTTTCTCTGAAAAATCAGAAAATAAGTATTTGAAATGATGTTTCCAGTTGTTGTATAGTGCTTTAACCCTTTCCCACTCAGATACGTGTTTTATGTGTCTGCACCCCCCCCCCCCCCCCAATTTAAGCCCAAGAAGCATCTAATATTGTCATTTCTACCCTGAAAGGCCTCCCTGGTCTAGTGGTTAAGAGCGCTGACTCTTGATCATTAGGTCTCTCACGCTGTGGTTCGAGCCTCGCTCAGGTCACATGTGAGACGCCAAGTTCTGCAACGGAAGGTCAGGTGGTTTTTCTCCGGGTACTCCGGGTACTCCGGTTTTCGCCCGCCTCTGATTAACGATCAGCTCGATATGAGTGAAATAATCTTGAAAGGGCCGTAAAACCAAAACCAAAAAAAAAATTTCTACCCCTGGATAGTTATGTTTGCTTTAGGATTTGTTGGGCAAAAAAGTGACCTGTTTTTTCGCGCGCCTGCCCACTAAAAATATGCGGGGGGTGGGTGGGGATTGAACCCCTCACATCCCGAAAAATTTTGGGTGTATGGCTCAACTGGCCGCTAAAATTTATATCTGAGGGTGTCTGGGGTCAAAAATGCCTGAAAATTGATGCTGATAAAACATGCTGCAATGTGGTCAAAAATTAATGTGAAAACACACTTTTTGCCAATTTTGAGATGCCCCCTCTAACCATGACAACAATGATCAAGTCATGAAAGGTTGCATTTGAAAGACTACTGCCCAATGAACATTCATACCGAGTTTGGTGACGGCCCCCGCCCATAGGGGCTTGAAGAAATATATGGGCTGCATGATGCTTCCAGGCAGAGCTGAATCCGGCCCGCACACTAGTACTGGTAAACGGCTTAGAGGATCTAAGCCTGTCCAGGAACCACGGTGCGAGGCGGACCGTCCACGCTAATAAACCCTATTGGTTTCATTGGGCGACAGGGCTTGAGATGTCATTTCATCTCAATGTCGGGTAAAAGTCCCACAAAATTGGAAGCAACGTCTCCAAAATTACCTTTACAGTGTTGACGGGGACGTTAAACCTCAAATCAACCAACCAACCAACCGAGTTTGGTGTAAAACAGACCATCCAATATGAAACAATGGCTAGTTGGAGTTGCTGTCAGGTGCAACACTGTGAAAATCAGCGAAATTCACCAAATCCCTGAGTGGTAAAGGGTTAAGGGTCAAATATCTTTTCAGATCTAAAAAAAAAAAAAAGACCTACCTTCCTACCCACCTCACATATGATGGGTAGGAGCACAGCAAACACAATTTTTATAAGGATGGCCTCTATTTTTCAAAAGGAAAAAAGAATGAGTCTAAAAGTTGAATGTGAGGGTAGAGTATTGGATTGTGCATGTGTATTTTGCATTTTCCAGTTATTGACAAGCCAGAAAAAGCTCAGCCAGATGTGACAACTCAGCGACTGTCTACAACACGGCCAACAACAGAGAAACCAAGTACCACTTTCACTGGACCTACCACTCCAAAACCACCAACAGGTATGAACAGTGATACATGATCACTGATATCTCATTAACCCTTTCATCCCCGTGTTCCTGAAATGAACTTTCCTATTTTCCAGTTTGGACATGTTTTGTTAAGATCATAAATGGGAAATAACATGACGAAAACACATCTATATAATTTTGCCCCCCTTGAACTCCATTTTTATATAGTAAAACTGGGGTTTACAGGGTTAAACCTTATTTTTCTTATTTCTGCTCTAAAATATAGATTGTTGGTACTGGTTTATACAACCACATCGATGAGGCGGTTCTAACAAGTACCCACAATCTATATTTTTTTAGCAGAAATAAGAAAAATATCACAATTTTTCATCTTAAAATTGTTGTTTTTCAGTGGTAAAGTTTACAGTGTATTTGTATAGGCGTCTTTTCGTAATGAATTAAATCATTAACATAATATCAACTTGTAATGATCCAGATAAGCTGTCTGATCTGGATCTACACTGTTTGCACATGCATCTGTACTGGTCCAGCACGAAAACATGTCTATATAATTTTGACCCCCGTTAACCCCACTCTTATATAGTAAAACTGGGGTTTGTAGGGGTATACATTATTTTTCTTACTTCTGCTCAAAAACATAGATTGTGGGTACTCGTTAGAACCGCCGTGCCGAGGCAGTTCTAAAGAGTATCCACAATCTATGTTTTGAGCAGAAATAAGAAAAATATCACAGTTTTTCATCCGAAAACTTTCATTTTTCGGTGGTAAAATTTACAGTGTATTTGTATAGGCATGTTTTCATAATGTGTAACTGTAAGGCTTTATTGTCTCAATGAAAAAGTATATATCACAATTTTGATTATCAATTGCATTTTGAGATCTCTTAGAGCCTCCCTTTTCTTCCTTAACACACCTATACAAGATAATTTTATTCTGAATAGCTCTAGGAGTGGCATTTTCAGTTGAAAACTCTTCACACATGCACGCATACACTCATGGCATTGCATGCATGCACAGAGAGAGAGCGCCTTCATCACTTACCATTGCTGTTTCAGATACGGTATATGTTGTATTTGTTTATTTTTCCAACAGAGGTGTCATATGAAGTGGTTCTGACATTAGAAGACATATATGATACTGCCTTGGATAATCCTGACAGTCCAGAATACATCACTCTCAAAAATGACATGGAAAATTTGGTAAGCTGGATACTTATTGTTGAATCAATATTTTAGCCGTTCAACATTGATTCAATGCTGAATGCCTCTTTTTAATACATCTACCTAATAAATACTGAGCACCCCTGCCAATTGGGGCTTGAAGAAATATATGGGCTGCATGATGCTTCCACACAGAGCAGAAACCGACCCCCACACGAGTACTGGTAAACAGCTTAGAGGATCTAAGCCTGCCCAGGCAAAGCGGTGCGAGTCCGCCCGTCCATGCTTATTATAAACCCTATTGGTTTCATTGGACAACAGGGCTTGAGATGTCATTTCATCTCATTGTCAGGTAAAAGTCCCACAAAATTGGAAGCAACGTCTCCAAAATGACCTTTACAGTGTTGACGGGGATGTTAAACCTGAAATCAAAAAAAAAAACTGGAATGCAATGATTGTATAGAACTGATACCATCATATTTACCTAATGTATTCCGACAAATAGGCCTGAGCAAACTGTAGCCAGTTGTTCAAAACTAACGACATTGTTAGTTAACGTATCATTAAAACTTTGATAGTTTATTATGGCAAATATGCTAATATTTTTGCTGAAAAAAATGTGAGCAGCTTTTGCATTTGCAAAAGCTATTGCAAAAGCTGCTCACATTTTTTAGGCAAAAATATCAAAATTTTAAATATTAAACTTGTTAGAACAGTTAACAATATGACCACTAACAAGCTCGTTAACCTAAAGATGCTTTGAACAACTGGGCCCTGATGAGATGCTGAGGATGATCAAGATCGACACAACATCTGGTGGTATAGTGTACTTGTTCAAATTTTAGAACAAGTATCATGTATGGTCGGCCGCCACCCATCAGGTCTTGGAGAAATAGATTGGGCTGCACGACGCTTCCATGCAGAGTTGCAACGGACCGTACATGAGTACTGGTAAACTGTTTAGAAGGTCTAAACCTGCCTGTGAATTGGCCCATCTCTGTATATAATCCATATTGGTTTGTTTTGACAGAAAGGCTTGAGGTGTCAGGCATCCGGCAAACACGCCTTTATAATTTTGACCCCCTTAAACCCAACTTTTATAGTAAAACTGGGGTTTACAGGGGTATACATTATTTTTTTGTATTTCTACCCAAAAACATAGATTGTGGGAACTCGTTAGAACCGCCTAGAACCATTAGAAGGTCTAAACCTGCCTGTGAGTTGGCCCATCTCTGTATATAAACCATATTGGTTTGTTTTGACAGAAAGGCTTGAGGTGTCAGGCATCCCGCAAATACGCCTATATAATTTTGACCCCCATAAACCCAACTTTTATAGTAAAACTGGGATTTACAGGTGTATACATTATTTTTTTGTATTTCTACCCAAAAACATAGATTGTGGGAACTCGTTAGAACCGCCTCGAGGAGGCAGTTCTAAAGAATTCCCACAATCTATGTTTTGAGCAGAAATAAGAAAAATATAAATTTTTTCTGTTTGGTGGTAACATTTTCAATATATTTTAATAGGCGTGTTTTCGTAATGCAAAAGTCCCATAAAAAGGAAGCATTATGTCCCAAAAATTATCTAAATAGCGTTGACAGGGACATAATACATCAGTTTAAAAAGAACAAGTCTGGTGAGGAGTTGAGGCGTCTGAATATTGGGGTAAATATGGTACTTATTTCAAAGGAAGCAACCCTTTTAACCCTTATCTTGCTGTTCACGACAACCCCTATCTTTGCAAACAGTGTAGATCCAGATCAGATGGCTTCTGAAGAAGCCATCTGATCAGAATCTACACTGTTTGGCATTCAGTTTAAGAATTTGTAGCAATAAATTACATCAAGTAATTTGATTGGTTGATATAATGAAATGGGTGTGGCTTAGATGAATATTCAGCAAGATAAGGGTTAAATTTTTTTTTTTTTTGTCTCCCATAAGTTCCCTGGGACCCCACCAGCTGACAGCCCTCGATACGGGGAAACTGGAAACAACAACAACAACATCTCCCATATCAGTAGGGGTCAAAGGTATGCAGCATGAGCTTGGAAGATCTAAGCCTGCATTACGAAAACATGCCTATTAAAATATATTGAAAATTTTACCACCCAAAAATGAAAATTTTCTGATAAAAAATTCTGACATTTTTCTCTGCTAAAAACAGAGATTGTGGATACTCATAAGAACAGCCTTGGTGAGGTGGTTCTTACGAGGACCCACAATCTATGTTTTTGAGCAGAAATATGAAAATATTGTATTTCCCCGTAAACTCAAGTTCTACTATATTAAAAAAGGGGGTCAAAATTTTATAGGCGTGTATGGATGATGGCCTTAGAAAAAAAGGTTAGCTGAATTGCTCAAAATTACTTAAATGGTGTTGACTGGGCTGTTAAATGAAAAGATTTTGGATTTTTGCCCAGTAATAAAGAAAAAATATGCAGTAGATTCCATCCTGTACAGATGAGAAAAGCTATGGTACTATTCATGGTTCTCTGAAAGCCATTTTTCAGATGAAATGTGGTAGTATTATATTTTCAAACTTGTTTTGTCAGTAATACTTCCTTTGCCAATTATAGATACTCGGTGCTCATTAGAACTGCCTCATTAAGGCTGTTTCAAGGCGTATCCATAGCGTTTGATTTGGAGTAACAACAGGAAAAATAATGCATATATACCTATTTAATTTTGGGCCCTATTTTCTCTACATGAAGTGGGGTTTTCTCCAGACTTGCAGAATGGTATGTTAATAAAGTTAATCACAACTCCATTAAACATTTTGTGATTTCAGATAAAGGATGTCCTGAGGACGAGTGACCTTGGAGAGTGGTACATTGACAGCACAGTTACTGGCTTCAGGTAATGTTTTATACACCTGTCTGGCTTTGCTGATACTATCAAGGAATATTATGGATTAAGCCGCATCGCATTAACATGTCTGTGTAATTAACCCTTCTCTTGCTGAATATTCAGTTTAGCCACACCCATTTCTGACTTTGAGCCAATCAGATTACTTGATGTAATTTTTTTCCTACAAATTCATAAATTGAATCTCAAACAGTGTAGATCCTGATCAGATGGCTTCTTTAGAAGCCATCTTTCTTTAGAAGCCATCTGATCTGGATCTACACTGTTTCCATAGATAGGGATTGTCGTGAACAGCAGGATAAGGGTTAACAAGCCTGTGTAATTAACACTCCTGCCCCGCCCTATCAGGGCTTGAAGAAATAGATGGGCTGCATGATGCTTCCATGCAGAGCTGAAACCAGTTGCACAAGAGAACTGGTAATTCTCTTAGAGGATCTAAGCCTGCCCAGGCAAAGTGGTGCGAGTCGGACCGCCCATGCTTATAAACCCTATTGGTTTAATTGGGTCACAGGGCTTGAGAGGTCTCAGTGTTGGGTAAAAGTCCCACAAAATTGTAAGCAAAGTCTCCAAAATGACCTATACAGTGTTGATGGGGACGTTAAACTTCAAATGAAACAAACAAACAATTAACACTCCTGTCAACCCTACTTTATACAGAGTAAACGGGGTTTGCAGGGGTATACATTATTTTTCTTATTTTTGCTCCAAGAAATAGTATGTAGGTACTCATTGATTAGAACCACCTCAGTGAAGCACCCACAATCTATGTTTGGAATATAAATAAGAAAATATGACATATTCGTCCGGTTAATAAGCCAGTGAAATGATAACCCCTCTAATTGCCACTTAATATTGAGAAAAGTGGGGTCCATTTCTCAAGAACTACAATTATAGGCAATGGAATTGCTGTTAAGTTTCCCTTTACAGATCAAAACTGAATTCCTCGCACTTCAGATACATATTTTTTGGTTTCTCCTTCATCTGCTAAATCTGTGCGATTTATCAAATATATTTAAGTCCCTGAGGTGGTTACTTTAACCCATTTAGTACCGGATACCCCAAAAGGGGTACCTTGGCAAACAGTGCAGGCCCAGATCAGACGCCGCAGAACGCGGCGTGCCGCAGAACGCGGCGTCTGATCAGGGCCTACACTGGTTGCAAAAGTTCAGAGATTTTCCTTATCAATTTTGAAGAAAACACAGCCTGGCACCCCTTAATTTTTAAATGGACTTCTGCTATAGATAAGGAGGAAGATTCCATTTGGTACAAAAAGGGTTAACTTTACTTGCAATTTTAAAAGTTATACCCTATTTATCTTGTGTATTCAGACAGAAAGGCCTGACCCTAATGAGACAGTGCGAAACACACGGTCTCGCCAGGGTCTACACTGTTTGCAATTTTAAGGCACAACATTGGATAGTAAAGTGTACTTGTTCAAATTTTAGAACAAGTATGGTAAGGAGTTGAGGTGTCTGAATATACGGGGTAAATACAACAGGTTTTGATAATCATCATGGTGAGAGTGTTTGAGTTTTACGTCCCACCAACAGCTAAGGTTATACGGAGAGGGGACCTCGGTTTAAAGACTCATCCGAAAGTCTGGAGAAGCCCGGGATCGATCCTGCAACCCCTGGTTTACAAGGCGGGTAGCGTAACCACTACACCACGAAGACTTCTCAATATTCATCAGGGGCCAGTTGTTCAAAGCCTCGTTAGCTTAACGAGCTCATTGGTGGTCATATTGTTAACTGTTCTAGCAAGTACAGTATCTAAAATTCTGGTATTTTTGCTGAAAAAATGTGGGCAGCTTTTGCAAATGCAAAAGCTGCTCACATTTTTCAGCAAAAAAAATTAGCATATTTGCCATAATAAATAATCAAAGTTTTAACGATACGTTAACTAACAACGTTAGTTTTGAACAACTGGCCCCTGAACATTTAGATAACACATCCGTGTGACATTATAAGAACCTTATATGGGTGTGAGGGGTGGATGAAAAAATCCGTCCCGAGGGTCACCGTCCGGCATCACGAGGCTTTTTTTGGTTGCAAAATTTTACCAATATATTTGAATAGGTGTGTTTTCATGATGATATTTTTATGCCCCCGTATGAGGGCATATAATTTTTGCATTGTGCGTTTGTAAGACCCCACTTTTTTTTGTGATGCGAACTGCTTCCACATTTCTTCAACGATTGAGCTGAAACTTTGCACATGCATTCTTTGTGAGGTAAAGGGATGCTTTACACAAATTTTCACGTTGGTCCTATCATTTTCGAAGGAGTTACGGCCCTTTCCTCAAATTGGCTCCCATGGGGGCATTGCTCAGTTATTATATACAGCTCTTGTTAGTTTCATTTTCAAATTTAATACTTTCAGGAGAGGCAGTATAAAGGTTGTTTTCAAGACTAATTTCAAGTCCAGGACAGTACGAATTGAAAATGTCGTAAGTAATTCCACAGTTACTTAACCCTTGTCCTGCTGAATATTCATATATGCCACACCCACTACCGATAATCAACCAATCAGATTACTTGATGCAAATTATTGCAACAAATTCACAATCTGAATGGCAAACAATGTAGATCCTGATCAGATGGCTTCGTCAGAAGCCATCTGATCTGGATCTACATTGTTTCAAAGATAAGGCTTATCCGGAATTAGCAGGACAAGGGTTAAATACCCCACAAAATCTTTATAACTGTTCATTATGATACAGTTTTTGAATATATCACAGTCTATATTTTGAGCAGAAATAAGAAAAATATCACAATTTTTCATCCTAAAATTTTCATTTTTTCGGCGATAAAGGTTGCAGTGTATTTGTATAGGCATGTTTGCATAATGTCTGCACAAAAACATATGCTGTGGGTACTCATTAGAAGTGTCTTGTATGAGTGTACACAACAGACATTTTTGTTTGGTATTGAAAAAAAAAATCAGTACTTTCAGATTGAAAAACCATCTCATCTGGATCCATGCTGATCAACCTGTTCTTTAAGGGTTTCATGTGCCACCAGCGTTTAGCCCATGTTACATTATACCAAGTGAATTTTTTTTCACATCTCCAGAATGGCTACCCAGCAGGCACATGACTTAATTGTGACGTCACATCAACGTCGGTGCGACGTCATGACGTTCATGCAACGTCACATCAACGTCGGTGCAAAGTCGTGACGTTGCACCGACGTTGAATTGACATTGCCCTAGCGACGTGTGCCTACTGGGTACTTCTGATGAAAATCCGTGATATTTTTCTTATTTATACTGCAAAAATCTTTAGGATGCGGGGGGCTTATTAGAACTGCCTCATTGAGGTGGTTCTAATGAGTACCCACAACCCATGTCTTGGAGCAGAAATAAGAAAAATAATGTTAATCTCGTAACCTCCAGTTTTTTCTATATATTAAAGTATTTTGGGGCGGGGTTGGGGAGGGGTCATTTCATGGACTTGTTCATGTGATGATTTGAGTGTGCAGTAAAATTCCTTTATTAAGACAACTTTGGAACTTTTTAAAAGTGGTCTCCAAGATTTGAACAGTCCTCAACCTGCTGTTCACGACAACCCCCCTACCATTCCAAACATTGTTGATTCAGATCAGATGCAATCTGATCAGGATCTACACTGTCTGTCATATGTCAAGTAATCTGATTGGTTGATAACTGGTTATGGATGTTGCTTAATTTAATTAATATAGTCAGCAGAATAAGGCTTAAATGATCAGTTTCACTACCGTAATCAAAGTAACAAACATCGTTAGTTTAGAACAACTGAGGCTAGTTGTTCAACTAACGATATTGTTAACATATCATTAAAACTTTGATCATTAAAGTTGGAAAACATAAGGAAAACACGCCCGTGTGACATAATAGCATCCAACATGGTGTCAGAAGTGACAAATTTAAGCTTAAAATTATAACATCTTTCTCACTTCTGCTTTCAACATAGATTGTGGGTGCTCGTTAGAACCGCCTCACATTTTTCCAGCAAAAATAACAGCATGTTGGATATTGTAATTGCTAGAACAGTTTATATCAATTTGACTAATGAACAGTGCTTTTAACGACTGGGCCATGAACTCAAGAACCTGTTCTGAGGATTTTTTTATTGCTGCAGGACAAACTCCTTGATAAAGTGTTAATAAAGAATGTGGTGACACAAGGATTACTAACCAGGCCACAAGACATTGTACGCTTCAACATTCTGTCAGATGAAACTGAAGTAGATGTGCTGGCAGGTAAGTTGCTTAGCAATATATAACAGAAAACATGTCTGATACACCACAACCTCTTACTACTACTAATAATAATAATGATATCAATAATCAACATAAAAATTTATAGAGGGTAACACATTTAGCACTAGTACTAGTCTTCCATGTGGCCCACTTTTCCTGGAATGGAACCAGTACTAAGCAATGTGGATGAAGTTTCTTGCTCAAGGAAACAACACGTGCCACTTGCCTGGATCGAACCTGCTACCTTCGATCTCAAATCCGCAGCACCACAGCGCTCCACTCTTTATATCTCTGTTCATAAACCCCCATATATCATAGTGGTTACCGTTAAGCTTTTTCAGAAGCCCCTTTGATATAGTGGTTAAGCTTCTCACCTCATTATACCAACATTTTTGGGGGGTTTGGTTCGGAGCTTCTCCAGGACTTATGGATGAGTCTTTAAACCAAGGTCCCATCTTCACGTTTGAGGTCACTTGTAAATTAGATTACATCATGTGCATGTACCATGATTGATTTGTCCACTTGCAACTGACAACACACAAGAGCTGATCTATTTCGATTCTTACACACAAAAAAATCAACAATAGTTTTGTTGTTTCCTTCAAAATATCCCAGCCTTCCGTCATTGTTAGACAAAATCCCACTTTATGTCGTTGCGTAATGTTTTTGATGTGAGAAAATAAAGTTTCAAGGACTAACATGAAGGAATATACCGGCCCCGATAGCTCAGTTGGTAGAGTGTCCGCTCCGGGGAACGGAGGTCACGGGTTCAATCCCGGGCCGCGACATACCAAAGTCGTTAAAAATGGTACTAGCTGCTCCTCGCTTGGCACTCAGATTTACAGGGTAGAGCTAGGACTGGTCGACCCAGTGTCAGGATAATGTGACTGGGTGTGGTATCATGTAATGTGTCTGGGACATGATACTTCAGTGAGGCAGCACTATAAAAGTGAGCATTGAGCTCCCTGTGGCAACCAGACACCGTTGTAATATGACTGAAACATTGAAAGCGACGTTAAACTCGAATTCACACACACACATGAAGGAATAAAAACAAATAGCATCATAAAATGGCAACTTTAGATGGAGTCACTCGGCACATTCTTGCCACCAATGATTTATTGCATATCAATAAATCACAGTTCCTTTCCATTGTCTATACTCACCATATTTGCATTGTTTGCTGGCTCCCAGCTTGCACATTGTCAGTATTGGAAAAACAGGTAACCAGGTTACCTGTTTTTTCCAACACTGACTAGGAACCAGCAGATAATGCAAATAAGGTGAATAAGCCTGCTCTGATAGAATTTGATAAAACATGATTTGTTCCTGCTTTGGACCCCACCGATGATTTGAGGTTTAACCTCCCCGTCAACACTGTATAGGTCATTTTGGAGACATTGCTTCCAATTTTGTGGGACTTTTACCCACAATCGAGATGAAATGACATCTCAAGCCCTGTCGCCCAATGAAATCAATAGGGTTTATAAGCATGGACTGTCTGACACACACCACTTTGCCTGGGCAGGCTTAGATCTTCTAAGCGGTTCACCAGTACTCATGTGCGGTCAGTTTCAGCTCTATATTATATAAAGGGGGGTTTAGAGGGGTATTCATTATAAAGGCTTGTCAACATGATATGATTTAGATCTACTCTTCAACACGCCTATATAATTTTGACCCCTTGAACCCCACTTTTATACGGTAAAAATGGGGTTTAAAGGGGTAAACCTTATTTCCCTTATTTCTGCTCTAAAATATAGATTGTGGGTACTCGTTAGAACCGCCTCAATGAGGCGGTTCTAACGGGTACCCACAATCTATATTTTGAGCAGAAAAAAAGAAAAATATCACAATTTTCATCTTAAAATCTCCCTTTTTACGGGGGTAAAATTTACAAAGTATTTGTATAGGCGTGTTTTCGTAATGATTTGCAAAGGTAGTGTATTCTTGTTTTTAGAGTAGACTTTGTATTTGGAGGGGCTGTGTTTGGAGGGGGACTTGTATACAGGAAAGCGAACAGGAAGTCACAAATACGAGTATAGTCTCCCTTTCAAAAATGTTGGACTATGTGCTGTTGGACAACAGCATTGACATCACGAAAACACGCCTATATAATTTTGACCCCCTTCAACCCCACATTTATATAGTAAAACTGGGGTTTCTGGGGGTATACCTTATTTTTCTTATTTCTGCTCTAAAATATAGATTGTGGGTACTCGTTAGAACCGCCTCGATGAGGCGGTTCTAACGAGTGCCCACAATCTATAATTTGAGCAGAAATAAGAAAAATATCACAATTTTTCATCTGAAAAATTCTGTTTTTAAGGCGGTAAAGTTAACAATGTATTAGTATAGGCGTGTTTTCGTAATGAAACCTACCAGTATTGTTAACCTTGGGTTGATTGACAATCAACCCAGGCTGGCCTTGGCAGCTGCAGTCAGGTGCACTGGTGATCAGTTCGCAGGTTCAATACCTGCCGGGTCAGCTTGTGCCCCCGCCCATTGGGCTGCATGATGCTTCCATGCAGAGCTTCATGATGCTTCCACACAGAGCTGAAACCGACCCACACACGAGTACTGGTAAACTGCTTACAGGTTCTAAGCCTGCCCAGGCAAAGCGGTGCGAGTCTGACCACCCATTTTGGTTTCATAGGGTGACAGGGCTTGAGAAGTCATTTCATCTCAATGTCAGGTAACAGTCCCACAAAATTGGAAGCAGTCTTTCATAGAGATTCATGAAATCATTTTTATACAGTCTTTCTCTCCATCTGCTGATTCAAGAAGGGCAGTTGTCAGTTTACCCTGAAAGAAATTAATGCACACTTTACTATGTATAGATATTGAAGGAAAATAGTGGTCAGTTAACATGATCCACTTGCTATGACCTAAATAGTGTTGACTGGATAGTAAAACTCCAAACAATCCATAAAAAATAAGATACTTAAATGATCACATACAGATGTTTCCACACTTCTTAGGTTACACAGTAAATATCTTCGCATGACCGACATTCTTTTAACCTTGACAGCACTGAAAAAAAAAATGCGTAAGCTGATGGTATTCTATTTTATTTTAGATCTTTTCGTTGTTGTTTTTTTTTTTTTTAGATAAAGTGAGGTTTAACCCTTATCTTGCTGTTCATGACAACCCCTATCTTTGCAAACAGTATAGATCCAGATCAGATGGCTTCTTCAGAAGCCATCTGATCAGGATCTACACTGTTTGACATTCAGTTTATGAATTTGTAGCAATAAATTACATCAAGTAATTTGATTCGTTGATAGACAGAAATGGGTGTGGCTTAAATGAATATTCAGCAAGATAAGGGTTAACATTTACATGTGAATTGTTTGCAGAGTTCACATGAAATGTCAAGTGATCTCTGAAAATAAAGTGGATTAAAATGTCATCTGGTATAGGTGGTGATTAGCACTTCAACCCTTCATTGCAATCATTTTTTTTATATTTTTTTTTCAGCAAAAAGAAGGCTTGACATGTCCTTGCTCAGCAGATGATACACCTGTCCTGTTCAGCCTTATTTTTGCAGGCAATTCACATTGAAATGCCAAGCCTAATTTTAGCTGAAAAATAAAAAGAAAAAGTTAAAATTAATGTTCTCATTGGCATTTTGTTGGTTAATCATATATGAGACTGCGGCTAGGTATGGCAAACCAGCCTGCTCACCCAAACAAAATAGCAAGGGTCTTGAAATTTTAGATATAGAAACTGAGAGGTACAGTGACCACAAATACAGTCGAACTTCAATGGCTCAAACACCGTTTGGACCACGAAAATCTGTTTGAGACAGGGGTAGTTCGAGCGACTGAGGATAACTGCCAGGAGGCATAACGGAATTAATTTTGGGACTTCTTTTCGGTGCTGTAAAATAAAAATGTATGTTGTGTGTACCCATTAGAATCGCCATATAGAGGCGATTCTAATGAATACACACAGCATACATTTGCAAGATAAAAGTCGAAAATCACCGTAATTGTCCTACACTTCTTCTTATGTAGAAGAATTCCCTAGGGACTCAAAAACGGGTTCGACTCAGCCATGGTAAACGAGTCCTCGGTGTTCGAGCCATCGAAGTTCAACTGTACACTGATTTGACTGCATATATTCAGTCTGATCTGCACCTCTGTTGTTCACGAATGCTTTAGAATAGGTTTCTCTTGTGGTGGCTCAAGTAGGCAGATCATGTTACTGCCATTTTTTTAGTCCATTTTGGACTTTATGGGTGTTAGATTGAATTATTTTGAGAAATTCATTATTAAGGGACATGACTGATTTTTGTTTTGTTTTTGGCAGACAGTGCAGGCCCAGATCATATCCACATTCCTTGGCATCTGATCTGGGCCTGCACTGTTTGTGAGTGTCCTACTTTTGGGTTTCTCATATAAATGGGCTAACCCATTTAGTACCAGAAACCCCAAAATGGGTACCTTGGCAAACAGTGCAGGCCCAGATCAGACCCCACAGAATGAGGCATCTGATCAGGGCCTCCACTGTTTGCTAAAAGTTCAGTCATTTTCAAAATCAAGTTTGATGAAAACACAACCTGACACCCCTAAATTTGGAAATGAGCTCTTGCTATATAAAAGGATGAAGATTCCATTTGGTACAAAATGGGTTGAAGAGTGATTTATATTTTATTGTCATGAAATGAAATTGCTTGGTATTACAAAATATAGGGATTTCTAAATAGTTCTTATGAAATACAGTTGAAAGAAAGAAAGACAAGAAAAAGAATAAGAAAGAAAGTAAAGATGAAAGAGCTAATAAAGGGAGGGAGGGAGGTAGGGAGGAAGGTTGATTCTCATTGACATGAAACATATAGGGACTTCTAAAATCATTCTTTTTAACCCTTTTGGTACCAAATGGAATCTTCCACCTTATATATGGCAGGTGTCCATTTCAAAATTTATGGATGTCAGGTTGTGTATTAGGGAAAAGGCATAACTTTTTGCAAACAGTGTAGGCCCTGATCAGACGCCGCGTTCTGCGGCATCTGATCTGGGCCTGCACTGTTTGCCAAGGTACCTCTTTAGGGGTTTCTGGTACTGAATGGGTTGAACCTAGTTGGAAGGAAGGAATCCTGGAATTTTACCATCTTGAACTTGGCAGTGTACCTTATGATACCGTAACATATTTACTGAATGAATCTTTTGCCTTTTATGAATTAAGCTGGAGTCCATTTTGAAATTTCAAGAGGTGGTGGTGGGAGTTGGGGGGAGGGGGGAAGTTACTAGCACATCTGAGCCAAATTCTCCAGGGGAACAATTGTGATAGTCACCATCTTTTGTCGACATCATCCTCCATCCATCTGTTTGTCTGTCTTTTCACAATTTCTTTAAACAACAGCTTCAGAGTCCTTGAACTTCTGAATCGATTCTAACCAAACTTGGCAAAAGTTGGCTTACAGGTTTTTAAAGAATTCAATTTCATGCAGAACTTAGGTTGCCATGGCATTAAAAAGGGGAAAATTAGAGAAAACCTTTAAAACGCTTCTTATCTAAAATCGGGAAGCCCAGGTCTTTGATAGTTGGTATGAAGCTGCGCCTGAGGGACCTTTTCCAAGATTGTTTAAATTATATCCCTAGGGCCAAAAATGGCTCTGCCCTAGGGCTGATATGTTTAATATAGACAGCATTTAAAATGTTTCTTGTCTGAAACCAAAAGACCCAGGCCTTTTCATATTTGGCATGCATTTTCATTACAATAACACACCTGTGAGACGTAGTGTACTCTTTTTATTAGCTCACCTGTCATGAAGTGACGAGGTGAGCTTTTGGGATCACTTTTTGTCCGTCGTGCGTGCGTCCGTGCGTCCGTCCGTGCATCCGTCCGTAAACAATTTCAAATAAGTATATCTCCAATACCCCATGGCCAATCTTGATCAAATTTCATGTGAAGCATCATCAGGTAGGGGGAAAGGCTGCATAAGGTTTTTGGGCTGATCAGATTGGAATTCCGGTTGCCATGGCAACATATAGCTCCCATAGACTTACAATGGGAAAATTTTTTAAAATCTTCTTCTCTGAAACCACAGGGCCCAGAGCTTAGATATTTAGCATGTAGCAAGGGCAAGTGGTCAACTACATAATTCCTGCCAATCATGCCCCTGGGTGCCAAATGGGCCACGCCCTGGGGCCCCTTCGCTCCCATAGACTCATAATTGAAAAAAAGCTTCAAAAATCTTCTTCTCTGGAACCACAGGGCCCAGAGCTTAGATATTTAGCATGTAGCAATGGCAAGTGGTCACCTACATAATTCCTGCCAATCATGCCCCTGGGTTCAAAAAGGGCCATGCTCCGGGGCCCCTTCGCTCCCATAGACTCATATTGGAAAAAAGCTTCAAAAATCTTCTTCTCTGAAACCACAGGGCCCAGAGCTTATATATTTATCATGTAGCAATGGCAGGTGGTCACCTACATAATTCCTGCCAATCATGCCCCTGGGTTCCAAATAGGCCACGCCCCGGGGCCCCTTCGCTCCCATAGACTCATAATGGGAAAAAAGCTTCAGAAATCTTCTTCTCTGAAACCACCGGGTCCAGAGCTTAGATATTTAGCATGTAGCAATGGCAGGTGGTCACCTACATAATTCCTGCCAATCATGCCCCTGGGTTCCAAATAGGCCACGCCCTGGGGCCCCTTCGCTCCCATAGACTCATATTGGAAAAAAAGCTTCAAAAATCTTCTTCTCTGAAACCACAGGGCCCATAGCTTATATATTTAGCATGTAGCAATGGCAGGTGGTCACCAACATAATTCCTGCCAATCATGCCCCTGGGTTCCAAATAGGCCACGCCCCGGGGCCCCTTCGCTCCCATAGACTCATAATGGAAAAAAAGCTTCAAAAATCTTCTTCTCTGAAACCACAGGGCCCAGAGCTTATATATTTAGCATGTAGCAATGGCAGGTGGTCACCTACATAATTCCTGCCAATCATGCCCCTGGGTTCCAAATAGGCCACGCCCCGGGGCCCCTTCGCTCCCATTAAGACTCATAATGGAAAAAAAGCTTCAAAACTCTTCTTCTCTGAAACCACAGGGCCCAGAGCTTATATATTTAGCATGTAGTAATGGCAAGTGGTCACCTACATAATTCCTGCCAATCATGTCCCTTGGGTCCAAACGGACCACGCCCCAGGGCCCATTAGATCCTATAGACTCATAATGGAAAAAAGCTTCAAAATCTTCTTCTCTGAAACCACAGGACCCAGAGCTTAGATATTTAGCATGTAGGAAGGGCAAGTGGTCAACTACATTATTCCTGACAATCATGCCCCTGGGTTCCAAATGGGCCATGCCCGGAGCCCCTTTGCTCCCATAGACTCATAATGGAAAAAGCTTCAAAAATCTTCTTCTCTGAAACCACAGAGCCCAGAGTTTAGATATTTAGCATGTAGCAATGGCAAGTGGTAACCTATATAATTCCTGCCAATCATGCCCCTGGGGTCCAAATTGGCCACACCCCAGGGCCCCTTAGCTCCTATATACTCATAATGGAAAAAAGGTTCAAAAATCTTCTTCTCTGAAACCACAGGGCCCAGAGCTTAGATATTTAGCATGTAGCAACGGCAAGAGGTCACCTACATAATTCCTGCCAATCATGCCCCTGGGTTCCAAATGGGCCACGCCCCGGGGCCCCTTAGCTCCCATAGACTCATAATGGAAAAAAAGCTTCAAAAATCTTATTCTCTGAAACCACAGAGCCCAGAGCTTAGAAATTTAGCATGTAGCAACGGCAAGTGGTCACCTACATAATTCCTGCCAATCATGCTCCGGGGTTCCAAACAGGCCACGCCCTGGGGCCCCTTAGCTCCTATAGACTCATAATGGAAAAAAAGCTTCAAAAATCTTCTTCTCTGAAACCACAGGGCCCAGAGCTTAGATATTTAGCATGTAGCAATGGCAAGTGATTGCCTACATAATTCCTGCCAGTCATGCCCCTGGGTTCCAAATGGGCCACGCCCAGGGCCCCTTCGCTCCCATAGACTCAAAATTGAAAAAAGCTTCAAAAATCTTCTCCTCTGAAACCGCAGGGACCAGAGCTTAGGTAATTAGCATGTAGCAACCGTAAGTGGTCACCTACATAATTCCTGCCAATCATGCCCCTGGGGTCCAAATTGGCCACGCCCTGGGGCCCCTTAGCTCCCATTGACTTATAATAGAAAAAAGCTTCAAAAATCTTCTTCTCTGAAACCACAGGGCCCAGAGCTTATATATTTAGCATGTAGCAACAGCAAGTGGTCACCTACATAATATCTGCCATTCATGCCCCTGTGGTCCAAACGACCCACGCCCCGGCTTGCCCCTGGGGTCCAAATAGGCCGCACCCTGGGACCCCCTTAGCTCCCATAGACTCATAATGGAGAAAAACCTAAAAGATCTTCTTCTATGAAACCATAGGGCCCAGAGCTTAGATATTTAGCATGTAGCAACGGCAAGTGATCACCTACATATTTCCTGCCAATCATGCCCCTGGGGTCCAAATGGGCCACGCCCCGGGGCCCCTTCGCTCCCATAGACTCATAATGGAAAAAAAGCTTCAAAACTCTTCTCTGAAACCACAGGGCCCAGAGCTTATATATTTAGCATGTAGCAATGGCAGGTGGTCACCTACATAATTCCTGCCAATCATGCCCCTGGGTTCCAAATAGGCCACGCCCCGGGGCCCCTTCGCTCCCATAGACTCATAATGGAAAAAAAGCTTCAAAACTCTTCTTCTCTGAAACCACAGGGCCCAGAGCTTATATATTTAGCATGTAGTAATGGCAAGTGGTCACCTACATAATTCCTGCCAATCATGTCCCTTGGGTCCAAACGGACCACGCCCCAGGGCCCATTAGATCCTATAGACTCATAATGGAAAAAAGCTTCAAAATCTTCTTCTCTGAAACCACAGGACCCAGAGCTTAGATATTTAGCATGTAGGAAGGGCAAGTGGTCAACTACATTATTCCTGACAATCATGCCCCTGGGTTCCAAATGGGCCATGCCCGGAGCCCCTTTGCTCCCATAGACTCATAATGGAAAAAGCTTCAAAAATCTTCTTCTCTGAAACCACAGGGCCCAGAGTTTAGATATTTAGCATGTAGCAATGGCAAGTGGTAACCTATATAATTCCTGCCAATCATGCCCCTGGGGTCCAAATTGGCCACACCCCAGGGCCCCTTAGCTCCTATATACTCATAATGGAAAAAAGGTTCAAAAATCTTCTTCTCTGAAACCACAGGGCCCAGAGCTTAGATATTTAGCATGTAGCAACGGCAAGTGGTCACCTACATAATTCCTGCCAATCATGCCCCTGGGTTCCAAATGGGCCACGCCCCGGGGCCCCTTAGCTCCCATAGACTCATAATGGAAAAAAAGCTTCAAAAATCTTATTCTCTGAAACCACAGAGCCCAGAGCTTAGAAATTTAGCATGTAGCAACGGCAAGTGGTCACCTACATAATTCCTGCCAATCATGCTCCGGGGTTCCAAACAGGCCACGCCCTGGGGCCCCTTAGCTCCTATAGACTCATAATGGAAAAAAAGCTTCAAAAATCTTCTTCTCTGAAACCACAGGGCCCAGAGCTTAGATATTTAGCATGTAGCAATGGCAAGTGATTGCCTACATAATTCCTGCCAGTCATGCCCCTGGGTTCCAAATGGGCCACGCCCAGGGCCCCTTCGCTCCCATAGACTCAAAATTGAAAAAAAGCTTCAAAAATCTTCTCCTCTGAAACCGCAGGGACCAGAGCTTAGGTAATTAGCATGTAGCAACCGTAAGTGGTCACCTACATAATTCCTGCCAATCATGCCCCTGGGGTCCAAATTGGCCACGCCCTGGGGCCCCTTAGCTCCCATTGACTTATAATAGAAAAAAGCTTCAAAAATCTTCTTCTCTGAAACCACAGGGCCCAGAGCTTATATATTTAGCATGTAGCAACAGCAAGTGGTCACCTACATAATATCTGCCATTCATGCCCCTGTGGTCCAAACGACCCACGCCCCGGCTTGCCCCTGGGGTCCAAATAGGCCGCACCCTGGGACCCCCTTAGCTCCCATAGACTCATAATGGAGAAAAACCTAAAAGATCTTCTTCTATGAAACCATAGGGCCCAGAGCTTAGATATTTAGCATGTAGCAACGGCAAGTGATCACCTACATATTTCCTGCTAATCATGCCCCTGGGGTCCAAATGGGCCACTCCCCAGTGCCCCTTAGCTCCCATAGACTCATAATGGAAGAAAGCTTAAAAAATCTTCTTCTCAGAAACTGCGAAGCACAGAACTTAGATATTTAGTCCAAATTGGCCAAATCCTGTGGCCCCTTAACTCCAACAAACTTATGATGGAAAAAAGCTTCAAACATCTTCTTTGAAACCATGAAATACAGACCTTAGATATTTAGTATATAGCAACACAAAATGGTCGCCTACATAAATCCTGCCAACCATGCCCTTTGGGTCAAAATTGGCCAAGCCCGAGGGCTCATTAGCTTCTATAGACTTATACTGGAAAAAAAACTTAAAAAAAAATCTTCTTTTCCAAAACCATAAGGCACAGATTTTGTTTGATTTGAGGTTTTACATCCCTGTCAACACTATAGGTCATTTTGGCAATGTCTCTTCCAATTTTGTGGGACTTTCACCCGACATTGAGATGAAATTACATCTCAAGCCCTGTCGCCCAATGAAACAAATAGGGTTTATAAGCATGGACACTGCTTTGCCTGAGCTTAGATATTTAGTATGTAGCAATGTCAAGTGGTCTCCTACACTAATGATTTTCTGGTACACAGGTGAGCGATATAGGGCCATTGGGCCCTCTTGTCTTAAACCCTTGTCCTGCTGAACCTGGATATGCCTTTTCTTTGAAACAATGTAGATCCAGATCAGATGGCTTCTGAAGCCATCTGATCAGGATCTACATTGTTTGTCATTCAGGTTGTGAATTTGCTGTAATAATTTGCATCAAGTAATCTGATTGGTTGATAATCAGTAGTGGGTGTGGCATATATGAATATTCAGCAGGACAAGGATTAAAATGGTTACTTTTCTGGTGAAAATTTGTGATGTTCTTTCTTATTTATACTTTAAACATAGGTTGTGGGTGCTTGTTAGAGCTGCCTTGTCGAAGTGTTTGTAACGAGTACCCACAACCCTATGTATTGGGGCAGAAATAAAAAAAATAATGTAACATCCCCCCCCCCCCCCCCCCCCATTAATCCTAGTTTTCTCTATGTAAAGAAGGGATTTAGGAGATGTTCATTACTGGGACTTGTTAACCTTTATCTTGCTGTTCACAACAACACCTATCTTTTCAAACAGTGTAGATCCAGGTCAGATGGCTTCTGAAGAAGAAGTCATCTGATCAGGATCTACATTGTTTGGCATTCATTTATGAATTTGTGGCAATAAATTACATCCAGTAATTTGATTGGTTGAGAGACAGAAATGGGTGTGGCTTAAATGAATATTCAGCAAGATAAGGGTTAACATGATGTCAACAGAGATTGTTTTAATTATTGCCCTGGGGTCAAAAATGGCTCCACCACATGAGTCACTTGTTTAACATAACTCATGTAGGGAAAAACTTTAGATATCTTCTTGTTTGAAATCAGAAGGCCCATGCCTTTGATATTTGGAGCATAGCTTCATCTAGTGTACCTGTACCACGATTGGCCCTGGAAACAAAAATTACCCAGCTCCGGCAGCCCACTTGTTTTATATAGACATTATACGTTATAGTATTATCTTAGTCTGAAATCAGAAAGGCCAGGTTTTTGATATTTTGCACACATCTTTATCTAGTGGTTTTAACCCTTATCTTGCTGTTCAGGACAACCCCTATCTTTGCAAACAGTTTAGATCCAGATCGGCCATCTGATCAGGGTCTACACTGTTTGGCATTCTGTTTATGAATTTGTAGCAATAAATTACATCAAGTTATTTGATTGGTTGAAAGACGGAAATGGGTGTGGCTTAAATGAATATTCCGCAAGATAAGGGTTAAACATATTTTATATTCAATAAGTTCACATACAAAGTTAGATACATTCAAAGGATCGGAACAAAAGCAAGGCTTATATTTATATAGTTCCTTTCCTCAATAGACTAGTGACAGTGTATTGTTAATGGTGGTATTCAGCCATGAATGTAAATTGACTTTGCTATTTGAGTAACATCTAGTGAAGTGCTACAAGACTTCAAATTATAGCCCTAGAGCCAAAAATTGGGCCTACAGTGTGACAGGGGTTATTTGTTTAACATAGACTACTTCTGTTGTGTTTTATTTTTGTTATAGTTCGTCTTTGAATGTGTGTATAGCTTTTATCTCTTTTGTTTTGGATAGTCAATTGGCCATTTTGTGGGAAAGTAACTGTCCTTTTGGTTTTCTGTGGTTGGTGTTTCCACTAGGGTCTGTTGTTTCATGTTTGTGTTTCTTTTCCATTGGTGTCTCTTATGGCAGGCTTTGGTTAATTGCATTAATTTCTGATCATTGCCTTTACTTCTATTTACAACCATGAAACTAGCAGTTTAGCAATATGACATCTGTCCTCAATTTGTTATTAGGTGTAAATACTCCAAAATGCAATGACAGACCAAACAAGAATTTGTGCCACAAGTGACATGTTTGTCAAAGTACAAAGCTAAATTTGGCTTCCCACATAAAGTCGGGGCAGAGCTTAGTGATTGTCAAAAAATATGTACCAATGCAATCCCACCTTCAGATATGTGCTGCATATTAAAAAATGTTATTAACATTAGGTCAGTTGTCTGAAAGTTTCAGACTAGTTACGCAATCATTCCACCCAGGTCATCACGAAAACACGCCTTTATAATTTTGACCCCCTTGAACCCCACAAATATACAGTAAAACTGGGGTTTCTGGGGGTATACCTTATTTTTCTTATTTCTGCTCAAAATATAGATTGCTGGTACTCGTTAGAACCGCCTCTTCATTTTTCTTATTTCTGCTCTAAAACATAGATTATGGGTACTCTTTAGAACCGCCTCGAAGAGGCGGTTCTAACGAGTACCAGCAATCTATATTTTGAGCAGAAATAAGAAAAATATCAAAATTTTTCATCATAAAATTTTCATTTTTTCGGCGATAAAGGTGGCAATGTATTTGTATAGGCATGTTTGCGTAATGTGAACTGTTCAGAACCACATGGTGGAAAGTTGAACACAGTGTGACAAAGCTTTCAGTGTATCTTTGATTTTTGTTGCAAACAGCATCAAATGTGCTACATGGAGATGTCTTATTGCTAAACTGATGGTTGCATAGTTGTATATAGGACAAAACTTAAAAGTTGTCTGAACCCATAACTAAAGTCGATTTTTTATCTTTTTTTGCCACATTTTTGGCAACAACTTTTTTTTTTTTGATTTTTCACCAACACGTCAATCGAAAAAGTTTTTCTTCGAGAAGCTCTGCCAACTTCTTGACAAGTGTTAAGCTTCCAGTACTGTATACTTTTTGTTCTGATTAGGTGGACCTTTTACAATTTTTTACTTTTTCGATAAAAACTTAAGTCCTATTCTGTCACTCACACTTCTGAAATGTACGGTAAACAAATATGTCCAGCCTGTTCAACATGATATCTATATATGCATGAATTCCATGCAACCAACGAAGCGTCCAACTAAAGGAATGTTGTACAATGCATTAGTGTGTAGATAGCCGAAAATATAAATATGCGGTTTCAGTCATCAAACCTATAGATCCTACACCTTCGATCTATGTATTGTTTATACATTACAATAACACACACGTGCAAATTGGTGCATTTTTACTCATCTCCAAAATGGCCATTTTTCTGATGAAAATCTGTGATATTTTTCTTATAAATACTGCAAACATAGGTTGTGGGTGCTCGTTAGAACCGCCTCATTGAGGCGGTTCTAACGAGTACCCACAACCTATGTCTTGGAGCAAGAATAAGAAAAATAATGTATACCCCCGTAAACCCCAGTTTTCTCTATATACAGTGGGATATAGGGGGGTCTCCATTTCACGGACTTGATCACGTGATGGTTTTACAAATAAAAATCATTGCAAGTTTCTGTTTGACTCTCAAATGTGCACATTGTAAACATAAAGGATGTTTGAATGACCTGTATACATCACGAAAACACGCCTTTTCAATGTTGACCCCCTTGAACCCCACTTTTATATAGTATAATTGGGGTTTACAGGGGTAAACCTTAGTTTTCTTATTACTGCTCTAAAATATAGACTGTGGGTACTCGTTAGAACCGCCTCGATGAGGCGGTTCTAACGTGTACCGACAATCTATATTTTGAGCAGAAATAAGGAAAATATCACAAGTTTTGATCTTAAATTTCACATTTTTACAGCTGTAAAATTTACAGTGTATTTGTATAGGCATGTTTTTGTAATGATTATCCTTCAGTCATGCACTGAACAGATGACAAATCAATAAATATACCACTCCTTTAGCTCTTATCATGTTGTTCACGACAACCCCTATCTTTGGAAACAGTGTAGATCCCGTTCAGATGCTTCTGATGAAGTCCTCTGATCAGGATCTACACTGTTTGACATGAAGTTTATGGATTTGTAAGAACAAATTACATGAAATAATCTGATTGGTTCAAAGTCAGAAATGGGTGTGGCTAAACTGTATATTCAGCAAGATAAGGGTTAAGGTGGGACTTAAGGAAACAGAAAATGAACTTGAAATTGCGGAATTTTCCATCTGATTACAGCTCTGTTTTAACCAATATCTTGCTGAATATTCAGTTAAGCCACACCCATTTCTGTCTATCAACCAATCAAATTACTTGAGGTAATTTATTGCTATAAATTCATAAATTTATTGTCAAACAGTGTAGATCCTGATCAGATGGCTTCTTCAGAAGCCATCTGATCTGGATCTACACTGTTTCAAAAGATAGGGGTTGTCGTGAACAGCAAGATAAGGGTTAAATTAGATAAATTGGGGTAATGAAACCTTTTGGAGAAATTGGCAGCGTATCTCTGCCACAACTTGCTTGCTGGATGTGTCAACAAAAAAATAAATAAAATAAAAAAGTTATCGCTGCAAAACACGGCAAAAAAGAAAACTAGTAGACCTTTACCAAGTTTGTTCAAATTATAGCCCTAGGGCCAATACATAGTTGACCCCACTGCAGGGTCCACTTATTTTACAAAAATCTTTTTAAACATCTCTTGTCTGATAGTAAAAGGTATTTGATATTTTGTACAGTTAGATTCATCTAGTGGACTGCTACTAAAATTGTTCAGACTATTACCCTGGGGTCAATAATGGCTCGCCCCAGAAATAACTTGTTGAAACCAGAAGGCACCGGTCTTTGAACCAAGATCATTCCAATTACAGCCCAGGGGTTTAAAATTGCCCAGCCCCAGGGGTCACCTGATTTTCATAGATACATATATCGAAAAACTGTCTGAAACCAGAAGACCCAGGCCTTTAATATTTGGTTTTTAGTTCCGTATAGTGGACCTCTACCATGATTTTGGCCTTTAAGTCACCAACCTTGTGTCCCCAGAGGGGTACACCTGAAGGAGCGGTCTGATCTGGGTCTGCCCTGTTTCCACCGGCCTGTCTGTCCCAATACCTTGGATCTTAACAGTGTACTTCTAAAATAGAAACTTCATCATATATAGTATGAGTCCATTTCAAAAGCTAGGAGTGTCTTGTATGTTGTGGGTCATAATTTTTTTTTTTTTTTTTTTTTTTTGAAAATGTCTGTACTATATAATTATGCAAACCATTGGAATCTTTCACCTTACAAGTTTGGAGTGGTCCATTTTCAATTATAAGGGTGTCAGGTTTGTATTGTTTGATCTTTGAGCAAACAGTGTAGACCTAGATTAGATCATGCCACATTCTGTGGCATCTGATCTGAGTCTGCACTGTGGCATCTGATCTGAGTCTGCACTATTTACCAATGTCCCAAAGAAGAGCTGCTAGGCGTTTCCCGTATAGGATGGGTTGAATGAAATCTCATACCCATAATCGTGTATAAAAGTCGTGACTGAAATGTAAAACCTATAAAAAATTTCAATGGTCCCATTCAAATATTTCACCATATCTGATGAATGACTGGCACAACAGTACAAACTGCATTTACCCCACTTAAATATGAACTATTTCTGTGTTTTGCATGTGTGACCATGAAAAAAGGTTTGAATACACCTGATGTTTACTTACCTGTCTGGTTATTTGTACCCAATGCATACATAATGACAAATATTTAAAAATAGCAGTTCTGAATTTTTAAGTTAAGTGCAAGTGAACTTAACTAACGTCATTTGTGCTATGGATCAGGGTCTGTACTGTTTGCTATTCCAATCAACACCTAACCCTTATCTTGCTGAATATTCATTTAAGCCACACCCATTTCTGTCTATCAACCAATCAAACTACTTGATGTAATTTATTGCTACAGATTCATAAACTGAATGTCAAACAGTGTATATCCTGATCAGATGGCTTCTTCTGATCGGGATTTACACTGTTTGCAGAGATAGGGGTTGTTGTGAACAGCAAGATAAGGGCTAACATCACTTTAACAGGTTCTTGAAATGAACACCCCCATAAACCCCACATTATATGGAGAAAAATGGGGTTTAGTTTAGTTAGTTTATACTAATTTATTTTAGTTCAATTGCGATGAAAGCTTTAAGCTTATTGAATCGCTCGCGAACACTCATTCCGGGTGTTTTCACGTGCGCGAGAGAGAGAGGCAGTGGCTTTTACACCACTGCTACCCATTTACACCTGGGTGGAGTGGGGCAGTGTCATTACGTGTCTTGCCCAAGGACACACCTCGATACCGGTGGCAGATTCGAACACACAACCTGGGGTTTACTGGGGTAAACATTATTTTTCTTATTTCTGTGCAAAAAATAGGTTGTGGTCTACACTGAAAGCCCAGATCAGATGCCAGGTCTGATCTGGGCCTACAAGCTTTGCCAATGTCATGTTTGGAGATTTTTCGTATAAAATGGGTGTAGCAATAAGTATTAACACAATCTGAAGATGGATAAAAAAATGTAAAGATTTGTTGAAAAGTGATCATTAATGGTCATTAGCTCACCTGAGCACAAAGTCCTCATGGTGAGCTATTGTGATCATGGTAAGCTATTGGCTTCATCCATCGTGTTTCTATCGTCATGCATGATTTGCTCATGCGACATCACCTAAACTAGAGAATGGATTTTAACCCTTATCTTGCTGTTCACGACAACCCCTATCTTTGCAAACAGTATAGATCCATATCTGATCAGGATCTACACTGTTTGTCATTCAGTTTATAAATCTGTAGCAATAAATTATATCAGATAATTGATTGGTTGATAGACAGAAATGGGTGTGGCTTAAATGAATATTCATCAAGCTAAGGGTTAAAATACTTTACAAGGAATGTTTCTTGGTTGGCCCTTAAGCAAAATTGCTAAAATGGTTCTTCTCTGCTGCACAAAATGGCTGCCTGAGAACTAAAAATAGAAAAATCTATGATCAATCTCTCTTCCTGTATAGGCCTCCAAAATAATTTCACAGAAATGTGCCTCTTATGCCCCTTTAGGCCCCAAAATTGTTTAAATGGTTCTGCTTTGCTGAGCAAAATGGCCACAGGACCTTAAATAGACAAACTGTAAACATCTCGTAGGCAAATCATCAAGCCCAATTTCAAAATAATTTCACAGAAATCTTCCCCTTCAACAAAATCGCTAAAATGGTTCAACTCCACTGAACCAAATGGCCACCAGAGCTAAAAAATAGAAAAAAAAAACACAAAAACTTTTAAGCTGTCTTTCAACAATTTACTCAAACCATATCTCCTGCAAAACCAGTGAATGGATCTTCAAATAATTTCACAGGAATGTTCCATGCGTGACCCTGTACACTCCCAAACAAAATGGCCTCCAGATCTAAAATTAGAAAAAAAAACCTTTAAACGTCTAATCTACTGCTATGCGAATTGTTGATTTCAAAATAATCTTACAGAAATGTTTCTCGTATGTCTCTTAATCAAAATTGATCAGAATAAGAATTGTTACTGGTGACACTTCAAATGACATTCATACACCAGGACCTGGGGTGGGAAGTTAGTCCCTAGCTCTTGATGAAAATGGTCCCACTTCATTGTTCAAAATAGGTGCCAAAGCTGAACATTAATACTTTTTTGGCTACTTGCTTTGCTTTCAAATAAATTTCACAGAAATATTCCAATTATACCTCTTTAACAAAATTGCTAAAATGGTTCTACCCTGCTGAAATGTTCCTCTTGGGCAACTTCACTAAAATTGCTTAAATGGCTCTTTTTGGATAAACAGGATGGCTGCCAGAGCTAAATATAGACATCTCTTTAAACTACAGCCTCTCCAATGCCTATGGCCCAATTTCAGAATAACATTACGATAACAAACCTGTGCAACATAGTGCATTTTTTCATATCTCCAAAATGGCTACTTTTTTGATGAAAATTTGTGATACTTTACTTATTTATACTGCATATGGCGGTTGCGGGTGCTCGTAACAGCCGCCTCATTGAGAGGCTTCTAACAAGTACCGTCAACCTATGTCTTGGAGCAGAAATAAGAAAAATAATGTATACCCCAATAAATCCAAGTTTTCTCTATGCACATTCTGCATTTGTACAAAGTTCTGAATGCCATATTGGCTTTTGGTCCAGAGATTTGTTAACCCTTGTCTTGCTGATCCCGGATATGTCTTATCTTTCAAACAATGAAGATCCAGATCAGATGGCTTCTGAAGAAGCCATCTGATCAGGATCTACATTGTTTGTCATTCAGTTTATGAATTTGTTGCAATAATTTGCATCAAGTAATCTGATTGGTTGATAATCGGTAGTGGGTGTGGCATATATGAATATTCAGCAGGACAAGGGTTAAGATATCTCTTCTGATGGCTTTTTTTATGGTAGTCATCCATCAATTCTACTGTGACTTGTTTCTATGTTTGTTTGTTTTTTTCTGCAGGAACAGGCAATGTTGATCTTGGAGGAGCCTGTTCTGATGTGAAAGATTGTTCAGATAGACACACAGAGTGTTCTGGTGATGGACAGCGAGTCTGTAAATGTATATATGGTTACTATGACAGCAATACTGAAGACAAATTTGGTGGCATTTGCAACAAGAGTAAGTGTTCTTGGATTCATTTGTTCAAAGCAACTTTAGTTAACCCATTATATGCTAGTGGACTCTAACGTCGCTATATGTTGGACAAGTGGGGGCTTATAGAAATAGATTGGACTGCATGGTGCTTCCACGCAGAGCTGAAACTGACCACACGAGTACTGGTAAACCGCTTAAAGGACTGAGCCTGCCCAGGCAAAGTGGTTGAGTCGGATCATCCAGGCATCTAAGCAGGGCTTGAGACTTCCTTTCATCTCAGTGTTGGGTAACAGTACCACAAAATTGGAATTGACCTCTCCAAAATGACCTAAATAGTGTTGACGGGATGTTAAACCTCAAGACAAAGAAAGAGGCAAGTCTAATGAGTACCGACAACCTACGTTTTGGAGCAGAAATAATAAACAATGAACACCGGCCCCGATAGCTTAGTTGGTAGAGTGTCCGCTCCGGGGAACGGGAGGTCACGGGTTCGATCCCGGGCCGCGACATACCAAAGCCGTTACAAATGGTACTAGCTGCTACTCACTTGGCACTCAGATTTACGGGGTAGAGCTAGGACTGGTAGACCCAGTGTCAGGATAATGTGACTGGGTGTGGTATCATGTAATGTGTCTGGTACATGATACTTCAGTGAGGCAGCACTATAAAAGTGAGCATTGAGCTCCCTGTCGCAACCAGACACCGTCGTGATATGACTGAAAAATTGTTGAAAGGGACGTTAAACCGGAATTCACACACACACACAATAAACACTGAACACTCCCATAAACTCCAGTTTGCTCTATGTAAAGATTTCATTACATGGACCTGTTAACCCATTTAGTACCAGATACCCCAAAAGGGGTAATTGGCAAACAGTGCAGGCCCAGATCAGACGCCGCAGAATGCGGCGTCTGATCAGAGCCTACACTGTTTGCAAAAAGTTAAGCCATTTTCGGAATACATTTGGAAGAAAACACAACCTGACACCCCTAAATTTTGAAATTGACTCTTGCTATATCAGGGGGAACAACCTACGTCAGAGCAGTGATGTCATATTCATTCGTAGGTTTGCCGGGGTTTACTACACAAAAGGCAATTGTCACAACAAGAAGGCGCAGTCGGTGCATTAGGACATAAAAGAATCAAACATACTGAAATCTGTCTCAGAGATTCGATCTTTTCTTTAAATAATTCGACACAAGCTGATTTGGCAATGATGTCGGAACTACCATTGTTTACAGTGCCGAATCAAATCTTGTGGTGAAGCTATCGAAGCCTTTTCAATGTTTCCAGGTGGCATTAACTCGCTGATGGGATGCAAATATTGTTCGTTACCAGCTGAAGTATGTTTTCTGAAGACTCGTAATGTACATATCTAGTTTGAAGCATTTTATTTACCCTATTTACACCAATATGGCCGCTTCTGAAATGGGTACGACATCTCTGCTATGACGTAGGTTGTCACCCCTGTATATATAAGGAGGAAGATTCTATTTGGTACAAAAAGGGTTAATGTGATGGTATGTTTTATTTCAGAGGTAGAATACGGAGAAGGTGTATGTACTGAGAGAAGGCACTGTAAGACGTCCAATGCCATTTGCCTCAATGCCAAATGTGTCTGTGATGACAATACACATTTCTACAAAAACAGTATTTGTAAGCCGAGTAAGTTACCACGTTCTGCTATAATAACAGATTGCATTCACCATATTTGCATTATTTGCTGTCTCCCAGCTTGCACATTGTCGATATTGGAAAAACAGGTAACCAGACCCCACTGACCTTTCAAGGTCAGGGAGGTCTGGTTACCTGTTTTTCTAACACTGATAGCCTTCAGACTAGGAACCAGCAGATAATGCAAATAAGGTGAATACTATTGGACTCTTCCATTGCTATATGTTGGACAAGTCCATTTGTCATTTAAGGGGTGGTAGGCCTATTTTTTTGTTCTTATTCTATTTTTGATGGAAAATTCTGTTTGCAAATAGTGCAGGCCCTGATCAGACACGGCGTTCTGCAACATCTGATCTTGGGCAGCACTGTTTGCCAAGGTAACCCTTTAGGGATTTCCCGTCTTCAATGGGTAGACATGGAAACCCTAACTTGCAAAAAGTGCACCCGCAGAACAGATGCAGCAGAACATGGCTTGTGATTATAAGGAATACCCCTGGCATTTACCATTCTTTTTAGAAATTAGTGTATTATATGAAATCAGCTTTGGCCCTGATTAGACATTGCATTCTGCAGTAGATAGGACCCCGGTGGCTCAGTAGGAGAGATTAGCCAGAAGGGACTGCTCAGTCTTATGCACATCTGACTGGTTATCAGGAGGTTGTGGGTAAGGTACCTCTTCAAACTAACTTGTATCAAAAGATAAAAAATAATGATGTTTTCATTACGAAAACACCCCTATACCAATACATTGTAACCTTTATCGTCGAAAAAATGAAAATTTTAAGATGAAAAATTGTGATATTTTTCTTATTTCAGCTCAAAATATAGATTGTGTGTACTCGTTAGAACCGCCTCATCGAGGCAGTTCTAACGAGTACCCACACTCTATATTTTAGAGCAGAAATATAAAAAATAAGGTTTCCCCTGTAAACCTCAGTTTCACTATATAAATGTGGTGTTCAAGGGGGTCAAAATTATATAGGCGTGTTCTTGTGATGACAGCAATACGGGATATTTTGTCTGTCCTATATAAAGATTCCTGTCACATTTGAGCTAGGGTTTCAAATATAAGGCTTTGCTGACATCTTATTATGTATGTTTAAACTGTGTGTCTCTTTACATAGCATTAAGGGGAATGGTTACACCTTCAGGAGAGGCAACTCCTGCAAAAATAGTTTTTGTCTCCCATGTCAATAAGGGACAACTTCTAAAAGACAGAATTTACTCTTGGAGCAAATTCTTTCCTTTATTTCCTTTAAGGGTAGACCCCTTTTTCGAGTGGGACAGGGCTTATAGAAAAGTGAACAGGAAGTCCCTAAAGTTGTCTCCCTTTGAAAAATGGTGGGAAAAATCTGCAAGGTTAAATATGTTTGTGATCAGTATCCTTGCCTGATGCTATGACTAACCCTCAGTGGCTTAAACTACCCTTGTCTCCAACAAATTCTATTGGACCCAAAGGTGTTTGAGCTTTTGAAGTTTGACTATTACACCACAACCTCATTAGAACACAGGTATTTATAACACGGCTCTGGATATAACAAGATGGATCCCAAAAATGCTTAGATTATATAGAAAAATGATCATAAATGGTCATTTTTCTGTATAATCTGTAGATTTTTAGCTCACCGTCACGTAGTGACGAGGTGAGCTTATGGGATCACTTTTCGTCCGTCGTGCGTCCGTAAACAATTTCTTTAAACGACATCTCCTCCTAAACCACTGATCGGATTTTGACCAAACTTCACAGGAATGATCCTTAGGTGGTCCCCTTTCAAAGTTGTTCAAATGGTTCCGGTCCGTTGCACATCTTGGTTTTTGGGGCCAAAAATAGACTTTTTTCACCAAAAACTTAAAAAATCTTCTTCTCTGAAACCGTAAGGCCCAGGTCTTTGAAATTTGGTCTGAAGCTTCATCTAGTGGACCCCTACCAAGATTGTTCAAATTATAGTGCTGGGGCCAAAAATGCCCCCGCCCCGGGCCCCTTTGATTTTACATGGGCTAATATAGGGAAAATCTTTAAAAATCTTCTTCTCTGAAACCACAAGGCCCAGGTCTTTGATATTTGGTATGAAGCTTCAACTAGTGGACCCCTACCAAGATTGTTCAAATTATAGTGCTGGGGCCAAAAATGCCCCCGCCCCGGGGCCCTTTGGTTTTACATGGGCTTATATAGGGAAAATCTTAAAAAATCTTCTTCTCTGAAACCGCAAGGCCCAGGTCTTTGATATTTGGTATGAAGCTTCATCTAGTGGACCCCCACCAAGATTGTTCAAATTATAGTGCTGGGGCCAAAAATGCCCCACTCCGGGGCCCTTTGGTTTTACATGGGCTTATATAGGGACAATCTTTAAAAATCTTCTTCTCTGAAACCGTAAGGCCCAGGTCTTTGAAATTTGGTCTGAAGCTTCATCTAGTGGACCCCTACCAAGATTGTTCAAATTATAGTGCTGGGGCCAAAAATGCCCCCGCTCCGGGGCCCTTTGGTTTTACATGGGCTTATATAGGGAAAATCTTTAAAAACCTTCTTCTCTGAAACCGTAAGGCCCAGGTCTTTGATATTTGGTCTGAAGCTTCATCTAGTGGATTCTTACCAAGGTTGTTCAAATTATAATGCTGGGGCCAAAAATGCCCCCGCCCTGGGCCCCTTTGATTTTACAAAGGCTAATATAGGGAAAATCTTTAAAAATCTTCTTCTGAAACCGCAAGGCCCAGGTCTTTGATCTTTGGTATGAAGCTTCAACTAGTGAACCCCTACCAAGATTTTTCAAATTATAGTGCTGGGGCCAAAAATGCCCCCGCTCCGGGGCCCTTTGGTTTTAAATGGGCTTATATAGGGAAGATCTTTAAAAATCTTCTTCTCTGAAACCCTAAGGCCCAGGTCTTTGATATTTGGTATGAGGCTTCATGTAGTGAATCCCTGCCAAGTTTGTTCAAATTATAGTGCTGGGGCCAAAAATGCCCCCGCCCCTGGTCCCTTTGGTTTTACATGGGCTTATATAGGGAAAATCTTTTAAAATTTTCTTCTCTGAAACCGCAAGGCCCTGGTCTTTGATATTTGGTATGAAGCTTCATCTAGTGGACCCCCACCAAGATTGTTCAAATTATAGTGCTGGGGCCAAAAATGCCCCCGCTCCGGGGCCCTTGGGTTTTACATGGGCTTATATAGGGAAGATCTTTAAAAATCTTCTTCTCTGAAACCGTAAGGCCCAGGTCTTTGATATTTGGTATGAAGCTTCATCTAGTGGACCCCTACGAAGATTGTTCAAATTAAAGTGCTGGGGCCAATAAATGCCCCCGCCCAGGGGCCCTTTTGTATTACATGGGCTTATATAGGGAAAATCTTCTTCTCTGAAACCGCAAGGCCCAGGTCTTTGATATTTGATATGAAGCTTCATCTAGTGGACCCCTACCAAGATTGTTCAAATTATAGTGCTGGGGCCAAAAATGCCCCTGCTCCGGGGCCCTTTGGTTTTACATGGGCTTACATAGGGAAAATCTTTTAAAATTTTCTTCTCTGAAACCGCAAGGCCCAGGTCTTTGATATTTGGTATGAAGCTTCACCTAGTGGACCCCTACCAAGATTGTTCAAATTATAGCCCTGGGGCCAAAAATGCCCGCCACCCCGGGGCCCTTTGATTTTACATGGGCTTATATAGGGAAAATTGTTAAAAATCTTCTTCTCTAAAACCGCTAGGCCCAAGTCTTTGATATTTGGTATGTAGCTTCACCTAGTGGAACCCTACCAAGATTGTTCAAATTATAGTGCCCCCGCTCTTGGGCCCTTTGGTTTTACATGGGCTTATATAGCGAAAATCTTTAAAAATTTTCTTTTCTGAAACCGTAAGGCCCATGTCTTTGATATTTGGTATGAAGCTTCACCCCACAAGGCCCAGGTTCCCCCCCCCCCCCCGCCACCACGCCCCGGGGCCTTTTGGTTTTACATGGGCTTATACAGGGAAAATCTTAAAAAAACTTCTTTGATATTTGGTATGAAGCTTCACCTAGTGGACCCCAACCATGGTTGTTCAAATTAAAGCCCTTGGGTCAAAAATGCTCCCGCTCCGGGGCCCTTTGGTTTTACATAGACTTATATAGGAAAATCTTGAAAAATCTTCTTCTCTGAAACCGCAAGGCCAAGGTCTTTGATATTTGGTATGAAGCTTCACCTAGTGGACCCCAACCATGGTTGTTCAAATTAAAGCCCTTGGGTCAAAAATGCCCCCGCTCTGGGGCCCTTTGGTTTTACATGGGCTTATATAGGGAAAATCTTTAAAAATTTTCTTCTCTAAAATCGAATGCCCTTGTCTTTGATATTTGGTATGAAGCTTCACCCCACAAGGCCCAGGTCCCCCCCCCCCCCAACCCGTACCCCCCCCCCCCCCCCCCCAGCAGGGCCTTTTGGTTTTACATGTGCTTATATAGGGAAAATCTTTAAAAAATCTTCTTCTCTTAAACCTCAAGGCCCAGATCTTTGATATTTGGTATGAAGCTTCACCTAGTGGACCCCTACCAAGGTTGTTCAAATTATAGCCCTAGGGCAAAAACTGCCCCCGCTCTGGGGCACTTTGGTTTTACATAGACTTATATAGGGAAAATCTTTAAAAATCTTCTTCTCTGAAACCACAAGGCCCAGGTCTTTGATGTTTGGTATGAAGCTTCATCTAGTGGACCCCTACCAAGATTGTTCAAATTATAGTGCTGGGGCCAAAAATGCCCCCGCCCCGGGGCCTTTTGGTTTTACATGGGCTTATATAGGGAAAATCTTTAAAAATCTTTTTCTTTGAAACCGCTAGGCCCAGGTCTTTGATATTTGGTATGAAGCTTTACCTAGTGGACCCCTGCCAAGATTGTTCATATTATAGTGCTGGGGCCAAAATGCCCCCGCTCTGGGGCCCTTTGGTTTTACATGGGCTTTTATAGGGAAAAATGTTTAAAAATTTTCTACTCTGAAACTGTAAGGCCCATGTCTTTGATATTTGGTATGAAGCTTCACCCCACAAGGCCCAGGCCCTGGGGCCAAAAATGCCCCCACCCCGGGGCCTTTTGGTTTTACAAAGACTTATATAGGGAAAATCTTTAAAAATTTTCTTCTCTGAAACTGTTAGGCCCATGTTTTTGATATTTGGTATGAAGCTTCACCCCACAAGGCCCAGTTACCCCCCCCCTCCTTATATAGGCAAAATCTTTAATAATCTTCTCTGAAACCGCAAGGCCCAGGTCTTTGATATTTGGTATGAAGCTTCATCTGGTGGACCCCTACCAATATTGTTCAAATTATAGTGCTGAGGCCAAAAATGCCCCCACCCTGGGGCCTTTTGGTTTTACATGGGCTTATAGAGGGGAAAATCTTGAAAAATCTTCTTCTCGGAAACCACAAGGCCTAGGTCTTTGATATTTGGTATGAAGCTTCATCTAGTGGACCTCTACCAAAATTGTTCAATTATAGCCCTGAGACCAAAAATGCCCCCGCCTCCGGGCCCTTTGGTTTTACATAGACTTATATAGGGAAAATCTTTAAAAATCTTCTTCTCAGAAACCACAAGGCCTAGGTCTTTGATATTTGGTATGAAGCTTCATCTTGTGGACCTTTACCAAGATTGTTCAAATTATAGCCCTGGGGCCAAAAATGCCCCCGCTCCGGGGCCCTTTGGTATTACATAGACTTATATAGGGAAAATCTTGAAAAATCTTCTTCTCTGAAACCAGAAGGCCTATAGGTCTTTGATATTTGGTATGAAGCTTCATCTAGTGTACCTCTACCAAGATTGTTCAAATTATAGCCCTGAGACCAAAAACGCCCCTGTC